>OU343216.1:165848464-165893083 GCA_910596185.1 Chrysanthemum makinoi | reverse complement strand
GATCCTTGGTAATGAAGAAGGAGACCCTCTCCCTAGTCTCCGCTTAGGAAAACCAAAATGCACTATTGACTCTAGAACCACAAGATTCATCAAAAGATCTCATAGGAACACATGACATGACATCGCTTGTTGTTCATCTATAAGGACACAAGTGATATATTTTAGAGTCCTGAGATCTTAGGAATCTGAGAACATTTATGAGAAGTTTCACATCTGTGATCTTGATGATTGAATGGAAACTCTGCCAGGGGTCAACATCAAGCAGCCACGGCGGCCAGGTCACTTGGTAACTCCCGTGGATTACGCTTGGTGTGTCTCAAGCGGTCTACGGTCGTGGGGTGATGCTTGTGTACCTCGGCGACTCATCGAGCTATGAGATGTACTTTGGTATATCGCGTTATCTCACTTGTGGGACTCAGGTTCAGAAGCGGCCTTTGTGAGAATTAGAGATGTGTTTTCACACTATGCTGTTAACACCCTCGAAATTCAAACTTATAAGTGCCGGAATCCGCTTATTACTAACCTGTTTTATGTTTTCTTCTTATGGAAGCTCCGGAGCGGATTGATAGTGCAGATTATCCACATGCTCATACCAACAACACATGAAAGTTCTCATAAAAATCAAAGGCTTCTCAAAGTTAAAGATGATTCTTCGTCAATGTCAAAGAATCTACAAAGTTTAAAGACTCGAGAACTACATCATTGGTAACCAAAAGACAAATAGAAGTGTGAGCATGGTGGAGAAAGATGTGGAGACACCTAACCAACGAAGTTGACAATGGCAGACAACCACTTTAATAGATCACAAAGCATGAAGGAACAGAGAATCAAGACTATTCTATATCTACACACAAAGTTCAAGCTCGAGAAAAGTAAAGACCTAATCAAGTGGAGCATCATTTGAATGACCACCTTAGGGGAGATTGTTATATAATAGTTTTATTTGAAGTGATGGTCATTCACATTTAGGAACTTTGTAACGTGTGATAGATATCGTGATAGAATAGTCAACGGGCTCATGGATTGGGCTAAGCTAAATGGCTATTAGTCAAGTTAAGCTAGCCTTATGAAAGATATTATCAAATCCAACCCAATCCAAGCCCATGGAAAGCCCATTAGGGCAACATGTAAGGAAGTATATAAACCCCTCAAATGGTCATTTGAGGGGTGTGCTTGAAAGTGTGTGTGTGTGTGTTTTTCCTTTGCAATATACAACTTGTTGTTTATCTTTATCTCTTCACATACATACGCATAACATATCATTCAAGTCACCATCACCTTAATCTTTCTTTCTTCTTAAGCATAACGTTTGTGTTTGTTTGTGTTAACGTGGTATTTGTGTTGGGTTTGTGATAAGGTTGATAAAACTAAGGTCCAACAAAAAAGATAAATCACAATGAGATTATCATACCGCAACATCGATATATTAGAATAGCTTTTAGGATACACACATATTAATCAATGGGCAAAAGACCAGCGATCGGGATTGACCTAGGAACAACGCACTCGTGTGTAGCGGTTTGGAAGAATGGCCGGACTGAAATCATACCGAATGATCAGGAAATAGAACCATCATCTTGTGTTGCTTTCACTCGTGCAGTTGTCTCATTGGCGTCTTTTGCCAGAATCAACAAACAATGAATTATAGCAACACTGTATTTGGTTAGTTTTTTCATTCAAATATATATTGGCATAAAAATATATTTAACTTAATTTCAACTAGTCATATTATTATTGAAAGGGTTAAAAGAGTATGTATGTTTTACTAGGTTGTAAGAAAATAACTTATTCAATTATATTATATTTTTAATTATTATATGGGCGTTCTCTTAAAGTTTAGTGCTTTATAATTGTGGTTTCAAAGTACAATTTCTTAAATAAACGTTGATCCATTGTAGGTTCTACACTAAATATGCAGTTTGCCCTATAAATAAGTTACAAATTTTACGTTTATGTTCATTGGTATGGCCTAGGCCGTTTTGGTGATAATATTATTTGGTTGTGGAAATGTAAGTCTATGTTTGTATAATCGGTGAAGCTAATTAACATGTGATAAGTGATTCCTATTTAGGTGTTTATGGGTTTTTGGTTTGCTTACTAGGATTTACTAGTGAAACATTCTGCAAACCTCGAGTTCTAAATAGTTTAGTAATATATAAAATGGTGTATTTTGTTTTAAGCAAAACCCTACCCGACCCGAATAATTTTCAAAGTTTATTGTTTACAAAAATTCGTCTATTCGATTGCCCCCTCTAACTAGATTTCTCTAGCTCGACCCCACTTTTTGGCAATGAGCGTGGTGTATTCTTCATGTGTTACCTAGCTAATCAATCTAGCATTTCACGCATGCATCATTAGTATCTTTTTGCCTCTTACCTTTTATTTGACACATGTTTTGATCATTCTATTAAGCATGTATGTGCTTAGACATAAAACTTAAACATGAGAATAATATATTTTTATATATAAGCAATGATTATGACTCAATATCTACTAGTCAATCTTGCATTTAACACACATCACCAGTAATTTATATTGCCTCATCAACCTTATATAGTTACTAGTATATTACTTGGTGGCATGAAGCTAGTTTTTTTTGTTGTTGATTTGCTTTATAATTTAACAATGCTATTTATTGACTATAAGTCTATAACCAAGTGTGGAAGTATATATTTGTAGATGCTAAGAGGTTAATTGGAAGGAATTATAACGATTCCAACGTGCAAGAAGACATGAAGTGGTGGCCTTTTAAGGTGATACAAGGGCCTTCCGATGCACCTAAGGTTGTTGTCATCTACAAAGGTTAGAAGAAAATTCTGCCAAAGAAATTTCATCCATGATTCTTGCCAAGATGAAAAACCGCCGAGGCATACCTTGGAGAAGTCGTTGAAGATGCTATCATAACGATCCACCTTATTTTAACAATTCACAACGTCAAGCTACAAAGGATGCGGTAGTATTCTTGGCTTAAACGTCATCCGCATGATCAACGAGCCCGTGTAGTCACGCAATAACTTATAGTCTAGATAATAAGAAATCGAGCCACTAAATGTTGTTGTCTTTGATTTGGGTGGTGGTACTTTTGATGTTTCTCGATGACCATTGAGGAGTGGTTCGTAACAACTTTGAGGTGATAGCTATTTCGGTGAGCTTCACTTAGGAGGTGAGGATTTTGATAACCGCATGGTGGATTCCGTGTTAGAATTCAAGAGGAGATTTTAAGGCGAAGGGAACCAAAGAGCATTAGGGGGTTGAGAGTACCTTGTGAGAGAGCAAAAGGATTCTCTCGCTACTACTGAGACATCTATCGAATTGGATTGCTTGCACAAGGGGATAGATTTTCTATGAATTTTACTCGAGCTAAATTTCAAGAACTCAACATGAGCATGTTCCATAGTTGCCTTAAGACCCTAGATAAGTGTCTAAAGGATGTGAGAATGGAAAAATTGCGTGTAGACGAGATTTTTCTAGCTGGTGGCTCAACTAGGATACCAATGGTCCAGAGTATGTTGCGAGGATATTTTGACGGCAAGAAGCTTTAAGAGTGTGAACCGATGGCGGTTGCATATGGTGCAACTATTATGGCTGCAAAGTTGAGTGGAAGTAACAATGTCTGTGATTTAGTGCTTGTGGACGTCACTCCTTTGTCAATTGGTATGGAGTTAGAAGGAGATGAATTCTGTGTTGTGGTCCTGCGAAACGCTCCTATACCTACAAAGATATACAAAAATTTTAATACGGGTCATTACAACCAATATGTAGGAACTTTCTTTTTGTATCAAGGGGAAAGAGCTAGATCATCACATAACTATTTGTTAGCAGAGTTTAGAATTATGGATTTCCTCCTAGGTTTGTGAGGATTAGCAATTAGAAACATGCTTTGAAATAGATGAAAATGGTATCCTCACAATCACGGCAAAGATATCACCAACGGTAAGACGGAAAACTCATCATCACGAACGAAGAGAAGACTCTCAAAGGGTGAGATTGAAATGATGGTAAAAGAAAACTTTAAACTTGAGGATGAAGAATTTAAAGAGAAAGCGAATAAATATCGAAAAAGTCTAGAAATATTCAGAATGATAAAGAGTTATATTGAAAAAGAGACTGGTTTAGAGATTCGTATTAAAGATTGGTTTAGAGATTCGTATTAAATAGATGTAATGTTTAACATTCATATCGACTTAATTGAGAACTAAGCAAAACTGTTTCTTCATGAGGTTTATTGATTAGTTAATCTATATCTTTTGCTTTTGATTCTTCATTTTAGATCCCAATAGGTTAAGTGTGTTTGGTTTCATGAAGCATTATTCATCGCGTCATTTAATCGAAGTTACAGCAATTCGATCTCGCCAAATCAAATCTAGCCCTAGATAGCATAATTTATATTAAATTTAGTCAAAACGATGTTCAAGAGCGGTATTTAAACTTCAAACTGGTTAATTAATCTCTACATATTACTAATTTATATAAGAATATAGCAAGACATATTAAAGAGAGAATCGGATTTTGGTTTCGATTTTAGATTTCACGTAATCATACAAATTTATAGTTTGTAGAAAAGTTACATTCTGTAATGAAGCCAAGAATAGTTCCATTTAGATTCCACTTAAAGAGATCAACCACGAAGATTACGAGGTTTTGGTGGTGGATGTTAGTATAAGAAAGCGGGCATAAAGATCAAGCTCTTCTAGTGGCGCTGAAGATATGTTTTCGGTGCATTTTTAGTAGCTATTGATAAATGTTACATGTTATAAATCATCATTTTTTTTATAATTTTAAATCACGCCTTTCACAGATCCACAACCAAAGAAGCAAGAACCTTTATAGAATTGGTGATACTCCTAAATAATACGCTCTCTCGTTTGCATGGCGAAATTGACGGTTGCCCTCTACCCCCATCTTCAAATCGCTTAATCCTAACCTACTGATCTCTATACCTTATGACGTTCATATTATTGTTGTTTAATCGTTTGATTATGATGCTTTAATTGTACTTTATTTGGTTGTTGATTTGTTAGGTTTTAGGGTTTCCATCGTTCCTATTAGGGTTTCTTCTTTTTGCTGTCTAGGGTTATCTAATGCGTACTTTTTTATCCAATCATTATTCTGTGTTCGTTCAATGGAGGCCGGTTAGGGCTTGGTTTTGATTGTGCTTTAATTAATCTTCTGGTCAATTGAAGATTAGGGTATTGTTTTTCTTTGTGTTTCAACGGGTTCATTATCTTGTATGTGGTTTTAGGGTTTCTTGGTTGTTTATGTGATGAGTGACGATACGAGAGAGGTGGATATTAACTTTATTGAGTTCTTTTAATGAAAAAAACCAAGAATATGGAATCGAATGGAAAGAATCTTAGCACTGGGAAAAAGGCTAATGTTGTTGAAGACGATCCTACCGTAGAGGTTTTGAGTACGTCTAAAAATTGTTTGGTTGTGTAATAGATCGACTTCTTTGTATACACGACCAAATTATTTTTGTTTTGTGCAAGTATATTGTGGGTATGCTTGCATTTAATAGTGATATATATATATATATATATATATATATATATATATATATATATATATATATATATATATATATATATATATATATATATATATTTGTGTATAAGTGTAGCATGATTGGGTCGTGAAGTTGTAGTTTTATTACACCTTGTTAATGGTGACGTTGGTGGTGAAATGAAAGTGTAATTTAACACCGAGTTAGCGGTGATGGAGTGAAAATATATATGATACAACACTGAGTTAGCGGTGATGATGTTAGTCACCATTAGTTTTTACAATAATTAACACTACAAAATATAATTTTATACAGTCCAGTGAGACCCTGGAACCCCTTCGTCACTATCATTATCAGGGGTGTTTCCAATCATTTAAATTTCTTTTTTCTTAACCAATTTTTTTTGAATTTTGTCACACTAATAAGTAATAACTATGCAACAAACCTTCATAACTCCTTTTAACTACCCCACCTATTTTTATAACCAAACACTTGATAGTCATTATTATTCTTCCATCACTTTTGAGTTTCACACACTCAAACTTTTTAGTTGTGGACGTCGTGTCAAATTTTGATTAAAGGTGCAAGGGTACATACAAATGCATTCATGTAATTCGGCAATCTTGAAAACAATTTTATTAAATTTGATATTTAACAAATTTAGTTATATCTATTGAACATCGACTAATGGTTGAGCGGAAACTATTTATTAAACCTAAACTATTCATCATCGTCATCATCTTGGCGAGTAACTTACTACTTAGAGCATCTCTGATGCAGTTCCGTAGAAAAAGTTTATAGTCAACTGTCAACTTCGGTGGAATCATACCATCGCATGTCAAAGTTTAATAGAAGTTTACGGGTGAGATATATAAGAAGAGGTTTATGCACGTCAAGTTACAAAAGGAAAACCATTTAAGTACAAACTCACATGTTAATACTCAAAAATATTACTCCATCCGTCTTATAATTATTGTCCAGTGACGACTTTTGAAGTCTCTATTTTTCAACTTTGACATTAAATATTTTTGTTTGTATTAAATAATACTTGATGAAAGTTATGCTAATGAAAATTCATTTAAAATCCAATCCATTCATATATTTTG
The DNA here is from genome assembly GCA_910596185.1 of Chrysanthemum makinoi. NCBI lineage: Eukaryota > Viridiplantae > Streptophyta > Magnoliopsida > Asterales > Asteraceae > Chrysanthemum > Chrysanthemum makinoi. The sequence goes on along the minus strand of OU343216.1, from coordinate 165,886,474 downwards.
TATCGAGTTTTATAGAACACAAAAAATAATTGTTAAGGTTAAAGTTGCAAAATAAAAACTTGAGTTAATTGAAATTTTGGTCCTTGTGGTTTGGTCAAATTGCAAGTTTGGTCCTCAAAACTTTGAAGGTGCAGTGATAGTCCTCATTTTGAAGTTTGGATTGCATTTTTGGTCCCTAAATAAAGTTAAATGACTAAAATACCCTTTATCTTCTTCAGAAAAAGGCAAGGGTATTTTGGTCATTTCACACTGATAAGGACCAAAAATGCAACCCATACTTCAAAATGAGGACTATCGGTGCACTTTTAAAGTTTTGAGGACCAAACCTGCAATTTGGCCAAACCACAAGGACCAAAAATGCAATTAAATCTAAAAGCTTTAAAAGTCAACAGTTGACAATAATTATGAGACGAAGAGAGTACTAAATAGATGAGTAAATGGGTCCTATATTAAGACATTTTAAGTGAATATGATTAAATGGCCAGGTTGGTATAGCAAGTTGTCACGTGTTAATGGCGGGAATGAATATAACATTGTTTCAGCTATCTGTATTTCATAAACCTAGACTATGCTCTATAAACCAAATGTCGAAACTCTTTATCAATAGTTACTACTCTGTGTTATTCCATTCTCTACCTTAGTTATTTAGAAAAATGGGTTAATTCCATATATACCCAATCTAAAAACTAAAATGTCATATTTACCCAACCAAAAATCATAATGTCATATATACCCAATTTATACACTAAATTTATCATATTTACCCAATTCTATTTAACAGTCTTGAGATTCCAATAATACGCATATAATAATATGAATACAATACATGTTTACATATACATCTGTGATGTTGCACATCCCCAGTTACAATTTAAATTGATCATGCAAATATAAGAATAAACCTTTAAAATTGTACTATATAATCCTATTTATAGTTTAACTTGATAAGACTAAATCTCACAGGCACCACATTTTGGGGTATTGGGTGTCCTATGCACATATAACCTTTAGACTAACCCAACCACTTTGGCCTAACAGCAGACCCACTAAACCATTTTTTTGATTTTTTTTCCTTTTGACACAAGTTAAATCAGCTAGGAAACTTACTATTTTTATTTTTTAAAAATTTTTCTCACAACTAAAACTTGACCAAACTGCTTAATTACAAGCTGACAGAAGCCAATTTTTTGAAGCCAAAGAAGACTTTAAACTGTTGTAAACTTGTAAAAACCTTCTCAAACTGATAAGAACTGACTCAAATGCAATAAAACCACTTTGACCCAAATTTTCCTTTTAAGCCAAACATTCCTTTATGGGAGTTGTTTTTCCAAAATTGATTCTCTTGCAAAGTGACTCGGAATTTTAGTTTGCAAAGTGACTTGGAATTTCAGATATGGGTCCGATATGGGTTAATTCAGACATGATGTAGTTTGGTTTGCCGAACATGTGCTGCAAAACTTGCTAATATATAGTTCTTGAATCAAAATCAGTATTGTTTTAATAGCAAGTATCTTAATATTAAGATCCTGATTCCAACCTTTTTTAAATGACATAACCAAACACCCAACTCGTTAAAAAAAGAACCAAACACCCAAACCGAAACTAGATACCCATAGATGCAAAATCAGAAAGTTTCTATCCTAAGATCTTTCTTGTACTTTCTTTTGTTTAAAGGAGCCGAAAGAATGGCATAAATAGACAGACCATTACAACAAGGAAAATCCTAAATGACATTTCCGAAAACCACAAGGCCAACTGCTCAAGCATTCAAATCTTTCAACAAAACATATCTTCTGAAACTGGCTATGATCTTTGACTGCAATATACATCAAGACAGCAAACAAGATCTTCTAAAGCTACGACTAAGGACAAGGAAGGTCAAGCTTATATCAAACTACTTCTAACTTTTGGCGGTTTACTTCTTAAAGAAAATTGGCACTGGTTCAATCCCTTAAGTACTTAACAAAGGAAGGTCAAGCTTATAAAATGTGAGCGTATAACACATATAACAAGCATAACGCATATAACTGCTGGCCTAGTGGTAAGGGACCTGATGTCTACTCATATTGCTGAAAACAATTAAGGAATTGTGCATACCCTACTCATAATAAGGGAAGCTAAAAAAATACATATACATTAAAAAATAAGGAGCTATAAACTTTTGCCAGCGACATGTCCCCGCTAAAAAAAATAAACAAAAAAAAAAATAAACATACCTTTTGGTCTCGGCTCGGTCTCGGGTTGGTCTCACCACAGCTACTGTACCAAAAAAAAAAATTAAAAAAATAAAAAATTAAACAATTACCAATTAACAAAAATTAACAATTAACAACAATTAAAACAAAAATAAAAATAACAAAAAAAAAATTAGCAAAATAAAAAAAATATTGTACCTTGGTTTTTTTTAAGGATGTTGTGAGAGTAGAGGGGAGGAGGAAGAATTAAAAGATAGAGTGGAGGAGGAAGAATTATTAAACGAGACGAGATAAGGAGATGGTGCACAGTGGTGCGCGTGTAGTGGTGGTGGAGGTGGTGCTGTGGTGGATCAAGGAAGAAGAAGTGCTGTGGTGGATCAAGGAAGAAGAAGTGCTGTGGTGGTGGAGCAAGAAAGAAGAAGAAGTTTTTTTTTTTTTTTTTTTTTAAGACCCAGTTGTCAGTGACCGAGGTCAATTTTTAGTTTCTACTTTTGTCGGGGACATGTCCCCAGCGAAAGTATGCTTTGTATTCTAGCGACACTTTTGGTGGGGACATGTCCCTAAATAGTAGGGACAAAGTAAAAGGGAGGAAAATGAAAATTTTCGTCAAAACTTTCCCAGGGGACATGTCCCTGGGAAAAGGTATATTTATTCAATTTTAATTTTAAAAAAACTCTTAATTATCATTTTAAATAATTAAAATTAATAATAAATCAGTTTAAATTTAACCTAAAAATTGCAAAATTATTTTAATTACTTTTAACCTAGGTTGCACGGATACGGACAAGGTGATACGACAAAGTCTAAAAATATGACGGACCGCGAAACGTGGACACGCGTGAATTTATATATAAATGTTTTATAGGTATTTATATACTTTATATACATATTTACAAATAAGAGTCAAAAATGGCAAATAACTAAACTTAGAAGCTATCCTAAAAAAAAAAAAAACAGAACACATTTCATATAAAAACATTATAACTAAAAGAACCTTAATCACAACATCAACACAAACAAATCCATAATAACTTACGTATCATGTTAAACGACCAAGTATAGGTGCTATGGTATACGTAACATGTTAAACGACCGAGTATAGGTTCTATAGTATACGTAACAAGTTAAACGACCGAGTATAGGTGCTATGGTATACGTATCATGTTAAACGACCAAGTATAGGTGCTATGGTATACGTATCATGTTAAACGACCAAGTATAGGTGCTATGCTACACGCGTCGTTCGGGGTCAAAGGAACTTCCTTTTCGTCGAGCAAGTTTTTCAACACCCTAGGCAGTGAACCTAATCGTTGTAGTGTAGTAATTAGGGTAAGCCACGGGTATTAATATCGTTCTCTAGGGGAATAGGAATGCTAGTAAGAAGTTACTACGCTAAGGTTGGGGTTGAGGAAGATTATTTTTTTATCTTTTTTGTTTTTTAGGAATTGAAGGTCGAATCTCGGGGTTTAGATTTGGGGGTTGGTATTGCTATCGATTACTCTACTTATCTAATTATCTAGTCTAAGGTGTATGTAGTCTATGTCTAATATTGTGTGCTCGTATGATGGTTTAAAGATGTGTATACTTAGGTTTTATTACTCCTTAATTATCTCCTATTGGTGGTTGAATTGTCACGTCCTTATTCTTAGTTGCGTTGTGTGTCTAAAGTCGTAGGGTATGCGTATGTTCCCTAACTCTTTGAACTTACCAAAGGGTCTCGTCTACAAAACCCACTAGGGATAATAAACTCTTACTCTAAGGCACTCTTTGGATGGTTTAGCTTACAACTACTCAAGGAGCTATATTCTAAGGTTCACAAAGATTTAATCAAGCATTAAGTACACAACGAATGACCTATCGCATTGCTAGATCATTAATCAACTAAGATAAGAGACAACCAATCAATATTCAATAATTAAGTTTCATATTCCCTAAGCAAACACACAAGTAAATTAGCCGGACATGGAGAACATGCAAGCATACACACAAATAATCAAAGACATAATTGAATTAATGAAGTAAAACACTTATCTTGGTGTAAGATAGGGTTTGGAACCCTAAAATACTGTACAAGACAGCCTTGGTTCGGTTTAGGTTTTTACTCCAAAAGACTACACATTAAAACTGAAAAATTCGGATTCTATATATAAGATTACACATGCGATGGCGTCACCTTATGTTTGTGCGCCGTCGTCATCGCCGTCATAGGGTTTCGTCTTGTACGTTAGACTGCGGCGGCGTCACCTTATGCTTGTGACACCGTCCTCTTTTAGCTTTTGGCGCCCTCGGATTGAATCTAGGCCGTCACGGTGCGGCGACCTCCTCTTTTATAACTTGCGTCGTCACAGAAAATAGAAGTTTGGCTTCTGTCCCGTCACAAAATCCTCCGCGGCGTCGCAGATAGCATGGCGTCGTCACCTTGTATTTTCAGCAGCAGGAGTGTCTCGATTCTTGTCTTTGGCCATTTTCTTCGTATATCCGCGCCTTTTCGTCCAAATAAGTGCCATTACAGCAATTTGCCTTCACGAGACCTAAAAGTGAAAAGGAACGATATTAAGTAATAACGGATACAAAAGTGATCAAATAAGGGCTTAAACGACCCCTCAAAAAGGTACCTTTTAAAACCTTATCATGTATCAAGTTAAACGACCGAGTATAGGTGCTATGTTATACGTATCATGTTAAACGACCGAGTATAGGTGCTATGGTATCACGTTATCATGTTAAACGACCGAGTATAGGTGCTATGGTATACGTATCATGTTAAACGACCCAGTATAAGTGATATGGGATACGTATCATGTTAAACGACCAAGTATAGGTGCTATGGTATACGTATCATGTTAAACGACCCAGTATAAGTGATATGGGATACGTATCATGTTAAACGACCAAGTATAGGTGCTATGGTATACGTAACATGTTAAACGACCAAGTATAGGTGCTATGGTATACGTATCATGTTAAACGGCCAAGTATAGGTGCTATGGTATACGTATCATGTTAAACGACCAAGCATAGGTGCTATGGTATACGTAACATGTTAAACGACCAAGTATAGGTGCTATGGTATACGTAACATGTTAAACATCTTTGAACAAACTTGATCTGACCCATCTCTAGCAGGTGCAAACCAGACAGGCATGTCCCTCAGACCCACAAGTAAAGTCTAAATTCTTGCAGTTGTCTAAACTTCCCACAAAAAAAGGCGCCAAAAATTCCCACAAAAAAAATGGCGCCAAAACTTCCACCAACATGACAAACACATTATATAGTCCTTTTATCTTCACATGATTTTCACAACCTCTTATCCTCCAAAACCACTCCAACCTCACAACCTCTTATATTACACACAAATTTCAAAAACCTGAGATGGAGCCATTTAATCCTTTTATGTGTTCTTGTGGAGCAGGAAATATAAGATTAGAACATACATAGAGAATATTCATCTGGGCGAAAATATTATGCATGTCCTCTGTCGAAGGTGAACAATCATACATTTCTTATTTATGTAAATATACAATCAATTGGGTTGTAATCTCTTGTAATTTTCTTATTATGTAACTGCCAGAAAGAAGATAATGGGCGCGGATATTTTATGTGGAAGAGTGAATTTGACGAGTACTTAAGAACAATCTCTTCTGGTTCAACATCTCAAGGTTCGGATCTGCACCAACGGAGTGCTCGGTATGCAATGCCAAAGATCTTAGGATAAACTTGCTGAGTCACAAAAGCAGGTGCTAGAGACAAGAGTAAGGATGTTGGAGGCAAGACTTGAAATGGCAAGGATTCCTGATGACCATGCATGTCAGTCGGATGCATTACTTCGTGAGCTGTTAGGTGACATGGAAAATATTCGTATGTAGTAGTAGTAGTAGTAGTAGTTGTTGTTGTTCTTGTAGTTGTTGTTGTTGCTGTTGTTCTTGTAGTTGTTGCAGTTGTTGTTGATGTTGTTGATGTTGGAATAATACGTATGTTTAACTAAAAGGAGAATGAAATGATGTCGGGAAATGGTGTAATAGCACTATAACTAGACACAATGTTCAAAAAGTTTTAAGCAAACATGATCAAATCTTTTGTATCACAAGCAGATGAAACAACATGAACCACAATATAATTAAGTTCATATTTTTAACATTTAATCGGGGTTTTAGTTGTGTATTTTTAACATATAATTAAGCGTATTTTTGCGAATACCATTTTTGCCACGGACATATCCCCGGGAAAAGTTTTGGCGTGAATAAAGGCGGGAACAATTAACATGCTATTGACTTTGGTCAAATTTTTGTCAAAGTAAATACACTTTTGCCGGGGACAAGTCCCCGGCGAAAGTTGCCGTTGAATTTTGACTGGGCGGTCAAAGTATACTAAATAGTCAACAGACTTTCCCCGGGGACAAGTCCCCGGTGAAAGTATTAGTTGAATTTTCTACAACTAGTCAGCGTATTTATGTGCCACGTCAGCTTTGATTTTGTCGTTTAGTGACTTCGCCGGGGACATCGCGTCCCCGGCGAAAGTCTCCTCGCCCGTCCATCCGATTGTTGTAGTGGTTATCTATTGCGTGCTTTATTATCCAATCATTATTCTGTGTTCGTTCAATGGAGGCCGGTTAGGGCTTGGTTTTGATTGTGCTTTAATCAGTCTTAAGTCAATGAAGATTGGGTGTTTTCTTTGTGTTTCAACGGTTATTATCTTGTGTGTGGTGTTAGGGTTTCTTGGTTGTTTATGTGATGAGTGACGATACGAGAGAGGTGGATATTAACTCTATTGAGTTCTTTTAATGAAAAAACCAAGAATATGGAATCGAATGGAAAGAATCTTAGCACTGGGAAAAAGGCTAATGTTGTTGAAGACGGTCTTACCGTAGAGGTTTTAAGTACGTCTAATAATGGTTTGGTCGTGTAATCGATCGACTTCTTTGTATACACGACCAAATTAATTTTGTTTTGTGTAAGTATATTGTGGGTATGTTTGCATTTAATAGTGATATATATTTGTGTATAAGTGTAGCATGATTGGGTCGTGAAGTTGTAGTTTTATTACACCTTGTTAATGGTGACGTTGGTGGTGAAATGAAAATGTAATGTAACACCAAGTTAGCGGTGATGATGTTAGTCACCATTAGTTTTTACAATAATTAACACTAAATAATATCATTTTGTAAGAGTCTGGTGAGACCGCGAAACCCCTTCATATCATTATCAGGGGTGTTTCCAATCATTAAATTTTTTTTTTCTTAACTAAAATTATTTGAATTTTGTCACACTAATAAGTAATAACTACGCAGCAACAAACCTTCATAACTCCTTTTAACTACCCCACCTATTCTTCCATCACCTTTGAGTTTCACACACTCAAACTTTTTAGTTATGGACGTTGTGTCAATTTTTAATTAAAGTTGCAAGGGTACATACAAATGCATTTATGTAACTGGGCAATCACTTGAAAACAATTTTATTGAATTTGATATTTAGCAAATGTTGTTATATCTATTGAACATCACTAGTGGTTGAGCGAAAACTATTTATTAAACATAAACTATTCATATACGTCATCATGCGCGAGTAACTTACTACTTAGAGCATCTCTGATGGAAGAAAAAGTTTATAGTCAACTGTCAACTTCGGTGGAATGATACCATCGCATGTCAAAGTTTAATAGAAGTTTATGGGTGAGATATAAGAAGAGGTTTATGCACATCAAGTTACAAAACAGAAAACCATTTAAGTACATACTCACATGTTAATACTCAAAAATATTACTCTCTTCGTCCTATAATTATTATCTAGTGACGACTTTTGAAGGCTCTATTTTTCAACTTTGAAATTAAATATTTTTGTTTGTATTACATAATACTTGATGAAAATTAATTTAAAATCCAATCCATTCATATATTTTGTATCGAGTTTTATAGAACACAAAAAATAATCGTTAAGGTTAAAGTTGCAAAATAAAAACTTTAAAAGTCAACAGTCGACAATAATTATGAGACGAAGAGAGTACTAAATAGATGAGTAAATGGGTCCTATATTAAGACATTTTAAGTGAATATGATTAAATGAGAAAGGTTGGTATAGCAAGTTGTCGTGTTAATGGCGGTATGAATATAACATTATTTCAGCTATCTGTATTTCGTAAACCTAGACTATGCTCTATAAACCAAATGTCGAAACTCTTCATCAATAGTTACTACTATGTGTTATTCCATTCTCTGCCTTAGTTATTTAGAAAAATAACTTAAAAGTAGCTACAGAAATTGGTGAACAAAAAAGCGATAAAAGAATCATAATTTTATAGGAGTAACTTTTTAATGTTCATAAAAGAAAAAAGTTTTTGTTTTAAAAGCTTCTTTTATGTTCATCAAACTTTTTTTACATAACTGCTAGATACTTTTATGTATTTTTTGGTAAACTCATAACCACTTCGGTTTAATTTATAGTCAATACAAAGTAAATCTTTTAGTTGTGCAATGCATGGCCTTATGCTTCAAAGTTTAATGATTTTCTGTGATGATTTTATCAAACAATGAGCTTACACATAACATCTTTCAAAAAGCCATTTTTTTTGCTGGGTAAATTGTAAATGTGTGGTGATGATGTGGCAACGGTTGTACTTTTTTTGTTAATCACCTTTTGGTTAGTATAGTTTTTAACCACTGGTTAGGAAAATGTTACGTGTTATGATATGCTTATTGCAGCAAAGAAAATCTACTCAAGATTGTGAGACTTTTGTTAACCTTGTGGTTTTTAAGCAAGGTATTGTTTTTTGAACGGGGATATATTTTAAGCAAGGTATTTAGTTCATTCATTGACAGAATCCATTGGTTCGTTGGTCAAGTCGAAAGGAATGTACACCATGAACAAAGTTTTGTGTTTCTCTTTCGAAATGGATCAATCTATGGGGAAATGAAAGATCTTTTTATCCCCTTGGCAAGGGTAGGAATTTGAGTTGTATTCATGAACAAAGTAACAATCTTGAGAACACACTTACAAACATCCAACACAAAACATTTCAATCTAGTAAAAGAGTTTTTAAGAAAAACAAGGATAAGTTGACAACTTCTAGATCATCAAACACTCGCACTGGTACTAGCACTGGATCCTTTAGTAAAGCATGGACGTGACTAACAAATAATGTTTTAGTTGATTATCAATTTATCATATGGATTAGGGGTGTTAATGATCCGAGTCGAGTCGAAATTCAAGATATTCGAGCACGGCTCGTTTGAAAATTACTCGGTTCGAGCTCGACTCAAGCTTGAATATAGTTTTATAATTGGGCTCGAGCTCGAACTAGAATATATATTTGTTGTTTGAGCTCGAGCTCGATGCTCATTTATCTATTTAAAAGCTTAGATTTATTAATTTCTTTTTCCAAGTTCAGGGTGCTCGTTAGAAGCTCGAGCTCGATAAGCTCGTCCTATAACTCATGGTCGAGCTCGGATAAAATTGTTTATGATGATGATAATAAAAAAAGGGAAAATTAGTCAAATAGACCGCGCGCCCTGATGCTTATCACTTTCTGGACCACGCTTTTTTGCGTTACGAAAATGGACTTGCTGCCCAGCGATTTTCTTGTAGCCAACCATGGGTTGGCATGCGTCCGACAAAAGTATGAAAGAAGTACATATTTTGACAGTATTTGTGATGTATTGTAAGGTATTGTTTTTTGGGCAACCAAAATGTATTTTCGGGCAACTATATATTATTGGGCAACTTGTATTAATACACGAGGATAATATGGTCATTTTACAATGGCTGTATTATAAAAGTAATATTAATAACTCAGACACGTACTCACACAACATCACGCGCGCACACACACACACACACAATCAAACATCTTCTAGTACAATTTAACAACTTCTATGATAACATCAAATAGTCCTGAATATTAAGTGTCAATTTCCACCGATAATGCTCGTTATTTATATCATTTATATGGATTTACGCTTGTTTTCCATTGTTTTCTACTTTCAGGTAAATTACGAGCATTGGAGCTAAAGAGACGCGAAAATGGAAACATTACTAAAGGTTTATCACAGTATGCTTATTTTGAAGAAGTTACGGCGTAACTCATCTCTCACACCGTAACTATTGCGTGACTCAGAATACCAACTTATCAAGAGGTTACGGCGTAACTCTTCCTAAAGGTTACGACGTAACTACATTAGGTCAAATGGGGATCCGCGCCGCTGATACTTACGCCGTAACTACATCATCACTCACAACGTAACCGAGTTTATTGAAGACTACGGCGTAACCACTTATTAGGTTACGTCGTAACTAGCAGATATAGTGCATTTACGATGGAACATAAGGTTACTGAGTAACTCTATATTGGTTGCCGTAACCCGCACGGCCTATAAATACCCCATAAATTCTAGCATTTCTAATCATCCCATTCCACACACAACTCTCTGAGAACGTGGGAAAAAGCTCAAGGTAGGTCTACAGGGGCGGCGGAGCTGTTTCTAAGGGAAAAGTCACTCCATTACGATAAGCTTTAGCGTTTTATATTTCTTTCACTTTCAATTCATGTATTTCATACCTTTGAATATTAAATTGATTTGCATGATTAATTGATGAAATGCTAAGCACTCTTTGGTGCTAGCCTAGTTATGATTCCTTAATTGTTTTGTTTCGGAGGCCTTTACTTCCGCATAATTATTTCTAAGTGTATGCATGCATAGTTCTTTGGTAGTCACCCTTGATTCGGTAGAAGCTTTTGAATGGCGGTAGAGGCCAATTGCCTAGGAGATATGACCAACTCTAATTCTATGTGAAGCCGGTCGAGATCGCGGAAGGGTAAGATATGGCCAACTGACGACCCTTTCTACTTGTGCGATTTGACCAACTGATCACCTATTGTTAGATATTGGATTTCACAAACACACAAAAAATCACAAATACGGTTCGAATAATATGAGTTTAGAGAGAGAAATTTGAAGATGGGAGCCTTTCTAGAGAGAGAAAGTAAAACAAAAGAAAGAAGGTTAGATTGAGTGAAAGGTCCAACCTTCTACCTTGGGAGGTAGAGGGTATTTATAGTTTTACATAATAACGCCTCCCGACGTGGATCGTGCATACATGGGTAAAGACCCGTCCTTCCTCCGCGGTGTAACACTAAACTAATCTACGCTACAAACTAACTAATAAACTACTAAATAACGTAAACAACTACAAGTCTACGAGCTAACATATGCTAGACCATAATTGGGGTGACCGACACTTTAACATGGAATTTCCAATTCCTAACAATCTCCCCCTAAGGGAGGTCACCCCATGAAATACATTTTGCATCCTAGCATTCTATCTTTTTCTTTAGTTCTGAGCTCGTAGACTTCAATTCTTCAAGTTCCGCAACCTTTGTGCTTTTGTAGTGACTCTTCATAGTCCGATGATTTTGTACTTTCAGTGGAGGCCTTTAACTGATCCACATCTTTGATGATCTTCAAGCTTTCTTTGAGATCATCAGCCATAGTAAATCTCTAGTTCATCCTTTTGTTGTGTTGCCATCATGTGAAGTTGTGACTTTCGGACCGACATGCTCACACTTTTGGATCATGACATCTTTTTATCAGAGTAGCGAAAGCTTTACTAGCTCATGATATTTGTAGCAGCATAGCGGAAACATAGTATAAAATATCGTGAGCCAGGTTCGTAGATATGCACAAGTCATGATTTCTTCAATTAAGTGTGGATGCTGTGAGCATGCGGCTTTGATTGACTCCTCAATTCGATCATCCGCAATCGTCGGGGTGTACCGCATACGACAAAAAGTTAGCAATAAATCGCACGAAAGTGTCTTTGATCACTTTCGTTGAATTGAGGTACTGCGCCTACGGTTCCCGCTGATCAACAAGTACTACTGTGATCGCCTCGGTCGTAGGATTCTTAAGAATCTCCTTGACAGGGTTTCACAGTTGCTCTAGCCGTTCTCAAACCAGAATGTCTCAAAGAAGACAACACGAAGTGAGTGAACCAGCGAATTGAGATTCACTGATTGATGAAAAATTGATTTGAAAACAATCGTGTATTGCTTGAAGAAAGAGTTTTACAATACGACGAAGATTTTATGAGAAAGGTAAATTTTCAATCAAAAATACCTTTTGTATTTGAAAAGAATACACATTCGATGTGCTAGAGAAAAGAAGATATTTGCACAACGAACGGTTTTTCCCAAAGTATTTTTTCAATCAGAGATACTTTTTGAGTTTGAAATATGAATACACATTCGATGTGCTAGAGAAAAGAAGATTTGCACATCGAACGGTTTTTCCAAAAGTATTCATCAATTCCATTCCTGGACCAAGGTTGATTCAAGATTGAATCGCCCCATCGTTTCTATCCAGTTGTCACAAGCTTGATCTTTAGAAAAGATCTCACATGTCACCCACCAAGAGCTTGTTTGATGTTGGCTCTAGAAGGATTTCCATCTTCATCGTGAATATTTTACATATCACTCGAATGTTCTGGCAATACCACAAGGATAATGCGTATGACTCTTAATATATATACTTACTTTCCACATTGTGTGAAACAGCAAGTCTTCATTAATTTTTTGTCCTAATGAGATATTGTGGATGATCTCTTGGCTCTAGACTCAATAGTGCACATTTGGTTCCTATGCCGGAGACTAGGGAGAGGGTCTCCTTCTTCAATATCAACCATATCTAAGAGAAAGTCGATAGATAATGTAGGTTCCCTTGTGAGAATGAAACAAGTCCTGTTAAGAGGAACTTGAGTAGTTAGGGAAGATGTAGTGCAGTGCGTCACTGGGTCCATGACGTCTTGTCTTCAATACTAGTGTTACCTTAGTAACCACCAGTAGCATATGTATTGAACCCGGTTTCTGACCTAAGGTTGAATTATTGGAGGGCTATTTCTTTTCACCTTTTTCACATTCAATTCTTTTTCATTCTTCAACCCCTTCAGTGCTTACTAACACTTCATTACTAGAACCTTGTTGGGTTTATTCCAGTTCTAGCTCTATCTCAGTCCGCACTCTTCCCATATCTCACTTTTCTCCTTTTTTCATCATACCTAAGGACTCTACACTATCTAGTGAATTGTCCCTGGGTAGATCCCTCCGGCTCTGGCAGGATCGTGGGAACGAATACCTAACCTAACCATCCTTATAACACCATGCATAAAGTAAATTGGTCGGTCTTTTGGTATTGTTCATTCCTTCTCGAAACCAATTGAAAAATCATTTGGAAAATCAATCAAGGTACTTGTGCTATAATATCAAAGCATTTTGTGCCTTAATTGTTTTGATCATTTAGAAATGCTCCCCCTCAACATGTGCATATGATCTTGAAATTGTTTAGCACATGGAGGCAAGAGTTCTTTGAAATATATTCTTGATCACAATTTCCATAGAAAAGGCCATTTGAATTTCTTTGGTAAATTCTCTCCCTCAATATGTGCATAGGATATTTGAAATCATTTTATCACATAGAGGAAAGAGTTCTTTTGAAGCACATACCTTTAGAAAATCAATCAAGGTACTTTATGTTGAAACATAGAGATCTTTGTACCTTGAAAGTTTATTTTCTTTTTGAAATGCTCCCCCTCAATATCTGCTTCGAGATTCGAAAGAGTTTAGCACATATGGGAGTGCAACATGCACTTTTGAATCAAGTCAATCATCATTTATCAAATTTCATTATTAAATCACAAATTCTCCTCCGATAAAAAATATCAAACCCTTTGAGATTTTGGATCCCAAGTGATTTAATAAGGTTTAAAAAACATGGGAGAAAATGTACCTGATTTAAAAGCTCTTCTGGTTTATGGTTAAATGCTCCTCCACAATCATGTGCATTATGTATTTCCAAAATTGTTTGGCACATGAAGGAAGGAGTGCTTTTGAAACAATCACCCTTTAAAACCGATTTGAGATTTGAATCACGATCTCTCCCCCGATCAAAAATTTCAAGCCATTTGAGATTTGTGATCCCAATTGATTTAAATCATTTTAAAAATTTAGGGGAAAGACGTGGCAAGATTTAATTTTGAAAAATGACAGATAAGGACCAATTATAGTCATTAAAGATTGTTAGTGTCAGGTATGATAGTTTTAAGAGATCTTTTAAGAAAAATAAAATATTTTCACAATCAAACAAGAACAGAAAAAATTTCATTTTGTAAGATCTTTGAGTTTTAAAGAAAATCATACCATGACATAACATTAAATATTTAGATCACCACTTTATTACGTACAAAACTGACTTTTATGAAGAAATATCATTTGAAAATATTTTATTTTAAATCACTCTCCCCCTCAATCGATGACCGTAGTCGATGATTGAGTGACTTAAGTTTTTATAAAATGATGTCCGGTGATTTTCAAGATTAAGTCCAATTTATTTTCAAAACAATATTATTCCATTTTCAAAACAACATTTTCAAAATTGTTTGAAAATGGTATCCTGCACAAAGATACGTTAGGTGGTTGAGAAGCTTCTGTTGTTGCTGTAGGGCTGGAAGAAAACCGTCTGCAGATGCAGTGAGACTTCTTACGCTGCATTTTTCATGCCAACCGAGGTCAAATTAAGCTCGCTTTCTTCATTTGATGATGAAGAAAAACCTTCACGATGTAGTGAGACCTCTAACGTTGCATTTCATGCCAACTCTCCATAGAAGTCAAATTAAGCTCCGTTCTTCATTTGTCAACCCAAGATATAGTTACCCTTTCCTTTCGGCATCCAATCATCTTCATTGTGGGATCCGGATCGGGAACATTCTTATATATAAAAATACCTGCATACGTTAGTGAACACACATACAGATATATGGTGGTCGACATCACCCAAACAGCAATCGACTAATTAAAGTCAATCCAACATATCAAACAGATCATGTAAAGCATGGGAATAATGTGTTCATCAAACTTTAATCATCTAATCTTAACAATCATATCCTAGGCACCTAGTCCTTCAACATAGGTTAACATCATTTTTTAGTTAAGCATTTAGGATAATTAGATAAGTCCGATAGATGATATAAATTTGAAAACATTCTCCATCAATGACTCATTTTCAGAAAAGTTTAAAAGCGCTGAAGTCATTGATTGAGTTTGCAAATTTTATAACAACTCTGATTCTGATTTATTTTTTCAAGCAACTCATTTTCCACCACTTTTGAAAAACAACAAATATTTTTCTGAAGAATTTTAGACGGAAAAACATTTGTGTAGGAACATCAGTCATTTGACATACTTTCCTCAATTAGTTTTAGGATAAGTGCGCGAAATATTTGAAAATTGGTTTAGCACAGGACTTTCCTTCCTTGAAGAGTGGGTTGCTATCAGAAATAATAGCAAGCCATAGTTTTAAGCGCGGGTCTGAAGTAACTGCAAGCCATTTGATATGTGACATGTTTTGGAAAAAATATTTACACCTCCTGCTCGAACTTCATCTAAAGTTCCATGCCATTATTGAATGACATTTCTAAGACCGTAGATGTTATCGATACCAGAAGACATGTCTTGAGAAAACATATTTTTGATATTTTTCAATTTTCTGATTTTTATGGGCTTTTGTTGATTTTATATTTTTCTATTTTGATTTTGTTGGTTTTATATTTTTGTATTTTGCTTTTTGAAAATTATTTACAAAGATAGAGAAATAGATTAAGAAGATGATGATACGAGTACCGAGATAAGGAAATCGTTCAGCACTTTGTAGAAGATAGAAGTCATCATCTCTTAAACTTTCACCACCAAAGCATTCGAGGCTCTTGAATCATCGCAAGAGCTTGAGCCTTCAAAAAGTGAATCTATGGTAGCTTCCCCCCAAACCTACAATCCACGTAAAAAGACCATTTCCCCCAAGAAGAAGAAGTGAAGCAAACAGTCTAATTGAATGAAGCTTCAAGAACCCGAAGAAGACGATAACACCGAAGTAACAAGTTAAAACATTGATCATCTCTGCGGTTATCAAACCCAGAATACATGATTAAGCTCGATCACGTGAATCATGCTGTGCATCCCCGATGTACACATTACTCTTCGAGATTGAGCAGTTGTCAATTCGGGAGAACATTCTATCAACATCCTCATTTCACCAAATGCATTCCAGTTATCTTTCATATAACCAATAAGCCCATAATGTACACATGTGCCCAACAAGAGTAGAGACGGTGACATCCAAGTAACATGTTGAATCACTCATTATCTCTGCGGATGTCTACTCCAGAATAACTAATTTAGCCCCGATCATGTGAACATGTTGTGTGTCCCTGATGTACACATATCTCTCCCCTGATGGTTGCGATCTCATCGGAATCATCATTACATTGTGTACATGAAGCAATAACCGAAAGCACTACCATAAACCATATAGAAGATGTCGATAAGCAATATCATCTCACACTCCAAATATTCTTCTCATATATCTGCCCACTGAAAGCTGATTTAACACATACCAAACGAGTCAAGATACCACTTACCCCAAATAGTTGGAATAATACATCCTTCCCCCAAATAGTTGGAATAATAACACCAAACTCCACGAATTAAACACTAAGTTTCTCTGCGGTTAAGACATTTGTCTTCCCGGAATAACTTCAATTAGCGAAGTACATTAAGTTCATCACGTGTACTCATTGTGAGTTTTGATACCTTCATTAAATGTATGTCTCCTTCCCCCTTGCTGGTTTTGATACCTCAGAATTAGCAAAACATAATACACTCATATCCTAGAAGTCTTTTGAGAAGAACACAATAAGCTCAAATGTATCTTGTGAGAATCAACTACTACAGAAACTCTCTCCGACTATCTTTATCAACCCATATGTAGACAATTTCAAGTGACTACTGATGAAGAAAAACCCGATATACCAAACTTGAAATTGAAGTCGAATTCCCCGCATTTATATCTTTAGCTTGCGCTTAATGATGGAAGAACGGTGTTGAGAATCTATACTTCAAGAAAATCTCTAAGTACTCACTACTCAAACAAAGTATGAGACATTAACACCTCTTGATATTATCCACATCGTCATCTGCATTTGACACTAAGTAAAGCAACGTAACTCCTAATAGTGATAGTTAACCAGGTCTTCAACCATCCACCCCGACTGCTGGTAACTAGATAAACCAAGTCTTCAACTCAAATTCTTAAGCCCGAGCAAGTTATCAAATAAGAACACGCCTTTGTTGAAAGTCAACTTCAATCTCAAATAAGTGATAAATGATTAACTCCGAAGTCATCAACTTGTGTCAAATGCCCAACACGTGAAAACAACATACAATCGGATGTACATTGACCCACTGAATGAACCGAAACAAATGATTCCTCAATGTCAATGCATTCTTCCTAAAGGTATACATGTAGAGACTGATCTGGAAGATTCACCAATAATGTCTTCGAAATGCGGATGAGGTAGCATTTTCCTTAATGTTCATGTGGTTGATTTATAAAGACATTGAGAGGAACAATAAACCGTGAAGATTTGGCAAAGGAATACCAAAGAGCGGATCATTATTCATGAGTGCAACTGAAATATTATGATAGTCATTATCAAAGCCTTGAGGAATAACTGGAGATTGGGCTTCTTGAGTAGTCTGAGTTGTACTTCTTGGATGATCAACACTCGCTAGCGGTTGGAAATACTCATCAAACATATCTTGAAACAATGAATCCGAATCAATAAATCCCATTAATCCTTAGTAAGTGAAACATTAGGCATTGGAGGAGAGTCATCAAACATTAAATCGTATGACCATTATTCAAACATCCATCATAATTTAGTATAATCACTCTTCTCCTCCTCGAAAATTGCATCCGAAGTTGCCATTTTTGATTTAACAAATGAATAATAATATTCACCAATGAACGTAGATCCACTTGGTGACTGAATAAGCATGGGAGAAGCATAAAGCTTGTTGATGAAGAATGTCGATGATAATGGTCATAAACATGAAGATTTCTCTTTTTGAAGATAAAGCGCCGAAGCGTACACCTTTCTTTTCTTTGAGGAACGGGGCCGAAGTGTTATCTGAAACACCATAATGATGAAGTACGAGGCCTCGAATCGAGGTGAACAGGCGTCATAGCCGAATGAATATCAAGATTGAGTTACTTGGACCCGTGAGTTATGAGATATCAATCCATTTGTAATCCATACTTTAAGCCAGTCCATGTAGTGAAGGATCGACGATAGCAATCTGAGTAAGGACTACCTGTTCTAATATTACAAACTTGATTGCATATATTTTGGTTAGTGACATTAGTATCCAAACCCTTTGGGGTATCACGGTCAACCTTGATAATGTCATTGGTAAACAAATTTTCCGGTAGGAATCCACCTAAGTCCAACATCTTTAAACATTTTACCGCAAATCCACTTATGGCAAGGTCTAGGATTGGTGACATTCTTATGCACAGTGGAAGACTTATCGTAATTCCTAGACTCCAAATATTTAGCAGTTGGGATCCATCTAGGCAAAGTTTTGGGTTTGTTTTGCTTTATAACATGTTGAACCTTAGCCATGAAGGTAGTCTTAGTGGATTGTAACTTGGCATGTGAATTAGGAAAATGTTTCTTATTTGGAAAAGATGAGAAATTTCTAGTTTTGTTTTCTACATGCTTAGCATTCTTATTAACATAACTACTCTTAGATGCAAGCCAATCCCTAGTCTTTTGAAAGTGTTCCTTAGGTAGTGGTTTACAACTACTAGCGGCCTTGAAACCTTGTAGAATTCATCACCCTAGGTCTTGAACCTAAAATTCGCCTTTTCGAAATCATGGCCTTTTCCTAGCTTTTTTCTAGATAATAGTTCTTCCACAAGTCATTCATATCATATGAATTCTGAATTTTAATGCTTGGTTTTGACACATTTTTCGAACCAATCCTAGAGGTGCTTTGGGAGTAGAAGTAGTCGCTTGTTGCGGTTTAGAGGAACTAGAGGCATAATTCTTAGGCAACTCAGGTGAAGTAACTGATTTTGATAAAACATGTTTCTCATCAACTTGGGAGGCAAATAGTGTTTTTGAAAATTTTGGTCTTTCGGATATAAACGCAGCAGGCTGCCTAAAATGGAACGGTTTCTAATGGGATGAGAAACTGGTTTCCCCAAGGTTGATGGTTTTGTAAACTTAGTGTTCACACTTTTTCCTACAGTTTTCCTAAGCTCATTTTTTAAGGCAACAATAGCGAAACTCTTTTCCAGAAGTTGAGCTTTGAGTTCATCAATTTTTGCTATCAAAGAATTTGTTTGTTCCATTGACTTAGTTCTAGCTTCTTTGACAGAGTCACTTAGTTCTATGTGATGCTTTCTCAAAGACACATTTTTCTTTAGTAATTTGGCCACACAAACCGATAATTCATCAGTTCTCATTTGAATATCATCAATAGTATTAACATCAGAATTACTTGTAACCAAATTACTTTTCACATGCATATTAGAAATATGTTTCTTCAAATTGTTGATAGTTGACTCTTTGTCTTGAAGTTGAGCTTTCAAAGTGTTAATTTCAAAAGTTCACGGAATTCGGAAGTTCGGATTTTACATGTTTGTTAAGTTGAAAGCTTTCTTCTTTACTCTGTATTGCAATTTCAAGTGAAATGCAATGTTTTTCAAGTTTTGAGAATTTGTTTGAAAGTTCATCAAAAGCCTTTTTATCAACCATACCATTTGTTTTGAAATTTTAGACTCACCTTAATCAAGGAACATTTATCGAATCATGTTCAGATTAAGATCGAATGTTTAAGTACTTTAGCAGATGCACTATGTTGAACAGTAAAGGGTACCTCATTACATGACACCCGCCAATTTCTGACCGATATCCGTGATCCACATCATGTGTAACAAGAGTCACCTGACCACCGGGTCAGGTCAAAACTTATCTATCTCTCGAGCCTCTCTCAGATTCAAGTGTCAATCGATCCATCATCTCGGTGCTTTACCGACTCATCATTATTTGTTGTCTCGACATTCGCATTCAAGAACACCGATTTTTCAAATGATACATTACCCAACTTATCACAACTATCTCTCAATCGCACTGCACGCTCATCCAATTTTTCATCTGCTCGAGTAACTTCCTCAATATACTTATCTACATTATCCATGAGATGGATAAGTGTCTCTATGAACACGCTAATTTCCATTCCAGGTGTTCTTTGAAAGATATTTCATTCATGTCTTGATCATAGTCGATGTAAATTCCCCTTCTAATGAATGAATGAAAATGTTTGTAGATCACTTGAAGTGCAAAGACTAAAACTATCCTTTGAACCTTCTCTTTGTCAAGTTGTAGCTCCAATTGCTCGAGGTTTAACAACAAAGTTCCTGTAATGTGGATAAATCCTGACGTAAGAGGGCAATACATGTTTGTTCCATTGTTATGTGTAGAAGTAACATGAGGGGAGAGTGAAGTTGTTGAAAAGGTTCAATGTTGCTTTCCTTTGCATGGCATTCTCAGAGCCCTGAACGTGCAAATCTTCTCATTGAACTCTGAGCATGAAGAACTCAAATCATCATTGATTGAATCCATCATTTGTAACCGCTCATAGATAGCTAATATTCTCATGGTTGTCTACAACATCATACAGCCAGTACTTCGAAATCACCCAATCAGGAGAGTGTAAGACATGATGTTGTTGTATACATGGGATTTTACAAGTCTATGATTTAAACCGAGAAATAGATTCTTTCGCGGGATTTTACAAAATCAAGAAGAAACCGTGATATAGTGACCAATAGAACGTGTTAAGATAACTGATAGATCGACAAAATGATAGAAAATTGTGTGTTAGGTCTTATGATTGTTTGTAAGATTAGCAGAGATGTTGTTTGGTTGTGATTTGGGTTGGTTGATGCATGATTTTACGGAGAAATTTAGGTCTAAAACTTAAAACCTCAATAACTTCGCTCGAGCGGATTTAGGCCTCGAGGGTTGACCCTTAGTTCATTCGGCGTGCCATTCTCCTCTTTCTCACGGTCGTTTTGATGGGTAGAAAGCTGAAAACGGAGTTACGGATCAAAAGTTATAGCCGTTTGAAGTTTTGTCGGGAAAAGTCAACAAAACACACTGATGAAATGGTCAAACCGCTTCTAACAATCCTCTATGGAGACAACTCGGTAGTTACAAGTCGCTAGATGCACAAGTGGCTAGAGACAACTCGCTATGAAGATAAATCGCTAGTTCACAAGTCGCTAGATGCTCAAGTCGCTAGAGACAACTCGATATGAAGACAAATCGCTAGTGACAAGTCGCTAGATGACAACTCGCTAATAGTACCAACTCGCTAAGTAGACAAGTCGCTAAAGAACAACTCGCTAAGTGAACAAGTCTCTAAGGAACAACTCGCTAAGAGGGCAAGTCACTAAAGAGCAACTCGCTAGACTGAACAGTACGGCCACTACTTTTGTACTATATGTCGCTTTGTCTCAATAGACAAGTCGCTAGTGCTCAAGTCGCTACCACTACAACTACAAGTCGCCGAAAAATATAGAAGCAAGTCCGCTACCAAGAAACTATTCCCAGACTCAAGTCGCTAGGTAGAAATGTTCAAAAACACCACTTTTCAATCCAAAACAACCCAACCACACTGATTCAAGCCTTCCAAATCAAAACCTAAGCACTTATAATGATTCTAAACACAAAAGTACAATCAAAATCCAAACTTTAACACAAGATATGATCCAAATGATTCTAACCACTCTAAACTCATTCAAACCCAAAAACCTTATGAAAACCACTAGAAATCCAAGAAAATGAAAGATGAGTGATCAAACCATGGCTCTTGATACCAATTGTTAGATATTGGATTTCACAAACACATAAGCAATCACAAATATGGTTTGAATAATATAAGTTTAGAGAGAGAAAGTGGAAGATGGGAGCCTTTCTAGAGAGAGAAAGTAAAACAAAAGAAAGAAGGTTAACCCTCTACCTTGGGAGGTAGAGGGTATTTATAGTTTTACATAATACGCCCTCCTGACGGGCTGTGGATCAGGCATACAGTGGGTAAAGACCCGTCCTTCCTCCACGGTGTAACACTAAACTAATCTACGCTACAAACTAACTTATAAACTACTAAATAACGTAAATAACTACAAGTCTACGAGCTAACATATGCTAGACCATAATTGGGGTGACCGACACTTTAACATGGAATTTCCAATTCCTAACACCTATCGTTTGGATGAACTTAAGAATTGGGGGGGTGTAGTGTCTAAGTTCCTAACGGCCGGGCACTCACTATTTAGAATCTAACATGTAGCGGTACTTAATGACTTGGCTTAGGGACCGTGAACAATGGTGATTCAGACTTATGATATACTGATTTCTCTCTGTGGTGGCATCTTTGTCGATAGGTTAGGGCCCGAGATTGACAAAATGTTGTCCTCTCGAATTTGACCCTACCTGAAGTAATTGGAAGTAGGTAGACGTAACTAGCTAGGAGGATTGACTAGGTTAGCACCACTATTCCTATATTGATCTCTTTTTTCCCATTTACTTGCTTTTATTCTGCATTAGTAGTTTAATTAATTAATTCCCTATCGAAACAATTATTATTCTGTGACACTAGACTTAGTAATAATCCAACACACATAGCTCTTGGGGCTACTCGCTTTACTTCATTTACTACACTACACGCACGGGTACACTTATCTGCTTAGTGCATTAGGTAGACCATAGGTATAGCGAGACACTATAAATATTAAGACCTCGTCAAGAAACCTACATCAAGTTTTATGCCATTGCCGAGGAGTTATATTAGGATTAATATTAAATCTTTCATTTCATTTTAAACTTTCTCACGATCATATTTCTAGATTTCGTACCATGGAAGCCGTTTAACATTGATAACCTCACTCTTGAGGAATATTTAGCTGACAAGAGATGAACAAGGACCAGATTGTTAGGCCACCATTGCGTAAGATGCTCAATTCAAATCAAACCTCAATTCATGAGAGAATTACGTGCAAATCCTTTCTCCGATAACCGATGATGCCCATGAACATGTAGACAATGTGAATTTGTCACTATTTAAAATTCCCGAGTCTCACACGATGCCATAATGTTATGAGTTTTCCCTATTTCTCTTATTCGACGATGGGTAGATCGATTTCTAGGGACTGTCAAAGATTGGCCTACCTTAAAAAGTATTTCATTCGTGAGATACGCCCTCCTTCAAGACGGTCAAGTAATTGGAAGAAATTCATAACTTTAAGCAAGAGGGTGGTGAAACATTGTACCAAGCTTGGGAAAGATATTACAACGTAATTGTTATACAAGTGCCCTACTCATGATCTCAAATGTACCAACAAAAAAGGCTAACATCTTCTACAAAGGACTGAGCATCTCTTCAAGACAAATGATTGATTCTCAAGGACCGATTCCTAGTTTGACACCCACTATGGCTTTAGAAACTATTCTAAGAATGGCGATCACTCTCACAAATGGCACAATGGAGGAAGCAACCAAAGTAAAGAGTGATGATATGTAAGGCCTTGCAGCAATAAACAACAAATTAGAAAGCCTTGGAAGAGAAATGAAGAAGCTCAAAGAAAATGTGCATTCCATTCAAGTTGAGCTGAGATGGGACTCGCCCCTTCTAAAGAATGTTCCTCCAATGAAGAAGTTAAAAGGATCGGAGAAGTGAACTATGGAAAACAATTCCCTTTCAATAGCTACAATAATTACTTTAATCTAGGTATCGTGAAAATCCCCAGGTTCTACACTAGAATCAACAATAATCCTCCTCCTAAACCTAGCCTTGAAGAAATAATGCACATCGGCACATCAAGAATGGGTAAGAAATGGAGATAGACTCAAGGAATGGATGATCAAAATAAAGGAGGACACAAATGTGAACCTACGTAACTAAGATGCTGCAATTAAGAACCTCGAAACACAAATTGGGCAAATGGCTAAGAACCTTGAAACAAGTAATGCTAAAGCCACCTCCTGCAAGGCCATATTTGCGCAAGATAAAGCAAAAAAGGAACAATGCACATCCTCTATCACTAATGATCTCTCCGGGATTAACTACCTAAGAGAGTGTAACATATTGGATTTCATAAACACATCACATAACAATATATGGTTCGAATTATGTAGAGTTTAGAGAGAGAAAGTGGGAACCTTTCTAGAGAGAGAAAGTGAAAGAAAACTTAGAAGGTTAGATTAAGATGAAATGAAAGGTCCAACCCTCTACCTTGGGAGGTAGAGGGTATTTATAGTTACAAACTAAACGTCCTCCTTGGATGTGGATCGGCATACAGTGGGTAAAGATCCGTCCGTCCTCCACGGTGTTGCTCTAAACTAAATAACTAACTAATAAAAGCAAAATAACGATATGTCTACAAGCTAACTTATGCTAGATTATATTTGGGGTGACCGCTACTTCACTATGGAATTTTCTAATTCCTAACAATCTCCCCTAAGGGAGGTCACCCCATGTTTTACATTTTGAATCCTAGCATTCTATTTAATCTTCGGTCTTGAGCTCGTAGACTTGAATTCTTCAACTTCGATCTTTGTGCTTTAGCAGTTGACTCTTCATAGTCCGGTGGTTTGTACTTTCGGTGGAGGCCTTTAAGCGATCCACATCTTTGATGATCTTTGAGCTTTCATTGAGATCATCACCCACGATAAAATCTCTCGGATCACCCTTTATTGTGTGGCCATCATGTGAAGTTGTGACTTTCGGACCGACATGCTCACACTTTTGAATCATGACATCATTCCATCATAGTAGCGGAAGCCTTCTTGGTTCATGATATTTGCAATGAAGCAAAAGCATAGTATGGAATATCGAACTGTTATGTAGATATGCACCAGTCATGATTTCTTCAAATTAAGTGTGGATGTTGTGAGCATGCGCTTTGGAATGACTCCTCAATTACGATCATTTGCAACCGTCCAAATGTACTTGCAAACAACGGTTAGCAATAAAACACACGAAAGTGTCTTTGATCACTTTCATTTGAATTGAGTACACGCCCACGGTTCCCGTTGATCATTACAAATCGCACTGCGGATCGTAGGATTCGAAGAATCTCCTTGACAGGGGTTTCGCAGTGTTCTAACGTTCTCTCAAACCGAACGTCTCAAAGAAGACAACACGGAGTGAGTGAACGGCAAATAATTGAGATTCAGCGATTGATGAAAAATTTATTTGAAAACAATCGCGTATTGCTTGAAGAAAGAGTTTTGCAATACGACGAAGGTTTTATGAGAAAGATCAATTTTCAATCAAAATACTTTTTGTATTAGAGAATGAGTACACATTCGACGTAGCTAGAAAAGAAGAGATTCGCACATCGAACGGTTTTTCTAAAAGTATTTTTCAATCGGAGATACTTTTTGTGTTTGAAAATGAATACACATTCGACGTGCTAGAGAAAAGAAGATTTGCACATCGAATGGTTTTTCCAAAAGTACTCGTCAATTCCATTCTCGACCAAGGTTGATTCAAGAATGAATCGCCCATTGTTTCTATCGGTTGTCACAAGCTTGATCTTTCCAAGATTTCACATGTCACCCACCAAGAGCTTGTTGGCTCTAGAAGGATTTCCATCTTCATCGTGAATATTGTACATATCACTTGGATGTTCTGGCAATACCACAAGGATAATGCGTAGGACTCTTAATATA
The DNA here is from genome assembly GCA_910596185.1 of Chrysanthemum makinoi. Taxonomy (NCBI): domain Eukaryota; kingdom Viridiplantae; phylum Streptophyta; class Magnoliopsida; order Asterales; family Asteraceae; genus Chrysanthemum; species Chrysanthemum makinoi. The sequence continues at coordinate 165,860,655 of OU343216.1, read as the reverse complement.
TTCTTACTTTCCACATTGTGTGAAACAGCAAGTCTTCATTAATTTTGTGTCCTAATGAGATATTGTGGATGATCTCTTGGCTCTAGACTCAATAGTGCACATTTGGTTCCTATCTGGAGACTAGGGAGAGGGTCTCCTTCTTCAATATCAACAATCTCTAAGAGAAAGTCGATAGATTATGTCGGTTCCCCGTGAGAATGAAACAAGCCCTTTTAAGAGGAACTTGAGTAGTTTAGGAAGTTGTAGTGAAGTGCATCACTGGGTCCATGATGTCTTGTCTTCAATACGGTGTTACCTTAGTAAACACCAGGAGCATATGTATTGAACCCGGTTTCTGCCCTAAGGTTGAATTGATGGAGGGCTATTTCTTTTCACCCTTTTCACATTCAATTCTTTTTCATTCTTCAACCCCTTGATTGCTTACGAGACTTCATTACTAGAACCTTGTTGGGTTTATTCCAAGATTACTAGCTCGTCTCACCGCACTCTTCCCATTTCTTACTTTTCTCCTTTTTCATCATACCTAAGGACTCTACACTATCTAGTGGATTGTCCCTGGGTAGATCCCTCCCGCTCTGGCTGGATCGTGGGAACTAATACCTAACCTAACCATCCTTATAACTCCATGCATAAAGTAAAATGGTCGGTCTTTTGGTACAATTCATTCTTCCTTGAAACCAATTGAAAAATCATTTGGAAAATCAATCAAGGTACTTGTGATACAAGATCAAAGCATTTTGTACCTTAATAGTTTTGATCATTTAGAAATGCTCCCCTCAACATGTGCATATGATTTAAAATTGTTTGGCACATGGAGGCAAGAGTTATTTGAAATAATTTCTTGATCACAATTTCCTTAGAAAAGGCCATTTGAATTTCTTTGGTAAAATTCTCCCCTCAATATGTGCATAGGATATTTGAAATCATTTTATCACATAGAGGCAAGAGTTCTTTGAAGCACATCCACAATCACAAACGCCATTAAGAAACCATTTTAAAACTCAATCAAGGTACTTTATAAATCACTTTAAAAGCTTTCGTACCTCGATAGTTTATTTGCTCCCCCTCAATATGTGCTTCAAGATTCGAAAGCGTTTAGTACATATGAGAGCAAAGGCGTGCACAATTAAATCAAAACGATCACCTTTTATCAAATTTCATTATTAAATCACAAATTCTCCCCGATCAAAAATATCAAACCCTTTGAGATTTTGGATCCCAAGTGATTTAATTAGGTTTAGAAAACATGGGAGAAAATGTGGCCTTGTTTAAATACTCATCTGGTTTTTGGATAAATCATCCTCCTCAACATGTGCATTGTATATTTGAAATCGTTTGGCACATGGAGGCAGGAGTGCCTATAAAGGATTAAAACCAATTCCATTAAAACAGATTTGAAATTTAAATCACGATCTCTCCCTTGATCAAAATTTCAAACCAATTAGGGTTTTGGATCCCAATTGATTTAAATCATTTAAAAGTTTTAGGGAAAGACGTGGCAAGATTTAATTTTGAAAAATGACAGATAAGGACCATTTTAAGACATTAAAGATTGTTAGTGTCGTTATGATTGTTTTAAGAGATCTTTTAAGTAAAACAAAACAATTTCACAATCAAACAAGAACGGAAAAAATTTCATTTTGAAAGACCTTGATTCAAAAGAAAAATCATACCATGACATAACATTAAATCTTTAGATCACCACATTTTAACGTATAAACCGAAACTTTTATGAAGAAATATTGTTTGAAAATATTATATTTTAAATCACTCTCCCCTCAATCGATGACGTGAGTCAATAATTGAGTGACTAAGGTTTTGATAACATGAAGTCCGGTGATTTTCAAAAATTAGTCCAATATATTTTCAAAACAATATTTTCCATTTTCAAAACAATTTAATCAATTTATTCAAAATTGTTTAAAAATGGTATCCTGCACAAAGATACGTTAGGTGGTTGAGAAGCTTCGTGATGTTGCACCGCTGTAGGGTTTGGAAAAAAACCATCTGCTGATGCAGTGAGACTTCTTCTTACGTTGCATTTTGAATGCCAACCGAGGTCAAATTAAGCTCCGTTTCTTCAATCACTTAGAAGAAAACCATCTGCGATGCAAGTGAGACCTCTTACTTTGCATTTATGCCAACTCTCCATAGAAGTCCAATTAAGCTCCGTTTCTTCATTTGTCAACCCAAGATATAGTTACCCTTTCTTTTCGCATCCAATCATCATATTATGTGGGATCCGGATCGGAACATTCTTATACCAATATACCTGCATACGTTAGTGAACACACATACAAATATATGGTGGTCGACATCACCCAAACAACAATCGACTAATAAAAGTCAATGCAACATATCAATCGATCATATAAATGTATGAGAATAATGTGTTCATCAAACTCTAATCATCTAATCCTAGCAATCATATCCTAGGAACCTAGTCCTTCAACATAGGTTAACATCATTTTTAATTAAGCATATTAGGATAATTAAGAAAGCCGGTTAGATGATATAGATTTGAAAACATTATCCCCCTCAATCAATGACTCTTTTTATAAAAGTTTAAAAGCAAGTCATTGATTGAGTTTGCAAATTTTATAAAACTCTGAATCGATTGTTTTAAGCAACTCATTTTCACCATTTTGAAAACACCAAATATTTTTCTGAAGAATTTTAGACGAAAAAACATTTGTGTAGGAACAACAGTCCTTCGACATACTTTCCTTGTTTTGTTTTTAGGATAAGTGCACGTTATATTTGAAAATCATTTAAGCGTAGCACTTTCCTTCTTTGAAAACGGGTTGCTATCCAAATAATAGCAAGCCATCGTTTAAGCACGGGTTACGTCAAGTAACTGCAAGCCATCGTTGAAGCACGTTACAACAAATAATCGTAAGCCATTATTTGAAGCCCTTACCAAATAATCGTAAGCCATAGTTTTTGGACATGTTTAGAAAAGAATATTTACACCACCCTCTCGAACTTCATCTATGGTCCCGTGCCATTATTGAATGACATTTCTAAGACCGTAGATGTTATCGATACCGAAAGACATGTCTTGAGAAAACAATATTTTTGGTATTTTTCAATTTTCTGATTTTTATGGGCTTTTGAAGATTTTATATTTTTCTATTTTCTTTTGTTGGTTTTATATTTTTGTATTTGGTTTTTGATAAATATATACAAATATAGAGAAATAGTTTAAGAGGATGATGATACGAGTACCAAAAAAAGGAAATCGTCAAAGACTTTGTAGAAGATAGATGTCATCATCTCTTAAACTTCCACCACCAAAGCATTCGAGGCTCTTGAATCGTCGAAAGAACTTGAGCCTTCAACAAGTGAGTCTTTGGTAGCTTCCCTTCAAACCGACAAACTGAGTATAAAGACCATTTTCCAAGAAGTAGAAATGAATGAAAACAGCCTCATTGAATGAAGCTCGCACCAAGAACACGAGAACACCAAAGTAACAAGTTGAAACATAGATCGTATCGATGGTTATCAAATCCGAATAACCGATGAACTACGATCACATGAATCTGTTGTGCATCTCCGATGTACACATTACTCTTCGAGATTGACCAGTTGTCAATTCAGGGAACTAAACATCAACATCTTCATATTTCCAAATGCATTCCAATTATCTTACATATAACCAATTATCTCTGCAGATGTCAACTCCAGTAATAATCGATTAAACCCGATCGTGAACATGTTGTGAGTTCTAGATGTACCCATATCTCTCCCCATGATGGTTGTGATCTTATCGGAATCAACATAATAATGTGTACATGAAGGAATAATCGGAAGCACTTTACCATTATTCATATCGAAGATGTCGATAAGCAATATCATCTCACTAACCAAATATTCTTCTCATATTTCCTTCTACTGAGGGCTGAGTTAACACATACCAAAAGTATCCAGAGACCACTTCCTCCCAAATGGTTGGAATAATACATCAAAGGTTATGAGTAAACACTGAGTTTCTTTATGGTTATGACAATTGTCTTTCCCGGGATTACTTCAAATGTAAAAGAAGTATTAGGTTCATCACGTGTACTCGTTGTGTGTTTAGATGTATGTCTCCTTCCCCTTGATACCTCAATCGAACACATTATACATACTAAATATTCTTGAAATAGAGAAGAACAAAAATTAGCTCAAATGAATCTTGTGAGAATCAACTGCTATAGAAACTCTCTCAGACTATCTTTATCAACCCATTCGTAGACAATTTGAAGTGACCACTGATGAAGAAAACCCAATGTACCAAACTTGAAACTGAAGTAGAATTCCCCGCATTTGTATCTTAAGCTTGCACTAATGTTGGAAGAACGGTGTCGAGAATTTATGCTCCAAGCAAATCTCCAAGTACTCAATACTCAACCAAAGTATGAGACATTAACACCTCTTTCGATTATCCACAACGACATAAGCGCAGTGTCAATCGAGTAAAACAACGTAACTCCTTGAAGTGATAGTTAACGTGTCTTCAACCATCCACCGGCTGGCGGTAACTAGATAAACTAAGTCTTCAACTTAAATTCAATCACGAGCAAGTTATCATTGAAAGTCATGCATCCAACCATCCCCGACTTCAAGATAAAATAAGAAAACGCCTTTGTGAAGGTCAACTTCAATCTCAAATAAGTGATAAACGATTAACTCCAAAGTAATCAACTTATGCCAAATACCCAACACGTGAATAAACATACAATCGGATGTACATTCACCCACTGAATGAACCGAAACAAATGATGCCTCAACATCAATGCATTCTTCCTAAAAGTATACATGTAGTGACCGATCCGAAGATTCACCAATAACGTCTTCGAGCGGATGAGGTAGTCATTTTCCTTAATGTTCATGTGGTTGATTTATAGCGCGCACAATGAGAGGAACAATAACCCGTGAAGATTTGGCGAAGGAATACCAAAGAGCGGATCATTATTCATGAATAATAATCCGTGAAGATTTTGCAAAGGAATACCAAAGAGCGGATCATTATTCATGAGTGCAACTGCAATATTATGATAGTCATTATCAACACCTTGAGGAATAATCGGAGATTAGGTTTCTTGAGAGTTCGAGAAGTACTTTTGGATGATCAACATTCGCTAGCAGTTGGAAATACTCATCAAACATCTCTTGAAACAATGAAACCCAAACAATAAATCCCATTTATCCTTAGTGAGTGAAACATTAGGCGTTGGAGAGTCGTCAAAAATCAAAACAATGAATCCCAGTAATCCTTAGTATATTCACTCTTCATCAAAAAGAATATACACTCATCATCATCAAAAATTAAGTCATATAACCATTATTCAAACATCCATCATCATGTAGTATATTCACTCTTCTCCCCCTCAAAAATTGCATCCGAAATTGCCATTTTTGATTTAACAAGTGAATAAGAGTATACACCAATGAACGTAGATCCACATGATGACTGAATGAGCGTGGAAAAAACATGAAGTTTGTTGATGAATAATGTAGATGAGTATGGCCATTCATGAGAGAATTTCTCTTTAGTCAAGATAAAGCGCACGTAAGAGCGTACACTTTTCTTTTCTTTGAAGAACGGGCCCAAGAGTTATCTGCAGACACCATAATGATGAAGTACGAGGCCCGAATCAAGTGAACAGACGTCCATATCCAAAGAATATCAAGATTTAGTTACTTGAACCCGTGAGTTATGAGATATCAATCCTTGTGTTATCCATACTTTAAACCAGTCCATGTATTGAAGGATCGAAGTATTCTGAATCGAGTAAGGTCTACCCGCACTAACATTACAAGCTTGATTGCATATATATTGGTTAGTGACATTAGTATCCAAACCCTTTGAGGTTTCACGGTCAACCTTGATTTTGTCATCGAGAACAACTTTCCTAAGTAGGAATCCACCTAAGTCCAAAGATCCTTAAACATTCTACCGCATCGGTATCCACTTATGACAAGGTCTAGGATTGTTAGGCTTCTTATGCACAGTGGAAGACTTATCCTTATTCCTAGTTTCCAAAGATTTAGCGGTTGGTATCCATCTAGGAGAAGTTTTTGGTTTGTTTTGCTTCACAACATGTTGGACCTTAGTCGCATAAGTAGTCTTAGGGGATTGTACCTTAGCATGTGAATTAGGAAAATGTTTCTTTTGTGGAAAAGACTCGGAATTTCTAGTTTTGTTTTCTACATGCTTAGCATTCTTATGCACGTAACTACTCTTAGATGTACGCCAATCCCTAGTCTTTTGAGTGTTTCTAGGTAGTGGTTTACAACTACTAGCGGTTTTTGAAATCTCGTAGAATTCATCACCCTAGGTTTTGCACCTAAAATTCCGCCTTTTCAATCTGTGCCTTTTCCTAGCTTTTTCTAGATAATAGTTCTTCCATAAGTCATTCATATCATATGAATTCTGGGTTTTAATGCATGGTTTTGACACATGTTTTAACTAATCCTAGAGGTGCTGGGAGTAGAAGTGGCTACGTGTTGAGGGTTAACAGAGCTAGAAGCCTTATTCTTAGATAACTCAGGTGAAGTGACTGGTTTTGACAAAACTTGTTTCTCATCAACTTGGGAGGCAAACCGTGTTTTGAAAATTTTGGTCTTTCGGATATAAACGCAGAGGTCTGCTTAACAATGGACCGGTTTCTAATGGGATGAGAAACTGGTTTCCCAAGGTTGATGGTTTTGTAAACTTAGTATTCACACTTTTCCCTACAGTTTTCCTAAGCTCATTTTTAAGGCAACAATAGCGAAACTCTTTTCTTGAAGTTGAGCTTTGAAATCATCAATTTTTGCTATCAAAGAGTTTGTTTGTTCTATTGATTTAGTTCTAGCATCATTGACAGAGTCACTTAGTTCTATATGATGCTTTCTCAAAGACTCATTTTCCTTTAGTAATTTAGCCACATAAATTGACAGCTCATTATTTCTTGTTATAGTAGCATCAATGTCTTGTGTATTCATGACTAAATTACTTTTCTCATTCAAGACGTAAATATGTTTCTTCATATTGTAAATGGTTGACTCTTTGTCTTGAAGTCGAGCTTTCAAAGTGTTAATTTCAAAAAGTTCACGGAATTCAGGAAGTTCCGGATGTTTACATGGTTTGTTAAGTTGAAAACTTTCTTCTTTACTCTGAATCGCGATTTCAAGAGAAATGCAATGCTTTTCAAGATTTGAGAATTTGTTTGAAAGTTCATCAAAAGCCTTCTTATCAACTATATCTTTTGTTTTGAAACACTTAATCTCGGACTCACCTCAAGAATGTAACATTTATGAAAGTTATGTTCAAAGATCATGATCAGCTTTGTTTAAGTACTTTAGCAGATGCACTATGTTGAACAAGAAGGGTACCTCATTACATGACTCTGCTTCAATTTCTCGTCCGATATCTGATCCACATCATGTGTAACAAGAGTCACCGAACCGGGTCGCTTTCAAGCTTATCGTCTCTCGAGCCTCTGATTCGTGTCAACTGATCCAACATCCGTGCCATACCGGTCTCAACACAACAATTTATTGATTGTACTCGAGATACATTCGCCTTTCTGATTACAACATCCACTTCTTGTGAGACAGAGTCAGAGCAGCCGGTTACATCATTCTTTGTTGTTTCGATATTCGTGATTCAAGAACACCGACCTTCGATACATTTCCCAACTTATCACAAATAACTCTCAACCGTACTCCGACTCTCATCTACATTTTCATCTTTCTGAGTAACTTCCTCAATATACTTCTCCACATTATCCATGAGATGGATAAGTGTCTCCGTGAACACGCTAATGTCCATTCCAGTGTGTCTCTTGAAGGACATTTCACCATGTCTTGATCATAATCGATGTGAATTCCCTTCTAATGAATGACTGAAAGTGTTTGTAGATCACTTGAAGTGCAATACTGGAACTATCCTTATGAACCTTCTCTTTGTCAAGTTGTAGCTCCAATTGCTCTAGGTTTAACAAGAGAGTTCCCGTTAATGTGGAAAAATCCTCGACGAAGAGGGCAATGCATGCTCGTTCCATTGATGTGGGTAGAAGTAACATGAGGTGAGAGTGAAGTTGTTGATAAGGTTCAATGTTGCTTTCCTTTTGCATGGCATTACGTAGCATTGACCGGTGCATTTCGTCTTTTCGAGTCCGAACCCGGAGATATCATATCCTCATTGATTGATTCAATCATCTTTAATCGCTTCAAGCTGTAGCATACATATCATTGTTGTCCACATCATCATACAATTTAAGCACTTCGAAATCAGAAGAGAATAAGACATGATGTGGTAGTATGCACGGGATTTTACAAGTCTATGATTTAAACCGAGAAATAGAATCTTTCGCGGGATTTTACTAAAATCAAGACCAAACCGTTAAGCAATGACCAATGGAACGTGTTAAGATGACTGATGGATTGTCAAAATGATAGACAATTGTGTGTTAGGACATATAAATGTTTGTAGGGTTAGCAGAGATGTTGTTTGGTTGAGATTTGGATTAGTTTATGCACGATTTTCCCGAGAAATTTAGGTCTAAAAACATAAAAACCTCAATAACTTCTGTTCAGAGCGGATTTAGCCCTCGAAGGTTTACCCAAGTTCATTCGGCGTGACATTCTCCTCGTTCTCACGGTCGTTTTGATGGGTAGAACGCTGAAAACGGAGTTACGGATCAAAAGTTATAGCCGTTTGAAGTTTTGTCGGGAAAAGTCAACAAGTCGCTAAGAATTCTTGAACCAAGTCGCTAGGACCCAAGTCGCTAAGATAATGCACCAAGTCGCTAACACCTAATTCGCTACACCCCCAAGTCGCTAAAGTCCCAAGTCGCTAGACAAATGCAAGTCGCTAAGTAGTAACTCGCTAACCCTCAAGTCGCTAGCAAAATTTTGGCAGCAATTCGCTACTCAAGTCGCTAAAACTTCAAGTCGCTAAAAGAGCAACTCGCTACGCAACCAAGTCGCTACCACCAATTGTCGCTACCCAGTAGTGGAGAAGTCCACTACTTGTACTATTAATCGCTAGGTCTAAGTCGCTAGCTCAAAAACTGTAACTCGCTACAAAATTGTGAAGCAAGTCGCTAGCAAGAAAGTTATACCGTGAGCCAAGTCGCTAACTTGAAAAACTTCCAAAACACACTTTTCAATCCAAAACAACCCAACCCGCGATGATTCAAGCCTTCAAAATCACAACCTAAACACTTATGATGATCCTAAACACAAAAGTACAATCAAAATCCAAACTTTAACACAAGAAATCAACCAAATGATGCAAAAACCACTAAACTTTCTCAAACTCAAAACCACCTAAAAACCACTAGAAATCCAAAGATATGTAAGAGATGATCTAACCATGGCTCTTGATACCAATTGTAACATATTGGATTTCATAAACACATCACATAACAATATATGGTTCGAATTATGTAGAGTTTAGAGAGAGAAAGTGGGAACCTTTCTAGAGAGAGAAAGTGAAAGAAAACTTAGAAGGTTAGATTAAGATGAATGAAAGGTCCAACCCTCTACCTTGGGAGGTAGAGGGTATTTATAGTTACAACTAAACGCCCTCCTTCTGGACTGTGGATCGTGCATACAGGGGTAAAGACCCGTCCTTCCTCCACGGTGTTACTCTAAACTAAATAACTAACTAATAAAACAGTAAATAACGATATGTCTACGAGCTAACTTATGCTAGATTATATTTGGGGTGACCGCTACTTCACTATGGAATTTTCTAATTCCTAACAGAGAGGATGATAAAGAAGATGACGACGAGTTCCTGCTAAGCCAACTTCCTGAAAAGCTGCAATACCAGGAAAGTTTTCTTCTCCCTTGCACTATTGGTAACATTAAAATTCCCGCATTAGCTGATTTAGGGGTCGGGGTTAACCTTTTCTCTACCACTTTGTTTCAAAAAATCAAACTTACCAATTTAAAAGAAACAACTATTATGATTGAAATGGCTGATCCTCTAAGGTCAGTACTTAATTGTGAACAATGTGTTTTAACTTAAATTGGAAATTTTTCTTCCACCGATATTGTAGTTATTGACATGGGAAAGCGGGAGGCTTACAACTTGATTATTGGAAGACCTTTTCGGCCACTGTAAGGAAACTCAAATTATGGTTTTGAAAACAAATTTCCTTGGGAATTTGAAAATGAACTAATAACTTTTAGTTTGAAAGAGCATTTAAATCCAAAAGCGAAAATTTAATAATATTGTTAATGTTCAATCGCCAATCCCACTCTATACTCTAAACCTATTAATCGGTAATCATGAAAAAAGTATTGATCATTGTAAGCGTAAACATGTATGAAATTATCCGAAGCATGAGGAAACTCAATCCAAACAAACCTTTTTGGCAACTGCGATGTCAACCAAAGAATGCGAATCCAAGATGGCCGCGTTACTGCGTCCCTCAAAAATGTGAAAGAAAAGCGGATGAATGGATTTACCCTCATAAGAGAGAGAAACATGATGTTGAATTAGCATTGGAAGATTGGTACGAATCAAAACTTGAAGCTCGAAATTTCCATTAAGGAACTTGTTAAGCGGTATGTGTGCAATCATCTCACTGACACCATAGTAGGAGCAAGATCCATCAACATTAATGATTATATTACTAAAGATGATGAACAAGGAAAATCATGTGATAAATGGATTTCCGCGTAAGTTGGGAACAGTTGGACTCGATAATTATACAAGGAAAAAAAGGCTTGATAATTGGATGAATGAATACCAACGAATGATGGAAGTCGGGGATATTCAAGACCCCCATAGAGCCCCTACCTCGAAGTCTAACTTAAAGACTTCGTTAAAAGAAAAGTGCTCTTTTAGACAACCCGAATGATCCCTTTTCTTTTGTTTTGATTTTTTCTGTTGGGTTTTGTGTTTTCTAATCATCTTTGCAGAAACAAGGAACTATTTGTCAGCTTTCTGATTCAGTCAAGGCAGAGTTACAGTAACTCATCTTGAGTGATTACGCCATAACCAACGCTTTTAGCGGCAGAACTCTTAACGCGCATTACCAATTACGCGCGTATTCCATCTCGGTGGATTACGCATGCATAACTACTCATAACAAATTCTCATACCGAAGTTTTGCCGATTACTGCCATCAATAGAGTTAATGACGGCGTAACTTTCCTAACTTGAATTCTTTCATTTTAAAACACAAAGAACCTTTGTATTAGTTTTTAAATGAACTTTGTGGGTGTGTTCCTCAAACCCTCACGAGACTTCACTTCATCCCACCACTTTAGGACACCAAATGGTTTAAAGAGCTTATTGCATACGCTAAATGCAACCGTGATTCCTACAAAAGTGAGTTAGGTTCTTTTTCATTTTTAGAATTATGCTTGCATTGTGATTTCGAGTGGATTGAAGTTTGTTCATGACGCTTAAACTAAGGCACGCGGTTCTTTTCGTTAGGCCTTCTTCTTTTGGAGCAAATTTCATGGAAGTTCTCGCCTAATTCTTCCTTTCTTCACCTTTATTTTAATGCCTAGTACAAAAGGGACTTTGTACAATTCAAGTGGGGGACGGGAGTAGAATTATCTCTTGAACTTTATCTAAGCCCTCGATTTTTCTAGTTTATTTTGAAAAATTATGCCATTTTTAAAATTTTGACATGCTTTTCCGAACCTAACTAGATTAGACCTTAGCCGTTAACATACAACCTTGACATTATATGGTGAATTAGCCTTATCCGTTTCTGATATTTTACCCTAAATCCACCAAATTATGAGTGTGCCGGTAGCTTGTAAACTTTAGAATTGGCCTTTGCGTCATTTCGAGACCATAGACGAGGTATGTTGAGTTAGCTCGATGTATTTGGACTATTCAGTTTTAGAAGGCAATATTATAGGATTATCACCCAAACTGCCTACCATTGTGAGTCTATCGATTAGTCACCTAGAATTTTCGACCCCCATGTGAAACCCTTTTGTTTCACTCACCTTTAGTGCAAGATACCCCTAGATACACCCTTCTGAGCCATTCCTTTCATTTTGTCAACCCAATATATTGTTTCGTTACACCTTTACACCTTAGCCCACCCGTAGTCTCTATTGTGATGGGAAGTCATCATTTGCCTAAGTTCAAGGTTCGAGTGGTAAGGTTTGGAAATCACGCTTTCATCGATAAACATTTATGAAGATCATTGAAGAACCCCCGAATTCCCATTGTTCATCTC
>OU343216.1:165822734-165848364 GCA_910596185.1 Chrysanthemum makinoi | reverse complement strand
ACGGAAAAAAAAATTTCCGACCCACAGATTAAGCTCAAAAACAGTAACCAAACATGTATAAACCAACATAAATCAATAAAACAACAACCTGGCTCGTTATACCAATTGTAGGATCGAAAAGACTAGTGATTTATGTGGTTCGGGGGGTCGGGGAAGCTCAAAGAATGAATAAGACATGGTATTATTTAGATTAAAGTAAAGGGAAGATGTGTGTGTTTCTAGAGAGAAGAAGAAGAAAACACACACACTTCTTTACAATAAATGAACTTCCTACCCTCCTAGTTGGGACTAGGAGGTGTATTTATACTAAGACAAGAATAACTTATCACTATTGACTAAACTAGTCCTTGTGAATAAGTAAAAGAAGAAACTAATGCAATTCCCGTAATGACTTCACTTTAGCGAGGCTAACACAATGACCCTGTTCCACGTGGTCATTGATGAAGTGATATCGAAGATCGATGTGCTTTGATTTCGAATGCTCAACTGAGTTGCATGAGATCGCAATACCACTCCGATTGTCGCAGTACATCGGGATTCTGTCAAATACGTAACCATAGTCTTTGAGTTGTGTTCTCATCCAAATGACTTGAGCACAACACGCCGACATGGCTACATATTCTCGCCGGTTGAGGACGATGTACAATCCTCGCTTCTTAGATTGCCAAGATACCAATTTATCACCAAGTACTTTTCAGAGTCTAAGCATCCTGCGGGCTCACGCCCAAAAGTGATTAGTTCAAACCGTAATCCTTCGGATACCAGATCCCCAAGTTAATGGTTCCCTTGATGTATCGGAGGATTCTTTTAGCCTCTAAGAGGTGGGTTTTAGTTGGTCGCGGCGATAACGGGAGCAAAGATAAACGGCAAAAGACAATATCAGTGTCTGCTTGTCGTTAGATACATGAGAGACCCAATAATACTACGGTATTTGGTAGGGTCAACCAATTTCCAATGCAAATCAGTGTCCAGCTTTTTGGTATGTGCCATTGGTGTAGCATAAGTATCACAATTATTCATTTCGAATTTGTTCGTATTTCAAGGGCATATTTGGACTGACTCAAAAAAATACCACGGGGTGATTGATGAATTTGTAGTCCTAGAAAGAACGTAAGTTCACCCATCATGGACATTTCAAAATGTTTCTTCATTAGTTTTGCAAAAGCGATTGAGTACTTTTTATGAGTTGACCCAAATATGATGTCATCCACATGAATTTGAACAATTAAAATATGTTCCCCGTGATATTGTATGAAAAGAGTTGGGTCGACCGAACCTTTGGTAAAATTATTGGCAATGAGGAAAGATGATAGCTTATCATACCATGCCCGAGGAGCTTGTTTGAGACCATACAGAGCTTTGTTCTGTTTGTAGACATGGTTCAAGCGTGGGATCAACGAATCCTTCATTTGGTGACATAAATCAGCGTATCTTTAGGTTGACCATTCGTAAGCAGCTTTGACGTCCATCCGAAAGACCGTTATGTTCATATGAGCCGCGAAAGCCGAAAATATCCGAACGGCCTCAAGACGAGCAACCGGAGCAAATGATTCTTCAAATTCAATACCCTCTTCCTGTCTATAACCCTTAGCCACCGACGCGTGACTTGTTTTCGATAACGCCCTTCAGCATCCAATTTGTTTTTCCAAATCCATTTTAGACCAATGACGAGACCCTGTTGGTCTTTCAACTTGATTCATACTTCAAGACGTTTGAATTGGTTGAGTTCTTCTTGCATGGATTCAATCCAGCTTATCTTTTGTCATGGCATCCTTAATGTTTTAGGCTCGATTGGCAGGGACGGTGAGTGCATAAATGCAATGTTCACCATTCTGGTGAAGACGTTGTCTCGTAACAACCGGTTGATTCGGGTTGCCAATAATATTTTCCGGAGGATGGTCTTTTGTCCATCATGTGCGTAGAGGTTGATGTTGGTATACATTATGCGATTTTGAGGATTCAAATGACTTGTTGATGATTAGCGACATCAAGGTCAGCGGTTTCATTAGCCGGGTTAAAGCATTTGGATCAAAATCTGCGGTGGGGTACTTCATTTAGAACATCATCACCCGGTTCATCATTGTTGGAAGTTTGTTGTTCAAGCTGTTGTGGTGGAGTCAGCGATGGTGCATCTTCAACGATATTGTTGCAGTAGTGTATCGGGTATTAGAGTATTATCGGGTTGAGCAAAGGAAACAGCGGACACACCTAGAGCACTTTCATCAATATCGTCACAGAACAGAGGAGCAAATAATCTTTCCATTTGTTGACGAATGGTGAGGGCTTGTATCGGTGATGATGGGGTTTGGGAAGTTTAGCGGTTGTGACCGGGTTAAAACATTTATCTGAGAATCCATTTCAATAAGTTCATCAAAATTAGCATGAATCGTTTCCATAACTTGCTTTGTACGACGATTCCATATCTGGAAACCTTTTGAATTCTCACAATATCCAATAAAGACTCCAATGTCATCACGATCATTATTTGGATAGCAAAGAGATCCAAAGACATGAAAGTGTTTGAGGTTCGGTTTACGATTGTGGAGAAGCTCAAATGGTGTTTTGTTGTGGCGTTTTGTAATCATTGAACGGTTTTGAGTGTAGCATGCAGATTGAGAGCGACCTGACCCATAAGTAATCGGAAGTTTAGCATTGATTAACATCATTCAGCTGCTTCCACTTAGCGTCACGGTTTAGATCTTTCAACAACTCCATTTTGTTGCGGTGTGCGGTCTATAGATGTTTGATGCTCAATTCCACTTTCTCATAATATTTCGAAAGTGTGATTCACAAATTCAGTTCCTTTGTGCATTCTAATTTGTGTAGCGGTGTTAGGAGAATTTGAATTTTCGTTGAAAGGTGATGATCATCTTGGAGCTTGATCTTTACTTCGAAGAAAATAAACCCAAGTCCATCTTGAGTAGTCATCAACAATTACCAAGATGTAGTTTTGCCATTTATCAATGCACTGCGGCGCATCGGGCCACACAAATCCATGTGAAGAAGATGAAGCACATCTTTGAGAGTTGTGTTCCACCTTTGAAGGAAAATGAGCACGAGTGCTTTTCCCTTGTTCTCAAGCGGCACATAGGTGATCTTTAGAATACCTGAATCGTCGGAGACCTTCAACAAGTTTGTGTCGAGCAAGGTTGGTGATGGTTTGAAAGTTTAGATGTGATAGACGGTGTTGCCATAGCCAAGATTTTGTAGATGTAGCCTTTGAGTAAACAAATGGCGGATGAAGCGATCATGTCTTGCATGGAGATAGTGTAAGGCTGGATGGCGTTGGCCGGACATAAGATCATTTCCTTGAAGATCATGAATGAAACAAGTTTTCTCCACGAAAGCTACTTCAAGTCTCCATCACAAATTTGACCAACGAGAATAGATTGTGGTTGAGGCCTTCCACATAATAAACCCTGCTAATTTCGATGTTGCCATTAATGTAATCTCCGTAGCCATGATAGTTGCCAAAGTGTCATTCCCGAATCTGGCCGTGCCAATGAACTTTGAAACAAAGTTTGATAACATTTAAGGTTGCTGTCGTAATGTGGGGAACATCCGCTATCAACAATCCAGAGGATGATGCTGTATAACCTGCATTGAACCGCAGGGCGACCGCGGATGGAATAGAAGTAGATGTGGAAGAAGTGTTAGGGTTCCAAGCGATTATAGTAAATACACACATCAATAACTTTAGGCATCCATATAAATCCTAGTGTATTATGTATCCATTTATGCCATCTCCAACTAGTCTTAACTTTAGTCTTAGTAAGATGCCTAGGGTGATACGACATCCTTGGAGGAATTGGCGGAGCTACAGGGACAGATGCGTTTTCTAGAATCTAAAGAGGCGTTTACCAAGCACGGACTTAGAAAGATTAGTGGGCCTAGAGGTATGCGATTCTTAGTTCCGTAAATGAGATGATCGCTTTAGCAACACATTTGTCATGACATCGAATTCATACTTTTACTACGACAAATAACACAAGTGCATCGGTGAATATCAAAAAGTACTTAAGGTTTAGCATTTGTTACATCACTATTCCTATTACATTTTACTTGAGGCAATATTTATAGTGGAAGCAACATGAGTCTTATTCATAGTCCTAGGGTGTTCTTCTCGTCGGCATTCTTTATTGTTCTTTTCTTGGGTCGCAACTTCCTATTCTTCCTTGTATATTGCTCCTAGGTCGTGAAGTGCGGTTTGGAAAAACAACTATTCTGTTTCGGTAGAAGGAAGCACATTAGCAACTTGTGATTTGGCACTAGGGATTCTAGGTTCACGATTACTAAGTGATGCAGTGTATTCTCTTAATCAATCCGCGGTAAGAAGTAAGTTGTTCATACTTTCCTAACATTTCCCTTAACTTAAGTGATAGTGTCACAAATCTTGATTTTCGAGCGAAGACTTGATGAGTGTGTAAATACTCATCATTTTTGGGTCAATCTGAACTGCAAAACGTTTAAAAATGCTCAGAAATGCATCAAAACACTGAAAATATTCCAAAGTTGCATTTTATATGTTTCAGATGCAAAATGTTCAAAATCAGATGAAAAACGAGCAAAGTTTGCATAATTGGCGAGTTCAGTTCCCGACTTTCAAAATGGCAAAATCAGTCCCTAGGCATTTATTTTAAAAGAAAAGTCACCAGAGGTCCTTTTGGAATCATAAATTGTCATATTTAGTCCTTTGGTGAAAAATCTAAAAGTTTTGAGAAATTACAGTTTTGGTCCCTGGATTTTTAAAATGGTCAAAATTAATCCTTGGAATTTCACAATTGGCAATAATGGTCCTTGGATTTTTGGAGATTGTCAAAACAAACCCTTGGATTACTCTTCATAATTTACAGATTTAGTCCCTTGGTTTTGTGGAATTACACTTTTGGTCCTTATGTATTACTCATCCAACCGGACCCTTATATATAAACCCAAGCCCAATCCAAAACCTTGGCCCAAATCATTTTACCCGGTCCAAATAACCAACCCGAACCCAAACCCAACGTTTAAAATAAAATAACCCGCCCCCCTATAAACCTGTCTTCCCCGACAAAAATGTCTGCACCTCCCTCCTCCACCACCAACAACCACCCCTACTTCACTCTTTGTCTCCCCCCTCCTCACCTACCAGACCAATGCATTAAATGCGCCCTTGTTCCTGTCTAAGATATCAAAGCCAGTTTTGGCGCCAAAATCCACTCTATGGCCAAGATCAATTTTAAAGCATCCAATGGTTAAGATTAGTGCTGGGAAATCTTCAGAGATGAGAGAGAAACTGTTTGGGTGTATAAAAGGCCAAGAGGAAGCAACATGGAAGAGTAGTTAGTTTAATTTTCAAAAATGTATGTCGTTTCTTAGTTTGTAATGTCTTAAATTGTTTTCAGTTGTGCTTTTAAACTTATTTGTATCAAACAAAGGTATTGAGGTGTATTGTAACTTATTTCCACTATCAATTCAAGTTTATGTTCAATTTCCATAATCTATGTCCACTGTTGAGATTTTGATTTCCAAACTCCTTTGTTTAAGCTTTTAGTAGCCCAGTTTCAATCTCCAACAAGCTCAAACTAGCTTATAATAGCTTTTTGTAAGCTTATAATTAAGTTTCAAGCAGTTTAAGAATCTGGTCAATGAAAGTCAACATGGGCAGAAATGAAGCAGAAATGGCAATGGGTTAAAGCAGACATGAATTTGGGTTGATTTCTAGTCATTTGGGTTGATTTGGATAGGTTAGAGGTTCTGAGTTCACTGTTTTCAAGCCATAGTGGCTGGGACCTCTTGTAAGTTAATTTTAATAACTATTGTATAATCTGCATTAATGGTTTAGATTGTTTTGTAACTGTTAATTAAACTGTGTTTAGGTTAAGAAAACTTAGTTTGATCAATTGTGCAAGCTTAATCAGTGTTTGTTTCATTTTAATTTGCTTATCAATAGTTAACAGGTGTGTTTGGATCTACTGATTTATCTGTCTTTTAGGTGTATTCAGTGTTTAGGCTTTGTAGTTTTATGTTTGTTTAGTTCATTTAAGTTCTTATCGCCTAGTTTTTTGCCTGCAAAACACCAAAAGTCAATATGGTATAAAATCTGTCTCACTGTCTTGTCTGTTGCAATTTTGAGAAGCATAAAACGGTCTTGTGCTTAGATATCTATAACTTAGCTTGTTTCATTCATATTTCATCAAAATACATCAACATCAGTCCTTAAATTGCAATCAAATCTCAACAAAGTCAACTTTTCATAAGAGCTTAAAAAGTCAAATTGCACACAACCTGTTTTGAGTCCATAGAGAGTGAATTTTCATTGGCTCATCTTTAAGCCAATTTAAGTGAAACTTGTTTTGTTTAAAAGTCCAACTGGTCTACTTGCTTATTGCTATTTTTGTAGAATTTTGCAAATTTTCTAAAAGCTCCAAAACTGCTCCTAGTTTAGGCCCTAACTGCCCTGTTCATAAGCTCAGCTTAAACTGAGCTTTTCTCAGTTTTGTGCAAGCTTGCACAGGGTTCATTAGAGCTTCCCAAGGTCTGAGTTTTGGTTTGATAGGTCCCACCCAGGTCTAGTTTAGGTCTTAATACTTGGTCTTTGATTTATAGCTTATCTGAGTGCTTATTTGGTGACCTGCAGTAGTACCCTAAAACTGTTTTTGTAAAATAAGCTCAAAACATCAAATCTGTTCTAGTTGCTCATTAGTGGTTAAAAACAGTTGAGATTAGTTGCATTTCAGCTTTTATAGCATAGTAGAACTGCTGGTAACATTTGGTAGCTTATTGTGGTTGTTGGCTTATTGAAAGTGCTTATTTCTAAGCACATTCCATACCGTTGCATTTTCCTCCACACAATCTACTTTTTTCCATTTTCCTAGCTTCCTAATTTAATTTTAGAGTTTTCCTGAAATTTTCAGATTTTTCTAAGTTGATTTGCTATTTTTCTTAATTTAAATTAGTTTTTAAGCATTTTTAATTAGCTTTTAATACAATTAATTAAGAAAAGCTTCAAAAAAATAATTTTTCATTTTTCTTAAGTTAAGATAAATATAAAAAGACAAAAAAATATTTTTCTAGATTTTTCTTAGTTAAATTTGTATTTTTAAGTAATTTAATTAGTTTTAAATAGTTTTTAATTCCTAGAAAATCCAAAAATAGTCAGAAAAATACAAAAATAGTTTTGAAAATTCTATTTTGATATTTTAGATTTTTCTAAGTCTTAATTTTATTTGTCTAGGTTAATTTCCTATTTTCTTGTATTTTAGGTTATTATTTAATAGTTAAAAATAGTTTTTAATTAATAATAATTAGATAATTAGTTATAAAAATAATTTTCTTTTTCTATAAATTTTCTTTTATCATTAGGATTGTAAAAATGTCATTTTCATATTTTTAGGGTTAATATTGTGTAAGTTTCACGTTTTTATTTGTACGTCGTGTAGTTTTTAATTTCAGTTTTGTAAAAACATAAAAACAAAAACATCATTTTAATTATAGTGATAAGCGTTTATTTAATATTTTTATCTTTTTAAATTTTCTTTAATTTGCACTTAAGCCGTTGTTATTTGTTGGCTTTTTTTTTAGTTATAATCTTATCAGAATCCTTTCTTCGTTCAAATTTCTCGATCACTTTACGTTTGATAAATCCATTGCATAGCTCGCTGGGACATAACGACCCGGGGAAACACTATACTCCCCAGATCTTCATTGC
Source organism: Chrysanthemum makinoi (assembly GCA_910596185.1). Lineage (NCBI taxonomy): Eukaryota > Viridiplantae > Streptophyta > Magnoliopsida > Asterales > Asteraceae > Chrysanthemum > Chrysanthemum makinoi. The sequence goes on along the minus strand of OU343216.1, from coordinate 165,840,674 downwards.
ATTCGTGCTAAAGCAGTTTTAAAGCTGATACGGTCCGCCATTCACAAATGGCGGCTTGAGTGATTTAGCTTGACTGTTTGCACGCATCAAATTCTTAGCGCCGCTTCCGGCCGGAGCTTTCTTGATCTATCTTCCGTTTAGCAGATTAGTTGTTTGAATACTCACTCTTTGTTTATATCATCAATCTCTATCTATATATATATATCCATATTTTCTTATAAAAAATCCAAAAACCCAAAAACAGCTAAAAACGTATAAAACACAAAAAATATTTTCCTTTTGTTTCTATATATGTATCAAAAATAAAATACAAAAAGATTTGTCGTTTTCTTTATAATAACAACATAAAATCTTACCACCGCAAACCAAGGCAGTGCACTACCTAACTGGGGGTGCGACCATAATAAGTTCCCGAACTAAAGATTTAAAACTTGCCTTTGTGTCCTTGTGATTGGTGTACCTTTTTCAAAGAAGCCATTCATCTTGTGATTATTGGTTAAGTTCACTGTTGTTTTGCCTCGATTTTGTGTTAATTGATTTTGTTGTGATATATACTTGTCAGAACCAGAAAACCCATAAATATTCTTCTCACCTCAATTTTTATAAAACGTCTTCATAATTCCCATTTCTCTCCTTAACTCTGAGGTCCTTAGAGTTAACTCTAGTGCATGCGCACTCGTTCTTCTAGATCATTGAGTCCTTTGCGTGATCTAGCAGAAATTCCTAGACGACGTTCTCGTAGAGCGTCTGCCCAAATAGTCGAACCCGAGATTCGTACTATTTCAAGCAACAATATGGCAGACGAACGTACTATGGCGGAAATGCTCCAAGCACCCACCGAGGGTTATGGAGATGCCATCGTTTTACCGGTAATCAATTCTGATCACTTTGAATTGAAGACACATTTGATCCAACTTGTGTCTACAAATCAATTCGCGGGATCGTGAAGACCCGTATGCACACATCCGTTGGTTTAACAAGTTGACTTCAACAATCAATTTCAAGGATGTACCACAAAAAGTAATCAAGTTGATGCTTTTCCCATTCTCACTTGAGGGGCAAACTTTGGGCTGAAAAGAACCCCTCGATCCATCGAAACTTGGGAGGATCTTGTTCAAAAGTTTGTTAATTACTTCTTCCCTCCATCAAAGACGACTAATCTTAAAAATGAAATTTCTGGATTTCGTCAAAATTTCGATGAAAACTTTGGAGAGGCATGGGAGAGATTCAAAGATCTCCCCAGGAAATGCCCCCATCATGAATTCACGGAGCTTCAACAAGTCAATATCTTTTATAATGGGTTGAACGGTAACGATCAAGATTCTTTGAACGCATCCGCAGGTGGCAATATCTTGAATCGTAGACCTAAAGATGTGCTTGAAATTTGCGAGAGTAAATCAAAAGTTCCTATTTCTCGAAACAAAGTCAATGTTCCGAACACTCCTGCTTCTACATCCAGTAACTCTTCGGAGTTAGCAGCTCCGTTAGCCGCTCTAACGGACATGATCCATTGTATGATAAAGGAGGTAAAGGAAATCAAAAGCGAAATTCATAAGCCGGAACCAATCAAAGACATAAACAAGGTGTGTGAAATTTGTAGTGGTCCACACGCGTATTATGATTGTCAAGCAACCGATGCTTCTTTTTACCAAGCTCCCGTAGCTTTTGTAAACCACAATCAATACCGACCACAAGCTGATCCTCACTACCGTGCACCTAGCGGTATGACACCACTTGGTTTTCCTCCTGTGCAAAACCATGGCAATCAAAACCATGGCAATCAAAATCGCTTTGTTTCGAATCAAGGACACAACTTCAATAACTCTCAAAATTTCAATCAAACCCGGAACAATTTCAACCAACCATATCAAGCTCCTAATCATCAAAGTTATCAACAACCTCCTCAAGCTCCCATGCCAAATGACTTCATGAAAATGACTGAGTCAAACATGCGTTCAATGCAAACTCGGATCAATAACATGAGAGGTGAGCTAAAAAGGGAAATTGATACCACATTATCTCGGCGACAAATGAGTTAAATAATATGATGAGCAGTTTCATGAACATGAATATGAACAAAGCTTCATCATCTTCTGGAGGACTCCCAAGCAATACTATTCCCAATCCAAATGCCGAGTTGAAAGCCGTCAACACTCGTAGTGGTAAGACGCACAATGGACCTTCGACTCCGATGCCCCCTCCTCCTGTGGCAATGAGTCAAGTTACCAAGGATACAACGGAAAAGGTGCAATTCTCAAGCCCACGAAGTACCGCACACGTCCCACCTTCGGTAGTCCAAGCTTTAAGTCCGGAACCCGAAGTTCTGAAGAAAAATTCTGAGCCAGAAAATACTTCCATCCCGGCTCAAAAGTCTAGTCAGCTTCCTTACCCATCAAGAATGAATGATGAGAAGCTCAAAGACAAAAACAAAGAGCAAATGGAAATTTTTTTCCAAATCTTCAATGAGCTACAATTTGATATAAGCTTCGTTGATGCTCTCGTTCTAATGCCTAAATTTGCATCCACGCTTAAAAGCTTACTGAGCAACAAAGATAAGTTGTCTGAGATGGCGAAAACCCCTCTAAATGAGCAATGCTCAGCGGCCATTCTTAATAAGCTTCCCGAAAAGCTTGAAGACCCTGGCCGGTTTTTAATCCCGTGTGATTTCTTGGGGATATTTCAATGCTCCTCCTTGGCCGATCTTGGCGCTAGCATTAACCTCATGCCACTCTCAGTATGGGAGAAACTGTCTCTTCCTAAACTTACATCCACTTGTATGACACTCGAGCTAGCGGACCGTACCACAACTCGTCCACTTGGGATAGCCGAGGATGTCGTGATGAAAGTGGGAAAGTTTCACTTTCCTACTTACTTTGTTGTAGTAGACTTCGATGCAGATCCTAGAGTTCCCCTCATCTTAGGGAGAGCTTTCTTGAAAACGAGTCGTGCTCTGATTGATGTGTTTGCTGAAGAGTTGACCATTCGGGTTGACAACGAAGAGCTCACGTTGAATATCAACCAGAACTCCAAACCTCTATACAAACAGAGTGTTGCCACAATTGATCAAAAATCTGAAAGATTCAATGCAACACTCTCAAATTTCACGGTTAAGAGGAGTTTTCAAAAACGTGCTGAGTTAAAAGCTTTGAAAATCTACCCTGGTTCAAACAAATGGTTTGAAAGCTGTACCAGGGAAGTCAAGAGTGTTCTTGATGATGATGACGATCTAGAATCGGAGACTTCATCGGAAGTGGTGGAAACTGCTAGCTCTAAGAGCACACCACTTGTCCCACCTCCGGAATCGGTTTGTCGCATCGAGTTTGTTAACTCTGTGGATGAAACCAAACTCTCCTCGGTTTCATCTAAATTGGATGATGATATTTGTGATCCAATGGGAGACATTCCACCCATTGATGAATTGCTCAAAAATGATCCATCATCTTCTAGTCTTATTATTCCCGACTCTTCCATCCCTTCTCTCACTCCTGATGAGGAAGATGACAACTTTTGGAATGAAGTCGATGCATTTCTTAGTGATGAGTCAATTCCAACGGGAATTGATAATACTTACTTTGATCCGGAGGGAGACATCCTTTTTCTGGAAAATCTGTTGATTGAAGAACCGTTTCCCACCCTCCCTCCCGGACATCTTCTTGACAATCACCATCTAAGCTTCAAGTTTAAGCTTAAAAATGTTAAAAATGGTGATTTGCTTCTTCTCGATGAGGAATGGACTTGCATTCTCATGCATGTCTTTATTCCATTCTTCACAGATGGTGTGGTTGCTCTTTCCCTTTTCTCTTTCGGGAATGAGGACACCATCTTTGACCCGGTATCATCCTTTATAGTTTCTTCTATTAACAATACCGCGGTTGTATCTCGTCGGTGTGGAACTTTCTGATGTTCATATGTTTATTAACATTGTGAACGAAAGTCCGATCGAGATTGGTTTTCCACGTTACTTTCCCCATGAACAAATGAATTCGGGGTCGAGTCAAGCTAGCGACTCGGGAATCAAAAACAATAGCATGCCATATGGGTTTTCACCCATATTTCTGACTTCTTCCTATTTTCTACCACCCTAGTGTGGGGGGGTTGCCCCACATGTTGTGTATATAAGTCTTCCAAAAAAAAAAAAAAAAAAAAACAAAAAAAAAAAATCTTCTTTCTAAATAATGGCCGTAGTATTTCCCTTTTACGTTCTTTGTTTCAGCATAACCGCCGGTACTTTGAATATTGAGGGAAATATTCATTTCTAAGTGTGGGGGGGGGGAATTCTCACGAATTTTATCACGTAATTATACCGCCTAATTCCCCCGTTTTTGGCCAAAATTTTTTTTGGAGTAAGTGTTTTGCACTTACTCAATTGGTTATCAGTCCGCCTTGTCTAATAAACTAAAGGATTGGCTAATCCAGGAGCAAAAGGCTCTTGGTAAAGATATCTCAAATCCGTTGACGGCTTGCAATTTGCCCAAAATTGTATGGTATTCAGCTCACCATATCCTTAAAAAGTGAAGAGTTGGCTAGCCCGCAAGATTATGGCTTGTGGTAAAGGCAGTGGAAAAACCATAATTGGTAATCAGCTCACCAAAGATAATATTGATAATTTATCTAAGAGTTGGCTAGTCCAGAGCAAACGGCTTCGGGTAAAGACAAATCAAATCCGTTGGAAGCTGGTGGTTTGCTCAAAATCACATGGTTATCGGTGTACCATGGTTCTTACTTGAACTAAAACATTTGGCTACTCCAGAAGTAATGGCTTTTGGTAAAGAGATGAAATCCATTAGTTTTTCTCAAAAGATTGCTAGGGACTAGCAATAGTTTAGTGTGGGGGATTGATGAGTATGTAAATACTCATCATTTTTGGGTCAATCTGAACTGCAAAATGTTTAAAAATGCTCAGAAATGCATCAAAACACTGAAAATATTCCAAAAGTGCATTTTATATGTTTCAGATGCAAAATGTTCAAAATCAGATGAAAAACGAGCAAAGTTTGCATAATTGGCGTTTTCAGTTCCCCGACTTTCAGAAAATGGCAAAATCAGTCCCTAGGCATTTATTTTAAAAGAAAAGTCACCAGAGGTCCTTTTGGAATCATAAATTGTCATATTTAGTCCTTTGGTGAAAAATCTAAAAAAGTTTTGAGAAATTACAGTTTTGGTCCCCGGATTTTAAAATGGTCAAAATTAATCCTTGGAATTTCACAATTGGCAATAATGGTCCTTGGATTTTTGGAGATTTTCAAAACAAACCCTTGGATTACTCTTCATAATTTACAGATTTAGTCCCTTGGTTTTGTGGAATTACACTTTTGGTCCTTATGTATTACTCATCCAACCGGACCCTTATATATAAACCAAGCCCAATCAAAACCTTGGCCCAATCATTTTACCCGGTCCAAATAACCAACCAACCCAAACCCAACGTTTAAAATAAATAAACCCGCCCCCCTATAAACCTGTCTTCCCCGACAAAAATGTCTGCAACCTCCCTCCTCCAGCCACCAACAACCACCCCTACTTCACTTTTTGTCTCCCCCCTCCTCACCTACCAGACCAATGCATTAAATGCGCCCTTGTTCCTGTCTAAGATATCAAAGCCAGTTTTGGCGCCAAAATCCACTCTATGGCCAAGATCAATTTTAAAGCATCCAATGGTTAAGATTAGTGCTGGGAAATCTTCAGAGATGAGAGAGAAACTGTTTGGGTGTATAAAAGGCCAAGAGGAAGCAACATGGAAGAGTAGTTAGTTTAATTTTCAAAAATGTATGTCGTTTCTTAGTTTGTAATGTCTTAAATTGTTTTCAGTTGTGCTTTTAAACTTATTTGTATCAAACAAAGGTATTGAGGTGTATTGTAACTTATTTCCACTATCAATTCAAGTTTATGTTCAATTTCCATAATCTATGTCCACTGTTGAGATTTTGATTTCCAAACTCCTTTGTTTAAGCTTTTAGTAGCCCAGTTTCAATCTCCAACAACTACTTATAATAGCTTTTGTAAGCTTATAATTAAGTTTCAAGCAGTTTAAGAATCGGTCAATGAAAGTCAACATGGGCAGAAATGAAGCAGAAATGGCAATGGGTTAAAGCAGACATGAATTTGGGTTGATTTCTAGTCATTTGGGTTGATTTGGATAGGTTAGAGGTTCTGAGTTCACTTGTTTCAAGCCATAGTGGCTGGGACCTCTTGTAAGTTAATTTTAATAACTATTGTATAATCTGCATTAATGGTTTAGATTGGTTTGTAACTGTAATTAAACGTGTTTAGGTTAAGAAAACTTAGTTTGATCAATTGTGCAAGCTTAATCAGTGTTTGTTTCATTTTAATTTGCTATCAATAGTTAACCGGTGTGTTTGGATCTACTGATTTATCTGTCTTTTAGGTGTATTCAGGTGTTTTGGCTTTGTAGTTTTATGTTTGTTTAGTTCATTTAAGTTCTTATCATGCCTCTAGTTTTGCCTGCAAAACACCAAAAGTCAATATGGTATAAAATCTGTCTCACTGTCTTGTCTGTTGCAATTTTTGAGAAGCATAAACTGGTCTTGTGCTTAGATATCTATAACTTAGCTTGTTTCATTCATATTTCATCAAAATACATCAACATCAGTCCTTAAATTGCAATCAAATCTCAACAAAGTCAACTTTTCATAAGAGCTTAAAAGTCAATTGCACACAACCTGTTTTGAGTCCATAGAGAGTGAATTTTCATTGGCTCATCTTTAAGCCAATTTAAGTGAAACTTGTTTTGTTTAAAAGTCCAACTGGTCTACTTGCTTATTGCTATTTTTGTAGAATTTTGCAAATTTTCTAAAAGCTCCAAAAGCTCTCTAGTTTAGGCCCTAACTGCCCTGTTCATAAGCTCAGCTTAAACTGAGCTTTTCTCAGTTTTGTGCAAGCTTGCACAGGGTTCATTAGAGCTTCCCAAGGTCTGAGTTTTGGTTTGATAGGTCCCACCCAGGTCTAGTTTAGGTCTTAATACTTGGTCTTTGATTTATAGCTTATCTGAGTGCTTATTTGGTGACTGCAAGTAGTACACTGAAAACTGTTTTTGTAAAATAAGCTCAAAACATCAAATCTGTTCTAGTTGCTCATTAGTGGTTAAAAACAGTTGAGATTAGTTGCATTTCAGCTTTTATAGCATAGTAGAACTGCTGGTAACATTTGGTAGCTTATTGTGGTTGTTGGCTTATTGAAAGTGCTTATTTCTAAGCACATTCCATAGCAGTTGCATTTTCCTCCACACAATCTACTTTTTTTCCATTTTTCCTAGCTTCCTTATATAATTTTAGAGTTTTCCTGAAATTTTCAGTTTTTTCTAAGTTGATTTGCTATTTTTCTTAATTTAAATTAGTTTTTAAGCATTTTTAATTAGCTTTTAATACAATTAATTAAGAAAAGCTTCAAAAAATAATTTTTCATTTTTCTTAAGTTAAGATAAATATAAAAAGACAAAAAAATATTTTCTAGATTTTTCTTAGTTAAATTTGTATTTTTAAGTAATTTAATTAGTTTAAATAGTTTTAATTCCTAGAAAATCAAAAATAGTCAGAAAAATACAAAAATAGTTTTGAAAATTCTATTTTGATATTTTAGATTTTTCTAAGTCTTAATTTTATTTTTCTAGCTTAATTTCCTATTTTCTTGTATTTTAGGTTATTATTTAATTGTTAAAAATAGTTTTTAATTAATAATAATTAGATAATTAGTTATAAAAATAATTTTCTTTTTCTATAAATTTTCTTTTATCATTAGGATTGTAAAAATGTCATTTTCATATTTTTAGGGTTAATATTGTGTAAGTTTCACGTTTTTAAATTTCAGTTTTGTAAAAACATAAAAACAAAACATCATTTTAATTATAGTGATAGCGTTTATTTAATAGTTTTTATCTTTTAAATTTTCTTTAATTTGCACTTAAGCCGTTGTTATTTGTTGGCTTTTTCTGTAGTTATAATCTTATCAGAATCCTTTCTTCGTTCAAATTTCTCGATCACTTTACGTTTGATAAATCCATTGCATAGCTCGCTGGGACATAACGACCCGGGGAAACACTATACTCCCCAGATCTTCATTGCATTCGTGCTAAAGCAGTTTTAAGCTGATTACGGTCTGCCATTCACAAGTGGCAGGCTTGAGTGATTTAGCTTGACTGTTTGGCACGCATCAAGACTTCTAGCAAAATTCATGACTTCTTTAGTGTGTGCAAGATAATGATCAAGTTCGTTTGATGCTTCATCACGAGTCTGTTTGAGTAAATCAAATATGACACCATATTCCTTTTTAACTTTTGCAAGTTCTTGTTCATATTTTGAGATTTGACACTTAAAAGACACGTTTTGATCATCCAGTTGCTCAATGTTAGGATCAAAAGATTTTGCACGCATGGGGCGATTTTGTGTTTAAAAGCAAGTTGTTGATCGTGAATATCTTTTTGACACCAATTAAGACGACGTATTGCATTTGAAAGCTCATTTGACAATCGTTTATTTTTAACTGTTAAAGACTCGATCTGATGCATCATATCAGTATTCACAACATTATCAACGAAATCATAATCGCAGAGATATCGCAGATGCATATGGCAAAGAATGTAATTACACAACATTATGGATATCAGCACAGATAACATCTTCCAAGAGTCGATCAACATCTTTTCTCAACAGTTTATTTTTACGTTTAGTGTTAGAAATCGATGTTTCTGTTTTTTCAAAAACTATTTTCATGAGACCAAGTTCCTTGTGAAAATCCTTTTCCCAATATAGTGCACAATTTTTCAAATTTTTTTTACATGGGGTAAAATTCTTTTCTGAAGAATATCTCTATGTTCTCGCCATTAGCGGGTAAAATGTTGAACTTTTATTTGAGAATGAAATTCAATCTCACGTTCCAAAATTTTGAGGTCAGATAAGAAAGTGTCAAAGTATTTGATACCGCGACAACTTTCGGCATTAGTTTTTCTTCGCTTAGAAGTGAGGTAAAGGACCATTAATTTGTCACCTTTTGGTTGAGGACTAACTTCAGAAACTGGTGTGATAACCAAAGGTGTGTTTGAAGTATCTTGTTGTGTGACAAAAGTTACGACTTTCGAATAGTTAAATGGTTTGTTGTAAACGACATTTTCCATTTTTGACCGACTCGTCATCAGCATCAAATTCCTCCATCCGATTATATTCAACAACAGTCATAATTGAATCATCAATTCTATGTTCTGCACCTGTAGACTTCAGGATTTGGTTTGAATGCTCTGTGTGAAAACTTAGGTTTATAATCAGCAAGATTCGGTCCATATCCATTTGGATTTGGTTTGAAAGAAAACTTTTGAATCGTTGTGATTGATTCACCATGTTTATACACAACATTTTTAAACTCTTTGATTTTGTTTTGTAAGTCGACAATTTCCTCAAGATAGTCATCTATTCGTTTCGTTGAATGCTTTTTGTACTCAGAGAACTGTTTTTGACAAGTTAACAAATCAGCCTTGGCTTTTTGAGTTTCCAAAGTAAGAGCGTTAAGTTGTTGTTTATGTTCATGTTTCATTTGTTCTATTTGGGATAACAAAGCATTCTTCGAAGTGGCTAGATCATAAATCTGTCGTTCCAAATATTTTTCATTTTGGTGTGATTTGGTAAAAGCGGCTTCAAAACCTTTTTCATAGTTTTCTTGAGTTTTGAAAAAGTTGAGTTGTTGAATTAAGCATTCATTATCCCTGGTTAACAGTGCATTTTTCTCTTTTAATTTCGTGCAAATTTCCAAACGAGAATGTTGGTCTTTAATTAAGGTCAGCATTTCAGGTTTCTCGGTCAGACAAAAGCTCATTTTGTTCAACGTAAGTCTCAACATGATAATTATTTAGATCCTCAAATATAACCACAGAGTCAACTTGATTATCAATATTAACCATAAGGTCATTTTGATCATCAAATCTAACTACGGGATCTATTTGATAATCATCGGAATGAGATGTGGAAGACTCATGTTGAACACTCGATCCTTGTCCGAGATAGAGAAAGTGGAGGAGATATCAGCTCATTGATGATAATTGTTTGTTCAGGTACCTGAGACAAGCCGTCAGTGTCATACACTGGGCCTGTGTCACTCATGTGTAGAGCTTGCATTTGTTCTCGATTTGGGACATGCATTAGCCAGATGACCCTTCTCATTACAGTTATAGCAACGAAGACCATTAACCCCAGTCTGAGCATTTCCTTGTTCAACCACTTGAGCCCTTTGCGCTCCGAGCACCAATGTTATTCCTTCCCATAGCATTGAACCCTTGACCACCTCCCATCTAACGACCATAACCACGATTTTGAACTTCAACTCGTCCATTGTTCACAACAGCCTGATTTCTTGTGTTAGATGAGGAACGAATGCGATTGTTGGATTTGTTTGTATAACGGCCAAATGCTTTAGCAATCATAACAAATCCTTGTTGCAATTCATCGAAGGCATTGGAGTCCTCATCACTTCAACATCGTAAAGAGCTTGAGTAGTTTTGTTGTTGTATGGAACCAATTGATTTTGTTGAGTTTTGAGCTGTGACGAATCAGAAGGTTTGATGGTTGCAGTTGTTTGAGGAGCGGGTTGAGGAGCTTGTTGAGGAGGAATATTTGTTTGAGCCCACAAAGCAAGTTGTTGATTGTCCGAAAGTGATGGTGGAACAGTTTGACCACGGAGAATCCTTTCCTATCAACTTATTTTGGTGAGGCTTTAGATAGTCGTACAACAATCCGTAGGTAACATGATGCATATATTTAGCTTGACGGAGAAAAATGACATACTTCTCCCATTCCGGACCAAGACTACGTAGGAACTTTGTGTTGACACATTTCGTGGCATGATGATATTGTGTTTGTCCAAATCATTAATGATGTCCGAAAAGCGATGATGATAAGATTCTAATAACTCTCCTGGTTCAATCATGAAGTGTTCATAAGCCAAGTAGATTTTGGATTCCATGTCTTCCTGCTTGAGTGTTGTGCCTTGTATAAGAAGATGAATCTGTTCCCACATTGCTTTGGCAGTCTTTTGAGCATCAACACTTCGAAGGATTGGATTGGGTAATCCTAAAAGGATGTATTGCATTGCAAGTTCGTCGGCTTCAAAGTGTAGAAGTTGATCACCCGTGAGTTCTGCATGATGGCAATGTTGGTGACATCATCTCTTGGTGGAACAGCGATAGGATCTCCGGTGTAACGATAGTAGGCATCTGAAATGGACCTTCCATAATGATCTTCTTTAAAAACTTTCCATGTGGCTTCTTTAGATCACAAACCTAAAGAACGAATCACCCATTGAACATAATTACCGGGAGTGAGCATTGGAGGTCTATCAAGTGAGCCAGCTTCATGAATTGATTGTTGGCTACTCAAGGCTTCACACATCTTGCCAAACCATGTTGGTTCCTTCATAGTATTCTTGGATGGATGTTGATTGTAGAAGTTTGTGTAAGGTTGTACTTGAAGACTAGGTGGTGGTTGAATCATTTGAGGTTGTGGAATAGCTGCAAGTAGTGGAGTATGTTGTTGATTAAATTGTTGTTGATAAATTGCTTGTTGTTGATTCCATTGTTGATGTTGTGGACTTAGTTGTTGTTGTTGTTGTTGATTATAAGTGTAAGGAAAATAGTTAGAGTATGGTGGTTGTGACATGTTGAAAACTTGTGTTGGTAAAAATGGATCTTTGTAGTCGAATGAACCGTTGTTGATGAAGTATCCTTAGGCGTAAATCACAATAAACCAAGTAGGACTTATGCGTAAAAACACCAAAGTTACGCGTAGGTTTAGCTTACGCGTAAGTAAGGTAAAATACTAAAGTTGCGTAAACATTAAAGTTAGGCGTAGAAAACTTAGGCTGAGGATTACCTATGCGTAAGACTAGGCTTAGGTAAGATGAATCTTATGCGTGGATCATCTACGCGTAAGCTTAGCTTATCGTAGTTTAGGGTTTTGCACAAATGATCTTTTACACTATCACAGTGCAAAAGATATCCAAAGTCGACGTGTTTTCAGGCTTATCCGAGCAAGAAACCACGGAGTAAACCACGAAACAGAAGATCAAACCAAGGATAAAGTTTCGCGTAAAGCTAGGGGTTTTGTTACGCGTAGCTTTACTCGTAAAAATGATTTTTCCCAAAGATGTTTCTAGACCAGATTTTTGTGATGAGATAGCTTCAATATCACCAAAATAACACAAAAGTGTGAAACTTGATGAGCCAAACCTCCTAAAACGGTTACGCGTAGGATGAAACTCTCGTACAAAAACAAGTTTAAAAACATAGATCCACGCATAAAGTTTGAAACTTTTTGCCAAAAACAGTTATTTTAACACCTTAAAACATTGAAAGTACAAGAATCTTGGATTAAAAAGTGTAAAAAATGTGTTTTTAAGCAAACCAAAGTATCACGTTAGCTTTACGCGTAGGATCGAAAACCCACTTCAAAAGCAATAACGATTCACCCAACTAGTAGGCGATTGATACCACTGTTAAGTTCCCAAATATGCAACACAAGTAACAACACAAGAAATAGAGAGGAGATAGAGTCGGTTGAACAATAAACAAACACACACACACAAAGTAATAAACCGGTTATGCGTAGAGATGTGAGTGAAAGAATAAATTGAACAACCAACCCTCAAGAGAGGGTTTACATGAGGTATTTATAGGAGGGAATCTAGGGCAACACTCCTAGTTCCCATCCTTTTCCTTATTGGACTAGGCCTAGGCTTATGGGCCATCTACATAAGCCTAAGGCTAATTACTAACATAAAGGCCATATTAAGCTAACTATTACACATGTGAATCACTAACACTTGAATTAAGCTTTAGGAGTGATTCCAACAGTTATTAAAGTGTCGGTCGCCTTAAGTATATGTATTCGTTAGAAAGCTCGTAGACGTAGTTATTTAAAGTTAAGTAGTATTTAGTTAAGTAACACCGTGGAGGACGAACGGGTCTTTACCCACTGTATGCATGATCCACAGCCCGTAGGTGGCGATTTGTGTAAGACTATAAATACTCTCTACCTCCCAAGGTAGAGAGTTGGAGCTCATAATAAGATTTTCACTTTCTCTCACTATGTTCCCAAACCTCTAAATATTTCTCTATCTAAAGCCTCATCTTGTACGCCTCTTTTGTTTATGATATGATGTGTTTGTGAAATCCAATATGTTACATTAACAATGGACGTGTTGAAGTTCAGAATCGAGGTACTCTTCGTCAGATGGGCGGTGGTCAAGGATTTAATCCAATTGGAAGGAATAACATGGGTGCTCCACAACAACAAAGGGCTCAAGTGGTTGAACAGGGTAATGCTCAGAATGGGGTTAATGGTCTTCGTTGTTATAACTGTGATGAGAAGGGTCATCTGGATAATGCATGCCCAAAGCCGAGGACAAGAGGCAACGCTTATCACAAAGAGGCTTTACTCTTGGCTCTTAAAGAAGAAGCTGGTGGAACTCTCACGAACAAGGAACAAAGCTTCATGGAAAATGCAGATTCTGATGATGATATGGAGGACTTGCAGGCTAATGCAGCAGTTATGTTGATGGCAAACATGCACGAACTCCACATGAGTGACACAGGCCCAGTGTATGACACTGACGGCTTGTCTCAGGTACCGGATCAAACCATATTCATCACAGATCTAATATCTCAGCCAACATCTGAATCCGACGAGGCTCAAAATGTTCAACATGAGCCGTCCACATCTTATTCTGATGATACTCAACTAGATTCAGTAGTTACATTTGAAGATCAAGATGACCTCCTGGTTACCATTGATAATCAAGTTGACTCCCTGGTTATACTTGAGGATCTGAATAATGATCATGTTAAGACTCACGTTGAACACGCTGAACCATTGCCTAATCCAGATATTGACCTCTTACTTAATGACCTACGATCCCGAATGGAACAATGTTGTGAACTCAATCAGCAATTAAAAAATAAAAATGCACTGTTAACCAGGGATATTGAATGCTTAAAAAGGCAACTCAACTGTTAGGATTTGGAAAATCCAGTTGTTAAAGTGTCGGTCACCTCAAGTATATGTAATCGTTAGAAAGCTCGTAGTCGTAGTTATTTGATGTTAAGTAATATTTAGTTAAGTAACACCGTGGAGGACGGACGGGTCTTTACCCACTGTATGCCTGATCCACAGCCCGTTAGGTGGCGTTTTATGTAATGACTATAAATACTCTCTACCTCCCAAGGTAGAGAGTTGGAGCTCATAATAAGATTTTTCTTTCTCTTACTAAAGTTCCCAAACCTCTAACTTTCTCTCTCTAAACTGATCTTATACGCCTACTTTGTTAGTGATATGATGTGTATGTGAAATCCAATATATTACAAATGGTATCAAGAGCCATGGTTAGATCATCTCTTACATATCCTTGAATTTCTAGTGGTTTTTAGATGGTTTTTGAGTTTGAAAAGGTTTAGTGGTTTTTGCATCATTTGGTTCATTTCTTTTGTTAAAGTTTGAATTTTGGGTGTACTTTTGTGTTTAAGATCATTGTATGTGCTTGGGTTTTGATTTGGTAAGCTTGAATCACTGTGGTTGAGCTTGTTTTGGATTGAAAAGTGTGTTTTTAAACTTTTTCTTCGTAGCGACTTGGCTCTCGGAGTGAATTTCTTGGTAGCGACTTGCTTCAGTTAAAGGTAGCGAGTTGTAGTGAGTTTTGGTAGCGACTTGGTCATAGCGACTTGTCTCTTTAGACAAGCCGACAAACAGTACACTTAGTGGATTCTCCACTACGGTAGCGACTTGGTAAGGTAGCGACTTACTTTTAATTTTGATAGCGACTTGTTCTTTAGGTTTCTTAGCGACTTGGTGGTAGCGATTTGGACTTTAGCGAGTTGCTATTTAGCGACTTGACGTCTTAGCGATTTGGTGCACTAGCGACTTGCGTCAAAATTCTTAGCGGTTTGGAACTTAGCGACTTGTCTTCTAATTACTTAGCAACTTGGTGCTTAGCGACTTGGTTCAAGGATTCTTAGCGACTTGGTTGACTCTTTTGTGTAATACGGTTTTCTCTTGATTTAGTAAAATCCCGTGAAAGAATCTATTTCCGGTTTAATCATTGAGTTATAAAATCCCGTGTAATTTTTAAACATGTCTACCAACGTTTCTACAATCATATCCACTGTTTCCGAGGATGTTCAAGCAGCTGGATCAGATACTCGTCCACCCATGCTTGATAGAACTGACTACGACTCTTGGGCTCAAAGAATCAGATTGTACTGTCTTGGAAAAGAAAATGGGGTCAACATTCTCAAATCGATTGATGAAGGACCTTATCAGATTGAGACTACAAGAGACTTAATTGATACAGCTGTAGATGGAACAATGATCTATGGGATAGACAAACCAAAGACATATGATGAGCTCAATGATAAGGAGAAAAAGAGATTCGATGCTGATATCGGGGCTTCTAACATCATACTTCAAGGTCTTCCAAAAGATATATACAAGCTTATCAATCACAACACCGAAGCCAAGGCAGTGTGGGATAATGTCAAGATGCTTCTTTCGGTTCGAATTAACTATGGAAGACAGAGAATCACAACTCTATGATGAATTTGAGCACTTCAAGATGAAACCGGATGAGAGTGTCTATGAGTATTATGTGAGATTCCACAAGCTTGTTAATGACATGAGGAACATCAGAATGAGTATGCCAAACATTCAGCTGAACTCAAAGTTTGTAAACAACATGAATCCCGAATGGCACAAGTTTGTCACCTCTGTGAAGCTAACCAAAGGATTGAAGAATACAAACTATTAGCAACTCTATGCCTTCCTTCTTCAGAATAAGAGATATGCTATGTTTGAAAAAAGGATTCTTGATCAGTTCAAAACCAACCAGGGAGGGACAAGCTCATCAAATGATTCAACTGCCTTCTACTCAAACATTGGAATTACCACTAAAGCATCTCAAGTTATACCTATGGGTAATGGTAATCACAAACTCATTCCTGATCCAATGTTCAAACTAGCTGATGCGTCTGCCGTGGGAAACTTCAATAATCAACTGGCTCTCATGATTAGTCAAAACATGAACTCTCTCCCACACACCAACAACAACGTCAGAACCGCATCTAATCCACACATCAAGCCACTTGTCGATATGGGAAGGTCATGGTACAACCAGTTCAAGAAAGGCGGTATGAACAAGGAAGAGGTGGGCGGTAGAGGTTATGTTGCAAATCAGAATAGAGGAAGGAATGGAAATCAGGGACAAGCAAAGCCGATCAAGTGTTACAACTGTGGAGGTGAGGGACATATTGCAAGGAACTGCACATCACCAAAATGCCCTCAGAATGCTGTACTTCGGGATAAGATGTTGCTTGTGCAAGCTCGGGATAATGGTGCTGCTTTAGATGAAGAGGAGTTGTTGTTTCTTGTCGGGAAATGCCAAGACATATGATGCAGATGTGGATGAGCAGCCAATTCAGGAGATAGGCCACAATCATTAGAATGCCTTTTAAGTCTCTGATTGTGATGCATACGACTCTGACGTTGATGATGAACCTATTGCACAAACCATTTTCATGGCTAGCATTTCTCCAATGGTCCCTCCTAAAGTCTCTTCATCACCACAAGCTGGTCCATCCAAAGACAAAATCATTTCTGAGGTATTAAAACTATACGATGATGCTGATGTGCAAAACTATTGAGTCAGATATTGAAAATATGGGTAATATCAATGTTGTCCCATATGATCAATATGCGAAACAAAGTGAAAGTGAGGTCGTACCAAGTAATGCACCTTATGCAGTCAATGATGACTATGTTTTTGTTGAATACACTGCATGTGCCCCTGATGATTCTGTTATCTCTGAACTTAATGCCTATAAAGAACGAGTTGCTATTTATGAACAACGAGCTAAGTTTGAATTAACCACCCATGAGCAGGAGATGGATGACCAAATGCATACAGTTATTAGAAAAAGTAACTTTAGAGAAGAAGTCTTAAAACAAGAGTTAAAATCCTTACAAGAAAAGCTTTCTAAAACTGCTAAGCAAAAACAGGAACTTCAAGAAAATGTTAAAATGCTTATGCAAGAATTCAATGCTAAGGAATCAAAACTTTTGAATGATTTTTCCAATCTAAAAACTTTGAAAAATAAGGTTGAAAATATGTTGTACGCATACAAGGAATACCATTGTGCTCACTTGATCACTAAGCATAGAGTTTAAGCGATAAGCATAGCATTCCCACTTGTTGAGGAACTAAATCCAGAGGTCATTAAAAGGATAGAAAAGCTGCTAATAAGGTGATCTATGATGGAAATGAGATTCTTAAACATAGATAGAAACCTAGTTGCGTTGAGTGCACTGAGGAAGATAGAAAATTAGATGATGCATCTAGGGAGAAAATGAATAAGAAGCTGGAAGATCCTGAATGTAAAAAGAATAACATAACGATCAAACCCCATGATTACAAGAAGGAAAACTGGATTTCCTTAAACAAGTTTAAGCCTCAAATGTTGTTAACACCTGAACAAATGTTCTGGAAAAAGGACTTTGATAAGCAAAAAGTAGAGAATCTTGTTGTTACAAACCCTCCCCTTAGGAAAATGCCTGCATCAACTGTGTATCCTCCAAATACACCAATGCATTTAATTCCTAGAACTATTGCCACTAAGAGCAAGACCTTAATCAGTCAATATGTTATTTTTCAACTATTTGTCGATTTTGAGAAAACTTGTAAGAAAAGGATCACACCCACTGGGATAACTGAAGGGGAAAGGGGTTTTAAGCAAACAAAAGAATGCTATTTAACTGAGATCATGCCTTTCTTTAAACAACTAAAAGATCATTTTGAGAGTCTTAAAAGGGGATGGATTCAGATATTAAAGGAATGGAAAAGGAATTTGATGCAATGATAGTTGAGGTTAGTGACTATGAGCGAGCATTAAAATATAATGAG
>OU343216.1:165789604-165804734 GCA_910596185.1 Chrysanthemum makinoi | reverse complement strand
CAGACAAATCAGAACAGACAGAAGAACTGAATTTGTGAATCAAACTCTTCGTGCATATTATGAGAAAGTGGGAATTGAGCATCAAACATCAATTTCACGAACACCAGAACAAAACGGAATTCTTGAAAGACGCAACCGTACGTTAGTGGAAGCTGCAAGAATGATGTTGATAAATGCAAAACTTCCAGATTACTTGTGAGCTGAAGCTGTGTCAACTGCATGCTACACTCAGAACCGTTCAATGATTACTAAACGCAACAAAAAAACACCTTATGAGCTTATCCACAACCGTAAACCGAATCTCAAACACTTTCATGTATTTGGATCCCTTTGTTATCCAAATAATGATCGTGATGACTTTGGTAAGTGATTCAGTACAATCGTCAAGCTTACTTCACAAGCTAGCCACTTGTGAATGACTAACCGTGAGAAACTTAAAACGGCTCGGACACTGACCAATAATAAGATGTGTAGTATTTGGGTAACTCAAACGTGTTAGGTTTGAGCACCGAGATCGTTCCGAACGAGGGTTGAATGGAATTTCCAACTCACGTCTCAATAATCGGGATTCGAATGAGGAAAGGGGCATAAAATGATATTATCTAAACTATGGGATAAGGAAAGTAAATGGAACATATAATCTACGGGAAATCCTAAAGACTAAGGCAAACTACGCAATTCTACGCTAAAACGCAAATACGGAAAATAAACTAAACGCGAACAAAAAGCAAGTACGTCTAATCTAGATCCTAAAAATAACCTAAAACTACTTTATTGCTAAAAATGATATAAGAAAACTAAATATGAATTAAAACTATTTTTTAGGAATTTTCTTGATTTTATTTTAATTAAAAACTAAATATTAACTAATAAAAATGAACTAATTATCTAAAAATTATGAAAGAGAGAGGGAAAAATATGGAATTACTTTCTAAAAATCTAAAATAACATAAAAGACTTTTTAAAACTATTTTTGTAATTTTCAGATTAATATTCTATTTTCTATGAATTTAAATCTATTTTAATCTAATTTAAAATATGAAAAATACCAAATAAAAGGAGAAAAATAAGGAAAAATATTTTTTATGCTTTTTATATTTATCTTAATCTGTTAAAATTGAAAAATTATTTTTTGGAACTTTTTCTCAATTAATTGCAATTAAAGCTAATTAAAAAGGCTTTAAAGCTAATTTTAATTAATAAAAATAGTGAACAGTAACTAAAAATCATGAAAATTGCAGGGAAATTCTAAAATGTAATTTTAAAGCAGGGAAAAATATAAAAACTAGGCCCTATGTGGAAGATATGAAGGCTACAATGAAATAAGCACTTTTAAATAAGCTATTAAGCTCTACAGTGAACCAAATGATAACATAAGCTAAACAACTCTAAAACTACTCTAAGGGAACTAATAACACCTACTCCTAACTGCTAATGAGCATTCCACTAATGATTAAGCTAACTGAACTTATTAAGCAAAACAGAATCTGGCACCCTAGTTTAAGCTCTTCTAACTGCTTATCCAAATAGCTATCATGAAAACCAAAAGCATGGATCTCAAGAATACCAACCAGAGAACATGTGTACCAAATTACAGCTACTAAGGACAAGTATTAAAGAAGATATAGAGCAAGATAAATTGGCAAAAACTGAGACAGATTGCTGTTGCAGAATTAGATAACAGGTACTATGTTTGAGCTATTCTACAAGCTAGTTCAATAAGCTAATGCCAAAACCAGAAATGTGGTCTTGAAGACCACCTAGCAGACTGCAATTGTGCCAAATATTAGACCCTAATAAGCTAAGATGAACATTGCACATAGGCTGCAAGTATGGAGAAAAACTGATTTGGACAGATTTGACTTTTTAAGAACAATGAAAAGGTTTGACTTAAATGAGATTCAGAATCAAATGAGGGACTGATTTGGATGTAAAATGATGAAATAAGACTTTGGCAACCTAGCTAAACAACTTTAACACCTATATGACAGATTTGAGAAACTGGACTTAATAGAATAAGCATGTAAGAGCAGTACTTGTGATTTTGACTTTAAAGCTCAAATGATAGCAAAGCAAAGACAGATATGAACTAAATGAACCATAACAAACACATAAACACTGATCTAATGCAACTTTTATACCTCTAAAACAGTTTTGTGTACTAAACCAAACACTACTTTATTTGAACCAAGATGCATTTAAAACTTGAAATCTTAATGACTGATAACAAAAACTAGAGTGATTCACATAAACAACCATTAAAAATCACTCATTAACACATTATGATCATCAATCACTCAACAACTGATTTGACTTATGATTTTGACTTTTATTGACTTTTTGAAGAAAAAGAGATTTGAGAACAGTTAAGAAACCAAGAGACTCATATAAGCTTAGTAAAGCTTATATGAGCTTACACAAACAGTAAAGACAAGTTATTGATTGATTTAAACCCAGATTGTATGAAAACTCAAAATGACAATGAAAACTTGATTAAAATTATCAAAGTGCTATTACAAGAGAATTAAGATTACAATGAAAAGGACTTTACTAAGCTTATGAAAACAATAAAATGACAGGAAAATAGAATGGTCAAAACTCCTCTAAAACCTAAGGAATTGGACAACTACAATGTGAGCAAAGGGTCGTTTTTATAGCGAGAGGCCTTGGGATTCTCTGAGGAAGGGCCTAGAAGCTCATTAGCAGCCACACATTCATCCCAGGTCATCAAATCCAATCATAGTGCTCCATTTGTTCAATGAGGTGTCTAAGCCAATGGAATAGCTTGATTTGTACACGTGGCAATCCTATCTGACAGGTAAGCAGTGGGAAAGGGTTGGATAGATTCTTAGTACCAAGTAGTGTGTTTGGGATTG
Organism: Chrysanthemum makinoi; assembly: GCA_910596185.1. NCBI lineage: Eukaryota > Viridiplantae > Streptophyta > Magnoliopsida > Asterales > Asteraceae > Chrysanthemum > Chrysanthemum makinoi. Next base: position 165,801,858 of record OU343216.1, on the reverse strand, counting down.
GGTGGTGAGTGGTGGTAGAAGGTGTGTTTGGCTATGGGGAAGAAGAGGGTACTGTTTGGGTTAAAGGGCGCGTTTGTGTATGTTTATTATATTTCAAAAGCTTGACCGGGTAAGTTTAGTTGACCGGGGTATAAACTACGGGTCAAGTGGTATAAAGTATCAACCGGGTTGGGGATTTAAGTGGACGGGTTGGTTAGGTTTAGGGGTTGGGCCAGGTGCAAGAGATTTGGGCCAGGAGGATTTAAATAATGGATTGGTTAAAGGCTAGTATTGGATTAATGGGTAACCATAGGGACTAAACATGTAAAAACTGAAACTCCAAGGTTCAAACATGTAACTTCTGAAATTATCTTCAAGGACCACTCTTGTCAACCATAAATAATCCAGGGACTGATTTTGCAAATTTCTAAATCTTCAAGGGCCATTTCTGCCAATTCTCAAAGTTGAGGGGCCATTTCGACAATTTCTTCAAACTTTGATCAAATCTTCACAAATCATCCTCAGAGATTAGAAATCTTCAAAATGCATAATCGACCTTCCGGCTCAGCCTTAAGCTCTCTTGATCTCTCGGCTCGGTTTCTGTCTGATTTGGCTCCTTTTGAGTGTTTTACATATCCATACCCGCACATACACAAACTCAAGAAAACCACAAATATTAGCAATAAACGGCTCTTTCTTGGTTGTTTTGGGTCTATTTTGATAAAGAAAAGGTATGTGTTTTAGCACATACCAAAATACCCCAGACGAAACTATTGCCGTGTCCTCACGCAATGCAATCAACTCACGCTTTTAAAACCAAGGATTTCAATCTCTTTCTACTAAACCATTGATATGTCCAAACCATCAAGTTATCTCACACAAGCTAGCCACTTGTGAATGACTAACCGTAAAACTTCAACAGTTCAGACAAACCAATTAGAGAAGAAGTAGTCAATGTTCCTCAAAAGAGATTAAGAAAGCCTTAATTCTAAAAACGCCCCGTTTACCTTTTAATTCTCATATAGATATTAAGATTAAGCACATTCCGGTTATGAATGACGGTTTGTTGAACTTTCATGTCGATCAATAACTCCAACATTTTTCAAACGACACGTTAGGATCACGGAGTAGAAAACACAACACAGCGTGAAGTGACCATACGGATAGAATACATCGTCCCTGATTTTTCACAACTCCCAAACTAAGCGTAAAACCGAAATCATTGTTACAAATGATTCTAGATGCTAACACTACCCATGGAAGTTACTTGTGTAAATACCTTTTGTTCCCATTTTCCTATTTTCCTCTAGATTTTTTTATTTTTGTGAGAATTGAATTTCTTCAAATTTCTCGTTTCGATAAGAATTATTCCGATAAAGATATAAAGCTAAGTCGATAATTAGTTATCCGCCTTCTCTCAAGAACCATTGTCGTAAAAATGAGGTCCACATCAAGGAATTTTTATTAACTTATACTTTTTCAATTTTCATCATTTTTCATTTTTTTTTTTTTTTTTTTTTTTTTTTACATTGCACTTATACTTTAACTTATATGAGCTGTGAACCACGGAGCTTCACGGGGTAATTCCAAGACTATAGGCTTCATGAGATGAGAATCCCGGCTGGTTAGGCTAAGACCTCATTCAATCCCGGCTAAAGATCCAAGGGTCCGATCTCGACACCGCAGCTCACAACTTTACTTATTACATTATCACTTATCACTTATTACTCATTTATTTATTACGGATCCTTGATGTGTACCCAATTTTTAAAACAAAGATTCTTTTAAGAAGGTAAAGAACTAACTATCGCCAAAAACTCAACATCTCTAATTATTTAGACAGATATGGGGTGAAACAATTTTGTGGGAACAAAAAGCCATAAGTACCTTCTATGGGCTCTAAAGAGAACCAACTACTCCACGCTTAGCATCTAAACTCATAAGTAACTCTATCATTTCTCGATCTCTGCAAATTTAAAATCCCAAATAATGAGATCCGCATGATGCTAGCCGATAATTTTTAGGTTATCTATGGTTAAGGGAACAAGCTAGGGCTCAACATGCCCCGTCAAGTCAGAATTCTATTCCTACTCTCACCAGCGGAAAGTCAATCAAGGTGTCAAAACATATATTAACTTAGCTAATGCTTCGTCTAATGAAATCAAGTTATGCATATTTAAAATCACTCAGGGAAACTTGCAAAATCTTGGCCTTGTGAGCTAGAATTAGCATTTTATAGCTTCTAATTTAAGAGACTAGCAAAACTTTTTAATCAAAAAGACTTAACAAAGCTTACAAAAATTTTAAATTTTTCTCATTTTTGCACAATTTTTCATTTTCTAAGGAAAACGGGGTTGCGAGAGAAACACGACGAAATAAGCAAGTGCGGTCAAATCAAATCGAAGATTACCCTACCCCAGACTAGAACGAAACATTGTCCTCAATGTTTAAAGCAAGGGTATCACGAAAATCTAAAAGCCGTTTATAAAGTATGCTAAAAGATAAACGTTAGTCGATAAGATTAAGGATATCGGATTTCCATCAGCATCGATCATGAAACTCGAGTGGAGAAATGACAAACTTCGAGCACAAGAGTCTTCATATCGGGAACATCCTAAACACAATATCACAAACAACCAAACACGAGAAATCGAAGAGGCAGACCCCTTCGCGTCACTTATTAGAGAAAGAAGAGAAGATAGATGGATACGCATGGGGTGCCTCCCACGAAGCGCTACTGTTTTTGATCACCGAGTCGCTAGCCTGACTCGTCTCCGAATTCATTTGTCCTTGGGGAAGAAAGTGTTAGAGATACCAGGGTCAAAAACGGTGTCCTCATTCCCGAATGAATGAGACTGGGTGGGTTGGGTGGGTGTCGGGCTCCAACATAAAGGAAATTCCTCCCAAACTCACATAAGGCATATGAAAGATCGGGCGGTTTTGCATGAAGGATCATAAGGGAAGTCGGGAGCTAAATAAGAGGTGAAAGCCTCCATCGAGGACCTTATCTCGAACAAAACAAAGAACTCATCAATGTATTTTAAAGATTTTGTCTTCAAGAAGGGAGAATGATCCATCATCCAATCGCGGTTCAAGAATATCGTCTTTAACCATTTCAAAATCAATCTCCATAATAACCTCAGTGTCGGATTCAATACTTTCTTCAACATCACATGACGGAAGAGAAAGGTCGGAACACAGAGGTGGGACAAGTGGTGTGCTCTGAGAGCTAGCAATATTCACCACTTCCGTTGTGGTCTCTGAATCGGACTCAAAATCTTTGTCAAAAAGAGGATTAACTTCGCAAAAGGTGTAGTCGTCACTGAATTCAAAGAGTGGATTTGAGAAAATCCCGGAAGTAACCTCGGAGATGTCAAGAGAATCACATAAAAGCGAATCACAATCACTATCAGATAAATCCTCGGAATTGGAGAACATCTTATCATGATCATTCGATATATCAAGAGAAGGCTCATCACAAATATCAACAACCCCAGACTCTCTTGGGATTGGGATAAGGATCTCAGCATTAGTCTCTTCTGTTTCCGGAATAGTACTAAGATGCTCATCCCCCATTATGAGAGAATCAACGGGTGTAATAATGTCTATAGAAATAGAATCATCGACCTCTTCCAAAGGAACGTCACTTCTCTCAACCGGCGTGAGTGAAGGGGAAGGGTCGGAAATGCAAGGCTCGAGAAGCGGGAGTGGGATTGCCACTTGGAGGCGTACTATTCATCAGAATCGTCGAATAATAAGTAGTAGGACGATGTGGAATCACTTTCGCGGCCTCTTCAGCTAATAATTCACGATAAGTTTTCTGACTAGGATCTCTTTCTTGAACAGGTTCATGAAGCAATTCCTTTAATTCTTTTAACTCTTGTAATATGTTGAGAAAACCTTGGTGAAATCCTTGATTATCAGACGGAATTTGTGGTTGAATTTCTTGGTATTGTGGAGGTGGGTTATAGGCATAGTCGTAATTATCACAAGGAACTTGCTCGTAAGCAATCGGGTTATGCATCTGACAATCGGAATTAACGTGCGGACCTCCACAATACTCACAACAGTATGATTGTTGTGATGAATACGGGTAAGGTTCATAACCAAAGGTTGAGTTGTTAAATTGAACTTGACAATGAAAACCTTGGTGAGGACCACCACAATACTCACAAGAGTATGAATCGGCTCATGGTACGAGGTTGGTTAGGAAAATTGGTTGGCTCATAATCGAGGATTGTGGTGAAACTTCGGTTCCTGATTTTCCATTGCTACAAACAAGACAATTCCCACCATATTGGTCCGCGCACCATATACACGGTGATAAATTGAAGGATTATCCGTGATAGGCTCGGGAGTCACTTCGGCTCGAAACATATTCCATTTCCTCACCGGGAGGAGTAGGAATCGAGGGTTATCCAATTATGTCGTTATAAAGAGCACTCTTTTGTTCTAGCCGTGCATAAAGACGGGCGAGATCTGGATTTGGATTAATAAAATTATTGCATACATTACAAAATCCATTCCGACAATTATTTCCGCACCAATCACATATACATTTCAAACACCGAAATTGTTTCTCTTCCATATTGCTTTGGCAATGAAGGCAACGACGATAAGAACATATCTCGGGTTGTGGCAATTGGTCAGAAAAACTTTTAGAGTCATCGAGAGATTTTTTGTCGGCTAAATCGCACCAATAGCAAGAGTTTCTAGAACCAGGTTGTCCACATCGACCACATACACATTCTGGATTAAGACAACGATATTGTTTCTCCTCCATACGGCCTTTGCAATGAAAACAACGGCGATAATCGATGTATCCATGAGAATTAAACATATAGAGGGTTGAAGAAAGAATTATCGGGTTAAGAGGATAAAAGAAGAATATTTTTGGGTTTTAAAACAAATTTTGAAAAGGAAAATCTTTTGGGTTTTATAAAGGGATATGTACAAATATCAACGATAACTTCACTCGTGGAAGGATCTTCAAATGCACACGATACGAGACGGAATACGAAAACTCGCTACAAGCCCTCCCGGCACGGCGCCAAAAATTGATTGCGGTGTCAATACAATCCCCGGCAATGCGCCAAAAATTGATTTCGATTACAAATAAATAATAAGAAGTTTGTGTAGTATATGGGTAACTCAAACGTGTTAGGTTTGAGCACCGAAATCGTTCCGAACGAGGGTTGAATGGAATTTCCAACTCACGTCTCAATAATCGGGATTCGAATAAGAAAAGGGGCATAAGATGATATATTCTAAACTACGGGATAAGGAAAGCATAAGGAACTAAAATCTATGGGGAAATCCTAAAAACTAAGGCAAACTACGCAATTCTAAACTAAAACGCAAAAACGGAAATTTAAACGAAACGCGAATAAAAAGCAACTACGACTAATCTAACTCCTAAAAATAACCTAAAAATACTTTTACTCTAGAAATGATATTAGAAAATTATTTAAGAATTAAAACTATTTTTATGGAATTTTCTTGATTTTATTTTAATTAAAAACTAATTATTAACTAATTAAAATGAACTAATTATCTAAAAATTATGAAAGAGAGAGGGAAAAATATGGAATAACTTTCTAAAAATCTAAAATTACATAAAAGACTTTTTAAAACTATTTTTGTATTTTTTAGATTAATTTCCTATTTTCTATGAATTTAAATCTATTTAAATCTAATTTAAATTATGAAAAATACCAAATAAAGGGGAAAAATATTTAAAAATGTTTTTTATGCTTTTTATATTTATCTTAAACTATTAAAATTGAAAAACTATTTTTTTTAAACTTTTTCTCAATTAATTGCAATAAACACTATTTAAAAAGACTTAAAAATTGATTTTAATTAAGAAAAATACCAAACAGTGTCCAAAAATTATGAAAATTGCAGGGAAATTCTAAAATGTTATTCTAAATCTGAGAAAAATGTAAAAACTTGGGCTTATGTGGAAGAATCTAAAGCTACTATGTAAATGGAGATGGAATAAGCACTCTATAATAAGCTAATAAGCACAATAGGACACCAAACTGATACAAGGCCTAAATTATTCTATAACTACTCTAGAGAAACTATATTCAACTACTCCTAACACTGAATAAGCGAGGCTACCAGATTAGGCTAACTGAACACTTAAGCAAAACAGAATCTGGCACCCTAGTTTAAGCTCTTCTAACTGCTTATCCAAATAGCTATCATGAAAACCAAAAGCATGGATCTCAAGAATACCAACCAGAGAACATGTGTACCAAATTACAGCTACTAAGGACAAGTATTAAAGAAGATATAGAGCAAGATAAATTGGCAAAAACTGAGACAGATTGCTGTTGCAGAATTAGATAACAGGTACTATGTTTGAGCTATTCTACAAGCTAGTTCAATAAGCTAATGCCAAAACCAGAAATGTGGTCTTGAAGACCACCTAGCAGACTGCAATTGTGCCAAATATTAGACCCTAATAAGCTAAGATGAACATTGCACATAGGCTGCAAGTATGGAGAAAAACTGATTTGGACAGATTTGACTTTTTAAGAACAATGAAAAGGTTTGACTTAAATGAGATTCAGAATCAAATGAGGGACTGATTTGGATGTAAAATGATGAAATAAGACTTTGGCAACCTAGCTAAACAACTTTAACACCTATATGACAGATTTGAGAACCGGACTTAATAGAATAAGCATGTAAGAGCAGTACTTGTGATTTTGACTTTAAAGCTCAAATGATAGCAAAGCAAAGACAGATATGAACTAAATGAACCATAACAAACACGAAACACCGATCTAATGCAACTTTTATACCTCTAAAACAGTTTTGTGTACTAAACCAAACACTACTTTATTTGAACCAAGATGCATTTAAAACTTGAAATCTTAATGATGATAACAAAACTAGAGTGATTCACATAAACAACCATTAAAAATCACTCATTAACACATTATGATCATCAATCACTCAACAACTGATTTGACTTATGATTTTGACTTTTATTGACTTTTTGAAGAAAAAGAGATTTGAGAACAGTTAAGAAACCAAGAGACTCATATAAGCTTAGTAAAGCTTATATGAGCTTAACAAATGTAAAGACAAGTTATTGATTGATTTAAACCCAGATTGTATGAAAACTCAAAATGACAATGAAAACTTGATTAAAATTATCAAAGTGCTATTACAAGAGAATTAAGATTACAATGAAAAGGACTTTACTAAGCTTATGAAAACAATAAAATGACAGGAAAATAGAATGGTCAAAACTCCTCTAAAACCTAAGGAATTGGACAACTACAATGTGAGCAAAGGGTCGTTTTTATAGCGAGAGGCCTTGGGATTCTCTGAGGAAGGGCCTAGAAGCTCATTAGCAGCCACACATTCATCCCAGGTCATCAAATCCAATCATAGTGCTCCATTTGTTCAATGAGGTGTCTAAGCCAATGGAATAGCTTGATTTGTACACGTGGCAATCCTATCTGGTAAGCGTGGGAAAGGGTTGGATAGATTCTTAGTACCAAGTAGTGTGTTTGGGATTGGGTGGTGAGTGGTGGTAGAAGGTGTGTTTGGCTATGGGGAAGAAGAGGGTACTGTTTGGGTTAAAGGGCGCGTTTGTGTTTGTTTATTATATTTCAAAAGCTTGACCGGGTAAGTTTAGTTGACCGGGGTATAAAATCTGGGTCAAGTGGTATAAAGTATCAACCGGTTGGGGATTTAAGTGGGCGGGTTGGTTAGGTTTAGGGGTTGGGCAGTGCAAGAGATTTGGGCGGGAGGATTTAAATAATGGATTGGTTAAAGGCTAGTATTGGATTAATGGGTAACCATAGGGACTAAACATGTAAAAACTGAAACTCCAAGGTTCAAACATGTAACTTCTGAAATTATCTTCAAGGACCACTCTTGTCAACCATAAATAATCCAGGGACTGATTTTGCAACTTTCTGAATCTTCAAGGGCCATTTTTGACAAATACTGAAACTTGAGGGGCCATTTGACACTTTCTTCAAACTTTGATCAAATCTTCACAAATCATCCTCAGAGATTAGAAATCTTCAAAATTGCATAATTCTGACCTTCCGGCTCAGCTTAAGCTCTCTTGATCTCTGTGCTCGGTTTTACTGCGATTTGGCTCCTTTTGCGTGTTTTACATATCCATACCCGCACATACACAAACTCAAGAAAACCACAAATATTAGCAATAAACGGCTCTTTCTTGGTTGTTTTGGGTCTATTTTGATAAAGAAAAGGTATGTGTTTTAGCACATACCGACTCTGGATGAAGTGGTGGAACTCTTACCAACAAGGAACAAAGCTTCATTGCAAATGCAGATTCTGGCGATGAAATGGAGGACTTGCAGGCTAATGCAGCAATTATGTTAATGGCTAACATGCACGAACTCCACATGAGTGACACATGCCCAGTGTATGACACTGACGGCTTGTCTCAGGTACCAGATCAAACTAGATTCATTTCTGATCTGATAACTCCGCCAACATCTGCATCCGACGAGGCTCAGAGTGTTCAACATGAGCCATCTACATCTCATTCCGAAGATAATCAAATAGATCCTGTAATTATATTTGACGATCAAGATGACCTTATGGTTAATATTGATAATCAAGTTGACTCGTGGTTATATTTGAGGATCTAAATAATGATCATGTTGAGACTCACGTTGAACAAGCTGAACCTGTGTCTAATCCAGATCTTGAGCTCATGACCAACTTAATTACGGACCAAAAATCTCGAATGGAAATGTACCAAGTCATCAATAAGAAATTACAAGAGAAAATTGCACTGTTGACTAAGGATAATGAATGGTTAAAGTTCCAACTCAACATTTTTCAAACAAAAGAGAAACGTGAAAAAGGTTTTGAAGTCGCATTTGCTAAATCCTACCAAAATGAAAAATCTTTGGAAAAACAGATATGTGATCTAGTTGCATCCAAGAATGCTTTGTTGTCTCAAATATAACAACTGAAATATGATCATAAACAACAACTTAACACTCTCACTTCGAAAACTCAAAAAGCCAAGTCTGAGTTGTTATCTTGTCAAAAACAGTTTTGTGAATTCAAAAAGCATTCAAGGAAACAAATAGATGACTATCTTGAGGAAATTGTCGACTTACAAAATAAAATCAAAGAGTTTCGAAATGTTGTTTAAAAACATGGTGAGTCAAACACAACTATTTAAAAGTTTACTTTTAAACCAAATACAAATGGATATGGACCGAATCTTGCTGATTACAAACCAAAGTTTTCACATAGAGCATTCAAACCAAATCCTCAAGTTTACAGTGCAGAACATAGAATTGATGATTCCATTATGAGTGTTGTTGAATATAATCGTATGGAGGAACTAGATGCAGAAGACGAGAGTCGGTTAAAATTGGAAAATGTTGTTTATAACAAACCATTTAACTATTCAAAAGCCATAACTTTGGTCACACAACAAGATAATTCTAACACACCTTGGGTTATCACGCCTACTTCTGAGTTTTCTAATGTTGGTCCCCAACCCAATACTGCACAAATTAATGGTCCTTTACCTTCACTCAGTGAAGTAAAAACATTACCCGAAAAATGTCTAATTCTTAAATATTTTGAAACATTCTTATCAGACATCAAACTTTTGGAACGTGAAATTGAAATCAATTCTGAAATAAAAGTTGAACATTTTCAATCGCCTCATGCGCGAAATCAAAGAGATATTTTTCAGAAAAGAATTTTACCTCATGTCCAAAATTTGAAAATGTGTGCAATATATTGGGAAAGGGATTTTCACAAGGAGCTTGGACTTATGAAAACAGTTTTCGAGAAAACAAAAACATCGATTTCAAATACTAAACGTAAAAAGAAAATGTTAAGAAAAGATGTTGATCGAATCTTGGAAGATGTTATATGTGCTGATACCATAAATGTTGTATTACTTCATTCTATTGCATATGCATTTGATTATATCGTTGTTGATTCTGTTGAAAATGTTGAGAATATAGATAATGTGCAGCAAATCAAATCTTTAAAAATTGAAAATGAGCGTTTGATCAACGAACTTTCAAATGCAAAACGTCGTCTTCAATGGTGTCAAAAGGATTGTCAAAATCGAGAACTTGCTTTGCAAAACAAAATCAACGATTCGTTCAAAATCTGTTTATCCAAAAATAGAACATCTGGATGATGAAAACGTGTCTTTAAAATGTCAAATTTCAAAATATGAACAAGAAATAGCCAAAGTAAAAAATGAATATGGTGTCATATTTGATTTGCTCAAACAGACTCGTGAAAAAGCATCACAAGAACTTGATAATTATCTTGCACACACTAAAGATGTTTTACATGTTAATGCAAACATTCGCTCTGAAAATCAAGATTTGTTGCACACTATCATTGAGTTGAAAGCTAGGCTAAGTAAGTTTGATAAATATAAGCCTAGTAATACTAATGGACTTGCACCAGGAATGCTTAAAATTAACACTAGAACGCCTAATGACATACCACAAGATACTAATGTGCTTCCTTCCACTGAAACAGGAATAATTGCCTCTTTACCCAACGCTAGCACTTCACAGCTTAAGAGCACATCAAGGAAGAATAGGAAGTTGCGACGTAAGAAAAGAACAATAAAGACCTCTGAAGTAGAAGAACACCTTAGGACTTTGAATAAGACTCAAGTTGCACCTACTTTAGATATCGCGTTAGACAAATGTAATAGAAAAAGTGATGTAATGAATGTTGAATCTTTAAGTACTTTAAATGTTATGTTTGAAGCCTCTTGTGTTGGTTGTCGTAAAAGCATGTTCTCTGGATGTCATGATAAATGTATTGCTAATGCTATCTTATCTCGTAAGCGGAATACCTCTAGGCCCACTAATGCTTCTAAGTCTGTGCTAGGTAAACCACCCTCTAGTGTTCCAGCTACGATCATTGATGTACCCTTAGAACCCCCTTCACCTCCTAGGAAAAACTTATCACCTAGTGCATTTACTAAGACCAAAGGTAAGACTAGTTGGAGATGGCAGAAATGGTTACATAATACACTTAGCTTTAAATAGATACCTAAAATCATAAACATGTGTGTTTCAACTATAACTGCATTGGAACCCTCTAACTCTTTGGGTTCCACATCTACTTCTATTCCATCTGTGTCGCGTGCATGTAATGCAGGTGATATAGATCATCCTTTGGGTTGTTGATAGCGGATGTTCCCGACACATGACAGGCAATCTTAAACTGTTATCAAACTTTGTTTCAAAGTTCATTGGCATGTCGAGTTCGGGAATGATCACTTCGCGGCTATTATGGGCTTCGGAGATTACATCAATGGGAACATCGAAATTAGCAGAGTTTATTATGTGGAAGGTCTCGGTCACAATCTCTTTTCAATCGGTCAATTTTGTGATGGAGATTTGGAAGTTGCTTTTAGGGAGAGAACTTGTTTCATTCGTGATCTACAAGGAAACGATCTTATGTCTGGTCAACGCACATCAAGTCTTTACACAATCTCAATGCAAGACATGATTGCTTCATCTCCCATCTGTCTACTTTCAAAGGCAACATCTACAAAATCCTGGCTATGGCACCGTCGTCTTTCACATCTTAACTTTCAAACCATAACCAATCTTGCACGTTACAAACTTGTTGAAGGTCTCCCAAGATTTCGGTATTCTAAAGATCACCTATGCTCAGCTTGTGAACAAGGTAAAAGCACTCGTGCTCATTTTCCTTCAAAGGTGGAACAAAGCTCACAGCATGTGCTTCATCTTCTTCACATGGATTTGTATAGTCCGATGCGTGTGCAGACTATTAACGACAAACGTTACATCTTGGTAATCGTGGATGACTACTCAAGATGGACTTGGGTTTATTTTCTTCGAACTAAAGATCAAGCTCCACAGATGATCATCACATTTCTCACGAAAATTCAAGTTCAGCTCCGGAACAGACAAAGGAACTGAATTTGTAAATCAAACTCTTCGTGCATATTATGAGAAAGTGGGAATTGAGCATTAAACATCAATTGCACGAACACCAGAACAAAACGGAGTTGTTGAAAGACGAAACCGTACGTTAGTGGAAGCTACAAGAACGATGTTGATAAATTCAAAATTTCCAGATTACTTGTGGGCTGAAGCCGTGTCAACTGCATGCTACACTCAGAACCATTCAATGATTACCAAACGCCACAACAAAACACCTTATGAACTTATCCACAACCGTAAACTGAATCTCAAACACTTTCATGTCTTTGGATCTCTTTGCTATCCAAATAT
>OU343216.1:165748887-165789504 GCA_910596185.1 Chrysanthemum makinoi | reverse complement strand
ACAGATATCATTTTCAATGATGGGAACCTACATTTCACAAAATCCTGGAGGCATCTTTATAAATCAATCTAAATATGCAAATGAGATTTTAAAGAAATTTGGTTTTGATTCTTGTGACCACATTGACACTCCCGTGATAGAGCGTACTAAAGCGGATGAGGACCACTTTCGAGGGATCATGGTAGACCAAACAAAATATCATAGTATGATTGGATCACGATGTACCTAACGTGAGCCGAACAGATTCTGTTACATTTGTTTGCATGTGTGCTAGATATCGATAAGCCTACCAAAAAGCACCTTGAAGCGGTTAAGCGGGTCTTTCGGTATCTCCAAGGAACCATTAACATGGGACTTTGGTACGGGAACACGGTATATCACTAACGACCTATCACGGTGCTAATCATGCGGGATGTCAAGATACGTCGATGTCGTCTGGAGGTGCTCGAGTTTTGGGTAATAAGCTTGTAAAGTCAAAAAGTAAATGAGTACTTCTATATCTCTGATTTGAATACATAGCCATGTCATCTTGTTGTGCCCAAATCCTTTGGATGAGATCCCATTATCGACTATGGCATTGATACAACAAAATCCTATGCTTTGTGATAATAAAAGTGCTATTGCTCTCTCATGCAACGACGTTCAACACTCAAGAGCAAAGCACATGGAGCATTGACATCATTTCATGGGGAACAAGTGGAAACGGTGTGTGGAACTCTATTTTGTGAGGACTTAATACCAATTAGCGAGACATCTTCACCAAGCTCTTCCCTGAGGCGTTTGAGAGTTTATCCTTCCGACTTGGTCTAAAGAGTCTACAACGGAAACACTCAGCGTCTTCAAGGAAAACCGAGGAGTAAAGATCTTTCTTCATCCATCCTTGTAAATATTTATTCGAAAAGCAAAATACAAAATTACAAAACCTACAAAAAAAATGAAAAATATAAAACGTTCAAATCCATAAAATTTTGAAAATCTTGAAAATTTTCAAATTGTCATTTTGTCATATTTTTCTTGATTCGATAATATCGATCTTTGTCTTTGTCATTCAAAAATGACATGGTCTTAGAATGTTGTTGGAATGTTAAAAAATTTGGGAGAAAGTAAACGGTTTATTGTCATTTGAGTATTAACCAGCTTTTCAAAGAAAACGAGCCATGCTTTATCTTAAATCTTCAAACCACATACTGATTTAAAACAAATGTTTGTCGTCAAAAGACAAATGTTTCCTTTCAAATATTTTTCCTTCAAATGATTCTTCTGAAAAATATTTATCATCTAATGAAAACAAAATTGCTTTGAAAATACTTGGACTCTACTTTTGAAAATCATCCAGGCTTTTCATGTCAAAATCTCTATCCTTCAATCAACAACATATGTCATTGATTGAGGGGGAGAATGATTATTATGTTTTATAATACCTTTGTTATTATTATGTTTTCAAAAGATACTCAAGCATGTTTAATCTTTGGAGTCTAAAGTCTCAAACTTGATCCTTATCGGTTAAATGTTTCTCATAATCAAGTCACATCTCCCCTTAAAAGCTTTCAAAATCAATTTAAATCTACAGAGATCACAAATCTCAAATGATTTGAAAATTGTGATCGGGGAAGAATTTGTGATTTAAATTGGATTTAAACTGATAATTCGATAAATGGTCTTCATAAGTGTTTTGCAATCTATCTCCCCATGTGCCAAACGATTTCAAATTTTCCATGCACATGTTGAGGGGAGCATCCTTTAAACCCAAAATTGAAGCGTGATTGATTTGTCTCTAAGTGCGGAGTTCCTTCCAATATGTGCAAAACTCTTTTAAAACTTCGAGGCACATATTGAGGGGAGCAAATTTATGAAAACCTCATCCTTCCCCATATAACTTCTACTTGATTTGATGGGGAAGTGATGTTGATATCTTTTAGAAAAAATGGAAATCAAAGAAGTTAATTCTTCCTCTTGCCTCAGGTGTGCCAAAGCGATTTCAAATACATGATGCACATGTTGAGGGGAGCTCTGTTTCTAAAATTATCAAAAACAATTCAGGTACAAAATGCTTTGATAATATATCACAAGTATCTGAATTGATTTTCAAAAGGGTTTTCAATTGGTTTCAATGGCAAATGAACAATAACCAAATGACCGCCAAATTTACTTTATGTATGGTGATATAAGGATGATAAGGTTAGGTATTTGTTCCCATGATCGCATGATGCGGAGGGATCTACCGAGGGGACAATCCACTAGATAGTGTAGAGGCCTTAGGTATGATGAAAAAAGGAGAAAAATGAGATATGGGAAGAGTCTGGACCGAGGCGAGCTAATCTGGAATAAACCCGGCAAAGTTCTAGTTATGAAGTCACCGGTAGCACTTAGGGGTTGAAGAATGAAAAATTGAATGAAAAGGGTGAAAACAAACAGCCCTCCATTAATTCAACCTTAGAGGCGGCAGGGTTTCATATCTTTGCGGTGGTTACTAAGGTAACAGCGGTATTGAAGACAAGGCGTCATGGACCCGATGGCCTTGCACTTCAACTACCAAGCTACTCAAGTTCCTTTTAAAAGGACTTGTTTCATTCTCACGGGGAACCTACATAATCTATCAACTTTCTTAGAGGTTGTTGATATTGAAGAAGAACCACTTTCCTAGTCTCGACATAGGAACCAAATATGCACTATTGAGTCTAGAGCCACGAGATCATCATATAAATCTCTTTAGGATACTTTCAATGAAGACTCTCTATTTCACACAATGTGGAAAGAGATTATATCTTATAAGTCCCTACGCATTATCCGTAGTGTGCGGAACATCAGTGATATCACAAACATATTACACAATGAAGATGGAAAGCCTTACGGAGCCAACATCAAACAAGCTCTAGTGTAGGTGGCATGTAAGATCTATCCAATAGATCAACCATGTGACAACTAATTTATAAACAATGGGAAGCGATTCAATCTTTGAATCAATCACGGATTCGAGGTGTAGTTGGCGGATACTGCTGAAAAACCCGTTCGTTGTGCTTAAAATGTTAGGAATTAGAAATTCCGGTATTAAAAGTAGGTCACCTCAAGTATATGTAATCGTTAGAAAGCTTGTAGTCATAGTAATATTTAGTTAAGTAGAATTTAGTTAAGTAACTGTACAGTGGAGGAGACGGGTCTTTACCCCTTGTATGCACGATCCACGCCCGATGTGTGGCGATTTATGTAAGACTATAAATACTCTCTACCTCCCAAGGTAGAGAGTTGGAGCTCATAATAATATCTTTCACTTTCTCTCACTAAGTTCCCTAAACCTCTAACTTTCTCACTCTAGAATTCCATCTATATCGCCCTTGTGTTATGGTTTGATGTGTATGTGAAAACTTATATCCAACAATTGGTATCAAGAGCCATGGTTAGATCATATCTTGCACATCTTTGGATTTCTAGTGGTTTTAGGTGGTTTTTGAGTTTGAAAAAGTTTAGTGGTTTTGCATCATTTGGTTGATTTCTAGTGTTAAAGTTTGGATTTTGGTTGTACTTTTGTGTTTAGAATCATCACAAGTGTTTAGGTTTTGATTTGGAAGGCTTGAATCATCGTGGTTGGGTTGTTTTGGATTGAAAAGTGGTGTTTATGTGTTTTTCATGCTAGCGACTTGAGCCACGGAAAAGTTTCTTAGTAGCGACTTGCTTCACATTTTGTAGCGATTTGAGGTTTGTAGCTAGCGACTTACCTAGCGATTCTGATACAAGTAGTGGACTCTCCACTACGGTGCGACTTAATGGTAGCGACTTGGAGTAGCGAGTTGCTCTTTAGCGACTTGTATTCTAGCGACTTGAGTAGCGAATTGCTTACCAAAATTTAAGCTAGCGACTTGAGTTAGAGTTACTACTTAGCGACTTGCATTTGTCTAGCGACTTGGGACTCTAGCGACTTAGTGGTGTAGCGAATTCAGCGTTAGCGACTTAGCATTTTTCTGTGACTTAGTGCATTATCTTTAGCGACTTAGTGCATTATCTTCTAGCGACTTAGTGCATTATCTTCTAGCGACTTAGTGCATTATCTTCTAGCGACTTGAGTGATTGTTTACGGTTTTCTCTTGATTTAGTAAAATCCGTGAAAGAATCTATTTCCCGGTTTAATCATAGAGTTATAAAATCCGTATAATTGTAAACATGTCTACCAAGCGTTCCTCTTGTCATCTCCAGCATTTGCTGAGGATGTTCAAGCGGTGGCTCGGATACTCGTCCACCCATGTGCTTAGCCAGGCCGACACTTCACGATTCTTGGGCTCAGCGAACAGATTATGCTTGCCTTGGAAAGGAAAATGGTGTCAACATTCTCAAATCCATTGATGAAGGACCATATCGAGTTGAGGCGACTAGAGACATACTTGATACTAATGAAGATGGTACTCATTATGGAATGGAGCGGACCTAAAATGTATGATGAGCTTGATGATAAGGAGAAAAGAGATTCGATGAAGATATCGAGGGCTTCAAACATTGTTCTTCAAGGTCTTCTAAAGACATCTACAAGCGATCAATCACAACAGCGATGCAAAGGCGATTATGGGATAATGTTAAGATGCTTCTCTCGAGGTTGAAATTAACTATGGAAGGCAGAGAATCCCAACTCTATGGCCAATTTGAACACTTCAAGATGAAACCGGATGAGAGTGTCTATGAGTACTATGTGAGATTTCATAAGTTAGTGAATGACATGAGGAACATCGGAATGACTATGCCTAACATTCAGTTGAACTCAAAATTTGTGAACAACATGAATCTCGAATGGCACAAGTTTGTCACCTTTGTGAAGCTCACTAAAGGATTGAAGAATACAAACTATGAGCAACTCTATGCCTTCCTCCTTGAGAATGAGAGACATGCTATGTTTGAAAAATTGATTCTCAATGGGTTCAAAACCAACGGGGAGAGACAAGCTCGTCTAATGACTCAACTGCCTTCTACTCAAACATCGGAATCACAACCAAAGCATCACAAGTCATACCCTTGGGTAATGGTAATCACAAACTCATTCCTGATCGTATGTTCAAACAAGTGATCTTTGATGCACGCGTGGGTAACTTCATTAATCAACTAGCTCTTCAGATTAGTCAAAACATGAATTCTCTCCCACAAACCAACAACAACCTCGAGCGACATCTAACCCACACAATCAAGCTCTTGTTAAAGATGGAAGGATGGTGGTGCAACGGTTCAAGGAAAGGCGGTTATGATCGGGGAAGAGGTGGAGTGGTAGGTTATGTTGGTAACGAGTCGAGGAAGGAATGGTAACCAAGGTCAAGCTAAGCCAATCAAATGTTATAAGTGTGGTGGTGAGGGACACATTGCAAGGCGCACATCTCCAGCGTCCACGCAGAATCTTTGATTACCGGAGATAAGATCTTTGCTTGTACAAGCTCGGGACAATGGTGCTACTTTGGATGAAGAGGAATTCTTTGTTTCTTCTTGAGGGCAATGCCAAGACCTATGATGCGGATGTGGATGGCAGCCTATTGGGAATAGGTCACAATCATCGAGAATGCCTTTCAAGTCGTGATTGTGATGCATACGACTCCGATGTGGATGATGGACCTACGGCACACACAATTTTTATGGCTAGCATTTCTCCAATGGTTTCTCCCTAGGTCTCTTCTTCACACTATTTGGCCATCCAAGACAAACTCATCTCGGAGGTATTAAAACTATCACGATGATCTTGATGTGCAAAAGATGCATGACAAAGTACATTCAACTGAAACTATTGAATCAAATGTTGAAAATATGGGTAATATCAATATTATCCCATATGATCAATACGTGAAACAAAGTGAAAGTGAAGGTGTACCAAGTGATGCATCTTCTGCGGTCAACAATGACTATGTTTTTGATGAATACCTTTGCGCATGTACGATGATTACGTAATTTACGAACTAAATGCCTATAAAGAGCGTGTTGCTATTTATGAAAAACGTGCAAAATTTGAGTTGACCACTCGTGGCGGAAATGGATGACCAAGTGCGTACAATCATTAGAAAAGTAATTTTAGAGAAGAAGTATTAAAACAAGAGTTAAATTCCTTACAAGAAAAGCTTTCTAAAACCACTAAGCAAAAACAAGAACTTCAAGAAAATGTGAAAATGCTTAAGCAAGAATTTAATGCAAAGGAATCAAAACTCTTGAGAGATTTTTCTAATCTGAAAACTTTGAAAAACAAACTTGAAAACAAGTTGTACATGCAAGGAAACACCATTAGATTTGCTCACATGGTCACTAAACATAGAGTCCTATGCGATAAGCATAGTGTTCCCATTATAGATAAACCCAACCACGATGCGGAAGATAGAAAAAGCGCTCAAAGTGTGATCTATGATGGCAATGAGATTCTTAAACCTAGTCAGAAACCTAGTTGCGTTGAGTGCGAGGAGGATAAGAAAGGATGAAGTCACTAGGGAAAGGATGAACAAAAATTAGATGATCCTAAATGCAAAGAGAAAAAAATAATTATCACTCCCATGACTACAAAAAGGAAAACTGGATTTCCTTGAACATGTTTAAGCCTCGGACATTGTTGACTCCCGAACAAGTTTTACGGAAAAGGATTTAGAGCTTAAGCAGAAAGGCGAAAATATTGTTGAAACAAACCCTCCCTATGGAAAATGCCTAGAGCGTGTGTATCCTCCAATACACCAATGCATCTTGTTGTTCCTAGAACAATTGCCACTAAAAGCAAGACCTTAATTAGCCAATATGTTATATTTCAACTATTTGTTGATTTTGAGAAAACTTGTAAGAAAAGGATCACACCCATTTGGGATAGCGAAGGGAAGGGGTTTTGAGCAAATGAAAGAATGTTATTTAGCGAGGTCATGCCTTTCTTTAAACAACTAAAAGATCATTTTGAGAGTCTTAAAAAGGGGATAAAATCGGATATTAAAGAAATGGAAAAGGAATTTGATGCAATGGTAGTTGAAGTTAGTGATTATGGGCGTGCACTAAAATATAATGAGATTGAGAGGAAGAACTTGCATACATTAAATGAGACTCTTATCTTGAATGTGTTGCTCAAGATATCTGTTTTCCTTTGCACAATTGCTCATTAATGCTTCCAAATTTCATGAACTATCGTTGCACGAAAGTCTCCCATGATGATGGTGTCATTGAGCTTGAAAAACTAATTCTAAACTAAGCGAGAAAATTGAACTGGATGATCACGACAATTTGGTTAAACATTTTTCTAAACTAGAAGTTGAGCATTTTAATTTACAACTAAAATATCAACATCTCAAAGAAAATGTCAAAACTTCAAATATCAAGACATCTTGGATGCTCGAGTTTGATCAGTTTTCAAATTAACAAGCGTGATGCAGATTCAAGCTCGGTCAAACGATCGAGAAAGTTGAAAGCCCAAATCTCTCAATTAAAGGGTCAAGCGAACAATATGACAGGCTCCCAAATGCCTCCTCCTTTAGATTCTCAGAATTCTCAAACTTTTCATCTTCAAAACTTAGTAAATGCTTTACAAAAGGAAAACGAGAGTTTTCTAGAAGAAAATGAAAAAGTTAAGCGACATTTTAAAAGTTATATGATTCAATAAAGTCACCGTTGACCAAAACAACGAAAAATAACGTCTTTACAAAAGGAAATTGAGAATCTGAGAAGTCGGGGAAATGGGAAACTGCCACTTGTTTTCAATAAGAATGTTGTCTCAAAGTCACCTTTAGATTGCAAATACTTGTGTGAGTTAAATATATTCCTCCTCATCTTAGGAATAATGAACATGCTTTTCATGACTACTGTGCTCACCTTAAGGATAGTCTAGAATGTCTCAGTGAGATTGTCGAAGAGGATTTCATTAACAAACCTCTTGATAGTGAAATTAGGTTTGCTTGCCTCCAGGCCAAGCGATCTCAAGAGCTGCTAGAATGTGTAATTGCAACATGTCCAAAACCCTTAGGTGAAAAAGGCAAAGTTGTGAAGCCTTGTTCTATGCCTAGTGCCAAGCAGGAAATCCGTTCTATGCCTAAAGCCAAGCATGTGACCCTTGATATGCTTGTTCCCATATCTAAATTCAAGCAAAGCAACTTTTGTGATGTGCCTCCTAGAATTTCGGATCCGGCTGACACCTAGACGAGGAATGCGAGAAAGTAGTGAAGCCATGTAATGTTTCCCATCGTTACTTCTGAGATGTTAAGATTGACACTAAAGTTAGCGGGTCAAAACCTAGTCTCAAGACAATACAAAGGAATGGATAGGATTACCAAGCTAAAAGTGATCATGATAAGGAAGTGAAAGAACACCATAGGGACAAGAAGTTTGATTTGAACATAAAGAATCGTGTTAGTTCTAGTATTAGCTCTAAGCACTAAAATTAATTGAGGCCTTATCTTTGTCACGCAAAACATGTAAAAAAAATGTTTAATTCGGTAATCATGATAAATGTGATGTGTTATTTGAGGGTCTAAGATTCATAACCTTTGGTTAAGAAAGTTTGGAGGCAAAAAGCAGTTAAGCAATCAGGGAAACCTACGGAGGAAGGTTTTACCAATGTAGGATTCCGGTGGATGCCAACCGAATATTCACGAATGGCAAACCTTGCCCTTAACTAGATCCACTATGCCTAGAGTAGTGCTCTTAAGGTTTGGAAGCCAAGCGGTAGAACAATCCCATTAAGCACAAAATGTCCCTCGACTAAGTCCGATGCTTCTACTAGTTTAGCTCCTAGTGACAATGACATTGCACCTAGGGTTTCTACTGATTCAAAGATTGTTTGTGCTAAC
Organism: Chrysanthemum makinoi; assembly: GCA_910596185.1. Classification (NCBI taxonomy): domain Eukaryota; kingdom Viridiplantae; phylum Streptophyta; class Magnoliopsida; order Asterales; family Asteraceae; genus Chrysanthemum; species Chrysanthemum makinoi. The sequence goes on along the minus strand of OU343216.1, from coordinate 165,780,739 downwards.
CAAAAAGGAACCCATTCTTGCATGGGGATCCAATGTTTCAATTCTATGTCTTCTTATGCATTTGTCCAAGCGGTGCGTACAAATTAGTCCCTTGGTATTTACGGATTGAGGCATATAAGCTGGGACTCTAAACATATGCGTCGTTCACACATTGATGTGGGATTCGTTCTCTAAACAATGGTCTGTTCACATCGGTTCGGGCCTGTTCTTCATCATTATGGTGTCTGCGGTATTTCTTGAGGGCCCGTTCTTCAAAGAAAAGAAAATTATGCGCTACGTGGCGGCTTTATCTTGACTAAAGAAATCTCTCATGAATGGCCATACTCATCTACATTCTTCATCAACAAGCTTCATGTTTTTTCCACGCTCATTCAATCATCAAGTGGATCTATGTTCATTGGTGTATACTCTTATTCACTTGCTAAATCAAAAATGGCAACGTCGGATGCAATTTTTGAGGAAAAGGTGATGATGATGGATGTTTGAATAATGGTTATACGACTTAAAGTTTGATGACTCTAATCTCCAGCGCTATATGTTTCACTCACTAGGATATAATGGGATTATTGTTTTATTGTTTGTTCAAGTGTATAATTGATGAAGTATTTTACTGACATTGGAATATTTGATGGACTTTCAAACGAATGTTGATGATCATCAAAGATTTGTGAGTTCATGAGTTCATGACTCAAGTGTTCATCATCAAAGAAGTACAACTTCTTGGACTACTCAAGCCCAATCTCCGATTATTCCTCAAAGCGTTGATGTGATTTCATTTCATGATTGCATTTGCACTCATTGAATAAGTATTCCTTTGAATATTCACGGGTTATTGTTCATGAATAATGATCAACTTCTTTGGTATTCCTGCCAAATCTTCATGGATTATTATTCCTCTCATTGTTGCGCGCTATAAATCAACCACATGAACATTAAGGAAAATGACTACTCATTATTTCGAGACATTTGTGGTGATCTCCGAATGTTCTCATGTATACCTTTAGGAAGAATGCATTAATGTTGAGAAATCATTTGTTCCCGTTCATTGATTGGATCTGTACATCGGAAATGCGTCCATTCACGTGTTAGGCATTGACACAAGCGATTACTTGAGTTAATCAATTATCACTTATTTGAGATTGAAGTTAAAATTAAAGCGAGCTTAGGTAAATGCATGGAATTCTTCTTGATTTCAAGTTTGGTATATCGGGTTTTCTTTATGAAGGTCAATTCAAATTGTCTACATATGGGTTGATAAAGATAGTCAGAGAGAGTTTATCGCGGTGGTCAAATGGCTCTGGACACTCGACGGTTCGGGACCGCACTTCAAAGAGGTCCCATTGGTTCATCTCTTGTTCCAAACTCTTCTCAAGAAACTCCATATGTACCTCCAATTGAAGATGATTTAAAGAAATTGTTTGATCCAATGTTTGATGAACATGTATGCCAAGTACTAATGAGGTATTGATTCCTACTTGAAGTTGCTCATATTCACGTGAATGAAGTCAATCCTTCATCTCAATATCATTAAGTCAAGAAGCCCTCACTGCTGATCCTCTCGATCTCATCAACAAATCATCATTCTTCAAATGTACATCATGGAAATGTTTCTGCATCAATGATGAAGTTAATCCCTGCTACTCTGAAGATGCTCCATTTGAAAACATATTTGCTACTCTGAATCATCATCAGAACCATCTTCTTGAGAGACATCGACTGCTACTCGGTTCCTCAACAACTGCCACATGAACACCTTAGAAAATGGACTCACGATCATCCATTAGACAACATCATTGTAAATCCCTCTCGTCCGTATCAACCACGGAAACAACTTGCAACCGATGCCTTATGGTGTTTCTTCAACTCCGTACTATCTAAGTTCGAACCAAAAGATGTTAAAACTGCCATGAATGAAGATAATTGGTTCAATGCCATGCAAGAAGAAATTCATGAGTTTGATCGACTTGATTTATGGGAGTTAGTACACGCTCCAGTGCTATGATTATTGCTCTAAAATGGATCTTCAAAGTGAAACTTGATGAGCATGGTGATGTGTTGAAAAACAAGGCTCGATTAGTTGCTAAAGGATATCGTCAAGAGGAGGGTATAGACTTTGAAGAATCATTTGCTCTGTTGCTCGAATGAGGCAATCGGAGAATCTTTACGGCTAATCTTGTAGTAAGAACATGGTAGTATATCGGATGGATGTGAAGGCGGCATTTAGGAGGAGATCTTAAAGAAGTCTCGTCGGCCAACTGAAGGATTTGTGAATCAAGAGCATCCTACTCACGTTTATCGTTGAAGAAGGCTCTTTACGGTTTAAAGCAAGCTCCAAGGGCATGGTATGATACTTTGTCAAAGTTTCTTCTATCAACCGGATTGACAAAGGAGCGATTGATCCTACATTGTTCACCGGAAGTCAGCAAACATTTAATTCATGTTCAAATTTATGTTGATGATATTATTTTTGCCTCGACAGACCCAATGGAATGTGATCGTTTTCAAATGAAATGAGTTCAAAGTTTCAAATGTCAATGATGGGACAAATGTCATTTTTCTTGGGATTACAAATTTCACAAAGTCCCCGAGGCATTTTTATTAATCAATCTAAATATGCTTGAGAGATTTTAAAGAAATTTGGATTTGATTCAAGTGAACCTGTTGACACCCCCATGATTGATCGAACCAAACTAGATGAGGACCACTCGGGGATCATGATTGACCAAACAAAATATCGTAGTATGATTGGATCCACGATGTACCTCCGCTAGTAGACCGGACATCTTGTTATTTGTTTGCATGTGTGCTAGATACCAGGCCAAGCCTACCAAAAAGCACCTTGAAGCGGTTAAGCGGGTCTTCGGTATCTCAAGGAACCATCAATATGGGACTATGGTACGAAGGACACGGTATGTCACTAACGCCTATGAATCTTGATCATGCGGGTTGTCAAGATACGTCGAAGTACATGGAGGTGCTTTCGGATTTTTGGGTGATAAGCTTGTGAGCTGGTCTTCAAAGAAGCAAATGAGTACTTCTATTTCCTCTCTACAGTTTGAATACATAGCCATGTCATCCTGTTGTGCTCAAATCTTATGGATGAGATCCCAATTATCTTACTATGGCTTTGTATTCAACAAAATCCCTACATCTTTGTGATAATAAAAGTGCTATTGCTCTCTCATGCAACAACGTTCAACACTCAAGAGCAAAGCATATCGACATTCGACATCATTTCATCGGGGAACAAGTGGAAAAAGGTGTGGTGGAACTATATTTTGTGAGGTCTGAATATCGGTTAGAGACATCTTCACCAAAGCTCTTCCAAGAGCGTTTTGAGTTTATTCTTCCGTCTTGGCTTGAAAAGTCTTCAACCGAATACACTCAAGCGTCTTGGGAGGAAGGCGAGGGTAAGGTCTATCTTCATCTATCTCTTGTATATATCTATTCGAAAAATCAAAATACAAAATTATAAAACCTACAAAATCCATAAAAATCACGAAAAATTGAAAAAATCTTCAAAAATATTGTCTTTTTGTCATGTTTTTCGATTCGATAATATCTACGGTCTTTGTCTTTGTCATTCAAAGAATGACCACGGGACTTTAGATGTTGTTAAATTCAAAAAATCAAAAAATCAAAAAATCAAAAAATATTTTTGGGAGAAAGAGAAAAAAAAATTGGTTTATTGTCATTGTCATTTCGGGCAATAACCGGTTTTAAAAGAAAAACGAGCCATGTTTTACCATGTTTTCAAATTCCATGCTCTGATTCTATAAACATTTATCTGCCGAAAACTAAATGCTTTGAAAAATAACTCGGTCTCTATTTTTGATAATCATCGGGACTTATTTGTCAAAATCTCTATCTCTCAATCAACAACCTATGTCATTGATTGAGGGGAGAATGATTTCAATTAAATTAAAAGTTATTTGGCATTAAATTGTTTTCAAAAGATGTACATGCATGTTTTACCAATGGAGTTTAAAATCTCAAAATCGATCCTTATCGGTTAAAGCGCTTTCATAATCAAGTCACAATTCTCCTTAAAAGCCTTCAAAATCAATTTAAATCTATAGAGATCACAAATCTCAAATGATTTGATAATTGTGATCGGGGGAGAAGTTGTGATTTAAATAGGATTTAAGCGATAATTAGATAAATGGTTTCTATAAGTGATTAGCATGTTTGCCTCCACAATAGTGACAAGCGATTTCAAATTTTCCATGCACATGTTGAGGGGAGCATCTATCTTAAACCACAATGATTTGAAACGTGATCACTTATCTCAATGTGGAGGTTCCCTCTAGTATGTGCAAAACTCTTTTCAAATCTCGAGGCACATATTGAGGGGAGCAAAATCATGAAAACCTCATCCTTCCCCAAAATGCTTTATCTACTTGATTCGATTAGGAAGTGATGTTGATATCTTTTAGAAAATGGTAATCAAAGAAGTTAATTCTTTCTCTTGCCTCCGTGTGCAAAACATTTTCAAATACTTGATGCACATGTTGAGGGGAGTTCTTCGTTCTAAAAATATCAAAAACAATTCAGGTACAAAATGCTTTGATAATATATCACAAGTATCGGAATTGATTTTCAAATGGTTTTCAATTGGTTTCAATGGCAGATGAACAATACCAAATAGACCGACCAACTTTACTTTATGTATGCTGATATAAGGATGATAAGGTTAGGTATTGGTTCCCATGATCCTTGAAGCAGGAGGGATCTACCGGGGACTATCCACTAGTTAGTGTAGAGTTCTTAGGTATGATGATAAAAGGAGAAAAAAAAGATATGGGAAGAGTTGGACTAAGAGTGAGCTAGTCTTTGGAATAAACCCAACAAGGTTCTAGCTTATGAAGTCTCGGTAAGCACTGAAGGGTTGAAAGAATTAAAAAATTGAATGAAAAGGGTGAAAACAAATAGCCCTCCATTTATTCAACCTTAGGGAGAAGCACCGGGTTCAATTCATATACTCTTGATGGTAACATCGGTATTGAAGACAAGGCGTCATGGACCCGGTGGCCTTTGCACTTCAACTTCCCAAACCACTCAAGTTCCTCTTAAAAGGACTTGTTTCATTCTCTCGGGGAACCGACATTATCTATCGACTTTCTCTTAGAGATTGTTGATATTGAAGAAGGATACCCTCTCCTAGTCTCGATATAGGATCCAAATATGCACAAATTGAGTCTAGAGCCACGAGATCATCAATAAATCTCATTAGGACACTTTCAATGAAGACTCTCTTTTCACACAATGTGGAAAGAGAGATTATATCTTGAGTCCTACGCATTATCCTTGTGGTATTGCCGGAACATCTGAGTGATATGCAAACATATTCACAATGAAGATGGAAAGCCTACGGAGCCAACATCTAACAAGCTCCTGGTAGGTGGCATGTGAGATCTATTATTTAGATCAACCATGTGACAAGCTGAGCGAGAAACAATGGGGCGATTCATTCTTTTGAATCAATCACTTGGTTCGAGTTATGGATTGCGGATACCTTTGAAAAACGGTCTTTGTGCTTTAAAACTCTTTTCATTAGCATCGATCATTGTGTACTAATTTTCAAATCAAAAGGTGTTTTATGATTGATAATTGATTTTCATTAAAACCTTCGTTATATTGCAAAAACAATTTCTATTGAGCAATACACGATTGTTTTCAAATTTCTTTCATGTCAATGGGCGTAAATTATTTGGTTCACTCACTCCGTGTTGTCTTCTTTGAGGCGTTCGGTTTGAAAGCAGCTAGAGCATGCGAAACCCTCGAGAAATTCTTGAATTATACGATCCTGGCGATACTTATCGCGATCAGAACCGTGGGCGTGTACCTCAATTCATCGAAAGTGATCAAAGACACTTTCGGTTTATTGCTAAGCTGTCTTATCAGGTACACCCGTTTCGCGGTGATCGGGAATGATCAATCCATAGCCGCATGCTCACTTAACACATTCATCTCAAAAGAAATCATGATTGGTGCATCAATGACTATGATATTTTTACTCCATGCTTACGCTACTGGCTGCCAATATCATGAATCAACAAATGCTTCGCTACTCGATGAGAATATCATGATCGGAATGTGAGCATGTCGGTCTGAATGTCACAACATCACATAATACCAACACCACAATGGATGTATTAGAGATTTTCTATTAGTGATGATCTCAAAGGCGGCTCAACATTATTATCCGTGGATCATTAAAGACCTCCACTTGGATTAACCAAACATGCAATGAGTGGAATCAATGACTACGAGCTTGAGACAAAGTACTACATCAAGAATGCAAGATCAATTGTTAATGTAATATCCGATTGTATTCAATGTCATTTTAGTATATGTTTGAGGTGACCTCCCTTAGGGGAGATTGTTAGGAATTAGAAATTCTAGGTATTAAAGAGTCGGTCACCTCAAGTAGATGTAATCGTTAGAAGCTTCGTAGTCATAGTAATATTTAGTTAAGTAGTATTTAGTTAAGTAACACCGTGAGAGACGGACGGGTCTTTACCTTTATGCGATCCACGGCCGATGTGTGGCGATTTATGTAAGACTATAAATACTCTCTACCTCCCAAGGTAGAGAGTTGGAGCTCATAATAATATCGTTCACTTTCTCTCACTAAGTTCCCTAAACCTCTAACTTTCTCTCTCTAGAATTCCACTTATACGCCCACTTGTGTTAATGGTTTGATGTGTATGTGAAAACTTATATCCAACAAAAAATCTTTTCTCTAGCACATCGACTGTGTACTAATATTTCAAATTAAAAGGTGTTTATGATTGATAATTGATTTTCATTAAAAACCTTCATTGTATTGTAAAAACAATTTATATTGTGGTGTACACGATTGTGTTTCAAATCTCTTTTCATCAATCAGTGAATCTCATATTATTTGGTTCCTCAATCGTGTTGTCTTCTTTGAGGCGTTCGGTTTGAGAACAGCTAAGCAGTGCGAAACCCTGTCGAAATTCTTGAATTATACGATCACGAGGCGATTACTTGCTTACGATCAACGGGGAACGTGGGCCTGTACCTCAATTCAACGAAAGTGATCAAAGACACTTTCGTGCGCTTTATTACTAACTGTTGTATGCAGGTACGCTCGGCGTTTGCAGCTGATCAGAATGAAGCGGTCAATCCATAGCCGCATGCTCACTCAACACATTCACTTCTAAAGAAATCATGATTAGTGCATCAATGACTCGATATTTTTACCATGCTTCGCTACGTGCTGTCAATATCATGAATCAACGTAAGCTTTCGCTACTCTGATGAGAAGAAATCATGATCCAGAATGTGAGCATGGGTTCCAAAGTCACAACATCACATAATACCAACACACACAAAGGATGAATCAGAGATTTATGGTAGCTTGATGATCTCAAAGCGGCTCAAAACTCATTATCACGTGGATCAGTTAAAGACCTCCACTAGAATTATCCAAACATGCAGAACATGAAGAATCAAAGACTATGAGCTCTTGAGCAAAAGAACTTAATCAAGAATCCAAGAACAATCTAATGTAATATATGTTTGTATTCATTGTAATTTGGTGACCTCCCGGGGAGATTGTTAGGATTTAGTAAATCCAGTTGTTAAAGTGTCGGTCACCTCAAGTATATGTATTCGTTAGAAAGCTCGTAGTCGTAGTTATTTAAAGTTAAGTAGTATTTAGTTAAGTAACACCGTGGAGGACGGACAGGTCTTTACCCACTGTATGCCTGATCCACAGCCCGTAAGTGGCGATTTGTGTAAGACTATAAATACTCTCTACCTCCCAAGGTAGAGAGTTGGAGCTCATAATAAGATTTTCACTTTCTCTCACTAAGTTCCCAAACCTCTAACTATTTCTCTCTCTAAAACATCATTGTGTACGCCTTCTATGATCATGGTTTGATGTGTTTGTGAAATCCAATATGTTACAAAAACAACTAAGGTGTGTAAGTGTATTGTATGTGACCCCTAAGGCTCACATATACTTAGCCACATAATTACGTAATGTGCCTAGAGCATATTCCATCATCTCAAACCCCAGTCGTCTTCCAAATCGATTCCCTAATCGAATGGGTCGACTAGTACTCTCCAACTGTGCATATGATCTAGCCCTAGTTCTACGTGTGCATTACTGGTGATACGTGATGCAAAAAACATTGTGATTCTCCTCGAGAACCCCTGAGAATATAAATTGAAGCGTCAAGAAAGTAGAAGAAGGCGGTTATGTGCACACAGATGATTTCAGAAAAATGTTGGAGTTTAAGTATTGCAGGAACAAGTAAGTAACTATATAAACACCCTTATACAGGTTTAGGTTTGGTTTATATCTCTAATTAGAAGATTTGTTATAAGGGGTTTAGTCTGCATGGCCATTAACTGTTTATTTTCCGCTGTGTATATTCTATAGGTCATCTGGGTGACCACCAATACCCTACAAAAACATGAAACTTTGACTTTTTCATTAGAGAAGTTTTTATCAAATATTAAAACATTTATATTCTAATGAATACATTCAAACTTTAACATCACAAAATCACTTCATTGAGACATTTCATCAAACACTTTATGAGCACTTTCATAAACACTTGACTCAAAGAAAAACACAATAAGGTGAAGAATTGGATGTTACCTGATGTTAATTTAGGGTTGTTAATTAATACACTATCATAGTAATTTTATTTTGACCCAAAGTCAACAAAACCCCCTAATTTTGATGAACTTTGAGTTCTTGAAAATAGTGTAATTTGTTGCGATCGTACGGATTTATGTTGCAATTAAACACATATTAGAACTTACTATTTTTGTCTTCTAATGATTTAAAAATGAATTTGGTTAAAAAACAGTTGTAAAAGATATGAAACTGAAGTAGGCTAAAAAGGAGGAAGAAAGAGCGGGATGAGAAGAATACATGTCAAACTATGAGACTCTTTCAAGACTTTATTAAGAATTGAGTTTTTCTCCACTTTCTACACTATCATGACTCTAACCTCATATACATTTTTTTAGCTTCGAAAATCTATAACTTCCTTTGAGGTGAGATCCTTTACACACGCACATTCTCTAAAAAACAAAAGCGTGCATCCTGGCCATCCATTTCACCTTCATCATACGACGCTGATCAAGATCCAATTAAAACAACAGGGGTAAAAATGTAAAAATACCAAAAACATAAAATATCTTATCTCTGCCTCTCTCATTCATGCCGTAACAAAAAAAATCTCTCTCATGCAATAACACACGCACACAAAAATAACCGTCGTGAATCCCGTCGTCAATCATGCCGTCAATCCTACCGATAGTCGATCAGCCGTCAATTGATAGCCGACCCGTCTTCGATCAGCTGTTGTTCCGCTGTCGACCTGTTATTCCGCTGTTGATCTGTCATCCTCCGTCGATCCATTGTCCGTCGTTGATTTTTTATATGAAAAAATAATTGTACCATCAGCTGTTGTTACTGAACTACTGTGGTTTAGGGGACTCAACTTTGGTTTCTAATTCAGATTCACCATTGTTAGGTGCAAAGACTCGTTGCTTCCTCTTTGACCGGTCCCGCCTGTTTTGGAACCATGTTGTAATAATTTAGAATTTCAGATGTTGTGATAATTCAGAATTTCATATGTGATTTCTTTTATTGTTTGTTTGCTTGGGTCTCGCTTCATTGGTCAAATAAATAAGACAAAGGTGGTCCCCAACAGAGTTGTAGAAGTTTTTTATGCAATGTTTTACATGTGATTTGTAAAAAACATGTTATCAAATCAAGTATAAATCGCATGCAAAGCACATGTGATTCGTGCGTAAACCACATGTGATTGACCTTAAAAATAATATGCGTAAAAATCACATGTGATTTGAGGCAAATCACATGTAATTTGCCCTATCAACATGCGTAAAAATACAAAAAACAAAAGCAACAAAGAGGGCTTATGACTTGAACTTGTCTTTTTTTTTTTTCATTTATGATTTTTTTTAACAGAAGCATCTAAGATCAAAACATTCATATGAATCGATAATCATCACTTGTACGTACATAAAGTACCTACAACCTAATCATATATTACATTCGTTGATAACGACTTCACAAGTTGAATAAACCTAACATAAAAAGAACCTAAAACCTAATCATATTTGCCTTGAATTTCTTTGACACCTTCTTACGCTCATCATTTTCAAGATCTTCGTCGGAATTTAATATCTTCCTTTTTCATTGAATAGGCTTAGACTCAGCCTTCGGCTTAGGCTTTTCTTCAACTTTTTTAAGCAAGACCTGTAGTTAGCTACATACAAATATGTAGTTAGTAACATGTAAATTTTAAATGATTACTTAAAGTTATACTAGAAAAAATCACATGTGATTCATAACAATGTCGAGTCGGAAACCCAAGTTACAAAAAAAATCACATATGATCTTTAAAGTAATAAATCACATGTGATTTCAACTATTTCTCTTCAAATTCTAAGGGTTCCATGAATAAAGAATTATTATTAAAGTATATACTCTTTATTAGTTATGAAATTCTTTTATCACACGTGATTGGTACAAAAATCTCATGTGATTCTTTGGTGGATCACGTGTGATTCTCTCATAAAATCTCATTGATTGTAAATTTATCTTCACAAATTTGAAATAGTGTTGATTCTAAATTTAATCGTAAATCTCATTAATCTTACATGTGATTCTCCATTAAAATAATTAATATTAAAGTATATACTTTTTTTTAGTTATGAAATTCTTTTACAACAATCACATGTGATTGGTTCAAAAGTCTCATGTGATTTTTTGGTAGATCACGTGTGATTCTCTCATAAAATCTCATTGATTCTAAATTTATCTTCATAAATTTGAAATTTATCTTCATAAATTTGAAATTTATCTTCAACGAATGGTCGTACTGCAACATAGAGCCAAATAAAATTTTCAAGTAAAAAAATAAATTTTTTTTTCTCTTATTGTAAGAGCACAAGGTGTGGTGCCTTAGGTTAAGGTTTAACACCATGTCACGTCAGCGCCACATCAGCTTTAACATTTCACCTTAACTCAACAAAAAACACCCCTTATCATAACTTACCCAAGTTAAACCTTAACTTAACATAACTCAACTAAAAAAACCTGAGTTAAACCTTAACATGCATCACGGTATGGGTGTTAAACCTTAATTCACAAAAAACACAACACTTTAACACACGTTAGTAGATTAACATGGGGGTTAAAGCTTGCCCTTAACGCCACACATGGTGTGGTTAACGGGCATTAATGTGGGAATGTTAAGGCTTAACGCAGCCTTAACTAGCACCATACCCATCGCTCTAACTATTGATTCGCCTTACTAATCGCCTTATAGATACACTTAAAAACCACTGCTATATAGACCAGGCCTGGTTCAAGATTGGATGATTGTTAGAATTATGAGGTTATGGTACAACCAATATGTTTCAAACAATGACATATTATTATCTCATGACCTACCAAGCATGATATATGCAATTGTCAAATAATCTAAATCTCAACAAACACCTTAAACAAACACCCAGTTAACCAATAGCAAATCTGTAAAAAAACACACTTCCAAGGCCAACACCCACCCATCCCTAACAAAACAAAAACAAACACAAAGAGATTAGTTTTGAACGATAGAAAACAACAACATATCCATTTCCAAGCTCTGCCCATAACCACCACCATTAACGGCGGCAACTTCATCACCCTCCACCATTTTCCTCCTCTTCAAATTCACACACACACACAAACACAAACACACACAAACACCTGACCCTCCGCCCAATCAAAAAACATGCACGTCGTCTCTCCGTAATGAACTGCCTAATCTCCGGCGTGGACGGTGGAGGAGTATCCAATGACTTGTTATCAAGGAAAAGATGTAATGGTTCACTCGTTCCATCGCAAGCACTCTCTAACTCAACATCGCCTTACCAGAAATCACCAAAATCCTAACTCGCCAGTTTTGGGGCACTGCTTTATTCCTCACTCCTCGGCCGGAACAATCGCAACAGTCGCCGGAAAACTTTATTGGTGAGAGAAAATGAGAGAGTGTGTGTGAGATTAAGAAATGAAATGAAATGAGTAAATGAGGGTTGTAACCGACCCTGTGTTAGTATTTAGTGAAATTACAAACATGCCCCTCCGTAGTTAGTTATATTAAAATGACAATTAAACTCCATCGTTAGATTTAAAAAGAATGAATGGTTGAGAGATCAAGGAATTTGCTCTTTAGAAAAATCTTGTTCCGTATTGAACTTTCCTCAACTTTCTTTTAGATCGCTTTGTCAAAAACAACTTATTCCAATACAATGTTCTAATTTCAAGCGTAAAGTATGTGTCGAAACTTCCAAACCCATTTGATTGTACAAGAGCCCAAAACAAGCCTTTTACAAAAATAGTGTTATAGTTTAAAAATAAAAATTCCGTTTTCAAAAGAAGTTGGCTAATTATTCGAATTATTGATCAAACTCAAGAATTTAATATTAAAGACTCCATTAATTAAACTCAAAACAAGCCTTTCCCTTAAAGATGATTAAACTCAAGAATTTAATATTAAAGACTCTATTAATTATCACTAAACAAAAGTTGAGATCAATATAAATCTCATATTTACCATATATACAATAAATCAATTTTAGTTATCTATTTTTAATCAAAATTAATAAAAAAAAACTATTTTCCACCATTTTTTAAAAACATATCTTGCTAACGGTAAATCTTCAAACTATAAAATACACCCAGCGACGAGAATTAAATTATCTTTCTATAGATATGCACTTCTCTATATTTACGACAAACTTTTTTTTTCAAAAATTTCGCCCAGAAAAATCACATAATTTGTAAAATCATATATGATTTTCAAAATCACATGTGATTCGATTTTTACAACTCACATATGATTTTTTCAAATCATATATGATTTTTACAAATCACAAATGATTTGCAAAAATCATATGTGATTTATAAAAATCCAATCCCATGTGATTTTCACAAATTACATATGATTTTTCTGTGCCGAAACTTTGAAAAAAAAAATTGTTAAAATATATAGAAGTGCATATCTATAGAAAGATAATTTAATTCTCGTCGCGATAGTATGATTTTTTCTAGTAACGATTAACGGTTTGCGAGATATTTAAGTTTAAAAAAAAATAAAACATTTTTTTTAGAAATATAAATGACTATGATTGATTCATTGAATCTATGATAAATTTGAGATTTATATTAAACTTTTGCACGCTAAACAAATACTTGTTCCAAAATATTGAATTGATAACCGCACATGGACTCCATGAACGGCCCACAGCCCTTACCCATCCATATTCTCAAAAGGTCACATTTGAGTCACAAGAAATGCATGCCTACATTGACTCACGCATAAACAAGGAATATCCCCATTTACCAAGGACCTTTTCGTCTTTTAACCATTCTCAAAGGATGAATCCCAAAAACAGTGTATTAAACAAATCTCCCTCCACCAACCACAGCACATCACTATGTTTCCTCTCACACACAACACTGTATATTTATTTATACTATGTGAGAGAGAAACTCAAAACCATTTAATATAACAAACTCTCAACAAACCATCTTTCATTTCATTTTTTTTTCTTCATATTACAATGTCATCAACAACTTTTTTCTCTCTCTAAGAAACCCTAATTTGAACATAGTTTTCATCGATAGACCTCTTATTCAAATGGCTTCCATTCCCTCGTCGAATCTACTCGCTAAGCCACGCTTACTTTCATCATCATCATCATCATCGTCAACAAAGCTGCAGCTATTTTCACTATCATCATCGTCGCTAAAGAGCAACACTTGTTTCAAGAGCATTATAACGCATTCGGTTGCGCGAGAGAGCCTAACCGCAGCCGATGTTGTAAAAAAAGGACTGGAGACTGATCCGAAGCTGCTGTGGGAGAGGTATACTGAGTGGTTGTATCAGCATAAGGAGCTTGGGTTGTATATTGATGTCAGTCGGGTCGGGTTTACTGATGAGTTTCTTAAGGAAATGGAGCCTAGGTTTATTAAGGCGTTTAAGGATATGGCTGAGCTTGAGAAAGGGGCGATATCGAATCCGGATGAGGGGAGAATGGTGGGGCATTATTGGTTGAGGAATCCTAAACTTGCGCCTAATTCCTTTTTGAGGTTGCAGATTGAGAATACTCTTGAAGCTATTTCTGCCTTTGCGGATGATGTTGTTGGTGGTAAGGTTAGTTTGTTTTGCTCTCTATTCATGTCCGGTTTCGGTTTTGTGATTGTTGATAGTGGCTGTTAGTTCTATAGCATATAACTAGAGTAACTTGTTATATCGGGATTAAGGTTGTATAACTAATAGAATAATGTCGAATTAGGGTTCAGCAAACCCTTTAATATAGGGTCCAAAACTAGGGAGGGAACGAAACCTTTTACAGCAATGCTCCTGGTCCATTTCTAGTCTTGTTTAGTTAGTCTAGTAATAGATGAAAAGTAAGCTGTTTTCGCTTTGGATGATTGAATGTGCCCCAGATAACATGTTATTTTTATTATCGTTCTAATAAAATCATACGTTTTTTCATTTTTTTAAAACTTATAGTATGGTACAAATAAAAAACTTTGGGGACAAGGTCACTTTAGTCCTAGTTTTGTCCCTTATGTATTTATGATTTTTAGTTTATGAATAAAAATTTACTTGCCTCATGCTTTAATTTGCAATCCATAATGAACACGGGTTTTATGAATTTACATGTAAACGATGAGAACATGGTTGTTTTAGTACTCCCTTCATTATATGTAAGTTATTTTACTTTGCTTCAGTTGTTATTGGACACACGTATATTAAAATTTTTGCGGATATATTTGAGTCTATAGGAACAACTTTAACTATAATAAAAAAAGTCATAGTATCTTATACAAGTATTTTTAGGTTACTTTTATAGTTGTTATACATGTATGTTTTGATTTTTATTGCATCAATTACTCGTCCCTTTTGTATTTTGATTAATTATATGAACACAATGATTTCAGATAAAGCCCCCTTCCTCACCAGAGGGTCGCTTCACACAAATACTCTCTGTTGGAATTGGAGGTTCAGCTCTTGGACCACAATTTGTTGCAGAGGCTTTAGCACCGGATAATCCTCCTCTCAAGGTAAAATGCATTTTTGATTCTTGCTATTGACCTTTACTGCTCAAAAGCTACAAAAACCATTTTATATTGGCCAACTTTTCTTTAATTAAATGTATGTAATTTCCGTTATTCTGTTTTATACTTTTAGGTAACCCATAGAATCATAGTATTTGCTAATGTTTTGCATAAGTATTTTTTGCTTGAGTTTTACACTTTTACTTGAATATAAGTCACATGATTTGTCTTCTTCTCTAACTAGACACTCCTGTCAGTGGAATGATCGAATTGTTTGTGCTATGGCACTTCAAATCCATCGTGGCAGTCCATCTAGAATAAAGAAACATGATGTGGTAATTCTTTAGAAGAAATGTTAATACATGCTAATTTTTAAAAAATAGTGCCTGCTGTATTTTAAGATAAGAGTTGTTCTGACATAATCAATATTATAATAAAAGAATATAGTTATAAATGCCCATCTCAAGTCAAAGCAAGTTATGCATTAGGTAGATGGCATGAATGAGCCTCTTTGCAACTATAATTCTGTAAGATGCGTCAACTGTATTGGTTGGTCTTGTTTATATGTCAACTGCAAGGTGCTCTTCCGTGTTCATCTTTCATTTCTTTTTTCTCTGTTATTGTTGAAATTATAAGTCTTTTATGTTTGATGATTATCAGATTAGGTTCATCGTCAATACAGATCCAGCAGGAATTGACCATCAAATTGCTCAACTTGGCTTGGAATTAGCATCGACACTTGTAATAGTGGTTTCAAAGGTCCGTATAGAAAAAAGTTAAATGTTTTATTTTCTTTCTTGTTTGATTGCTGCTAGCGGAGGTCATCTAAGAAATTCTAGCTAAATGGGTCAATATGGTTCTGTTTTATCTCAAATGGGTCAACCAAAAGCTCTAGCTAAAAGGGAACAGTTTGAAAGTCGCTGGGATTCAATTGTTAATGCACAAAACCTGTTAAGATGTTTCATTTATTTTGTATTGTAATTATGTAGTTTTTGTAATCTTATTTAGCACATTAATTAATTCTTAAAAAAAATAGACAAAATGTGGTTTGGGGTTACCAAAATCGGTACTAAAGTACGGGTTTCAACCCTAATCCGTCACCTAATACCCACGTTTAGACTCTGCACGGCGCTTAAGCCTGCTGCTAACTTTTGACTTTTCTGAAATTTGAGTCAGAGTGGAGGCACTCCAGAAACCAAGAACGGTTTGTTGGAAGTACAAAAGGCGTTTCGTGAAGCTGGACTGAACTTTTCAAAACAGGTTTTTATCTCAGATTCTTCTTTCTGCTTGTATTATATTTCCTTGCGCCTAGGAGCATGGACCAATCATTTAGAGGGTAGAGTTAGATAGTTTGGATTATCTCTTTTTCTGGAATTATTTAGGGTGTACTATTTTTATTTTCAATTAATAAATATTAAACGCCCCCATCTCTTGTGTGTGAGGAGAAGTTCAGATAGGACTATCGGTTTTCTTCACTTGTTGCTTGGACAAATGAATGTATGACTCACAAAATGGAAATGTGAAGTGGTTAACAAAAATACTGTGAATGATGGTTGTAAATCTAACTTGACCTTGATGTCTTCATGGTTTACTAGTAACATGCTTTGACTATGTAACTTTGATGAAGTTGAAACTACAAATTCGAACACAGTTTCTATCTGTTTTGGTTATCATTTACTAGCTTTTATATATAAATATCCTCGGCAAATGTTTGTTACAATTGTGGGATCTAGGCTACATGTAGTTATATAAATTAACCTAGTAGGCAATGGTGAATAATAGAGCTCAACATTCTACACCATTTTTGTGGTCTTCCCGTGGCTCCCTTTGTTAAGTAATTCAGTTTGAATTTCTTGGTCATATATTTATAACCATTGCCTCCATGTTCTTGAGTTCTTCATATTATTACTTATGTGTGTTACATATGCAGGGTGTTGCCATTACACAAGAGAATTCACTATTAGACAACACTGCGAGGATTGAAGGGTGGTTAGCTAGATTTCCCATGTTCGATTGGGTTGGTGGAAGAACTTCTGAAATGTCTGCTGTCGGTCTACTGGCTGCGGCACTTCAGGTTTTCATTTTTAAATTTTTAATGGAGTTTCTACATCAAGAGGTTCTGTCTAAAGCCAGTATTAACGTTTTTCAGGGAATTGACATTAAAGAAATGCTTACTGGCGCGTCACTAATGGATGAGGCAACCAGGACTCCTGTGGTACAGTAATATCTTTTTAATTATGCCTTTTTTTTTTCTTGGGTACTGGACATGAAAGACAGTTAATTGTGCAAGATTAAATCCAGTTCTAGCCAATGCTCTTTGGTACTATAAACATTCAAACCCACATATGTGGTAAACATAAGATACTGATACATGTTCTTCCCTGTTAAATAATCCAGATTTAATCTGAAATTGTTCGATAATAAGTTCTTTCCAGAATGACACAGCTTTTCCTATATTAGATTTCCTTTATATGTGAATTTTTTTTGAAGAAAGCTAGACATGATGAATATTGTCAATGTTAGGTCAAGAACAACCCTGCAGCATTGTTGGCATTATGCTGGTATTGGGCTTCTGATGGTGTAGGATCAAAGGTAATTGCTACTTGCATCATTATAAATCAATTTGTTTTAAATACTTCGATTTTAAGGTATTTTCCTTCCCCTACAAATGAATGATTTTTTATATCGATTTAAACAGGATATGGTGGTACTCCCCTACAAGGACAGCCTTTTGTTATTTAGCAGATATTTGCAGCAGTTGGTCATGGAGTCCCTTGGGAAGGAATTTGACCTTGATGGCAATAGGGTAAACTTCATTATGTTTAGCACGATCAACTTAATGTGCTTTCCCTCTATATTGTTATCGTGAACCCTATGTCTCTCATAGTCTAGTTATAGATCTAAATCATAGCTAAAAAGTTATCTGCAGTCCAAATATGTTTGATAGTGAAGCATAACTAAGTTTGACCAATTAAACTTTTACCGCTTTAGTAATAGTATATCATTTCGTTGTTTTCAGATCTACGTTACACTATTAAGCTACCAAAAATGAAATGTAGTGGAAAAATAATAGCAGTCATAGAAAGTTACTTTTTTAATGTTGCTGTGTGGAAAAGGTTACCATGCTTTAAAATTCTATTCATAAGAATTCTCACTTTAACATGATTGTCATCATAAAAATCATTCATGTAAATAAAATATGCTGTTGTGAAAAATTAGGTATGTGAATTTGTGGTCATACAAAATAAGCATGTGTTGAAAAGCTAATGTGGTGTTAGTTTATTGGATTTAGAATAGCTGCTCTGTCTTTCTTCTAAGGTGTCCTCAATTGCAAGTTGTAGGACACGCTTTGTTAAGCCTCATGTGGTCCTTGCTTTTAAAATTTTAGTTGGATCTTGGTTTTAGTTGCCTATGAAGCTGCATTTAAACTTCAGTTTATTTTTTAAGTCTTGCGATGGAACTTTGTGACAGTAACGTTTACAATAAAATGTATATCAATTCGCAGTCTAAAACTATGAGGCGTGACATTAACATCCAAAACGTAGCTGGTTTTGACAGAAGAAAATTTTAAAGAAGGAATAATCGAATATATATGCAACTTTATAATTTAAACATGTTTTTAAGTGAAGCTAGTCTAATCCATCATTTCCATAGGTAAATCAAGGGCTTTCTGTGTATGGAAATAAAGGGAGCACAGATCAGCATGCGTAAGTTTCAAGAATGCTTGTTCACCCCATTCAATTCCTGTTTTGACTCGAACTTATTCTTAAACCGCTCATTTTATATTTTATAACAGGTATATTCAGCAGCTAAGAGAGGGTGTGCACAATTTCTTTGCAACATTCATCGAAGTACTACGTGACAGACCCCCTGGTCACGATTGGGAGCTTGAACCGGGTGTCACTTGTGGTGACTACTTGTTTGGAATGTTACAGGTAGGGTGCCTATCAATCTTATATAATTTCTTGTCATCTTTCATATTTTATTATTTACACAAGTTGATGGCCATAAGTTGAGATTCTTGAATTTGGGAAAACTCAGATCATTGTTCTTCATTCTCTCTAAATAGAGATCATTGTTGTATATGAAATGTAATTGTGGATGGTTTAGATTGCAGGTGGCATTTTTGACCCATTATGGGTAAATGGGTTAATTTGTGCTGTACAATTGTTCGAAAGTGTCAAATGGGTAAAAATAGCTAAAAGGGAAAATGATCAAACAGGTTGAAACACCCACGAAAGCTTTATTTAAAATGCAAAAGACGTCCTAAATTTAATAGGACGACTAGGGTTGGCCCAATCTGATCCAATCCATACTAAAAAGTTTTCCAATTTGACCTATTACGTAACCCCATGTTCTCTAGTATCGATGTCATTAGAGGTGCTAGTGGGTCCCACATACTAGAAAACGGGGGAAATTGGTACACTTCTTGTTTTGGTGTTTAATATTAGAGTTATGTATTTGCCCATTGTCATTATTATATGAATGTGCTATTGATTTAGGTCCTACAATGTTCCACATTTTTCTTGTGTCGACAGTTGACAGTAGACAGATTGAACCTTATGTAATTTTGTCTTGAATTATATTTTATTTTACAGGGAACAAGATCAGCTCTCTATGCAAATGGAAGGGAATCTATTACAGTTACTGTGCAAGAAGTAACACCTCGATCAGTCGGGGCATTAATTGCTCTTTATGAACGTGCAGTTGGTATATATGCATCGCTTGTGAACATCAACGCTTACCATCAACCTGGTACAGACTCTTCTCTTTATCTCTTGTTATAGTTATTATTTTAAGATATTAATATTATCAATAAAATAGGGATAATTATCATAAAATGTATCTAACTTGACACTTTTTTGAATTCTATCTATCTAGCTATCTTTTTTTTTGCTATTATAACACAAAAGTTTCGAATTCGGACTGTGTATTAAAGTTTTCAATTTGGACCTTTGTGTGTATTTTGTTCATGTACAATGACCATTTACCCTTCATTGTTAATAGAGTGATAAAAATAAAGTAGGGGTAAAATGGGCACAAAAAATACATACAAAGGTCCAAATTCAAAACTTTGGTGTTGTTATAACAAAAACAAAAGTTAGCTACTCAACACACGATAATGTTGCAAGTTTGTTACATGCTCAGATAATTATCCCGAATAGAATAATAGAAGGGTGTTTTATTTCTGGGAAATTTTCCTACAATAAGGGTGACCTCCCCACTCTACAGAGAGTTACAGTAAAAAAATCCCCATGAGATTAAGGGGATATTGTGTGTTTTGAAAGTGATTATATCGATTACGCATTAAAAGATAATTAGCTGTAATATAATGATCTGTGAAAGATAGTGCCGTGGGTCCTCCTGTGTTTGAACTTTAGATAATCTGCTAATTAGATCTGCAAGTGTATTGGTAAATGATGATTAATTGAGATATTAATAGATATAATGACAGATAACATTTATCGTGGAAAAAAGAGACTTAATGTGATTTGTGACTTGAGAGTAAGTCTCGGATTATGTAAAAACAAATGGTGAAAATGGTTAATTTAAGCTTATTATTAGATAATCATTTTCATTGCAACTCATACGAAACTGATTGAATTAGATAATCCGAAGCAGAGTCAGAATCTTTGTATCAAAATACTAAAGATAATTTGTACTCAAGTCACAATAATAAGATAAGTAGTTTTAAGACCCAAATCCCTATGTCTGGAACACCCATCAGATAGATAATCAGAAGTAGAAACGTGACCTGTTTATCCCAACATTAAAACTTGTTTTTGTTCAAAAATAATCTGGGTCAATGATGTAAAGGAAGCCATGGTACCAGTATTGCACATGTGACAAATACAAGTTTGACCACAAAATTCAAAGCCAAGTTACTTTTGTTCCACATCAGGAGTTGAAGCTGGGAAGAAAGCAGCAGGAGAAGTTTTAGCTCTACAGAAGCGAGTTCTTTCCGTTCTGAATGAGGCCAGGTATGTTCAAATGTCTTAAATACTCTTCAGTAGTGACAAAGTAGGCTTTGGTATAAGTACATCATTATGGGTCCATTTACATGGGTGCAATAAGGAACAAAGATAGGCCTTAGAAATATTGCACATCCAGTCTATTGAGCATCAACTTACGGGCATCGTATTTCTTTGATTTCGCAGTTGTAAGGACCCTGTTGAACCGTTATCGATTGAGCAAGTAGCCGATCGCTGCCATGCTCCTGAAGATGTATGTACATCCTTTTTGATGGTGGTTATATTTTGTTAAAGATTATCAATTTGTCGGTCACATCAGTACATGATAATAAGTGACTACGGGTCCAAAATGTGGCAAAATCAGTGGGTGTCAAAACAGGTAGTTCTGGGTACGGGTCAGGCCTTGTTGATCTAAAAATTTTTTTGTTCAAACCTCTTGGTTTTATGATTACAAAATTATTTTATTCCAATATCAATCCAACCTTTAGAATTAAATATTTTCGACAACTAAAACAATTTCTACCCATTTGACCACTTCCATTTGCAGTTGTCTTATTTATTTATGTGTTCCACCTGTCAAATGTAGAACATCACCAATTCTTTTCTTGAAAAAACATTAAATCATCCCATTTACAAGTACACTGGATTGAAACGTACTACCTTTAATGGCCCGATTAACTTAAAATAAGACCTAGTCCCGTGAATTGTAGAGTGAAAGAATATAAACATGCAATATTTTTTTTTTCGTTTTTTTTTTTGCTCCCATTAATGTCTTATATTTCATTTTCACCAGATTGAAATGATCTACAAGATTATTGCACACATGGCTGCCAATGACCGAGCTATCATTGCTGAAGGAGACTGTGGTTCGCCTCGAAGCGTCAAAGTTTTTCTTGGGGAGTGTAATGTTGATGCGCTGTACTAGTAAGCTTGCTCGTGGGAGCATGTGCCAAACGGCCATTGTGACATATTTGTTCTTCTTTTCCTCCATTTAGTTACAAAGATAAATTGTGATCTTATAAACTAATAATAAATTTCATTGAAATCTGAGGAATAACAAATTTCACTCTTGTTAATTGGGAGTTGATAACATCATTGTCTTTTTTGATCTTATATATATCAATGGAATGATAAGTAAAAGTGTCATATTCGTCCATTTATTTCGAATGAAGGATATGGATTAGGAGACTGAAGTTGTCGGAGCTACTTGATTTTATGCAGTTGAAGTGACTAGGAGAATGGGAGACTTTGTAAAATTAAAATTGTAAAATGTTGTCACGTACAAAATTCACCTTTCCCGCCTTCCCGGTCGACTATCATTGTTACAAGATTCACGTATTATAGTTTCAGAAAAAAGTTCCGCTCTTTCTTGGAATAAATATAAGGACAAATTAATAAAACAAACAAATTATGCTTTACGTCAATGAATTGAAACCCATAAAATAAGTTAATAACATTAATGGAACTCAAAAAAATAAGTAGACAATATCTCACAGTGTTCACCATTACTCACTTGAATGACCATCATCATCATCATGATGTTAATTAACCATTATTGGGTGTTCAAGAATTCCTTAATCCCTTCCTTAGCTACTTCCTTCATTGTTGGTCTCTCGTAGCCATTTATATTGAGGCATCGCTTCACGAGTGAAGCAATTGCTTTGAGTTGTCTAGAGAACCCTCGCTAACCACCCGAGGGTCAAGAATATTAAAGTTGCGTTTAGTTGGAAAATATTTTCCATTATTTCCTATTTGTTGTTTTGTAGAAGAAAAAAAAAGGTTTATATCTCAAAAAAAACAATTGAAAAAATAGAATACACGTTTAGTTAGAGAAACATGCGTTTGTGTTTTTCATTTTGCAAAACTAGAAAACATGTTCAAGTATTGTTGTTTTCTATCTCAATTCTGTATTCACCAGCCTTTGTAATCTATACTTATATACTATTATATAAAGTGTTTGGGACTTTCTTTAAAAAGAAGTCTTAAAAAATTAAGCATACACACTTACTATAAGAGGAGGTTTAAAATTCAATACATATGCACATAATTTTCAGACTTACAAGACAAAAAGCATAGTGTACACCACTTTAATGCACGTATTAAAAAATAAAATAGCACATTAATGCTATTTAATATAGTCAATTAATTTACTGGTCAATAAATACAATTAATACAGTAATTAAAACACCCCTTACATAAGAAATACAAATTATCAAGCATATTGTACAACCAAATTAACACAATTCCTGCATTAAATGTCACTAATACAAATAATAAGCACATTATACAAATATTCAATCTCGAACGTGCAACGGGCCAAATGGGCTTGACGAGTAGCGAGGACTAACGAAATTCTTGATATCTGTAAATTGTCAAAGAGCATAAAAAAAAGATGTCGGTCGTCTTACTGTGCTTAAAAGGTCACATGAAAAGCATTTGTTATTGTAAAATAGTCATCGTACAGCGCCGCGTTCATTGGCAATTACCTTCTAATTATAAAACATCTTCAAAACACAAAAACAAATATTATAAACTAACCTACTAAATTATAAAATAACTAAAAAAGTCTAATATGAGAAAATAAAGAATTAAAAAAGTAAAATTTAACATTAAATAACATGAAAAAGAATCTTCAAGACTAAAATTTGACATAAAAACAATAAATTCGACATAAAGTAAAATTTCATATTTAATCCGTTTTTGTACGTTTTTATATGTTTTAATCCGTTTTGTACGTTATTGTACGTTTTATCCGTTTTGTACGTTTTGAACGCTTTTATATGTTTTCATCCATTTTATACGTTTTTGTACATTCGTTTTAATACGTTTTCGTTCGTTTTTATCCATTTTTATCCGCTCTTTTTTGTTTTTGTAGGTTTTTGTACGTTTTCATCCTATTATCCACTTTTATCCATTTTCATACGTATAAAAAAGTACAAAAAAGGATAAAACAGACAAAAATTGATAAAAACGTACAAAACTGGATAAAAACGTACAAAACGGATAAAAGCATACAAAATGGATCAAAATGTACAAAAACATATAAAAACGTAAAAAAAGGTACAAAAACATATAAAACAGATAAAAACTCATAAAAACGTACAAACGGATAAGAATGTACAAAAATAGATAAAAACGGATAAAACATACAAAAATGGATAAAACGGATAAAAGCATAAGAAACATACAAAAACATATATAAACGGATGAAAACGTATAGAAACGAATGAAAACGTTCAAATATGTATAAAAACGTACAAAACGGATAAAAATGTACAAAAACGTACAAATATAGATAAAAACGTATAAAACGGAGGTAAACGGATGAAAACGTATAAAAACGTAAAAACACATCAAAGGTATTAAAACGTATGGTTAGTACATAGAGCATCATTGGCTTTTATCCTAAGGGAAATGAGTGGGGAAATGGATCGGGGGTATTTTAAAAGAAATAGGTGAAAACAAAAAAAAAATGATTTGTCATTTTATGTATTAAAGTGGGAAATATGGATTTTGTGTTTTGTAGAGATTCTGTTGGAAAACACTAGTTTGAACGCGATTGTTTTTCTTTGTTTTCTACAAAACATTTTGTGGAAAACAATGATGTTTTCCCCTAACTAAACATACCATAAATAAATTATTTTTTGTTTTTAGAGAATTCAGAAAATAAGTTGCTAATTTTCTTTCTAACTAACTACGCTCCATGCTTAGCGACTTTTTACTTGTTAATAGATCTAGATGCACAACTCCAAAACTATAAACACCACTTTTATTTGTCAACTCACTTGTGTGAGAATATTCAGGATCTAGATACCCTAACGTCCCTTGAACTAATGTACTCACTTGCGTTTGATCCAAGGGAATCAATCTTGAAGCCCTAAAGTCTGAAATCTTGCTGACTAGTTTTTAATCTAAAATAATATGTTAGCAGATTTTACATCACAGTGAATGGTGGGTTTTGAAGCGGCTGAGTGAAGGTACGCAAGTGCTCCAGCAGATTCAACGCCTATTCTTAAACATCTATGTTAATACAAATAAGTCGTAAAAACGTTTATTTATATATCTCGATCTCTATATGTTTTAGTGATAACAATTGTGAAATTATCTCAAGTATAAATCTAAGATCACATGATTTTAAACTAGTCATCATAATTATTTTTTTCTAAACTTTACATTAGTTACTAAGTTACATATTACATTTGTTTTTAGTAAATGTTTTAAGTAAATTATTTACTTACATTATGCATGACATCACATGAAAGATCTTGTAAGTTCTCTTGGGTATCTATGACCTAAAACCAAGACCCAAAACCCGGAATTGTAACCCAAAATCCAGACTGAATTATCCAGTGAGCCGGATTCCTGGCTTATAACTGGCCAGATCCCTTTGGTAAGGGATCCGCCGGGTCAGAGCCAATTTTGCCTATAAATAGAAGGCCATTTCTTTATTGTTTCCACCCATTCTCATACATTTCTTCTTATATTCTTATATCTCTCTAACCTCGGATCTCAGATCATTCTTGTAGTTTTCTTTTAGTGATTCTTAAGGTTCTTCGTAAAAGACGAGATCACAATTTAGCATACAAGACTTGCAAACTTCAAGAGAAGTATTGTTAGCCTTCATCATCATCACAAGGTAACTGAATAGATTCTTGTACTTCACTCATTGCATTGTATCATAAACTTATAGTGTTAGTTTGTGATGATCGGGTTGGCTCTTCCGTTGTGAAGAACTCGTTATTTAGCTTTGTACCGGATAAAGTGTAAGTGACGTTGTGAGGCCTCTCCGCCGGATAAGGAGCTTGTTGACATAGTGTTTACGAACTCTCGATTTGGGTACTCGGGGAGTGGAGTATGGCAAGGAAGGTGTCCTTGTAGCCGAACCACTATAAATCCTTGTATCACGGTTCTATCTCTTCTTTACTTTGCTTTATCACATTTATTTCATTACTTTATTCTTGCATTATCAATACCTTATTATCCAAAAGGTTTCACATATATTTGATAAAAACGTTTTTTCACAATTGGCATCAAGAGCGCGTTACTAAAGTTTTTAAAGTATATTATATTTTAAAATTTTAAATTCGATCAAATGGAATTCAAAAACTACAAAGAATGGCAGTCTATGCAAAGACCACTACTATTTGAAGTTAAAGGTTTTATTTATTAGAAAATATTTTGAAACATATGTGAAATCTAAAGATACTGATCTTTGGCATATTATTGTTGATGGTGACTATAAACCCTTCATTAGGAATACTAATGCTGATAGAAATGAAAGTATTCCTTACGAACGTCAAAACGATGATCAAAAGAAAATGATTTCGAAAAATAATGATGCTGAAATGCTTGCTCTAAGGAAGAGAAGGAATGAAAAGGCTAGGAAAGCTGCTGAGCTAAGGAAAGAAATAGTGGATCAATACAACTGGACGATGTCTAGCAGAAGAGACCCTGGGCCTATCACTGATGTAAAGATCATTGCCAACTCCAAGCCAGTTGCGATGAATGTCTACAGGGGAGTGGAAAAGAGGTACTTTGAAGTTCATGATCCTCTAAAGTTCACTGACTTTGGGATCACTGAATTGGATGAACTTGGTCCTATCATAAAGAAGAAGAGAAATTTGGTTGTCAAAGACTTGATGAAATCTTTAAGCAGAAGGTATGAAAAACTAATGAAGGCGCCTACTGAGCTTGGAATACAATACAATCTGCTCTCCCTGAAGCTCAAGGCACTCAACCCCAATCATCCCATGGAAAGAGAAAGAGGATAGAATCTGAACCGAAAGCCAAAGTCCCTAGATTCGATTGCAACAGAGAACTCCCTGAAGGAGTAAGGTTTATGAACAACTTAGTCATCGAGAAGCCTGAGAGATGACTCTTCTTCATTGATGTCTATGGAAACCCTGCATTTCAAAGATGGAGTGACATTGACTTGGTTGGTGTTGCTTCAATGGTAAGTTACTTGATGGTGGCATCTCAAATCAAGTCCCCTGAGAACATCAGGTTTTGCACTGACCTGAATGCAAAGATAAAAGACCATCCTGATAAAGCAACTCTTCTCTCTAAGAAGCCGAAGCTGGAAGCACTTGGTTACCATATGGACTGACATCACTGCAACAACATCTATCATTTTACTTTTGTACTAGCTGATAGGAACTTGTAATGACTATGAATAAATGATGTATTTTTGTCAGATCAGTGTTCTTTATTATGATTACTAGTACATTCAGTGTAAGAAGAAACCTCTTGCTCACTTACAATTATCAAAACAATTAGGCTATTTGTATATCCAAATAGGGGGAGACTGTTGGGTTCAGTGAATACCCAAATCCTTTAATTCTAGGATTTGAATAGAAAATACTCTAAGTGTTTATAACCTTTAACACTAACAGGTCACACTGACGCATAGTCACTCAAGGAGTCAATTTCAGGATACTCAGAACGAGAATTAGAAGAAAAGTCTCTCCGCTCAGTGAGGCGGAACTCAAGGGGTGAAGATAGAGTCAAGAAGAATATAACGGGTTCAGTGAGTTGTTAATACAAGTAAGCCATAAAAATGTTTATTTATATTTTACGATATTCTAATGTTTTGTCGATAACAAATGTAAAATCATTTTAACGAAACAAATAAAATACGTAAATGGTTTGAGCTAATAGTTTTCTAACACACTTACGTTTTCACATAAAACACTAAAACAAGTATAAGTGATATTATGATTTAGTAATACATATGTACAACAACTAGTGTTTACATATTTGGGTAAAATACACATAACTAGTATGTAATATATTGAGTAATATAAATGGGTAGAAACTAAGTATCATAACCCATTGACCAAATACATTGAATATAGTTGGGTACAACCCAAAGTCCATAACCCATACCCAATGTCTAGATACATTGTACCTTGGTGGGCACTCAAAACCATGGACTAGATGCATTGCATCTTGTAGATACATTGAATCTACTTGGTACCCATAACCCATGACCCATACCCAATGTCTAGATACATTGTACCTTGGTGGACACTCAAAACCATGGACTAGATGCATTGCATCTTGTAGATACATTGAATCTACTTGGTACCCATAACCCATAACCCATGACCCATGACCTAAAACCCATGGGTAAAGGGGCGTCCACGGATCCCTAGTAATACCGGACGGATCCAAGGGGTCAGGATCCGGGATCCGGGAACGTGGCTAAAATCTTCTATAAATAGTGAGCCATTTCTTCATTTTATCTCACCACTTTCACACATAATTTCTCCAAGTATTATACCTCTCTAACCTCAGATCCAAGAGATCTATGTAGTTTGTCTTTTGTTTTGTGTGATTCTCTAGGTTCCTCTTAAAGGTGAGATCACCACCTCTTGAAGTCGAACACGCTCAAGTCCATGAGTAGCCATACTGGTCATCATCAAGACAACTGAGGTTCTCTTGTTGATAGTTCTTTCTTCCTCCGCAGATGTTGTGTTGAAGGCATTAGTGAAGGATGCCGAAAGAGTCAAGACGAAAGCATTAGTGAAAGGTGCTAAACGTCCGTGTCAAAGCATTAGTGAAGGATGCTAAAGGTGTCAGAGATCGAAGGCATTAATGAAAGGTGCCAAGCCAGGTCAAAGGTGTTAGTGAAGGATGCCTAGGAATCAAGTCAAGTGGCATTAGGGAAGAATGCCTAGGGTCGATAATCGATGAGGTGATCGTTATACATAAGTATTGTTTATTTCAAGGATGGTGATATCCTTGATGGTGTTGTAATAAGGAGTTGGTCTCCTTGAGATTAGGTGTTGTGTTGTGATGGGTAGTAGTTCCTCCATAGTAATGGAACTAGGTGCTTAGCCTAGTACCTAATAAAGGGTAGGCGACGTTGTGATAGGATTAGTTCTTCTTGGAGTGAAAGAACTCGGTGGTTAGCCTATCACCGTATAAAGGGTAGGCGACGCTGTGTTAGGTGTGGTTCGCCTTGGTGTGAAAGAACTCGGTATTTAGCTTTAAATCGAAAAAGGTGTAAGCGACGTTGTGATGGCTTCTCCGCCATAAGGAGATTGGTGTAGTGTTTACTAACTCGAGTAGGTGACTCGGGGAGTGGAGTAGGGCAAGGAAGGTGTCCTTGTAGCTGAACAACTATAAATACTTGTGTCGTGGTGATGTGCTTCTTACTCTTTATCTTTCATTACACGTTTATATATCTATCTATCAACGTCCAACATAAACAACCAAATAGATTGACATAACTCGATCTAAATATTTAAAAGGAATTTTTAAATTGGTAAAACTATTCAACCCCCTTCTAGTTTTCCACAATTGGTATCAGAGCTTCGTTACCAAGTTTCTTAGAGTATGTTGTACTTTAAAAACTAGATACGATTCGTGTATGTTTGAAAACTACAAAGAAGGATTTTTTTCTAAAGGTCATGTTTTAAAAATCATCACATTGTACTATGTTGGACAATGATGGAACGTTCTAATATTTTCTTTGTTAAGAATTCTCCATACATGGATTTGGGCATCCTAAGAAGATCATGAATAATGTCTCTAAATATCTCTTTCCTTAAAAAGAATATTTAGCAAAGGATTGGGGTATCTTAGAAGATCATAAAGTATTTCGCGTCTATGGTTTCTAAAACCATAAAAAGGGAATATAACAAAGGTATGTTTTCTTACTTACAATTTTTGTTCAAAAACGTGCTAAATTGCTTGTGGATAAAATGGTGATATATGCTTCTATCTT
This sequence comes from Chrysanthemum makinoi, assembly GCA_910596185.1. NCBI lineage: Eukaryota > Viridiplantae > Streptophyta > Magnoliopsida > Asterales > Asteraceae > Chrysanthemum > Chrysanthemum makinoi. The sequence continues at coordinate 165,750,903 of OU343216.1, read as the reverse complement.
ATAATAAGCATAATATGAAAAATATGTTTTAGTGATTGTTTTTTTTTTCTTTGAAGTTTTGTTGTTAGATATCTTGTTAATCAAGCTTGAATAAAGGTAAAAATGGGTAATATAACTTCACTAAAAAGTCTACAAAGATTAAACCTTTTCGTTGGGTCAAAACATGCATTTTGTAATTTAGTAAATCCGAATCTCGATCCCTCGTTTACACGGTCGGATCCTCAAGCAAGGGATCCGTGGGATCCGTGGTACGTAAGATATTTTTGTCTCAATTTCAAAATTCATAACTAATTAACCGTAAGTCATCAGAAGTCGTGCCACCTATCGTTTTAAAGGTATTTGAGTCTACTTTCATTTAAAATTAATTTCATAAACTGATTCAAAACAAAAATTTACAGAATCATTGATTTATGATAGAAAGTCATTTTACGGTCATAACTTTTGCACAAACTTTTGATCTAATTGGAGACGGATGTTTTCATCTTTGAATAACAATGTGTCCTCTTTTGAAATTAAGGTTTTGATCATATTTATAAAAGAAACTAATCAAGCTTGGTATACATGTTTATTTTTAACACAAAGCGATGAAAAGAACTTTCGTATGCTATGCTAAATGATAAATTGTCTTCCTTGCATTACTTGATTATTTGCTTATCTCAAAAAGCTTTTGTGCTTGTTTGATTGAATAACATATGTGGTTTCCTTACCTTGCTATTCATTCTCTTGCTTATCGATTTAGTAATATTCTACTAATCAATGTGCTATTTGAAGGAGTGTTTGGGATAACATCTAGTTGTGTCGAAAATGTTAGTTTAAATACTTAGATAAGTCATATAAATTGAAAAATGTTTAAAACATGTAATACACTAAATGGATTTTTGATTGAGTTTGTCACGTGTGCAACATAAATGTTTTATGTGCTTATATGATTTCTTGATTTCATATTTTCTTGTATCGTTTTCTAAGAACAACAAGAATGTACATCGGATCATAACCTACACTTGTGTTAATGATGTACTCTCCCGTTTTCCTTTTCATGATCGCTTTCCAAGCTTCATAGTAGGATTGAAAACTTGATTATTTCATCCGATATACTCAAGTAAATTATTTTGCAACGCAATATAATTGTTCATATCCGAAAGTCCAAACTCGAGCTTTCAACAACATATATGTTGAACTAGCTCATCCAACCATTTTTGTTCATCATATGGACAACTTTTAATTCTTTCTTTAACATGACACCTTCGTCACCTTAGTTGTTTCAAGTATAATATTAATAAAAACGAAGCAAAGTATCATCATTGTTACTCTTCGATAGGACATTGTAGGAATATAAATTTTCCTAACTTAAGAATGAATATTGGAGAACTTATTGCACTAGAAACTCAATTTGGCCTAATGGTTGAATTGCTTCCTTGATAAAAGTTGGACATGTAGAATCGCCCGTAAAAATGGTCGTGTTTAGCCGTAATTGAGCACCACTAGTAATAGTCTCATATTCATTCTCTCACTTGAAAAATTTATGCTCCTATGTTTTCCTAAAGTAAGTTTACAATGGAAATACTTCGCGTTGTCTTAGGATTACTAATCAAACAAGTTGTAAAATTAATTTTTCTTTTAGTTAATCACAACCACTTGCCTCATCAAGCAATTATCTTGCTTTGATCGAGAAGAGCTACAATACTTCAAGGATGAAGTTCATTGTACGCTAATCACCATCCGTAATAACTATACTTAGTTCATTACCTTCACTAAACCAAAACAACCTTCTAAACAATTCACTGTCTTAAGGACGTATATACATGTGTTTCTTACTCTTCAACATACCTTGCACGCCATTGTTAATACAAACGATTTACTAATCTAGATCGTAAATATGTTTTGAGCTTCTTGAATAAGTGCTTGTTAAGTTTGATAAACCTCTGTGTTATTTGTGAGCTAGATTTCATATTAATTGCTTATGTGCTATTCTTACATGCTCTCACTACTATGTTTTACATGTATACATATATGCTT
>OU343216.1:165661092-165748787 GCA_910596185.1 Chrysanthemum makinoi | reverse complement strand
CTCACTTTTAGTGCATTATTGTTATCATACCAAACCCTTAGTTCAATTATCTAGTTACTTGCATTGTTGTTAAGTCGAGTCATATCTTTTGTACACAGTTTGGGATGATTGAGACTCATGTGTAAAGATTTAAATTTTATGGAGTGATGGAAAGAGCGTTAATTCAAATTCCTTTATTTACAGTATAATGTACTCCAAGTGTTTTAATCTTTTCAATTAGGGTCAAATAGTGTTAGTAGTAAAAAAACCTCAAGTGTAGGATGTCCTATAAATCCCTATATTTTGATGTTATCGTAGAGGATGGTAGAGTAAAGTTTGCACAAAAAAAAAAAAAAAAAATTGGAAAAAAAAGTGTTGAAAAAAAAATGAAAAAACATATGGGCTACCATCCTACATCTATCTTTATATTTTTGTATATGTTTGTTTCAAATTTATCTAGATTTTAGAGAGTCGAGTCTGGCGTAGCACGCCATTCTTCTCATGCTTGTAACATAAATATTTTTGACTGCCACCACTAAACGCCTATCCAACCAAACCCTTTGTTTCCCTACCGTAAGCCTAACATTACAACCCTTTAAAAGACCTCTTAGATAGTTGCTCCTAGGTGCTTACGCCAAAGACCTCTTAAAAGTGGGCGATTAAGGTTTAATCTATGTACTAGGACCGGTTATTGAGTGTTTATCTTCCATTTCCATTTGATATATTTCATATACACCCGAGAGATGAGAGTATCCAAACACCACTTGTGACACACTTGTGAGGTGCCGGTATATAATTTCCGTGCTTGTTATGACTTTTGCGGGGCTTATACTTGTTATGAATGATGTTAAACCATTGCTTTATGCCCCTAACTTATATTGATTAACCAAAGTACATTTGCTTGAGGACAAGCAAATACCAAGTGTAGGGATATTTGATAAGGATTTAAAACGTACACTTTTAAGGGGTAATTTAAACCCTTAATCGCCCACTTTTATATCCGTTACTGCTTAATTTCGTTCCTTTTAACTTTTTAGGTCTCTTGGAGGCAAATTGCTGGAATGATGCTTATTTGGACGAATAGGAGTAAATATGTGAAGAAAATGGCTAAAGTCAAGATCAAGACACTCAAGCTGCTGTAAATGCACCCGATGGCGTCACAAACAAAGGGCGAAGCCATCCCTGATTTTGTGACGGCACAGTAGAGAAATTGCTATTTTACACCTGACGGCGTCAGGCTTTGAAGAGTAGGGTGTCACGAAGACTTTTCTCCTCAGATGACCTAGATCCAGATTCAGACGACTTCATGACTGAAGACTGACGGCGTCACAACCACAACGTGACGCCGTCCCAAAGTTGACTTGGCCAAGACGAAACCCTAATGGCGGCGATCTGACGGTGTCACAATTAAAAGGTGACGCCGTTGCAGTTGTAACTCTATATATGGAATTCGATTTTCAGACTTTTAAAGAGGTAGACTTGTGGATTAAAAACCTAAAACGATTGTAGTCCGTTTTGGAGCAGTATTTTAGGGTTCCTCATACCCTATTTTACATCGAAATAAGTTATTTATTCCCTTGATTTCATTATGTCTTCGATTGAAGGTGTGTATGCTTGCATGTTTAACATGTCCGGCTAATTTACTTGTGTGTTTGCTTAGATAGAAACTGTTATTAGTTTTTGATTGGTTGTCTCTTATCTTAATTGTAATTGACTTAGGAGTGCATGAAGCCATCGTTGTGTTTTTAATGCTTGATGAATCTTCGTTGAACATTAGTTTATAGTTACTAGTGGAATTGTAGGCTAAACATACGAAGATAACCTTAGTGTTATGTTTATGAATCCTAGAGAGTTAAGTAGTCATTAACCTTAGGTAGCTTCAAGCATTTAGGGATAAAAGCACACCCTACGACCTTAGAAAACCAGCGGTTAAGAATAAGGACGTGTCAATTCAACCACCAATAAAAGATAACTAGTGAGTAATAGTATCTAGGTAGACACATCTTTAATTATCATACGAGCACACTTCAATAGACATAGACTACCCCTTAGATTAGATAATTCGAAAGTAGAGTAATCGGTAGAAGTACCACCCCCCAAATCCAAACCCCGAGATCGTACCTTTAGTTTCTAAAAAATTAAAAAAAAAAGATAGAAAAAAAAATAATCTTCCTCGACCTCAACCTTAGCGTAGTAAATTTCTCACTAGCATTCCTATTCCCCTATAGAACGATATCAATCCCCAAGGCTTACTCTAATACTACACTACAACGATTAGGTTCACTGCCTAGGTGGTTGAAAAATTTGCTCGAAGAAAAGGAAGTTTCCTTTGACCCCGAACGCGCGTTGTAGGTGTATCAAACACATTATACATACCATAATGAAGTGGTATCCTATGAGTTATTAGAATTGTGAAACTATATCAGAATTCTATAGATAACTTAATTCTCTTTGGACCAAATACTTGTCAATTGGGTCGAGCCAAATTGCATCTAAAGTATTCACGCCCAAGTGCATGCAATAATGTTCATGTGTTAACAAGAAAACAGAACATTTCAATAATACATTATAAGTCTTTGAATAATTCAAAGGCCTTATGTTTATGTGTTAACTAGAAGACATAACACTTTTACTATATATACTTTATGTTATAAGTCATTGACTAATTCAAGGATTTTATAATTATGTCTTAACATGTAAGCATAATTATACTAACAAAAGTAATCATGAACGCAAACTATTGAGTTCAATAGTAATTTCTAGTTAATTTTATACTTCAGAATTATGATAATTATCATACAACCATAATTATGTTGACTAAAACATGTAGTCTAATGTTGAAGTATCTATACACAATATCATGACATTTGAATGTAGTAGGGCAACAAACAACTAGCGTGTTCAAGTCCTAGTAGAATCATTATTAAAATGTAGTAGGGCAATAAACATCTCATGTGTTCAAGTCCTAGTAGAATTCTTATTAGAATGTAGGAGGGCAATAAATATCTCATGTGTTTAAGTCCTAGTAGAATTCTTATTTACATGTAGTAGGGCATTAAGCATCTAATGTGTTTAAGTCCTAGTAGAATTATTAGTTTCTTTTACCTTACGGTCAAGAGATACCAATAATATTGTTGTTCCTTGCACACACTTTGAGATTTCTCCCACTTGTGTAAGGTACAACATCATATTATGAAAACAAATAACACGTGATTGATTGTTCAAACGATATGATAATGTCATAGACATCATAAGTAGTTTTAGAACCATAACCTTTAATAAGGAATTGTGGATTATTATTCTATAGATAACGCTTCAGGAAGCGACAGTAGGAAGGCTACGTGTTATCTTATAAAATAAAATGCAATTTTCCTTTAAGCAATGGTTGTTCATATTCGGAAAGTAATGAATTATTTCAAAGCTAGTTTGAAATGACATGGGTGACTAACAGGAAATAAATCCCATAGGTCCCAGTAAAATTGACAACATTACATGAATGTTATTTCAGTTATAAAATGCAATTGCTCCCACTGGATTTGTCAACATTGTAAGTGTTACATTTCCAGTAGAAAAACATATAGCAATTTTATATACGTTCCTATTCTCTTCAAATACCTACGAGTAACATGTACTTAGGTATTGAACAGAGTATATGAAGTTCTACTTATGTAGACAATGGACTAGCCATTCTTTCATTCAATCAACTTGAATTTTAGCATGCAGTTCCTCCTTTATCATCTACATAGCCCCAAGGGTAATTAGCACTTAGGAATAATAAGAGTCCAAGAAGATTACCTAGCATATATTCTAGTAATTCCTTTACTCTTTGCGGTTTAAACTCATACATCGTGACAAGTGCAGGATGTTATTTATTTTGGTAGCACTAAACACAATGTTTCTAGTTACACAAAATATTATATCCTTCAATTAACTCTAGACCACAAAAGGGTAATGAAAGATCATAAATGAGTTTGTGAATTTGTAATCCTATCTTAGTTTGTCAACTAAGGAGAAAAGATAGGTATAAGTCTCACTCTTCTTACTAGGAAAAGAGACTAAGTTTGTCTTTCAAAGAAAAACAACTTTGTTTACGAATTATGTTGCAATAACACAATTAATCAGAACATAAAAAAGTTCAATTCTAGTATTTTCGATAATTACATTCTTAAAAGAATTAACTACCCAATTAATTACTAATTCAGACTAAGATCCATCTTGCACTCCCACTTAATTACCAAAGGTCTGACCAGGGCGTAAAAAAGTAGGACAAGAGGTAAGAGACGAGCGTTAATTGCATAATGCAACTCTTAGATTTATGAGACTGATCAAGACATTAGTAGACAAGTAATAATGTCATGAGCTTTTTTAGGTCTCATCTTATGCCTCGGGTTCTCTGACCAAGCCAACTCGAAATAAGTCGACCAAGTATGAATGTGTAAAAATAACCAGAGGTCTTACCAAAGCGAAATAATTACCATGGGTCGGAAAGGCCCTTAGGTCTGACTAGAGAAGTCAATCCAAATGCATGTGTTCATAGTTGGATGGCATAGACTTAAAATTAACAAATAGGTATGCACATATAAATGTGGTAAAAGTCGTGTACAAAGAAGCATGCAAAACAACTTTGTAACACTAATTTTAAAAACTTTTGGTAATGACACTGTAGTGATCATCATGGTTCACGGTATCTCTAATCGAACACACAGGGAGGCAGAGGACCAGGTAAGCGCTGAAACAATAACCTAGACATCCTTTCGCTGCGACTGTGCGCACCTCTTTGAACCCTCTTTTGAGTTTGTTCTAGTGGGTGAGCCGTACATCCCAAGTGTCCATAGCGTCTAGTTTTTAAATTCTTGAAAACGTGTTTCATTAAATTAGGTCACTTTATTTTACAAAAACGATTTTCCACAAATCAAATAGCAGGTCACAATTGAGCATGTTATTTAGGCGTGTAAATAAAGACCAATATTAATGTTATGGTTACGATATGTATTATTCCATATTGCATACAATTAGGTGTCAAAGCAAGTAATAAGGCACATATAGGAATCACAAACATATAATCATAAACATCAATGTAAACCACATATTGTTTCGAGTTCTCTTGCGAGTCTTCCCCAAACGGAGAACCATAATACCGTCACTAGGATACAATACCTAGATCGCCCCATACATCGCTTAAAAAGAAATTGAGTGGGTCTTGAAAAGTATTGCATATAGTTGACAAAACAAAATAAAACAAATAACTACATTAGTTTCATGCAGCCTTTTAAACATGTTTATTAGTAAGAAACATGTAACCCATAATCGCAAAAACGAGTTGACTCGTGATGCCACTGTTGGGATTTTTGAACTAAGTTAACCATTAACCTCTACGAGTACGCAGCGGATAAAGATATAGTAATCGCAATTAAGTTAAACACGTAATTAATAAACATTAATAAATAAAAGGGAAAATAGAAAACCTAACCTTGCTTGGCTTATTGAACTCAAGTATACGAACAAGAAAACCAAACGAAACCCCAATATCTAAATTAGATATCTCTGAGTATCACACACAAACCCGATAACGTATACGTTCGATATAGAAGCTAGTAGAGAACGTAATTAAACCAATCAACGATTGACACCAATACTTGAATAACCCGAACTAGAAAACCCAAGAAGCTTGCTTCTTTCCGAGAACTCCAAACAGCCAAAGAAGCTGTTTTTATGCATTACCCGATTGTCCGATATCCTCCCTTCTTCTTTGTCCGAGAAAACAAAAGACAAAAAAACTCCAAGTCTTGTTGCTGCTACAGTTCGACAGGGAACATGGTTACAAAACAACCAATTCTATCAAACTCTAGTACACTTGGATCTATTAGATTTAGCAAGTTAAGGGTTTGAACAAGAACCCTAATCGTTCTTATGAAAAGAAAACGATAGAGCACAATTTACTGGAACTAGGATTGGTTTAAGGATTACTTTAGGGATATGATATATGTCGTACATCTTAGGAGGGAACAATGAGAAGGGTGCGTTTGTTTTATAGCAGATCCAAACGACCCTTTCATGGGTTGAGTCTTGGTCGACAAGTAACCAAGCCCAAGCACTTATTCCGGTCTTTGCCCGATCAGTTACAGGAGACTAGGGCCCAAGGCATATCTCAATCGACCCAACATAGAACTCTAACAAGCCCATGGGTCATCAAAACTAATTGGGTCATGCATATCGGGTAAACAATTCAAGTATCAAATACGTTCAACACGTATACTCGTGTTTATCGTGTGTGCCCCTATAGGCTCACACACTCTTAGCCGTTTACGTGTGTTTACAACTCCCATAAACCAACATGTTCACCTTTTGCTAGGGTGCAATCAACCTTTGTAAATATTTTGATTCGTAATATCGTTTTATGTCTCAGGGCAGCTGCTTTACCTTCAGACTATGACGGGGATTCTGTCCAAATGAAATTATCATACAGCACTTTTGCTCCGTTTCTACTCTACTTAATTGACTGGATGAACTATAGCTGTACTGATACAATTCCAAGTTATCTTGGCCTTCTTCATATACTCGTATACAAGGTCAAGTCTCGTTTTTTTTTGAAAGATCCCGATTTTGAAATCTGTTTAGCTTAATTACAAAAACCCGAGTCATCAAAATGAGGAGAAATAAAATAAAATTAAATAATATAAAAAATAAAAAACGCTTGAATCTTTGAATGTGCATATTTATATGGATGGCATTTAAACAATGTCATCTCAAAACGAAGAGCTACCCTGAGAGAATTCTATGGTTTTTCTGGATTTCTTGGTATAATCTTTTTACAGTAATACCTTCGTCCCATATTAATTGTCCTGTTTTGACTTTTTAAGTCTTTTTTTCTTAACTTTGACCTTAAATATTTTTATTTATGCTATATAATATATAATAAAAATTATACCAATAAAAAATACATTTAAAACCTCAATCTATTCATATATTTTGCATCAAGTATTATATAACACAATTAAAAATATTTAAGGTCAAAGTTAGAAATGAAAGACCAAGAAAATTCAAAGTGGACAGTCAATATGGGACGGAGGGAGTATTTTTAATTTCATTATTTTGACTTGGAATTATTAAATGATTCTTGCGGCTGTTATATACCTGTCACTTAATCAACTCGACGGTCATTTGATCGAGTTGAAAGATGTTACTGACAAAAAGAAAACTTATCATAAAGATGTTGGTAGAGATGACGAATGTGGTATATGTATGGAAACTAGTGATAAAATGGCGCTGCCTAATTGTGGCTACTCGATGTGAATTGGGTGCTTCTGCGACTGGTAAGAATTCCATGCTCATGCATGCATTCACACGTACACTAAAACACACATGTATACCCCAATCGGGCCCAACTCTAATTACTTAAAGAAAATCTTTATAACAGGAACACGAGGTCCAAATCATGCCCATTTTGTCGAGGAAGCTTAAAAAAGTTACATTCGGTAGATTTTGTTAGTCAATGTTGTTAGGCTGAAGCATGCTGTCCAATAGTGTCAATCAGCATGCTGTCAAATAGTGCCTTGTCTCCTTTGTAATCCTTATATATGTACTCGCTTCAGTAATCAATAAACACAACAACATTCATTCTATATCATTCTTATATTCAATAATATTATCTTACATGGTATCAGGCGTAATCGGTCTTACCTCAAAACCTTAAATAACACTGGTTCCGCCGCCTCCGGCCGCCGGCTACACGCCGGAGGTTCGGAGGGCTCCCTTTAAATCTTAAACTCTGTCAATCTGTTCGCCACTTTCAATTCACCAAATAATCATTTTTCTTTCCGCTGCGTCTCGTCTCTTGTCTGCTTGTTGCTTCTCTAGCCTTGATCATCTCCATCTCAGCCACTTCCTTTCTTATCATACTCTCTGCTAACTCTGTTAAACTCTCCGTTACACTCCATAGTTCTTCTTCTTCTTCCTCCTCCTCTTCAGATTTCAGTGGGTTTAAAGTATTATTGTTGATCATGAGACTGGGCTTTTAAAATGATGTGCCAAAAGTGGGATAGTTGATTGGATTCCACTTGCCACTAATTTTCTTTCCCTGATGTTCTTGTTACTTTTTGGAAAATGGAATCATATCACTAAACTAGATCTATGTCTCGACAAACAATAATATTTTTTGGAAAGTGGAATGTTGAGAATGATTTATTATTTAAGGTGGGGGAGAGTGGGAACAATTATTAGAATTTAAAAAAAAAAAACAAAAGTTGGATCTTTATGTTTTTCTATAGAAAAACACATCCCGTTTGTTCGGAAGGTTCTTTGGGGGTTGAAGTTTTAGAACCAACTTTCTTTTTATCATCTTTGTGTTGTGTAAAAAAAAAAAAAAAATTGTTTGTTTGTTAGTCGGCTGTTCGTACGACTTTGTTACCAGTCGAATAAAGTTGATCGTTGGTACGCAGTCCTAATGTTGACCGTTGGTACAAAAAGATTACCGGTCAACATAGCCGACCGTTGGTACCAGTCGACTAAAATCGATCGTTGGTACTGTTTTGTTACGAGTCGACTAAAGTTATGCTTTTATTATTTTATGTTTTGTTTTGTTTATTAGCTTTAATTTCCAGTGTGAGCTTTCGCGATTTCGCCGCTCAAACTGCGGGGGAGTGTTAGTCAATGATGTTAGGCTGAAGCATGCTGTCCAATAGTGTCAATCAGCATGCTGTCAAATAGTGCCTTGTCTCCTTTGTAATCCTTATATATGTACTCTCTTCAGTAATCAATAAACACAACAACATTCATTCTATATCATTCTTATATTCAATAATATTATCTTACATGGTATCAGAGAGTACCTAACTCAAAACCTTAAACAACACTGCTTCCGCTGCCATTTGTTAACGCTAGCAAAAGAGAATCTAAGGTGCTTCTATCTTTGCACTGAGAGCTTGCCATTTTTTGTCACTCAGTAAATAAGGTAAACGGGTTAAAAAAGGTTGGGTTTTGTTACCTTCCATATGTAGAGCATATGTTATAGTGATCATGTATGCAAATGAAGTATCATTCATCCCGGCCTTTTTTAGGGACCCAGGTGTCGTAATGGAAATGGTGAAAGCTTTTAGCTTTTTCTTGGTATTATTTGATTAACTAAAACAAATGATCATTATTATCTTTACCACCTGTTTTGATGATCAAGTAGTGTGATTTCTTGGTACTTTCTTGTTTTTTTCTTACATTGATGTTTTTAGACAGACTCAATTTTGTATCTTTTTTATCCTAAAAATGCATTGATACAATTGACACCAAATGACGCTTGGTTATAGTTATGGTTTTTTGCTCTGGGCATGACGAGAAGCCTTACCTGCATCTTTAAGTTGTCATAATGTAAGTTGGAGTTGTCCAATGTGCAGAATTTTGAGCAAGTAACACATTTGCAGCTCATAATGCACACAATATTTGAACTTGTAGAAACTACAAAGCAAAGTAGTATATACATTATATTATCGTAATGCATGTTAAATTCGTACAATGTACAACATTTTGAATTTGTTACATTCTTTATCTACAACATGCACTGCTCCTAGTTGCAGTTACTTTCATCTTCACAATGCAAGCTTGGTATTAGACCTGAAAAGTTCAACAAGACAAGAATAAAGCCATTTTAGTGATAATTTATTGGCAGACTCATGTAAAATCACATTCTACAAAAAGAGAGAACAGAGTACCTTATATATTTTGAAGCACATCGAGAATACGCTGCAATTCGATGACAGCGATTTCCATTTTCATTCGTTGCGGTGGGGAATCCACAGAGCATGATACTCCGATCTTCATAGTTGCAGCCAAACATACTTCCACTTTCTCTGCATTTTCTTCTGTACTTTGAAACACAATCGCATCATCATCAATCACATCGACTACATGATCTGGTAATGCCATGTGAACAAATTTATGAAGGCCAAGACCTTCATTAAACATGTCGTCTGTTGACTTTTTCCCGGTCATCACCTCTAGTAATAATATTCCAAAACTGTAGATGTCCCCACAACTTGTCATCTCGCTCCTGATACCATACTCTGCAAATTAAAATGATTAGTTACTTTACAAAACTGTAATCTACAAGTATAAATATACGCATCATGGAATACAAGAATCATATATTACCTGGAGGTGCATAACCAATTGTTCCTTTAACCCCGGTTGAGCTATTTTGGTTTAAGTCTATACCAACTAGTCGAGCTAAACCAAAGTCTCCAACATGAGCCACCATATCAGTGTCAAGTAGAATGTTGCTAGGCTTCAAGTCACCATGAACAATCATTGTTTGGCACCAGTTGTGAAGATAATCAAGCGCGGTTGCAACATCTCTAAGAATATTTATTCTTTGAAGAAGGCTGAGTTTCGATGCATATGCACTTGAATGAAGCCAATCATGTACACTTCCATTAGGCATAAATTCATAAACCAGAGCTTTAAAATCATTGCCTTGGAAATCAGTACTTGAACATGAAGTTATTATCTTCAATAGATTACAGTGTCGAATATTTCCCCATGCTTCACATTCTGCTAAGAAACTTTTGTGAGCTCCTTTATTATGAAGATGCAGAACTTTGACTGCAACACGTTTATTATGATTGGAATTGAGGATTCCTTTATAAACAGAGCTAAACCCACCCTCGCCAATCAAATTTGCTGCAGAGAAGCCATCAGTAGCCTTGAGAAGTTGATTGTATGAAACTTTCAAGAACCGTTCATTCTCTAAAGATTGAGATGGTTGACTCTTCCGTTTTTTCTTCCACAAAAGATACAAACAACATAACACGATGAGCAACGTCGGTGCAATCACAATGACTAATATGAAGAATGGAAACCTTTTTTTCTGTCTACCCCTCTCCTTGCATTTGGGTAAATCAAGTGTAACCAAACCACCACAAAGCCTATTGTTCCCCAAAACCGAAAATAAACTTGCATTTCGAAACAATCCTACAACTGGTACTTCACCCTCAAAATCATTAAAGGATAGGTTGAAAAATTCTAAAGAATTCCATTTGCCTAAGAATTGATGAATTTTACCAGATAAATTATTTTGAGAAATGTCGAGTACCACCAATCCTCTCAAGGAACTTAATGAAGGCGGTATTAAGCCTTGAAATATGTTGCCACTTAGGTTTAACATTGTAAGGCTAATGCACTAACCAAGGCTACTAGTAATGTTACCTGATAAATTATTAGAAGATAAATCGAGATAGCTCAAGATCTTGAGGTCTTTAATCTCTGATGGAATTGAACGAGACATTTTGTTTTGAAAAAGAACTAAAAAATTAGTTAGCGATGGAAGTTGAAGAAGTTGCTTGGGTACTTTACCACTGAGTCTATTGCCTGCAAGGTTTAACCCATTAAGTTCTTTACAATTCCCAAGGCTTGATGGAGTATGGCCTTCTAATTTGTTGGAATATAAATAAAGTTCCGTCAACAATGATATGTTCACAATGGCATAGGAATAGGCCCCGATAATTGATTTCTAGATAGACTAAGAGCTTGTAGATTTTGAAGTTTACCAATGGTAGTGGGGATTTTTCCTATAAACGATTAATTTATAAATATAAATCTTTCAAGCCAACTAGACCGCATATACTTGATGGGAGGCTTCCGAATAATTTATTGTCTCCTAAAGTTAGAAAGCTGAGTTGATCAGAAAGATTACCTATTGATTTCGGAAGCATTCCTTTAAGGTTGCAATTAAAAAGATTCAAATCTACTAATTTGGTGCAGTTTTTCAAAGAATCAATAAACCTCATGTCATCAGCATCTCCGCGTCTATTGAAGTGGTTATTATCTAAGTAAATTTGAGTAATATATCTTAGTTTTGCAAAATCAATTGTCAACTTTCCACTAAAATTGTTGTTACTCATTTCCAGAAGTCCTAATTTAGAACAGTTAGAAATAGAAGGTGGAAGAACTCCGGTTAGTTCGTTATCCCTTAGCTGTAGGAACTCTAGATTTGGGAGCATCACACCAATTTCTGAAGGAAGACTACCAGTGAGCTGATTTTCAGCTAAGGAAAAATTTACTAGCAGCGAGAGGTTAAAAATGGAATGAGGGATGCTTCCATATAAGTTGCACTCACCAGTGTCAAATTCCGTCAAGCTTTTCCAAAGACCTAAGGTATCTGGAATGCTCCCACTAAATGGGTTCCCGGGAGCAGAGAACAATTCCATTGATGTGATATTCCCCAAGAAAGGTGGGATTCCACCTGTTAACATATTTCTGTCAATTACAAGACAAGCAAGTTTTGAGAGTAGACTCATTTTTTTGGGTATGCTTCCAACTATTTTATTTAGACCGAGCCATAGCTCTTCGAGGTTAGAACAACCAGACAAGTTTGTTGGAATGACTCCACTGAATTTGTTGGCATCAAGATCAAGACGACGTAGCCTAGATAGACAACAAAGTTCAGGAGGAATGGTTCCTTGAAAGTTGTTGTTCCAGAGAGAAATCTCACGGAGGAAGCTGAGGTTTCCTACATGAGGAGACAACGAGCCTTCTAAACCTTCGGAATCCAGTCGTAAAGCAGTCACTCGTTTGTGCCGCTTTGCACATGAAATACCACTCCAGTCACAAGAATTAAAGGAATGGTTCCACGAGGTTAGAACTTTGTATGGATCATGGGTGATCTTTGACTTAAATGACAACAACCCGTGATAATCAGTCTCATTGCTGCCATAGGAAGCGGAGATAGTGGCGGAAGTAAGACATATTATCGCGAGACCATAAAAGAGAAAAGAAATAAAAGAGGAAGTTGATAAGTGAACTATTGCTTGTGATGACTTCATTTTTGAAAGTTTACTTAAAATCATAAGAACAAGTATTTCTATTTATAATCATATCACGAATGACTTTATGAAGAATTGGGGTAGGGGAGACTGCACTTATATGGGAAGAATAGCAACACCTATTGTCTATCCTCCACTAAACTTGGGAGTGGGAAGACTAGACTTATATTGCATTATAACGTTAAATTGGCTGCACCAAAGGTGTTTGATGAAATGTTTAACATAATTAATAACGTTGCTACATATGATTTGGAGCGTTGTTTTGAACATATGCTTGTACGTTTTTAGCTTTTGCCCCAAAAGTATGTAAAAATCCAGAAAAATGAGTTTGTAATCGGCCAAGGAGTTAACATAATCGTGCAATATATGATTTTACAAATTCTTTGAGATGGTTATTCTCATTATCTCATATGAGAATGTATGTATAAATGTGGTTTATGTGATGTTAAAATGCTCACTTGATGTTTGGCTTACATGTTTCTGTATTCTTATTACAGATTTGAGAATATACGAACATGCCAACTTTTGATCCTAAGTATATTGATGAAACCAATGTCTCAAACCAATCAGGTATATCTTTTGATACTATGTATATTGATGAAACTAATGTTTGAGATTTGTGATCACATACACATTGCATCTATGAACTGCTAATACCTTGGGTTTTAGAAAGGTAAAGTCTTTTGTTGTCACTTACTCGCTTTGTTGAGTCCTATCTATGTAGGTTCATGTTTGATATATTTTTGGTCAAAATGTTGAATGAGTGTAAATTGGTCAAATAGGGTTGTTAGGTCTTAGGAGGAATCGTTAGTCGTTATTATGGTTAGTTGTTAGCAGAGTTAGGAGGAAACACGGTTTAAAGTCCAGAACTCAGGATAAAGACGTATTTCAGAGACATGATCTATTTAGAAAAGGTAACATAATTAAGTCTACAAGTCATTGACAAAACAAAGTATCATCACTGTTAATTTATTTGAGTTTTACATGTATTATAGTAAGCCCTTGTTTACACCAGGTGTGTAAAGGGGATGGAAGTACCAAAAGGAAGGACATGTATCATTTATAAAATAAATGGTTGAAAGCTCATCATCTGGTAAATTTAAAAAATAGTAATGGTTTATTTATTATTATTATTATTATTATTATTATTATTATTATTATATATTTTTATTTTATTTTTGACAAAAATATTGTGGTCCTACAAGCCTACAATTTATCTACAGTTTTATGTAATTATCATATCATAAAAGACATTAAAGAAAACTTGGGAGTGGGAAGACTAGACTTATATTGCATTATAAGACTCTAAGATGACTTGGGAGTGGGAAGACTAGACTTATATTGCATTATAACTTTAATCATGCCATCCAAATAGCACCACTAGCATCACCTATAATGTAAGGGATAATGGTCCAAGATGTAAGCAACTTGAAACCTTCCTTTTGGCTTTAGGATGCAGCTTGTAAACATGCAATCATGCATTTGGTTCTCTACTAGAAGCAATATATTATTACGTGAAGTCTTCCATCTTTCTACGTAAAACAGCCCAGTTTTATCTTTATACTTAGATGAGTTTGAAATTTTCATAAGATGAATTGTAGGTGTCAAAAGGGGTTGGTCGGTTAATGGATCAAAATGGATAGTTTTGGGTACGGGTTGGGTTGACCCGAAATTTCTTGTCCAAACGCGTTTAATTTCCTATTTATTCTTTGTGGGTGTAATATAGTAAAACTTATATTCCTACAACAATACTCAAATACTTCAAAACAAAAAGAATTAGGTGGTTTAATGCTTAAAAAAATACTTCATATGGCTCTTGCTCTGTTGCTTAACAATTTGTAGCATACTAATAAGTCTGTGCAGGCATTTACAGATTGAATTATGTTCAAGTATTTGTCAAAAGTAACATAATAAAGTCTTAAATAATAATACATCTTGTATAAATAAAACCAAATATTTTGTAGGATACTAATAAGCAGGCATTTACCTTTCTTCAGATTTTGTTGGTTTTGCACTTGTGCTTACATCCCCTAAATTGACAATTCAATTAGTTGAAACCAGTGCAAGAAACGAAACCTCACATCTGAAACATTAGATAGAAATTAGATCTCGGCGTTTAAACTTTTTCCAAGAAAAATCATCTATTAATTGAATTTCTTTACAGCGTAAGAAAATCCAAACACTTTCATAAATCCGTCTCTTCTACTTATAAGCATAATAATATAAGCAATCTTAAACATCTTCTAAATAAGCAATTCCAAATACAAATAGTATCTTTTGATATCTACCTTTTAATTTATAGCTGATTGTTACAAATTACAAACATTGTATCCACCTTTGATATTTACAGCAACCAAACACCCCTTTAATATAACAAATCTTGAACACCATCTGAATAAGCAATTCCAAATACGAATGTAGTATCTTTCAATATCTACCTTTTATTTTATAGCAGATTGTTACAAATCACAAACATAGTTACCACCTTTGATATTTACAGCTATCAAACACCCCTTTAAACAGCAGCAACCATACACCCCTAGACACCAGTATCCAAACACCCCTTCAGACATGATTAACGCCAAACACCCTTTGTACAATAGTAACTAAACCTCCCTTTAGACAGCAGTAGTCAAACACCTCTTTTATTTGTGTTATGTAATACTTGATGCAAAATATATGGATGGATTGGGTTTTAAATGTATTTTCATTGGTATAATTTTTATCAAGTATTAAATAACACAAATGAAATAATTTAAGGTCAAAGTTGAAAACAAAAGACTTTAAAAGTCAATAGTGGACATTTATTTAGGGACGGAGGAAGTAGCAAAAAGAAGTAGCAGTCTTTGGACTTGGTAGTAAGCTAAAAAGTAGCAGTCTTTGGACGGTAGTAACAAAGAATAGATGTAAAGTTTGGGTTCTTTTGATCACCCTTCCATAAAGTTGAACTGTTCAGAGAGTTGATTCACACTATATTTCATAGACTAAAATGCACCGTCGAAAGTAGTATAAATCGTTCAACAAAAAATAGTCAATCTCCTCTAAAATGTATGTATTGATATCTCATTTTACTAATCTTATGGTGCTTATATAAGTGTATTTGAGATATAGGCATTGAAACTATGTGTACCACCGATGTCAAAGTTCCTTGTAAACCAGCTACTAAACCTACGAGTCATCACTAAATATAGCTAAGTAAGTCATTGATTAATTTACATACAAACAGTGATGAAATTCTTTTAGCTTTGTTTATAAAAACAGTTTACACATGAACTCCTAACCAAACACTGTAACTATGTGTACTACCGATGTCAAACTTCCTTGTAAACCAACTACTAAACCTACGAGTCGCTAAATATAGCTAAGTAAGTCATTGATTAATTCACATACAAACAGTGATGAAATTCTCTTTAAGTTTGTTTATAAAAACAGTTTACAATGAACTCCCACAAGAAGTACAGTCAAAGACAGCTCAATTTGTATAGAAAATTTACAACACTTCACAATTTATGAAATTAAAAGTCAAAGAACTGGAATAACATTAGGCTGTTCATTTAAAAATCAAACACCCGGTAGAACTTAAGTAGAATTCGATACCACAAATTGGATTGATGGAAATAAAACCACACTTACAAACATGCTTCATACATATGATAGGTCACCAGGAAAGTAAACGTATAGTACTTTTATGTCTCGTACACTTATGCAACAACAAAATTAAGCCACAATTTCAAGCATCTTTAATAACTTAAGATTTATTTAACTACGACATGCACTGCTCCTTGTTGCAATTACTCTCAACTTCACCATACAAGCTTGATGATAAACCTGGAAGAGTACAAAAATAAAACCATGATAGTGATGATTTATTAACAAACTCATGCAAAATCAGATTTTACAAAATTGGATAGCAGAGTACCTTATATATTTTGAAGTACATCGAGAATACGCTGCAACTCATTGACAACGATTTCAATATTCATTCGTTGGTGTGGGGAATCCACAGAGCAAGATACTCCAATCTTGATAGTTGCAGCCAAACATTCTTCCACTTTCTTTGCATTCGCTTCCGTACTTTGCAACACAATTGCATCATCATCTATTACATCGATTACATGATCTGGTAATGCCATGTAAGCAAATTTATGAAGGCTAAGACCATCGTTAAACATGTCGTCTGTCGGCTTTTTTCCGGTCATCACCTCTAGAAATAATATTCCAAAACTGTAGACGTCCCCACTACTTGTCATCTCGCTCCCGATGCCATACTCTGCAAATTAAAATGATCAGTAAATTTACAAACCTATAATTTGCAAGTATAAATATAAGCATCATGGAATACATGAATCATATATTACCTGGAGGTGCATAACCAATGGTTCCTTTAACCCCAGTTGAGCTGTTTTGGTTTAAGTCTCCACCAAGTAGTCGAGCAAAACCAAAGTCTCCGACATGAGCCACCATATCATCATCAAGTAGAATGTTACTAGGCTTCAAGTCACCGTGAACAATCGTTGTTTGGCATCGGTTGTGAAGATAATCAAGCGCGGTTGCAACGTCTCTCAGAATATTTATTCTTTGAAGAAGGCTGAGTTTCGATGCATATGCACTTGAATGAAGCCAATCATGTACACTTCCATTAGGCATGAATTCGTAAACCAGAGCTTTAAAATCATTGCCTTGGAAATCAGTACTTGAACATGAAGTTATTATCTTCAACAGATATACGATTGTCGAATATTCCGCCATGCTTCACATTCTGCTAAGAAACTTTTGTGAGCTCCTTTATTTTGAAGATGCAGAACTTTGACTGCAACAGGTTTATTATGATTAGAATCGAGGATTCCTTTATAAACAGAGCTGAACCCACCCTCGCCAATCAAATTTGCTGCAGAGAAGCCATCAGTAGCCTTGAGAAGTTGATTGTATGAAACATTCAAGAACCGTTCATTCTCTGAAGATTGAGATGGTTGACTGTTGCGTTTCTTCTTCCACAAAAGATACACACAACATAATACGATGAGCAACGTCGATGCAATCACAATGACTAATATGAAGAATGGAAACCTTTTTTTCGGTCTACCCCTCTCCTTGCATTTGGGTAAATCAAGTGTAACCAAACCACCACAAAGCCTACTGTTCCCCAAAACCGAAAATAAACTTGCCTTTCGAAACACTCCTACAACTGGTACTTCACCCTCAAAATTATTAAAGGATAGGTTCAAAAATTCTAAAGAATTCCATTTGCCTAAGAATTGAGGGATTTTACCAGATAAATTATTTTGAGAAATGTCTAGTACCTCCAATCCTCTTAAGGCACTTAATGAGGGCGGTACTATGCCTTGAAATATGTTGCCACTTAGGTTTAACTTTGTAAGGCTAATACACTCACCAAGGCTACTAGTAATAGTACCTGATAATTTATTATGAGATAAATCGAGCTCGCTCAACAACTTGAGATCTTTAATTTCTAATGGGAACGAACCTGACAGCTATTTTGAGAAAGATCTAAAGCAATAGTTAGTGATGGAAGTTGAAGAACTTGTTTGGGTATGTTTCCACTCAGTCTGTTGTCTGAAAGGTTTAACAGATTAAGTTGTTTACAATTCCCAAGGCTTGATGGAATATGGCCTTCTAATTTGTTGGAATCTAAATCAAGGGCAATCAATAATGATAAGTTCCCGATGGCATGAGGGATAGACCCTGAAAATTGATTGCTACTTAGATCAAGAATTTGTAGCTTTTGAAGCTTACCAATCGTGGTGGGGATTTTTCCTTTGAATCGGTTAGGTCCTAAATCTAAAACGGTCAAACCAACTAGACTACCTATACTTGAAGGGAGGTTTCCAAATAATTGATTATCTTCTAATCTAAGAAAGCTGAGTTGATCAGAAAGATTGCCTATTGATATTGGAAGCACTCCTATAAGGCTGCAATTAGAAAGTTCCATCCTTACTAATTTGCTGCAGTTTTTCAAAGAATCAATAAACCCCATGTCATCAGCTTCCCCGCGTCCATGGAGGTTGTTATTACTTAACAATATATAACTAATATCTCTTAGTTTTGAAAAATTGATTGTCAACTTCCCACTAAAATTGTTGTCACCTATGTCAATAAATCTTAATTTAGAACTATTAGAAAGAGAAGGTGGAAGAACTCCGGTTAGTTCGTTACCCCATAACTGAAGGAGCTCAAGATTTGGGAGCTGATTACCAATTTCTAAAGGAAGACTACCAGTTAGGTGATTGCCATATAAGGAAAAATTAACTAGGAGTGAGAGGTTGAAAAGGGAACGAGGGATGCTTCCATATAAGTTGCACTCAGCAGAGTAAAATCCAGTCAAGCTTTTCCAAAGACCCAAGGTATCTGGAATGCTCCCACCAAACGGGTTCCTGTCAACAAAGAACAATTTCATTGATGTAATATTCCCCAAGAAAGGTGGGATTCCACCTGTCAACTTATTGTCATTAATTGCAAGTCTAGCAAGTTTTGAGAGTAAACTCATCTCCTTGGGCATGCTTCCAACTAGATTATTTCGAGCTAGCCAAAGCTCTTCGAGGTTAGAACAACCAGACAAGTTTGTTGGAATGCCTCCACTGAATTTGTTTCTCTCAAGATAAAGGCCACGTAGCCTAGATAGGCGACCAAGTTCATGAGGAATGGTTCCTTGAAAGCTGTTGTTCCAGAGACCAAGCTTACGGAGGAAGCTGAGGTTTCCTACATGAGGAGACAACGAGCCTTCTAAGCCTTGCGAATCCAATCGTAACGCAGTCACACGTTTGTGCCGCTTTCCGCATGAAATACCACTCCAGTCACAGAAATGAAAGGAATGGTTCCACGAGGTTAGAACTTTGTATGGATCATGGGTGATCATTGACTTAAAGGATAACAACGCTTGATAATCAGTCTCATTACCGCCATAGGAAGTGGACACGGTGGCGGAAGTAAGACATATTATCGCGAGACCATAAAAGAGAAAAGAAATACGAGAGGAAGTTGATAAGCAAATCATTTCTTGTGGTGACTTCATTTTTGGAAATTTACTTAAACTCATGAGAGTAAGTATTGGCTTTTTATAATCGGGTTGAGCAAGAATGTTTGGGGTATAATCATATCATAAAAGACTTTGAAGAAAACTTGGGAGTGGGAAGACTAGACTTATATTGCTGCATTATAACTTTATTCATGCCATCAAACACCTATAATATAATTTAAGGGATAATGGTCCAAAATGTTAGCAACTTGACACCTTCCTTTTGATTAAATGCGTTAAAAATGCTGCATTTTATTAAACAATGGAAGAAATTATAAGGACCCAAAGCAGCAGTAGCTTCTAAACGTAACTACGCTGTTTGATTAAATGCGTGACTGAAAGGTGGGTTACGTTATGGAGTGAGTATTGTTGTTCTTGTTGCGTTTTATGTCAAATCTATGCAAGTCAGTCTTTCTCTGGTTCAAACATGTCAGTTGTAATATGCGCATAACCTTTTTGATAAAATGTCTCAATGAAATACTTTACAATATAACTCATCAATTTATTAACTCAAGGATTTGCGTTTCTTTGTTTTAAGAAAACTTGGGAGTGGGAAGATTAGACTTACATTGCTGCATTATAACTTAAATCCATCCAAATAGCATGACTAGTAACATCTTTTGTCGATCATCCATTAATTCCTTGACTAATAATAACTATATTCTATGTATAAAATACTTTGAAGAAAACTTGGGAGTGGGAAGACTAGACTTATATTGCATTATTAACTTTAATTTGAGGGACAATGCTCCAACATGTCTGTTAGTTAACGTTAAACAATATAACAATGGAAGCACTACACGAAAAGGGGCTTTTAGGACCCTTTGTAGGACACCTTTTTAAACAGCGTCCTAACAAACAATTTAAAGGACCAATTAAACTTTAAGTCCCATTAAGTTGTTTTTAATAGGACACTTTTAGGTGAATCCTGATAAACTAATTTATACGACACTTTTTTAGTAGGGTCTTATTATGATGAAACATAATAGGACACTTGAATAAATGTCCTATTATATTAAATTTTACCGGACGCTTATTCGTCGTGGTTTTATTAAAACGAATCTTTATAGGACACATTGTATGTGGGTCCTATTATATTAGATCTTTTAGGACACTTATTCATTTGAGGTTTTATTATGATTAAAACGAAACTTACCTACAAAATTCACACGTATTTGGCAACGGGATTACCCACACAATTTTATTTTGTGTGTATTTTGTGGAAACTGTAGTGTCATTAAAACATTTCTCAGGAATTACACACCGGTATAGCTACAATGGGTATGTAATCATCCGCCACACAGATTTCTCGAGAAAAAAAGTTGAGCCCTGTTTAAGTTTAAAGAATCGTGATACTAATACCTTCCATCATGGTATTTACTTTTTCGATGAATGATTAAGATATCTAGTTGTTCGAGGGATGTAAATGAGCCAACATGCTCATATGATACTTTAGCTAAAATGAGTGAAAGCTTGAAATGTGTCGAGCATGCGCTCAAGCGGTTGGAGGATATTTAATGAACAAGTACAAGCTAGGGCTTCATATCAAAGAATTGATTATAGTCACTAGCCTTAATTAGCTATAAGAATCTTAATAAATTTAAACATATGCATGTAACTAAAGATCGATTAATCTCACTTTTGTTATGTTTTTTGTATTTAGCTTTTCTACCAAAACATAAAAAAGTTTATAAATAAGCCGAGTGTGAGCGTTGTACATAACTATTGCACCGAGCTTTTTAGAAAATAAGTTTAAGATGAGTCGAGCTGTGCCTTTGGCTTCTTTAAGTTAAGCCAGTCGAGCTCAAGAGTGACCATGCTCAACTCATTTACATCTATACACCAAGCTCAACTCGTTACATTTGTAGCGGGGCTGAGGCTGTAGCTGTAGCTATAGCTTATATTATAAGTTAGGAGTTTAAGTTTTTTTTCTTCATAAAGTTGTTTGACGAATTAGTTTGAGCTGAATCTTGTTATTATAAAATCACCTAAAAATACATCAAATTAAAACCATATACTCCCTCCGTCCCAAAATTTAAGTCCAGTTTGACTTTTTGACTCAAACTTTGACTTTAAATATTTTCGTTTGTATTATATAACATTTGATGAAAATTATACCAAATGAAAATACATTTAACACACAATCTATTTATATATTTTGCATCAAGTATTATATAATACAAACAAAAATATTTAAAATCAATGTTTGAGTCAAAAAGTCAAACTGGACTTATAATTTGGGACGGAGGTAGTATATTTCAAGATTTTTCGTGTTAATTTATTACTCCATCCATCACAAAACTAATGTCCCATGCAGTTTAAAAAACACATAAGTGTTACTAATTTCTAAACGTAACTAAGCTGTTTGATTAAATGCGTGACTGAAAGGTGGGTTACGTTTTTTGGTTTGTGTTCATGTTTTTTATGGGGTGAGTACTGTTGTCCTTGTTGCGTTTTATGTCAAATCTATCTATTAATATTATTAAAACAATCTATGCGAGTCTTATTTTCTCTTGTTCAAACGGGTCAGTTGTAATATGCACATAAAACCGTTTGATAAAATGTCTCAATGGAATGCTTTACAAGATAACTCATCAATTTATTAACTCAAGGATTTGCGTTTCTTTGTTGAAGAAAACTTGGGAGTGGGAAGACTAGACTTATATTACATTATAACTTTACTTTAAGTGATAATGGGAGAAACTTACCAAAGACTTATTAGTCCGACAATAAGGATCCAAAGCACCTAGCAGTACCGTCTTCTACCACTAACATAAAGTTGTTTTATTTTTTTGTCGGCGATGCATATGTTTAATTATAAAATGCCTGACTGAGAATTAAAACACATAAGACAACTTGACACCTTCCTTTTAATACCTTGTCAATTATTTAATATCCATTAACTCTTTCATCTTAAACAATGGATGAAACTTACCAAAGACTCAATAGTCCTGATGATCCACAGATAAGAAACACATATAGCTATGATAGACCCGTGGTGGTAAAGGGGCTGGATTTACCCAGCGAGAATCCTCTTTCATTGTTAACAGGTTCCAGAAGCAGTCAGTACAACAAATAACCAACAATAGTACAGATAGCTATCTGGCCCCATTTTTACTCATAAATGTTTCAATATTGGGTCCAAACATGCTAACATACTGACTAAAGGTCAAAGAATATGAATAACATTAGCGTTTATGTTGGAAAATTCAGTGCACTTGTGGGAATAGTTCACACCTTGTAATGGGTTAGGAGGTACGGAGTCTACACCCATAAGGTCCATGAACACCCTGACTCTTGTAGTGGTTTGTATTGGTAGTGCTTGGTGAAAGTACTGTTGTGGTTACCACTGATTATGAGTGTTTCCACTGAAGCAGTACTTCCACTGGATTAGTGTTTCCACTGAAGTGGTGTTTCCACTGAAGTGGTGTTTACTGAAGTGGTGTTTACTGAAGTAGTGTTTACACTGAAGCAGTGGTGTTTCCACTGAAGCATGTAACCACGATAGCACTATGAAAGTACTGATGAAAGTACGCGCTTGTAACGGTCTTGACCTATTCAAGTGGCGGTTTCAACTGCTTAATGACCACGTTTAATTGGTCATGTAACCACTAACGGCTATAATGGGGATAATTATGAGGCTATTAATGGGCCGATTAATACTCATAATTCCATTGAATTAGCCAAGAGTATTATCCTATAAATAGGATATCTGATTATGCATGAAGAAAACACAGAAAACACAAAACACTTATAAGCGCAAGGGTTATTGAATTGTGCCTAATTCTATAACGCATTTGGTCTTATCCCAAGTAGATATTCGTGTAACCCAGGCATTAGGGTCGAATAGTTTAATTTGGAAAGTGATCACACGATTCCAAGTGATATCCGGTAACCACCAAGTGGTATTTGTTACTGCTGACTAGTTCTTTGTTTCTGCTGAACAGTTGCATATTTCTGCTGAAGATTGATTATCTTACCCTGCTGCTGGGACACACCCACCAACAATCAAAGTAAACTATTTGTGATAATCAATGGCTGCTGCTGCAATGAAACACATTGCTTCAAACTTTGCCAAGCTTGATAAGTTTGAAGGGGTGGACTTTAGGAGGTGGCAGAAGAAGATGCACTTCTTGCTGTCAAGTATGAGTGTGGTGTATGTGCTGACCACTCCAATTCCTGATGATGGGGATGATGCTACAGTTGAGCAGATCAGGAGGAGGAGCAAATGGGAAAATGATGACTAGATATGAAGAGGCTTAATTCTCAATGGTATGTCTGATTCTCTGTTTGATATTTATCAGAACTTTGAATCTTCCAAAGAACTGTGGGATTCCTTGGATGCCAAATATATGGCTGAGGATGCATCAAGTAAGAAGTTTCTTGTTAGTAATTTCACAAATTATAAAATGACTGATTCAAGACCAGTTATGGAACAATACAATGAACTTCTTGGAATACTTGGAAGCTTTACACAACACAATATGAACATGGATGAGGCCATTAAAGTCTCATGTGTCATTGACAAACTCCCTCCTTCTTGGAAAGATTTCAAGCATACCTTGAAACATAAGAAAGAGGAGTTAACTCTGGTTGAGTTGGGAAGTCATCTGCGCATTGAGGAATCTCTCAAGATGTAGGATAATGACAAGCCAAAGAGTAGCAATGCTACTGGACCATCTGTTGTCAATATGGTGGAGCATAACAACTCCACCGGGTACAATGATAACAAAGGCAAACGCAAATATCATGATAACATAAGGGCAGATCCTAACAAGAAGGCAACACCTACTTGTTGGAAATGTGGCAAAACTGGTCACATTAAAAGGGATTGCAAAGGTGTTAAGGTTGGTGGTAAAGCCAATGGATCAAGCACTAATGGTTCAGGGAGTGGTGGTTCAACCAACTCACTGAAAGGTCAGAATATGTTTAATAAGTCTTTTCAGATTTATTATGTTACATATGTATCTGAATCTTATTATGTGCATGATGATGATGTTGCGTGGTGGGTTGACTCTGGTGCAACAGTTCATGTGTGCAAAGATAGAAGCTGGTTCAAGACCTATGAGTCACTGAATGATGGTTCTATTCTTCATATGGGAAATGAGTCAACAGCCTTGGTGCATGGTCATGGTTGTGTAGATCTTAATTTTAGTTCCGGAAAGATTGTAACTTTGTTTAATGTTATTCATGTTCCCGATATAAGGAAAAACTTGGTTTCAAGTAGTGTTTTGAATAATCATGGATATAAACAAGTTATTGAATCTGATGAATTTGTTCTTTCTAAGAATGGTGTTTTTATTGGTTTTGGTTATTTATGTAATCAAATGTTCAGGCTTAATATTACCACTGACAGTGTTATTTCAGATTTTGTAACCACATATAACCAGACTGACTCTATCCTATGGCATGCAAGGCTTGGCCATGTACACTATAAAAGAATGCAAGATATGTCTAAGGATGGGTTGATCCCAGCTTTTGACATGGACACTGAAAAGTGTAAAACTTGCATGTTGACCAAGATAACCAAGAAACCCTTTCAGGGTGTTAGTCGTGAGACTAAGGTCTTGGAGCTTATTCACAGTGACCTGTGTGATTTGCATGCCACTCCTTCTTTGGGAAATAAGAAGTACTTTGTGACGTTTATTTATGATGCTTCTAGGTTTTGTTATGTTCATTTGTTACATACAAAGGATGAAGCATTAGATAAATTCAAAGTGTTTAAAGCTGAAGTTGAATTACAACTTGGGTCTTTGATCAAAGATTAAGGACTGATAGGGGAGGTGAGTACATGGATACTCGGTACTTTCAGTCTATTGGAATAATCCATGAAACGGCGCCCCCTTATACTCCTCCTCACCAAATGGTATTTCTGAAAGGAAAACAGGTCTTGAAGGAGATGTTAATTCCATGTTGTCCTATTCAGGAATGAGTCAAGGGTTCTGGGGTGAAGCTATGTTAACAACTTGCTATTTGCTAAATAGAGTTCCCAACAAAAGGAACAAGGTTACCCCTTATGAACTCTGGACTAAAAGAAAACCCAACCTGAATTATCTCAAGGTTTGGGGTTGTAGGGCTGTTGTAAGACTCCCTGATCCAAAGTTGAAAACTTTGGGTGAAAGAGGCATTGACTGCATCTTTGTTGGATATGCTGAGCATTCCAAGGCTTTTAGGTTCTATGTTATTGAACCTAATGAACATGTTTCAGATAACTCAATAATTGAATCAAGGGATGCAGATTTTGATGAGAATAGATTCTCATCAGTCCCTAGACCAAGTCAGAGGATTCCTAATGGAACTCATGACGCTGGTGTATCAGAGGTCCCTGATGGTGAACCATCAGTGGTCCCTGATGAGGTTGTGGTTCAACAACCTGAACCTGTGCTCAGGAAGAGCAAAAGGGTCAGGAATCCGAAGTCATTTGGACCTGAGTTTCAACTATAATTAGTTGAAGGAACAAGGGATGAGGTCTCAAACCAATACTCCTATTGCTTCATTGTTGAGGATGATCCCAAGACATTTGAAGAAGCAATGAAGTCCCCGGATATTGCTTTACGGAAAGAAGCAATCAATGATGAGATGGATTCCATCATGGGGAACAACACTTTGGTGTTGGTTGATCTACCTCCTGGTTGCAAACCTCTAGGTTGCAAATGGATTTTCAAAATGAAAATGAAGGTAGATGGAACTATTGAAAACTTCAAGGCTAGATTAGTTATTCAGGGCTTTAAACAAAAGTCAGGGATAGACTATTTTGATACTTATGCCCCTGTGGCTCGTATCAGTACCATAAGGCTGCTGATTGCTATGGCATCTATTCACAATCTGATTATTCATCAGATGGATGTGAAGAAAGCTTTCTTGAATGGGGAATTGGATGAAGAGGTTTATATGAACCAACCTCAGGGCTTTATCATGCCTGGCAATTAAAACAAGGTGTGTAAACTGATTAAGTCTCTTTATAGACTTAAGCAGGCACCTAAGCAATGGCATCAAAAATTTGATGAAGTGGTTTTGTCTAGTGGTTATGTTCTTAACCAGGCTGACAAATGTGTATATTGCAAATTTGATGATTCTGGTAAAGGAGTCATCATTTGTCTATATGTTGATGACATGTTGATCTTTGGCACTGACCAAAATCAGGTTGACCCGACAAAGGAATTTTTGTCATCAAGGTTCTCCATGAAAGACATGGGGGAGGCTGATATTATCCTTGGTATTAGGATTAAACATGAAAGTAATAGAATTTCTATCTCTCAGTCTCATTATATTGAGAAGGTTTGAGGAAATTCAATTACTTTGATTGTACTCCAGTGAGTACACCTATGGATACTTGTGAGAAGCTGATGCCTACTCATGGCAAAGTTGTATCTCAACTTGAGTATTCTAGGGTAATTGGCTGCTTGATGTATGCCATGACTTGTACAAGACCTGATATTGGTTTTGTAGTGGGAAAATTGGCGAGGGTATACTAGTAATCCTAGTGCTCATCACTGGCAAGCCGTTCAAAGGGTACTGAAGTATTTGAAGAGAACTATGGATTATAGTCTCTCATATTCTGGTTACCCATCAGTGTTGGAAGGTTACACTGATGCAAGTTGGATCAGTAACACTGAAGACAATTCGTCTACCAGTGGCTGGGTATTTCTACTTGGTGGAGGTGCAATTTCTTGGGCATCCAAGAAGCAAACTTGCATCACCAGTTCAACAATGGAATCTGAATTTGTGGCTTTAGCAGCTGCTGGTAAAGAAGCTGAATGGTTGAAAAACTTGCTTCTTGAGATTCCATTGTGGCCTAAACCTATAGCACCTATTTCTATCCGGTGTGATAGTGCGGCTACATTGGCTAAGGCTTATAGCCAGATGTACAATGGTAAGTCTAGACACTTAGGTGTCGGACATAGCATGATTCGTGAGCTTATCATGAATGGGGTGGTATCTATAGAGTTTGTGAGATCTCAACAGAACTTAGCTGATCACTTGACGAAGGGTCTGGGTAGAGACTTGGTTATAAAGTCTGCTAAAGGGATGGGTTTAAGTCCAACTTAGTCACTGAATGATAGGACACCCAACTCCCTCCTGAGGAAACTTAGGAGCTGAGTTCAATGTGGCAAGCTGAACATTTAGTGAATTTGGAGCACATGTTTTATTTACATCCCAAGGCTGTGCTCAGAACCTGCTGAAAGGAGGATGAAGTCTTTACTTCTTAATGGTTAATTTTCTTTGAAAAAGTGCTTGGCAGGAGCATGAATAAAGAGGAACCACCTATGTAAATGTTGAAGTTTTGCCGCTTCAGGAAGCTTTGGACTTTTAGCTTTTACAACATTTATGAATTTGGATATGGACACATGCTTGTATAGTGTCAGGAGCTTTTAAGTGTTTGAAAACTTGTGTGTATTTTATCTTCAGGTATTCAAATGGGTTGAAGGGTTCAATTCTTAGAACACCCTGATTCTCGAATATTTGAAACGTGTAATTTACTAAGATGGAAATTCAATCCTCAGGACATTTTCATTTATGCACATGTTTTGCTTGATGTTTAATTTTATTTCAAAGGAAG
Organism: Chrysanthemum makinoi; assembly: GCA_910596185.1. Taxonomy (NCBI): domain Eukaryota; kingdom Viridiplantae; phylum Streptophyta; class Magnoliopsida; order Asterales; family Asteraceae; genus Chrysanthemum; species Chrysanthemum makinoi. Next base: position 165,720,409 of record OU343216.1, on the reverse strand, counting down.
TGAACTAAATTTGGGGAAGATTGTTGGAAAATTCAGTGCACTTGTGGGAATAGTTCACACCTTGTAATGGGTTAGGAGGTACGGAGTGTACACCCATAAGGTCCATGAACACCCTGACTCTTGTAGTGGTTTGTATTGGTAGTGCTAGGTGAAAGTACTTGTTGTGGTTACCACGATTATCGTGTTTCCCTGAGGCAGTACTTCCACTGGATCGATGTTTCCACTGAAGTGGTGTTTCCACTGAAGTGGTGTTTCATTGAAGTAGTGTTTACACTGAAGCAGTGGTGTTTCCACTGAAGCAGTGTAACCACTGATAGCATTATGAAAGTACTGATGAAAGTACTGCTTATAACGATCTTGACCTATTCAAGTGGTAGTTTCAACTGCTTAATGACCACGTTTAATTGGTCATGTAACCACTAACGGCTATAATGGGGATAATTATGAGGCTATTAATGGGCCGATTAATACTCATAATTCCATTGAATTAGCCAAGAGTATTATCCTATAACTAGGATATCTGATTATGCATGAAGAACACACAGAAAACACAAAACACTTATAAGCGCAAGGATTATTGAATTGTGCCTAATTCTATAACTGCATTTGGTCTTATCCCAAGTAGATATTCGTGTAACCCAGGCATTAGGGTCGAATAGTTTACTTTGGAAAGTGATCACACGATTCCAAGTGATATCCGGTAACCACCAAGTGGTATTTGTTACTGCTGACTAGTTCTTTGTTTCTGCTGAACAGTTGCATATTTTTGCTGAAGATTGATTATCTTACCCTTCTGCTGGGACACACCCGCCAACAGTTTATGTATTCCCTAATTCCTTTAGGTTTTGCAGCGTTATGGAAGTATACTGAGCAAATTGCTTTCTGATGACGTCCCAATTAGACCCACATGATCATGTGAGCCAGATCTTAAGCCTTTTCAATATGTCGAGCAACTGAGATCTAACTTCCCAAGACTTTCGTAGAGCTTTCACTTTTAAGTAATGAGTGTTACACTAGTCACCAGGGTATTTGTTAGCATCCCATTGTTTGTAGATGTTGAGTAAGGACAAATGATCGGATTCAGGCACGAAAAACCTTGTATGTGCAGCATCGCTTTCTTCTGCCAGGTCTTTGTTGGCCGTGTTTGTGGATCTCTAATCAAAATATACTGAAATACAAGAAAAGATTAAACTTTATAAACGTAAACTACTTTTTCATATATAAAATCTGTCATGCTTGTTCGTACATAATTCCTATCTATTTATACATACTGAAAAGATACAAATGAACCATTGTGTTGGTTCAGGGTATATGGCAGTGACTTCATAACTGTCATATAACCGTTTTTATATAACTGCTTCTGTTGACTTTTTAAAGTCGGACTTGTTTGGTTGACTTTCGTTGACCGGGTCAGAGTGGGTTGTGATGGGTCAGAGTGGGTCGATGGTGATTAACCCAATATTCTCCCCCTTAATCACAATCGTCTTGTCGTAGATCTTCAGTAGTGCTTTAAACTGCCAATAAGAGGGTTGGTTCTAAATCTTCTTCGATGAGGTTTGTCTCTTCTTGTCTTTGATATCTTCAATCTCTTTTATGGCAATGTGAGGCATAATGTCCATATTCATTGCAATTATAACACTTTACTTTGCTGAAATCTCTAGGCTTTTGCGTTGCTTCATTATAATCTTGTGAGAAATTTCCTTCTCTGTCATGATTTTGACTATGTGGTGGAATGTATCTTCCTCTTCCTTGATTATGTCTTTGAGCATTGTTGTTGTGTTTTGTAAACAATAGTTTATCTTGATCTTGGAATGTTCTTCCTTTCTTTGCCTTTACTCTTTCTTCGAAGGTTTTCAATCTACCAATAGCTTCGTCTAGAGTCATTTTATCTAGATCGGAGTATTGCTTTATGGATGCGACCATGTTAATGAATCTTTCAGGTACATAATTTAGCAATTTTCGTACGCGAGTTGATTCATCAAGTGTTGATCCAAGACTTGTCATCTTTGAAGTAATACTTGTCATCTTTACGGTGAATGAATCGATAGTGTCATCATTCTCCATTTGCAATATCTCAAATTCGGATTTGAGTGTTTGTAGTTTTGCCTTTTGCACTTGTTCCACTCCAATATTTCTAGTCTTCAATGTATCCCAAACTTCTTTTGCGCTTTTGCTATTTGCTACTTGTAATGTCATTTCTTCCGATAGTCCTTGGAATGGGTATGCCATTGCAGTCTTGTCTTGCTTTTCATCCATTTGAGTTGTAATGGTAGGCTCAATCATTTCCCATAGACCATTTTCTTGTAAAATGATCTTCATTCTTATCGACCATATCATATAGTTTGTTGCCTTTAACAAGGGGCATTGGAAATAGGCTGTCGATCCCATCCCCTTAGTTTTATCGTTGTTTGAACTATTACTATTATCGTCGTCTTTTCCCATAATTAATTTTTAAATGTCTTAAATCTAATAAAAATACTCTTATAAAACTTTGTTAATAACTTTATAATTCCTAAAAAAAAATTTAACAATAAAAACCTAAAACTTTTAAACCTTTAAAACTATATAAAAAACTTAAAAACTTTAATCTTTAAAACTTGTAAACCTTAAACTTTATATATTTCTTATCTTAAACTTAATAAGAAAAACTTAAAACCTGTTTCTTATCATAAACCAAATAAGAAAATTTAAAAACTCTAATAATCTTGGAATTTTCTTGTCATAAACCAAACAAAAAAAACTTTAAAAACTTAAACTTTTAAAACTATTAAAAACTTTTCCTTTAAAACTTAAAAACACTTAAATCTAAAACTAATTTATAAACTTAAATCTAAAAATACGTTAAAACTTAAACTAAACTTTTCAAAATACAAAACTATATATATAAATACAAAAAATAAAATAGAGGGTGTGATTTTGAAAAATATGAAACCTGATGGGTGTTGCCCTATTTTTTTGTACGCTTCTTTATTTAGTTTGGTACGGAGTATATCTTTTCTTGAGATAAAAAAAAGAGAGCGTCTCTTTTTAGTGAGACTTATATTATGTGTTTCTCTTCTTTTGGGGATGATCCCGTCTTCTCCCTCTCCAATATCGATGGTTAACCGCCTATTAATGGCTGTGTTTGACCGTCTCTTCTCCGGTGTTGTGTGTTCTTCGCAAGCACTAATAACCCTTTAATTGAAACCTAGGGTTTCGAATGATTTGGGGGTTTTTCTATCCGTGAGAGATTTGGTTGTTTGGAGATGAGATTGAGTCGATTGGTGACTCAAGTGATGTTCTGGGGTTGATTCCTTATCGAACAGGTGTGTTTTGTTCTTTATTGTGAATCGTATTTTTCTGCCCTCTTTGATGACTTTGGTATATAGTTTTCTTTCTTTTTGTTCTTGATTTGATTCGACTGGGTTTTTGCAAAAATGATTTGCCGATACTCAGTGGTGTTTCGATTCAAAGAACAGTGTTTAAAGAACCTTGGTATATGATGATTTGTGGCTCTGATACCAATTGTTGGCCGTGTTTGTGTATCTATAATCAAAATATACCGAAATACAAGAAAAGATTAAACTTTATAAACGTAAACTACTTTTTCATATATAAAATCTGTCATGCTTGTTCATACATAATTCCTATCTATTTATACATACTGAAAAGATACAAATGAACCATTGTGTTGGTTCAGGGGATATGGCAGTTACTTCATAACTGTCATATAACCGTTTTTATATAACTGCTTCTGTTGACTTTTTAAAGTCTGACTTGTTTGGTTAACTTTCGTTGACCGGGTCGTAGTGGGTTGTGATGGGTCAAAGTGGGTCGATGGTGATTAACCCAATAGTCTTTTGGACTAAAGAATACAGACAGGACTGAATGCATAGATACAATCGCCAAAACTTCGTTTACATAATTAAATTCTTCACCCATTAACAGCATTTTAGCCAGATGTGGGTCCAACCTATGAAGCACCGAAACGCCTACAAGGCTGGCGTTCCCGTTTGGAAACGGGGTGGGAACGGATACGCCCCCGAAACATTTCCAAACCGTTTCCCTAGCGTTCAAAACGTTTCCTATGAAGTTTCCTAGCCGTTTCTGGATTTCCAGGAAGTTTCCAAGCCGTTTCTTTTGGGTTTTAATGATGGGTACTACGGAACCCAAGAGTTGGTAGGTTAACTTTGGTGCTCAAACTCCTTTTCTCTAGACTTTGGCTTTTAGATTACTTGGACAACGTAGTTCGTCTTCTTGTGCTGAGCATAATTGGAGTACTTATGCATTTATTCACTCGCTAAGGAGGAACAAGTTGACTGCAAGCCATGCTCAAGACTTGGTTTACATCCATAATAATCTTCAACTTTTGTCAAGGAATCCGAATGATGATGTAAAGATGTGGGATGTGGGTGGAGATGCTTTTGATTCAATGGAAGATATAGGGTTTTTGGAGTTTGCCGATCTCTCACTAGATGAACCGGAATTTGAAAATGATTTGATTATTAATAGTTAATTACCTTTGGAAGATGTAGTATTTTTGGAGTTTACAATTTACATCAACATATATCTATTTTATATTTTCTTTAATATATTAATAATTTTTTTATATTTTTTTATTGTCGTATCTATGCCGTTCCCGTATCTTAAATTTTTGATTTTTGCCGTTTCCCGTTCCCGTATCCCTTTGCCGTTCCCGTTTCAGTACTACATAGGGTCCAACATCAGTCAGATTCCCTGTGTTGTTCAATGCTCCGGATATCCATAGTTGATACATGGAGTCGATTTTTTATGACTTTAAAAGCAAAAGTACGTTTTCGAGATTAGCCCTCTGGATTTTTGAGGCGGGTTGTTGAACCAATTTTTCCTTCTACGCGTCTTCTGTAAAAAGAAGGTAACAGGTACCGGGCCCAGTCCTACCTGCTCGACCTGCCCATAGGTTAGCAGTTTTAAAGAAAAGCTTACCTATAGCTGTCAAGATTTGCATCTTTCTACATTTCACGCAGAAGGACATCATCTGTCATATACTCGGCGTAAAGTAACACTTTTATACCTTCAACTGTTAATAATATTCTGCAAATATAAAGTTAGCGTTTTTAAGTCTGACTTAGTGTTATGTCCGGTGACATCTTCAAAACGAATAGCATAAATGACCTAGGACATTACCAAGCTTTGAACCAGAAAGCTCCCAAAAACACTGACGTGATTTACTCATACTTCGTCTTTCATGAACTTCACGAACAAGGTTGGAACCTTTCTTGAAATCTTAGCCATATCGGTCAAGTCATCCTTTAAAAGCATTACGGATTATGCTTGTTTTGTAAACACAATCCTCCCGCTAGAAATGGAGGCTTTGTATCTAAATTAAAATAGCTAAAATTCAGCAGTTGTTTCTTAAACCATAAATACCAAAAAACGGAAAATTACCAATTTGAACCGTGTGATATGGAACCTAATAAAAATGTACCCAATTTCAAAAGTTTATATCAAAATGAAGCTTTATTTAGCGAACCACCCTAAATCGCCAAACACTTGCCTATCTTTCGACCTGTGATGATGAATTGATAATGTTCCACAAATCAGAAAAGCATATAACTATGATAGAGCCATAATGTTTTGTGCACATTACACGTACCAGTCATTTTTTCACTTGTGGTTCTTTTATCTGGATGGAAGCCTCTTAACCCCCCTAATAAAATGATGAACTGTTGGGATCGAACACTGTGTCACCTACTTCCGTAGCAGATGTTGACTTTGAAGCTCTAGCTGGTCCAGATGGATATATTTTGGGTGGTAATTAAAGGGGCCGGATTGAGCCAGTGAGAATCATCTGTTAGTGTTAACAGGTTCCAACAACAGTCAGTACAACAACTCACCAACACTAGTACAGATGGCTATTTCGACCGATTTTACTTATGAGTGGTAAATAAAAAAGTAACTTGGAGGAAAAAACGGTGCCCAGTGTTGGAATTATATAACATGACAATCAATAAATAATAACAAAACATCAAAGTATACATGGGGAAGCGTATAGAATTTATTAACGAATAATTAATTAACATAAACAAGAATATGCCTACCTTACTTGATTCTAGCCGAACAAGAATCAAATCCACAAACTAGCAATTAGGAAGAAACCTAATTTGATTTAATTAGGATTATGTGAATTACCCCTTACCGTTTTGTAATTCAATCCAAGAATACTAACAATATTGTGTTAGTACCACTTTCTTGTACACACGTACTATACCGAATTAAAGCAATGCTAGTTTTAATCAAACCAAATAACTTGAGTTGGAAAAGTTTGAGGATCGACACCCTTTTGGTGTTAGTCGACCGGTTTTAGCAAAACACACACAAAACAAGTTTTAGGTTTAGCTAATGAGTACAAGAGATAAATTTCAAACACCCTTGGTTTTGTATTTATACCCAAACTAACTTGGTGAACAAGTTTGAGTTGTAGTTGGGTTGGGTTGGGGACCCTTGGCCAATCGGTGGTGTTATCCCACAAGGATTTCCAGAACCTTCCCAATATTTACAATCTAGTCCTTTTCCAACTACATTTAACGACCATTAGTCCATTACAACTAATTACTTAACGTCCGTTAGTTATTTCGTTTAATTAACAAATAAATACAACATTTATATTTAATTATTAACTTTAATTCTCATACGTAAAGTGTGCAATCCCCGTGGTCTCGAGTTCGATCCTAACTCACGTCTACTAATTTATATCCATAAAACCAACAGCTCCCACTTGGATATATCTTAATAGAGTGATCACATCGGTTAGCGTCTAGCAACACTTCGATGCCTCTAGTATGACTCGAGTAAGGCTCCTGGAAAACCTTTTAATGATTTCTCATTATTATTATCCTTTTCTTTCTAATACCACGTTAAATAAAGATATGGAATTAAGTCATTCTTTATAAAACTATTCTGTTTCTTGTTGTAAGTGATTGACCAAGATTACCAAATCTTCTAAACATATTTAGGGGAGATTTTGGGTGCGGCCGCACAAACATCTTGTCAACCCTACGAGGGGCCCAGAAGTATTAAACTCCAAATAAATTTGACGGAACAAATTCTATCTTGACTACGAGACTAACCCACAAACTTTGTAACAGTTCTGAAAACAACCCTTATGACTACCAGTTACGTATAGCGTTAAGTTGCTCCACAAAAATGCACTACATTCATGAAACTTGTCTCAAGTCTGAGGATAACTATTTATAATTTACTTATAACAATATCCACAAAGTAAATTATGTAGTTGGAATAAGTCCTGTATTCAATTTATTGAATATCATCTAAAATTGGTATGCATTCTCATTAATATACGTTCAAGTATATTCTACCACATCTCTCAGATTTGTCTTAGTTTAATGATACTCCCATATCATTAATCAACAACGGACATTTAGAATAACTTAGTTACTCATGGATTTAACATGCAAATATAGGACAACAATATTATAAATGAAAATAAACATAATCCAAACTTTATTTCATCAAAATAATAAATGTTTTACAATATCCTTTATCCAAATACTAATCACAGTTATGCATGAAACTATTAGCTAAACTAAGTCCAATTCCATTGGCAAGTCCAATAAGTTTGTCTTTAGCCAAAGCCTTAGTGAAAGGATCAGCTAAGTTGTCATCTGTGAACTTTCAATAGATTAATTTCACCTTCACGGACTTGTTCCTGAACATAGTGATACTTCCATAGAAAATGGCTGGTGCCCTTCATGACTCCAGGTTCATTGGCTAATATGATTGTAGCAGAATTGTCACAATACATATCAATAGGTGATTCAATTGAAGGCATAACACCAAGCCCTAAAATGAATTTCCTAATCCAAACAGCCTCCATTGCATCTTCTGAAGCAGCTATGTATTCACTTCATGTGACATACGCAATCGTACTCTGCTTCTTGCTCTTTCAGTCAACTGCTCCTCCACTGATGACAAAGACATAACCCGTCTGAGACTTTGTATCATCTTTACTAGACTGCCAGGACGCATCACAGTAACCTGTAACACCAAGCTCGTATGCGGATTTCCACCATACATTAAAAACATATCTTTCGTATTTCTAAGATACTTTAGAATATGTTTAACAATGATCGATGAAGTTCACCCGGATTCTGTTGATATTGGTGGTCATGTTCGGCGACGCCACATCGGCCTTGTGCATCTCAAAGCATACATAATAGATACTACTGCTTAGAAGCATAAAGAACTTTCGCATCGTGCCACCTCAGCCGTGTTGAAGCACACATATAAACTTCATAAGCCATGCTTTACTTCCATCGACAAATATTCTTTCTTGGAATTTTTCATATTGAATCTCTTCAATATTTTATCAATGTAAGCGCTTTGACTTAAACCAATTAACCGCTTTGACCTATCTCGGTAGATCTTGATTCCCAGAATGTATGCAGCTTCTCCTAAATCCTTCATAGAAAAACACTTCCCAAGATATGCCTTAACATTTTGCAAACTTGGAATGTCTTTTCCCATAATTAACATGTCATCGACATAAAGGATAAGGAAAATTACATCACTCCCACTAACTTTGTGATATACACATGGCTCATCAAGATTTTGAATAAATCCATACCTTTTGATTTCTTCATCAAATCTCTTATTCCATTGCCTTGATGCTTGCTTCAATCCATAAATGGACCTTTGAAGTTTGCATACACGGTTTGGAAATTGTGGATTCACGAACCCCTCAGATTACTTCATATAGATGTCTTCATCTAAGCGACCATTCAAGAAGGCGGTTTTTACATCCATTTGCCATATCTCATAGTCATAGTATGCCGCTATAGCTATGAGAATTCTAATAACTCTAATGTCGCTCACGAGGAGAAAAGGTCTCCTCGTAATCTATGCCATAAGTTTGAGTAAAACCTTGAGCAACTAGACGAGCTTTATAGACGTGTATATTGCCATCCATGTCAGTCTTAATTTTATAAAGCCACTTACTTCCAACCACCATGGCGTTTGGAAGTAAGTCAACCTCTTCCAGACTTCATTTTCTCTTATGGATTGCATTTCCTCATTCATTGCAACTTGCCATTTGTCCTTTTCAGGACTTGCCATGGCAGCTTTATAACTAGTAGGCTCTCCAAGATCTCCTAACATAGTTTCCTCAACCTTTACGTTAAGACATAGACGTTCAGGTGCATGCGTAGACCTTACGGATCTACGAACTGTTGGGAATTATGTGAAGTAGGATTTCTGCTGTCATTACTGCCGAAGGTTTCTGCTGAAGTAGAAGCAGAATCTGCTGAAGAAGTGATTCTACTGAAGAGTACAAGCATTACCGTGTTCTTCTTTGAAGGGTAAAAGCTGACTAGGATCAGCATGCGCTTACTGTATTAAATGCTAACTCATTATTATCTTTGAGCGGCCGAGGTTAGCATGGGTTTTATTGTATTGCTCAATATAGTCTAGTGTATTAGTCATTAAATGCATGCTTGCATGTTTAGTCGATTGGGTAGTAAGAGATTAGGGTTCCTTGTTTATAAAAGAAACCATATAGCTTGTAATAGAGACACGGGAAAACATAGAGTTTCAGGTGAATAAAAAGATCCATAGAGGATCTAAGTGTTCTTAGTAATAACAACTTGTGTTTACATTCCGCTTTAGAACACGAGTTGTAGAGATTTTCTATTAGTTTGCTTATGATTACATAGGCAACACTAACGATCCAGCTAGATCTTTCAAGGTCGCGAGAGTGTGCAACGTGTCAAAGCGTTCTAACAAGTGGTATCGAGCCTCGGGAGAGTCTCTACGATCTGAGAACCTTATTTTTCTCACCCACATACAACCAAAACTTATTCACAATGCACGGAACTGATGATGAATCGGATGTCACAAACACCAACAACAACAACATCATCAAAAACACCACTTCTATGCAGCAACTTAGTCTCTCCAACAGTAATGGCAAGTTTCCTTATCTGAAGAAGGAAGAATATGATCTGTGGACCATGAAGATGCAGAACTGGATCTCCAATATTGATTGGAATCTATGAGAGATAGTGAAGAATGGTACAGATCTAAAGAAGACCATCCGGATCTTGATGGTAAGTTTTCCATTGCTCCTCCCACAACTGCTGAAGAGGTTTTGGCTGTGCAAAGAGAGCACAAGGTAAGAACCATCCTCCTCCAATCAATTCATGAAGATCACTTAGGTGATTTTCACCACATGGTTGATGCAAAGGACATCACGGATGGCTCTTAAAGCTAGGTTTGGTGGTAATGAAGAGTCGGAAGAATGAGGAAGTCCATGCTTAGACAACACTTCCAAGAGTTCAATATTTCGGAAGAAGAGGGTATCCACAAGGGATACGACGGGTTTCACAAGATTCGAGTCGGCTAAACCAGCTGAATGCAAAGCCTGACAATGATGATAGCAACTCTAAGTTCCTTCGATCTTTGCCTCCATCTTGGTTGCATGTGAGTATAGCCCTGAAAGCTAAAGGTGGACTGGACATGCCCACTTTTGACGAGCTATACAACAAACTCGAGATCTCTTGAACCGATGTCGATCTCCTACCGTGCAACCTCCTCTGGTCATTCATCCTTTGTTGGGACATCCCACTCAAATATGATGATGCATGCTTCAAGTCCATCCTATTTACCATCATCATCCTATCGTCCCACTCCTTCTCATCCTCAAGCTAAGTCTGGAAGTATATTGGAGGATGTCCTTCTCTCCTTTGTTGCTGATTATGACACTCGGCAACATCGTATATGAAGACTTTGATCAAGTGGACCCACTTGAGATGGAGGAGATGAAGCTGAAATGGTAGGTGGCCATGCTTTCAGTGGATATCAAGAGGTTTGAAGAGAAGCGGGGAAGGAAGTTTGGTTTCAAGGGGAAGGATCCAGCTCGATTTGACAGAAGCAAGGTCAAGTGCTTCTCTTGCCACCAGATGGGTCATTTCTCTAGGGAATGCAAAGACAGGGAAGAGTGAGAGAGTACTAGCTACAATTCCTATCAGCAGAATCAGAAGGGAACTAACACTTCAACATCTCTGGTCACCATGGATGAACAGGTCAACTGGGCTGCACATGAACCTATGAATGAGGAAGCTGCTATCTGAGAGAAGCTAGGATTCTGGCTAGGTGCACTTCAGAGATAGGCATGATCGGTTTGCCTTCATGGGTCTTTCTCGAGTACACAAGCTGTATATTTGGTTGTAGTGAAAGATATATTGAACTGAAAGAAGCCTATGATACTATGAAACCTAAGTACAATGCATGCTATGTTGATAATGAAGCTCATAAACTTTCGTTAAAAACATTAGAAAGACAAAAGATTTGGTTTCAAAATAATCAGATAGCTTATGAAGAAAAGATTAAGGTGCTTGATTAGATCTAAAATTGCTAATATTAACTTTAAACGCACTGAAAAAGAAAAAGCTGAAACTCTTACTGAGAATCTAGAACTTAAAGAGAAACTTGCTGAGGAAATAGCTAGACATAAACAATGGCTGATATCAGGTGACAATCTAGCTAAAGAAATCTATAGTAGTCAGTCAGTGAACTCTGGAATAGGTTTAGGTTTTCAAAAGTATGTAGGATTGGAAGCTAGGAATGATGGGAGTAAATCTACACCTGCAGGCTTAGAACATTTTAGAAAGGAAGGTGATTTGCATGCTGTCCCTGGACCTATTAGAGGTGAATTCATGCCCACTTACCTGTCTATTATTGTTGACTTTGATGGATCACACCATCTGTATGGCAAAAAGTCAAAAGACTTGCCAGATAACGATGCTTCATCTTGTGATTTTGTCTCTTTCTCTGACAGTGACAATTCATCGGATCAAGGATCTACTTACATCTGTGATTCAAGTGATAAGTCGGACCTTCCCAAGCCCTCACCTGAGCCTACACCCAAGCCTGCACCCAAGACTATCTACAAGCCCTCTAGGATAGCTGCTGTGGAATCTACTTCCAAGCTGTTTCCCTGAAGACTTGTCTTTTAAATCTTTGCATAATCATTCTGTTAAAAACAATTCCTTTAATGTTTCTGGTTTAAGTACTTCTTCCTGTAATAGAACATCTTCTTTGTTGAATAAATCTTCCAAAAGGAAGACATGTTTTGTTTGTGGAAGTAAAATTCATTTGATTAAGGATTGTGATTTTTATGAGCAAAGATTGGGTGTTTGTGCGAATCAGCAGAAACCAAGACCTGTGTGGACCAATGTTAACAATATTCCACCTTATGTCCCACAAGCTAGAACTGACCCTTCTTGGAGGAAATCTCCTAATAGACTTTATGTGCGACCCACTAGCCCATACTTTAAACATGGTTATTGGCCTGCATATGTTGACTCTATGAAAAATGGGAAACAATGTTGGGGCACTACTGTCAAATCTGTCAAAACTTCAGCAGGTTGTTCTTAGAATTATAAAAGACCTAACTATCAATGGAAACCCAAGAATAATGGAGGATCTTTTTCTTCCCTCAATTGCAAAGTTTAAGGGGAGGCATATGCCTCAGGGGAGGCATATGCCTCAGGGGAGGATTTTATAGTAAACTTTGTGTTTATGTTGTTTGTTAACTCCTGTTTGTAGTTTTTGTATGGTATGTCTCTGTTTTGTCTCTGAGTTTGTTTTGCAGAATGCCTTGTTCCGGTAACATTCATCTAGTGTGGTTCTTAAATTTCTGGTCAAGTTAGCTAAAAGCTTATTGCTTGTTTCTTCTGAAATTTAAAGTTCTGAAGCAAACAATTTGATTCCACTGAAGCCAAAATTCTAAAGAGAAGAGTTTGAAGTCACTTTGTTCTTTCATTCATTCAAGAAACAGTTTACAACTTACATTTTCATATGCATCTTCAAGAATCTGAGCTATACACTTACGCTAATCCTAATCTAGTACATATGATCTATTCAAACATCTTAGTGAATGTTGGATATGCATGATCGCTCACAACTTTCACACTAGATCTTTGGATATGCGTTAGTAGGACTTGCATAACCATCCATTCCGTCTTTCTAGATAGCTGGATATTCATGACCAATACGACGAAGATGCTAAGGATCAAAATGGAGAGGATGGACTGATGAAAACGTTGATGATGACGATGACCACACATGATGATGGAGAAAAATAATATGTCCTTTGTGCTTCATCTATTCATTTCAACCAAAATGCAATCCATCCACCCTCCTTAAGCCCTTCCTTTATACGATGTGTGTTGATGCACCAAAACACAGTGCGAGAAAGACCTTGGACCACCTCTCTATCCTTAGGGGAGTGGCGGTTCTAGCTCGTGGCCTTTGTAGAGGCTGTGGTCTGGAGATTGGGAGTATGATGTTCTCTCCTTACAGGAGTCATCAGAATCTTCAACGGGAAGGGAAGGCTCTTTCACATCAGAGGGAGGCTCTTTCACTCTCTTTGAAGTGGCTTCCTCATCTGAGTCTTCATAAGGTGATGCATAAGAACTTAACGATGAGTTGTCTTCTCCACCGCCTGGATTGCTTGACAAATAACTTTTCTTCCACCTCTCAAGACTGCTTATAGAGGTTGCATTGTCATCTGATGAAAGAACGATCAGGTTGGAACTACTCATGGTTATTTGTGATTAATTTTGGTGATTTGAAGAAGCTAGGGTTTATAATGATTTTTGGGGATCTTTGATGAAGAGTTATGTGTGCATTGGGATCATTTTATAGGACGGGTTCGGGGTCAATGGGAATTAATGCGAGTGGTTGGCACAGTAATTCTAGAAACTTACCAAAGATTTCCTAGTCTTGGGTTGGTTTCTCTTGAAGTGTATAACTTCAGCAGATTGGTTATCTGTTTTACTGAAGCGTTACACTTTCTTGGGTCACGTTGAAATACACGTAAGCTACGGTCAACCAAACGGTCTAATTCTTTTGACTATAACTTGGGCAACAACTACCACTCCACCACTCACATTATTCCACTTCAAAACAAAACGATTCCCTCTCCTTCATCCAAAACACTTCATTACGAGAAACATAACCCTAAAATCTCAATTCATCAAATGGCACTTGAATTTAAGAAGGATCACAACAAAGTTGCTTTTCTGGGAAAAGCTAAAGATGATGAGCTGTATGAACCGATGGTGAAATTCTTGAAAAGATCCAAGCTTTGCTTTGCTCTAACACATTCTCCGAATGCAATATATGAATCGCTAGTCACTCAGTTTTGGGCATCTGCTTCGAATCGAAGTGAAACAGATTGTGGCTCACGATTGACGAAACGAGCACGTGGTTACGGAAGAGCTAATAAGGAGGAAGCTTCGCTTGGAAGATGCTGATGGAGTATATCACTCTAATCAAGAGGCGGTACTTACTGGGTGAGAGCGATTGGCTATCGAGGTACGAGGGGCCGACATTTGGTGAAGAAGCATCTTTGCCCTAAGTGGAGGTTCTTGGCTCACACGTTGCTTCAATGCATTAGCAACAAGTCAGGTGGATGGGATCAGTTCTCTTCCCAACTGGGATGTGGTATTGTGTGTCTTTCCCAAGGGGTAACTTATAATTGGTCTAAGTTTATTTTTGATAACTTGGTTGAGAATATTCAAAGGAAAAAGAATAAGTTTTTGATGTACCCTAGATTCTTACAAATTATCATAGACACCTCTACCCAAGTAGAAGCCTTTCATCCCATAGGTGCCCTTTCAGCTAAACTATTTGCCTCTATGAGAACTAACTTTGAAGGGGCACATTATCCCTTGACAGAAGCTATGTTACCTCAAGGTAATGTGGCTGCTGAAGAGGAGAATGTTGCTAGCATCCCACCCTCTTCACATGTTGCTGCTGATGGCAATCCATCAGTTAATTTTGATGAGGGCCCCTCCTTTTCTGCTGAAGCTTCTCATGTTGCTACAGAGCAGCCTCCACCAACACCAACTCTAGCACATTGTCCTAGTCCACCACCAGCACATGATCCTCTTGATAATTTTGAGTCTGATCTGAACAGGATGACCACACCTAGTCCTCCAAGGGAAACGGTTGTTGAAGTACCTCCTCATGTTGAGCATGACCATGTTTCCACTGAAAGGTCCAATGAAGCTCCCTTTACCACAGAGCAATCATTGGTGGAACGAGGACCCCATTACTCTCTCATCTGTGTATGCTCTTGTGAGCAGGAATGCAATGAGGTATCTAGACTGAAAAAGGAACTTGCAGAAACCAAGTATTCACTTGGTAATAAGATTAAAGATCTCTGAGGGTAAAGTTAAGGACCTAGAGAACAGACTTGAAAAGGAAACCAAAAGGAAGTTTGTGGTTTCTTCTGAGGAGGAAGAAGATGTACCTCAGTATGGGTCTCTTGATATGTTAGCTGATGTATCCCTTAATGATCCTTCATCATAATTGCGAGAATCTTCAAAGGAGAAGGAACACATTCTTTACAAAAGGAGAAAGAGATCGTACTTGAATAAAACAACTACTGAGGTATCCAAGGAACCAGAGTCTGTCAAAGCTGCATCTGCTGATATGTCCACTTCTGCTGAAGCACCCTCACAACATGTTTCTTCTGAAGAAGACTTGGGGATTTCCTCTGAAATTCATTATCAATATTGCGATGATGAGTGTGCTAAGGAGCCTGCTGTTAAAGGGAAAGGTTTAATGATAGAAGATGAGCTTGGTCAGGACTTGGTAAGTGAAGAGGAAAGGAGAGAACAAGACGAATGCTTTGCGAGTATAAGGAGAGAAAGAAAGATGAGAAATGGCTAAGCAGGTTGGAAGATCGGTCTACTTCTTCTGCGCCTCTGAAAGACAAAGGGAAATTGATGAAATACGTTACTCGGCTCCCGACTCTCATTGGGATGCCTACACTCAGCAAGTCATATCAAACCATTCACTCTCGAGTATCTTAGGTGCAGACTTCAACAGTGAAAGTTTTATGGAACAGATGATGGCTCATGGTCAACAAAGGAAGCAAGAAGCGTGAAAAGAGGAGAGCCATCACAGCTCAAAGGAATAAAGATAGACCTCCTACTATAGCTGAAATGAGGATTGTGGTGAAAAACTAGAGCTCATCTCTGTATAACACTGGGTTGTCAATGAAGCAAGTAAAGGCTTTCCCCGATCATGTTTTGATTATAAATATAATCAAATCATGAAGTATTCTTCTTCGCACACTTCAAACTTGAAAAGGATTCTTGGTGTTTAGGTGCTCCAAAGACGAAGAGGACAAAGACAGCTGAGATTGTGGAAAATTTTGATGATATGTCATGCTCTTCCAAAGTCTCTACTGAAGCTACCATGGAGTTTACACACTCTGCTAAACATATCAATCTGTGAACCACATGGTGTTTCCACTGAAGAAATAGTCATGCTCTCTTCTACCCCAAGCTAGCATCTGCTGAGGCGAGAAGAAGATATTTTGGATAATAACGATAACAAGGTTCCTTCTGGCTGAACCATCTATGGTTTCTATTTGAACCTCCTACAGAGATTGCTAGCTCTCCTAACAAGACTCCATCTGTGGCATCTGTTGGCTCAGGATCTTTGATATAGCAAGTTTAAAAACTAGGAAGGCTAGAAATTTGCTAGTGAGCATGAATGCCATTCGTGAAGATGCACAATCTTTAGGAATCTATAAGCCTGGAAGGAGGAAGAAGAGGATGGCCAAAATCACTAAGTTAGATCTTGAGGCGGATGAGTCAACCTTTATTAAAGAAGGGTCTTCCTCGATTTTCCGGATGGCTATCAAAATGTGTTGGTCAATTGGACTTTGACTAATAAAGAGCTAAATGCTATACATCGTTTGGACAAATCCTCAATGGAGTTCACCTTTTTGAAGGAAATACTCCATTTGGTAGACAGGCTGACTTGCTTACTCTGTACACTCTCGTCACCACCCATTACTGCACCAATGCACCACAAGGCTCTGGGATGTTCCTATTGGGAGATCTTCATGTTCTATTCAGCTCTCAATCTCCCAATGATAAAGGACATTTCATTTGGGAGAACTCACATTTATGGAGGGTTGAATCTTGGAGATTCTATCCTCTGCCTCGTGTGCATGTACTTGAGACGAAGGGTGGGATCACAGTCTGCATGTTGGCTGAAAGAACGTACCCATTGTCCAAAAGACTTATGGGAGGATCACTCGAGAAGCTAGAAATTCCTCCAGATCCAATTGGAAATGAAAGACCACAGGCTGAACAACTGATTAGCTTGATAAAGACACAACTCCTTCAAGCTCAAGCTGCTTCTTCATCTTCATAATGGTATCTTTTTGGTCCTTTGCATTATTTGTTTTATTTTACTTAATAATGTTTCTATTCCTTGTATTGTTTATTCCTAAAAAAAAATAAAAATAAAAAACTCTCTTTTTGATTTGTTGTATTTTGTTGATGGTTTTAACTCACCGAGATATACCTTGTGTATATCAAAAGTTGGCTAGTCCAAAGGGTACAGCTTTGGTAAAGACATGTCAAATCTGTTGATAGGCTGTAATGGTTTGCTCAAAATCATAGGGTCTGCAACCACCCATGCTTAATTGCTGAGAGTTGTATGGTCCTCAATTCACCATGGTCTATTCCTTTTTGGAATCCACGAATTGACAAGCCCACACGTATATGGATTGTGGTAAAGGCAACTATCTCCATATTTGGTTATCAATTCACCAATTCTAAGAATTGACTAGTCCTGAGCAAGCGGCTACGGTAAAGACACCTCAAATCCGTTAATATAGTTGTTGATTTGCTCATAAATCAGATGGTTATCAATGTACCATAGTTTACGAACTTAAACATTTGGCTACTCCAGTAGTAATGGCTATTGGTAAAGAGACATCAAATCCATTATTTTCCATGATTCACCTCTCTCGGATGTTAAACACACGGATGTGATGAGAATAGTATGCAACTGATAAGTATTGATGTACATTATGTCATGTGTTGCTGCAAAGACATGGAGTCTCAAAGGTTGATCATCATAGAGATGAGTTTGTTATTGGTTCTTTGCTGCTGATGTCTGATAACAATCCTCTAGTCTTGAAGTCTCAAAGATCTTTCAAGGTCGAGAAGCTGGAACTTAACCAAGTCAAATTCCAGTTTAGGGGAGGATTGTTGGGAATTATGTGAAGTAGGATTTCTGCTGTCATTACTGCCGAAGGTTTCTGGCGAAGTAGAAGCGAGAATCTATTTGAAGAAGTGATTCTACTTGAAGAGTACAAGCATTACCGTGTATTCTTCTGAAGGGTAAAAGACTAGGATCAGCGTGCGTAAACTTCTTGTATTAAATGCTAACTCTTTATTATCTTTGAGCGGCCGAGGTTAGCATGGGTTTTATTGTACTGCTCAATATAGTCTAGTGTATTAGTCATTAAATGCATGCTTGCATGTTTAGTCGATTGGGTAGTAAGAGATTAGGGTTCCTTGTTTATAAAAGAAACCATACAGCTTGTAATAGAGACACGAAACATAGAGTTTCAGTGAATAAAAAAGATCCATAGAGGATCTAAGTGTTCTTAGTAATAACAACTTGTGTTTACATTCCTCTTTAGAACACGAGTTGTAGAGATTTTCTATTAGTTTGCTTATGATTACATAGGCAACACTAACGATCCACGAGTGATAGATCTTTCAAGGTGCGAGGTGTGCAAGCGTGTCAAACGTTCTAACACGAACGGGAGTCACTTCAACTTCTGGTGGAGAACCCAGACTATCTGGTTCTTCCGGAAGTACGTTAGTGTTTTCAGAAGGTAATGCATCTTCATGATCATCTTCCGGATCATAAACTCTCCCACTGAATTCTTGAGATACGATATCATTTTCTAGAAAATCTCCATACCTAGCAACAATTACTTTATTTTCAGTTGGATAGTAAAAGTAGTAACCCATAGTTTCCTTAGGGTATCCTACGAAGATACACTTTTTAGATCTTTGTTGGAGTTTATCTGCTGAGTCACGTCTAACATACGCCTCGCAACCCCAGACCTTTAAATAAGACATGTTAGGAGCTTTACCATGAAATATTTCATATGGTGTCTTATCAACCTTCTTTGTGGGAACCATATTTAGAATGCGAACAGCTGATTCTAAAGCATAATCCCAAAAGGATAAAGGTAGAGTAGTAAGATTAAACATAGATCGTATCATGTCCAACAATGTAAGATTTCTTCTCTTAGATACACCATTTTGTTATGGAGTATATGGAAAGTGAGATTCTGGACAATTCCATTCTCAGCTAAGTAATCTTTAAACTCTTGGCATAGATACTCGCCTCCTATATCGGATCAAAGAGCTTTAATCTTCTTTCCCAATTGCAGTTCTACTTCCACTTTGAAAACCTTAAATGTTTCAAACACCTCATGTTTATGCTTAAGTAAATAAACATAACCATAACGGCGGAAATCATCAGTAATGGTTAAGAAGTAGCTAGCACCTCTCTTGGACACATGTCTAAGTGGTCCACACACATCAGTATGAATAAGACCAAGTAGATCAGAAGCCCCCTCCATATTGCTATGAAAAGGTTTCTTCGTCATCTTCCCAGATATGCATGACTCACATCTATCAAATGATTCATCATTGATATTCTGCAAAAGCCCTTCACGTTGCAGCTTTTGCATGCGAGCCTTGCCTATATGAGCAAGTCTACAATGCAAAATATAAGAAGAATTCAATTCCAACTTTATTTTCTTATTTTTGACAAATCGTAATTTCAGGTCATTTTACAAACTTTAAAAATTTTACTATTCATCTCGGGAATTTACTATTCATTAGTTACTATTCATCGTTTTTTAAGTCGATTTGATATTTTGAAAGGTTATTTCAAAATTTTACTATTCACGAAACACTATTCACACCTTGAGAAAAATCACTATTCATGCTTCACTATTCATCATTTTCGTAAATTAGGTTTACTAGTATCAAATTCGCGTAACCATAAGGGTTTAGCTGCGAATTCATGAAAAATCATTGAGGACATTACATATAGACTAGAGTTAGTCTACATATCATCAGTAATATCATCATCATATTAGTTCATACATAGGTTTGCATATTTCATTAAACGTATATTTTCTTATTAAATAAACGTTATCGCATAATCATTTATTTTTAATATTTGATCCGACACTTCCAAAAATTATCTTGATATATTTTTATACTCATTTTAAGACTATAAAAATTATATTATTAGTTTACCCAATGTTTTAAATTTATTTTGTATATAAATTATATATATATATATATATATATATATATATATATATATATATATATATATATATATTTCGATGGTTTTAAGTAAATACTACTCGATAATTATTTATTCACTCAATACTTACGAGAAATGCATTTTTATAATTTTTATGACTTTGATATATTTCATTCTGTTTCCGTTGAAATCGATTTCTAGCTAACGCTGCATTTAATAATTAATTTTATATATAAACTACACATGATACTTAACTAAAAATACACTTAAAAATCAAAACTCATCCAACCCTCCCCATGTAACCCCTTGGCTACCACCCCCAATGAGTCACCATGTTTTCATAAATATCTCTAATATACAAGATGTACACATACATTAATCATGACTAGGCTAGTAATATACCAGATATTTACCTCACAAAACACACACACAATACTTTGCAAAGGTGAAATTAAATCAAATCCTCTCCATTTCTTCTCTACCATTCGGCCAAGGCAAGGAAACAAGAAGAAAACATTAAATTTTCAAGCTACAAGTGATTTCATAACACTAATATACTTCTATTTAGGTTTTGAAATGGAAACCAAGAAGTATTTAGGAAACCTAGTTACCATAAACCTCATCATAATACTTGTAAGCTTTTTATAATTTTCATTACTCATTCATAATCATTCTTGAGTTATTTTATCATTCTAGTAAGAAATCACGCAAATATTATGTGATTCATACCACTTTTAATTGTTTTTAGTACTTATTATGAGTTATAATCATCCTATAATTAATCCCTTGAAACATATCATTGTTGATGATGTTTAGGAACCCATGACACCCTAATAAGGTGTATGGTAGGTTTAAAATAAATTTGGTGTTGATTTGAAATGATTGAAACAAGTATTACGCTAGAAAAATCATTTTCGACAACATGAAATAGAGGTCCGATCGTTTTTACAAAATCTGGAAATTTCGTCAGGTCAAGGATTATTTTGGGCTAGATATTCAGAAAGTAGACTTTAAAACGAAACCGTGGTCGCTTGAACGGGTTAAAACGGATTTATAACGAAGAAGTTACGCTATTTTCAAGTTTAACGACGAAAACTTATTTTCTAAAAATCCAAACACTGTTAAGGTATTTTTTAAAGGGGCAAAATGAGTTTTAAACATTATCTAAATGAGTCGATTTATCAAAAATATATTAGTATACTTTAATACGAAACTAAGGATATATAAAACGTAGAAAACGGACTTATAACGACTAAGTTACACGCGTTTAAATAAGGTTATCGTAACTATTTTATACAAATATAAACACTTATATTTTCTATTAGACAAAATAGTTGTCGCTAGTGACCATGTTTGGAGTCGTTTTTCACATCGATAGAATACTTTTGAGGAAACGATGTCTTCAAGTAAAAGTGAGTTCACCTAGCCTATTTTCCAAAATGTTCAACCGTTCATCAAGCGAGGTTAAACGAATAATATACGGTCACTCAAACTTTGCCGAAAACTAACCTTAAACAATATTTTTAGTCCGACTACCCTACTTCATTTATATTTTCTCTATGATCGAGACCTCTTTGATCAAAAGTTAAATGCTAAAAATTTTAGATAATTTTACAAGCTTTCCAAAACCATTGAGTTTATTTCCTAACACTCGATATTCACTATTTTACGACTAGCTTTTCGAGGCCATTTAGCCACTTTCATGAATTGTCAAATTATATTGTTTTATGACGAAAAATTATAATTTCTTAATAAATCACTAAATGAATATCGTAAGATATCATTTCAACGTAAGTACTTGTAAAGTAATTTATAACTTGACAATACGTTATAAACTTATTTTTCGACGATAAACTTTATATTCAAAAATGCATAAGTGGTATGGATATCATATGAGTTTGCATGCATAACATTACATCATGACTTATACTAGATCATATCATTCATGATAGGTCGTAGTTAGAGATTTGCGCCTCATTTCAGTGTACCCACTTTTGTCATCACATCATTGTATCAAGTGAGTTTTCATAGCCCCGTTGTACAAGTTTATAATTTATTTCAAACCTACGGGGGAGAATACATTGCTCATCATTTTTATTATGATACCAAGTATATCAAATTCATTACATTGCTTAAGTTACCTGATTGCCAATTGAATGTCCCCATATCATAATCATGAACCGTTAATTACGAAGTTAGCGAGGGTGAGTGAATAGATCTATTGAGGGTGACTCCTCCATCCGGGTTGGTGGATTCCAACTGGTCAAACGGATGCATTTCATTTAATATCATTATTTGAGTTTCTTGGCAAAACACTTCTGTTGGGGTAGAACATCATGATCAGTCTAACCCCGATTGTCATGTGCTTATAGCAATTGTAGCATTTTTATGTGACATATTTGTCATACATGGCCTATACTTGTGGTAGTCGTATAAAACATTTTCATAAACTCTATGAACTCACTCAACCTTTGTGTTGACACTTTTAGCAATGTATTTTCAGGTATCTAATGCATACACTTCATGGCATGCATGTGGATTTATCATAGAGTCGCGGTGACGACGCATCTCACATGGGTTTTAAGCACTTTAAAACATCGTTTGGATTGTATCAAACTTATTTCCGCAAATGTTGACAATCTTTTGGGACCTATCTTTTGTAAACTCTGAATGTTTTATTATATCAAACGATGTGCTTTTCAAACGACACTTTAGGTCGTTCAATATAACTGTAAATGTAATGCTATGGCGATCATCCCCACATTATTCCATTCCATTTGTAAAAGCAATTAATTTGGCGGTGTGACAGATTGGCATCAGAGCAAGAGTTATAGAGAACTAGGTTGTATCATTGACCCTAGAATATAACTACATCATCATATCATCTCATCATTTCATCATAAGTGCATATTCATTATACATGCGGTTTTATCCATTTGTGTCTTCGGGTTATTTACTTTCATTTCAAATCGATTGTCACATTGATTTCTTGGATACCCATCCCATCATACTGCATCAGGGACTCGACATGGAGAATGTCTTGTCATTCCCTATCACAATTTTAACATCAGTTGACTCAACACCGATAAGATCGGATGTGGATGAGGCTGAACCTTTAGGAGACTGAAGTGCACCTACACCATCCACGATCACCATTGATTCACCGTAGGATCAGGACAGTTCCTATCATTCAGTCGAGACAGATCATACCATTTGGTAGGACTTATAGGCTTAGTCCTAATGGACCTATTAGGGTGCTTACTGCAAAGAAGAGAGTACATTCTCTTACCCTCACTCTTAGTGCATACTCTAGCTTTACCTCTGAAACGTCGCGAGACAACACGAAAGAGGGTAGTATTTCATTCACCCTCATCTCCTAACTTACCACAAGGATTTCATCATCATCATCATCATTATCACCTAGAGCACCATCCGTACCATCACATCTCATAGACACTACTCATACATCTGACTTGCAGCTTGGGAAGCGTGCATGATTTGACACACCATTACCATCTAACACTAAGATTATAGACACTACACCATCTTATAGGTTTGAGGACGTGAGAGCTCTAGAACATTCTTTGCTAGGCAGATCTCTTGCTCCTACACTTGAGACATGATTAGATCATCAACAGGAACAGAAAATAAGTACCTTTTTATCTAATGTAATATTTATCTTTTATTATCTCCACGATAATCACAACCTTCAATTATTTCAATCCCTATTCCAATTGCCCAATTTTCAATCATTTCGCAACAATATACCGCTATCTTACTAGGGATTAGGGCAACTTTATTCTTGATCGATTAGGAGACTATTACCATTCTATGAGGTTCTCCCAGGTATCCTACAAACCATTCAACAAATCTCATTTCAAGTTATTTTGCTACCACTTTATGAAATTATTTCACATAGTTTTATTTCAAGCTATTTTACTATCATCTTAGGAAAATGGTTTCACAAAGTTCTAAAACAATTTATTTTGTTACCACCATATAAATTGACTTTTAGTCATTCTATCAACTATTTACTATCATTACGCGAAACGATTTTCATGTTACTCTAAAAAAAATTGTTTGAGCCATATGTTTACAAAACAACTTAGTTGAATACCATCTAAAACTTCGGAGAAACATAATACCATTTCAACAAAACCAAGCATAACATCATTTGTCCTCGATTATACATAGCCTGATCACCTATGTATAATTCAGGAAGAATTATGTCATGAAAGAAACAAGCATCTTTTCAAACTTCCTAAAACAATCTTCATTCAAAAGCAAAACTTTGTAACCAGACAAATTGTTCATAAACATTTCTTTTTGTTAACACTCTATAGATACCAACGCCACTCATCACTCACTCAACCGATAAGTTAGAATTTTACCAGTGACCTTTTTTAGGAAAGACTTTCCATACAATTTATGAGAAGGATTCCTAGATACAAGAAAATAATGAAAGGATTTTAGGACTATCAACAAGGACTACAAATATGTAGTAAGATGTTTCAAAACTCAATAGAAATTTTAAGACATCACGAGACAATCTGAGCCACTTCTTTGGACTAGAAGCCAAATTCAATCATTTCAAAAGTACCAGCTAGACCGAGTTACAAGATTTAATACAAAGCGAATACACTCTAACAACGCTGTAGAAATAAACCAAGTCTCCTAACTTAGACTACAAAACATTTTATTAAACATGGCCTCAACGATATGTGAACTTCCCTACAATGAGTTTCCCTCAAAGGATAATTGAGTTAAATTAAGGTAATCGATATAAACTTCCCCTAAGGCATTGTGTTCCCTAGAAATTCCAAATAACCTCACTTCCATATCAAGAGATGCAACAGGTGTGAACATATCGGACAATCAATGACTCTCCACCTACAAGTGAAATCAGAAAAAATATTCTTCGACATAGTATGAGCTGATATCTACGTTTTTACTAGCATGATAACAATCTCAATGATGAACTATTTTAGAAGCACTCAATATCGGAACAAATCTTGAAAATCAACCACTACACCACATCACTTAAATATTTAGGGTATTGTGACTTGACAACATAGAGCGTGGAAATATTTTGATAAGAGAAATTAAGAGAGACACCATCAAACAATAAACATTCTAGTAATGGAGACTAAGCGCCTTAGGCAAAGAAGACTCAAGTCATGACATTCGCTAGAATTAGAAACGAGAGGAATCACAACTATTACCCATAATCTATTCTTTTCAATAATGTTCTTTTCGACAGACTTAACATTTTGAAATTTGGCACGAGACACATGGTATCAATTTCAATTATACCTAATATAAGGTAGCCGATTCACCTTAGACTTCTGACAATCATTTTAAGATTCCCTTGGAACCTACTAGGACAGGAGTACCGCCTATTATCCTCAGCCCAATGGTCAGAACGAGAGAACAATTCAAACATTAGAAGATATGCTCAAAGCATATGTGATTGTTTCTAGAAATGAGTAGGCAAATCATTCTTCATCGAACAAATTCCCTTACAACAATAGTTATCACATGAACATATTGACTGCACCAATTGAGGCACTATATGGTTGAGGTGTCAATCACTTATTCTGGGCCAAAATCAGGAAAGTCCAACACACTAGTCCATAACTTATTCATGAAACAACAAAGAAATCGTACAAATCAAGAATCAGTTACAAGCAACAACAAATAGATAGAAAAGCTCGTCGATATCGGCGCCTTAAAATAATGAAATATGTTCCATAAGTCACAAACCATTAGAATTTCAAGTTGGCAACAAATTTAGGTTGAAAGTCTCGCTTTGGAAAGGCGTAGTACGATTCAGAAAATGCGGGAAGATCCGATGCGACTCAAATATGTTACAATTGGATTTCACAAACACACTAAACCATAATCACAAGTGGCGTACAAGAAGGTTTTTAGAGAGAGAAAGTTAGAGGTTTAGGGAACTTAGTGAGAGAAAGAAAAATCTTATTATGAGCTCCAACTCTCTACCTTGGAAGGTAGAGAGTATTGTTAGTCTTACAATAAAAGCGCATACACACAGCGGAACGTGGATCGGGCATCTGATGGGTAAAGACCCGTTCGTCCTCCACGGTGTTACTTAACTAAATACTACTTTACATTAAATAACTACGACTCTGAGCTTTCTAGCGAATATATATATACTTGAGGTGACGACTTTAATACACGGAATTTCTAATTCCTAACAATCTTCCCCTAAGGGAGGTCACCTCAAACACACATTAAACTTACATTGAATACAAGCAGATATTACATTATAAATTGTTCTTGCACTCTTGATGTAGTACTTTGCTCTGTGCTTCGTAGTCATTGATTCTTTACATTGCATGTTTGGTTAATCAAGTGGAGGTCTTTTCTTGATCCGCGTGATAATGAGATTTGAGCTACCTTTGAGATCATCGGATACATTAAATCTCGACTCTTCCTTTGTGGTGTTGATATTATGTGATGTTGTGACATTTGGACCGACATGCTCACATTATGGATCATGATTTCTTCTCATCAGAGTAGCGGAAGCTTTAGTTGATTCATGATATTAGCGGCGGTAGCGAAGCATGGAGTGATAATATCAGAGTCATTGATGCACTAATCATGATTTCTTTGGACATGAATGTGATGTGTGAGCATGCGGCAATAGATTGACCGCTCCATTACGATCGGTACCAAGCGTCGGGCGTACATGCATACAGCGAGTTAGCAATAAAGCACGAGAGTGTCTTTGCCACTTTCGATGAATTGAGGTACCGGCCACGGTTCCCGTTGATCGATACAAGTACTACACTGTGATCGGGTATAATTTGAAGAATTTCCTTGGCGACGGGGGTTTGCTTGCTCTAGCCGTTCTCAAACGGAATGTCTCAAAGACAACGAAGTAGTGAACCGGTAATTGAGATTCAGCGATTGATGAAAAGAGATTTGAAAAACAATCGTGTATTGCGCAATAGAAATTGTTTTTGCAATACAACGAAGGTTTTAATGAAAATCAATTATCAATCATAAACACCTTTTATTTGAAATATTAGTACCACGGTTGATGTGCTAAAGAAAAGAGTTTTTAAGCACAATGACCGGTTTTTCAAAGGTATCCATCAATCCATAACTTTGAACGAGGATTGATTCAAAAGATTGAATCGCCCCATTGTTTTACGTTGGTTTGTCACATGGTTGATCTATAGAATAGACCTCACATGCCACCCACGAGGAGCTTGTTTGATGTTGGCTCTAGAAGGCTTTCCATCTTCATTGTGAAAATGATTGCATATCACTTTCGGATGTTACGGCAATACCACAAGGATAATGCATAGGACTCAAGATATAATCTCTCTTTCCACATTGTGTGAAACAGAGAGTCTTCATTGAACGTGTCCTAATGAGATTTATTGATGATCTCGTGGCTCTAGACTCAATTTGTGCATATTTGGATCCTATATCGGAGACTAGGGAGAGGGTCTCCTTCTTCAATATCAACAATCACTAAGAGAAAGTCGATAGATAATGTCGGTTCCCGTGAGAATGAAACAAGCCCTTTTAAGAGGAACTTGAGTGGTTTGGGAAGTTTAGTGCGGTCGCGTCCTTTGGGTCCATGGACGTCTTGTCTTCAATACCGATGTTACCTTAGTAACCACTAGTAGCATATGAATTGAACCGGTTTACGCCCTAAGGTTGAATAAATGGAGGGCTATTTGTTTTCACCCTTTTTCACATTCAATTCTTTTTAATTCTTCAACCCCTTGATGCTTACGAGACTTCATAACTAGAACCTTGTTGGGTTTATTCGACTAGCTCTGTCTCGATCCGACTCTTCCCATTATCTCACTTTTTCTCCTTTTTTCATCATACCTAAGGACTCTACACTATCTAGTGGATTGTCCCGGGGTAGATCCCTCCGATTCAGCGGATCATGGGAACAAATACCTAACCTTATCATCCTTATATCACCATACATAAAGTAAAGTTGGTCGGTCTATTTGGTATTGTTCATCCGCCATTGGAACCAATTGAAAACCATTTGAAAATCAATTCGGATACTTGTGATATATTATCAAAGCATTTTGTACTGAATTGTTTTGATATTTTAGAAAGAGAGCTCCCCCTCAACATGTGCATCATGTATTTGAAATCGTTTTGGCACACAGAGGCAAGAGGAAAGAATTAACTTCTTTGATTTCTATTTTCTAAAAGATATCAACATCACTTCCCTAATCAAATCAAGTAGATAAAGCATTTTGGGAAGGATGAGGTTTTCATAAGTTTGCTCCCCTTCAATATGTGCCTCGAGGTTTGAAAGAGTTTTGCACATACAAGAGGAACTGCAAATTGATCACGTTTCAAATCTTTGTGGTTTAAGATAGATGCTCCCCTCAACATGTGCATGGAAAATTTGAAATCGTTTGTCACATGTGGGGAGGATAACTTGTACATCCTTATAAAACCATTTACCGAATTATCGGTTTAAATCCAATTTAAATCACAAATTCTCCCCCGATCACAATTATCAAATTGAGATTTGTGATCTCTTATAGATTTAAATTGATTTTGAAAGCTTTTAAGGAGAATTGTGACTTGATTATGAAAGCGTTTTAACTGATAAGGATCGGATTATGAGACTTTAAACTCCATTGATTAAACATGCATGATTATCTTTTGAAAAACATAATAGTAAGTGCAGTACCATTGTTTGAAAAATACACTTTTTGATTTAATTTGAAAAATCATTCTCCCCTCAATCAATGACATAAGTTGTTGATTGAGAGATAGATATTTTGACAAGCTGTTAAGTCTGAGATGATTTTCAAAAATAGAGTCCGAGTTAATTTTCAAAGCAATTAGTTTTCATTAGATAGTAGGTGATTGTTTTATAGAATCTGAGCATGAGATTTGAAAACCAATTTAAAGCATGGCTCTGTTCTTTCAATAAAGAGCGGGTTATTGCACAAATGACAATAAACCATTGTTTTACTTTCTCCCAAAAATATTTTTGATTTTTTGAATTATTATTATTTTATTTATTTATTTTTTTTTAAATGAACATTCGAACAACATCTAAAGTCCCGTGTCATTCTTTGAATGACAGCACAAAAACCGTAGATATTTTTTGAATCGAGAAAAATATGATGAAAAGACAATATTTTTTGGAATTTTCAAACTTTTTTTTGTTTTTTTTTTTTTTTTTTTTTTTTTTTTTTTGAAGATTTTATAATTTTGTAATTTGATTTTTCAATAAATATTTACAAGAGATAGATGAAGAAAGACCTTTACTCCTCGTCTTCCTCACGAAGGCGTTTGAGTGTTCGGTTGAAGGCTTTTCAAGCCAAGTCGTGGAAGAATAAACTCAAAGCGTTCTCTTGGAAGAGCTTTGGTGAAGATGTCCGCTAAGCGGTATTGATCCTCACAAAATAGAGTTCCACCACACCTTTTCCACTTGTTCCTGATGAAATGATGTCGAATGTCGATATGCTTTGCTCTTGAGTGTTGAACATTGTTGCATGAGAGAGCAATAACACTTTTATTATCACGATGCAGAGGAATTTTGTTGAATTCAAAGCCATAGTCAGATAATTGGGATCTCATCCAAAGATTTGAGCACAACAAGATGACATGGCTATGTATTCAGCCTCTGTAGAAGAAATAGAAGTACTCATTTTCTTCTTTGAAGAACAACTCACAAGCTTATCACCCAAAATTGAGCACCTCGGGGCGTGCCGGCGAGTATCTTGACACCTGCATGATCGCATGCATATCTTGTTAGTGACATACCGGTGTCCTTCTGGTACCAAAGTCCCATATTGATGGTTCCTTGGAGATACCGAAAGACCCGTTTAACCGCTTCAAGGCGATTTTGGTAGGCTTAGCGGATATCTAGCACACATGCATACAGCGAAAAGATATCAGTCTCTAGTGTGAGGTACATGGGGATCGATCATACTACGATATTTCATTTGGTCTACCATGATCCATGAGTGGTCCTCATCTAGTTTGGTTCGTTCAATCATGGGAGTGTCAACGGGGTCACTTGAATCAAATCCAAATTTCTTTAAAATCTCATTTGCATATTTAGATTGATTTATGAAAATGCCTCAGGGACTTTGTGAAATTTGTAATCCCAAGAAAAATGACATTTGTCCCATCATTGACATTTGAAATTTGGAACCCATTTCATTTGAAAACGATCACATTCATTGGGGTCAGTCGAGGCAAAGATGATATCATCTACATAAATTTGAATGTGAATTAAATGTTTGCACGACTTCACGGTGAACAATTAGGATCAAGCTGCTCCTTTCTTTGAATCCGGTAGATAGAAGAAACTTTGATAGCGTATCATACCATGCCCTTGGAGCTTGCTTTAAACCGTAAAGAGCTTTCTTCAAGCGATAAACGTGAGTAGGATGCTCTGGATTCACAAAGCCGGGTTGGTGGCGTGAAGCGACTTCTTTAAGATCTCCGTTGGAAATGCCGTCTTTACATCCATCGATAGACTACCATGTTCTTACTTGCGGCATTAGCCAAGAAGATTACGATTGCCTCGATTGAGCAACGGGCAAATGATTCTTCAAAGTCAATACCCTCCTCCTGATGGTATCCTTTTGCAACCAATCTAGCCTTATTCTTTAAAACATCACCATGCTCATCAAGTTTCACTTTGAAGATCCATTTAGAGCAATGATCATAGCACAATCTGGAGCAGGTACTAATTCCCATACATCAAGTCGATCAAACTCATGAATTTCTTCTTGCATGGCATTGAACCGGCTGTCTTCATTCATGGCGGAATTAACATCTTTTGGTTCGATCTTAGAGAGTACGGAGTTGAAGAAGCACCATAAGGCATCGGTTGCCAGTTGTTTCCGTGTGGATCTTGGGCGAGAGGGATTTCCAATGATGTTGTCTAATGGATGATCGTGAGTCCATTTTCTAAGGTGTTCATGTGGTTGTTGTTGAGGGGCGAAGTAGCGAGTCGATGTCTCTGAAGAAGATGGTTCGATGATGATTCAGAGCAAATATGTTTTCAAATAGAGCATCTTCAGGAGTAGCAAATGGATTGACTTCATCATGTGAATGCCGAAGCATTTCCATGATGTACACTTGATGATTGATGATTTGTTGATGAGATTGATTGATCGGTGCAGGTGCTTCTTGACTTAATGACATAGAAGTTGAAGGGTTAATTTCATTGACAAGGATAGAAGCAGCCTCTGTTGATTGGATTGACATATCATTGTTACTTGGCTCAAATTGTTCATCAAACATTAGATCAAACAGTTTCTTTAAATCATCTTTTGAGGGAGGTACATATGGAGTTCTTTGAAGAGGTGTTTGGTACAAGAGATGAACCAATGGGACTGTTTTGAAGTGCGGGTCCAGGCTGGAATGTCCGGAGCCATTTGACCGGTCGACTCATCAAGCGTGGCGTGAATTGTTTCCATGATATTTGGGTTCTCTTGTTGTAGATTCGGTAACCTTTTTGTTTGGTGCATAGCCTACAAAACTCAATGTCGCTTTAGCTCTAAGTTTTCCTAAATCTTGACCATCATTAGTTGGATAACATAAAGCACCAAACATATGAAGGAATGAAAGATTCGGGTTTTACATTTGTGGACAAGTTCATATGGAGTTTTTCCATGAGCAGTGTGAATCAGGGATCTATTTTGGGTGTAGCATCGCGATGTGATGGCTTCACCGAACAAAGAAACATTGGAACTTTGAGTAAATCGGCATAGTCCTTGCGGCTTCCACAGAGTTGATTTAGTCTTTCAACTACACCGTTCTGTTGAGGAGTTCATGGAACACTTCTTTGATGACTGATTCCAATACTTTCATAAAACTCACAAAGTTTTTGTTAACAAACTTCAGTTCCATTATGCGTTACGATGATTACGACCGTTTTGTTAAAGTCGAACTACCAAAGAGCAATTTTGTTTGATGAGTTTGATGATGATATCACGGAGTTTCATCCTTTGTCCTTAAGAACTTTAGGTGAATCTAGAGACTTTGAATCATCAACCACAACTAACACATATTTCTTTCCAAAGATATTACGCACTCTCATTGGTCACATAAGTCCATGTGAATTGTATGAAGAACTTGCCATGGCTGAGTTTGTAGGTTTGGGTTTATGGGCATACTTTTGCTTTTTCCCAATTGGCATCTTGAACAAAGATGATCCTTTTCATACTTAAGTCTTGGTGGAGAAGACCTACAACTAAGTCCTTTACGGAGGAGATCATTGATGGTGAAGTTCAAGTGATTGAGGCGACGATGCCATAACCATGACTTTGTTTTAGAAGCCTTTGACAACAAGCAAATTGCATCCGAAGACTTCATCATATCTTCGATAGAGATGGTGTATAGATTTGAACCACGTGAACCTCTTAAAAGTTCCTTACCATCAAGTTCTCTAACGAAACAAGTATGTTTTAGAAGGCTACTTCTAGATGAAGAATCGATGAGAATTGACCAAAAGAAACGGTATGACCAAGACCTTCCACATAATATACCACAGATAACACTTTTCCAACAACATAATCTCCATAACCCTATAATTGCGAAATGATCATTCCCGAATCTAACTGTCGATGAATTTGCTCACGAAGTTCATGAGCGCGACGGTCTCGGTCATATGCTTGGAGCGACATATGTTTGAGTCCGGGTACCAGAGCGATTTGAGCGATCTGCGGTTGATAACAGACAAGAATGGATAACTGGATAATTGGGATCCCCATGCAAGAATGGGTTCCACTTGGTTATGCACGATAATTGAAACACCCACATGAAATAGAAACATCCATATCGAGTAGAAGCAATGGAATCATTGGGAATAGATGCAATCTTTGAAGTCATATTTGACCTATTCAAAGTATGTTCATTTCTTAAGGGAATATTTCTACCAGTAGGCATCCATTAACAAAGCACTTCTAGTGGGCATAGTCTTAGATTTGAGGACAAAGCTGTTATTCTTATGGCCAAAAGGTATCCAATAATAACCTATCTTTATAAATGTTCTTTCTGTGGGTTTCCACTGTTTTCTAACAATCTTTCGTCTTTGCCTTTTAGCCTTCTTTGCACGAATATTAGCATTAACAATTTTAACTAGGCATTTGTGACATTAGACAAAGCATTCACACCACATTCATGATTAGCAACAGAATTCAAGCAAACATCATTACAAGATTTGCAAATAGTATCGAATGAATTAATTCTGATGCGCTATGGCTAATACTAGAATCAACACGATTCGTTTTATTCAACTCAAACTTAAAGTTCCTAGATTGGTCTTCTACTCTCTTCCAATGCACATTCTTAGCTTGCAAGGTCCTATCATTCCTTGTATTACCTTGAGACTTTGACACCTTTCGCTTTAATGTCACTTGATTACTCTGTAGGGAATGGGAACATTAGTTGGTTGATCTAATTTTTGCATTCTTGAACTTGATGTGCAAGGATCTGAACTACTAGACGGCACATTAGTGTTTACTTTCTTAGGCTGATTTGAGCTATTTGGGCACACTAAGGTTGACATTCAGGGTAACATGTTTGGGCATAGAACGGGTTTCATGCTTGGCACTAGGCATAGAACAAGGCATCACAGCTTTGCCTTTTGCACCTAAGGATTTTGGACATGTTGCAATTACACATTCTAGCAGCTCTTGAGATCGTTTGGCCCGGAGGCAAGCAAACCTAATTTCTCTATCAAGAGGTTTGTTAATGAAATCCTCTTCGACAATCTCACGGAGACATTCTAGACTATCCTTAGGGTGAGCACAATAGTTCATGAAAAGCATGTTCATTATTCCTAAGATGAGGAGGAATATATTTAACTCGTCACAGGTGTATTTGCATCTAAGGGTGACTTTGAGACAACATTCTTATTGAAAACAAGTGGCGGTTCCCATTTCCACGACTTCTCGATTCTCAATTTCCTTTTGTAAAGACGTTATTTTTTCGTTGTTTTGGTTACGGTGACTTTCATTGAATCATATAACTCTTTAAAGTGTCGTTTAACTTTTCATTTTCTTCTAGAAAACTCTCGTTTCCTTTTGTAAGGCATTAACTAAGTTTTGAAGATGAAAAGTTTGAGAATATTGAGAATCTAAAGGAGGAGGCATTTGGGATCGAGCCTCACATTGTTCTTTTCACCCTTTATTTGAGAGATTTGGGCTTTCAACTTTTTGATCGTGTTACAATGAGCTTGAATCTGTTCATCACATTTGCTAATTTCAAAAGCGCATCAAATTGAGGGAGCATCCAAGGATGTCTTGATATTTGAGGTTTTAACATTTTCTTTTAGATGTTGATATTTTAGTTGTAAATCAAAATGTTCAACTTCTAGTTTAGAAAGATGCTTTACCAAATTATCGTGATCATCCTGATCAATTTTCTCATTAGAATTAATCTTTTCAAGCTCAATGACACGATCATGAGAGAGACTTTAGAGCAACAGATAATTCATGAAATTGAGAAGCATTAATGGAGCAATTTAGTAGCAAGTGAAAAACATCTTGAGCAATACATTGAGAAATAAGATTCTCATTCAAGGTATGCAAGTTCTTCCTCTCAATCTCATTATATTTTAATGCTCGCTCATAGTCACTAACCTCAACTATCATTGCATCAAATTCCTTTTCCATTCCTTTAATATCTGAATTTATCCCTTTTTAAGACTCTCAAAATGATCTTTTAGTAGTTTAAAGAAAGGCATGACCTCAGTTAGATAGCATTCTTTTGTTTGCTCAAAACCCCTTTTCCTTCCGTTATCCGGTGGGTGTGATCCTTTTCTTACAAGTTTTCTCAAAATCAACAAATAGTTGAAGAATAACATATTGGCTGATTAAGGTCTTGCTTTTAGTGGCAATAGTCTTAGGAACTAAATGCATTGGTTTATTGGGAGGATACACAACGCTTCTAGGCATTTTCCTAGGGAGGGTTTGTTTCAACAAATTTTCCTTTTTGCTTATCTAAATCCTTTTCCGTAAAACTTGTTCGGTGTTAACAATGTCACGAGGCTTAAACTTTTCAAGGAAATCCAGCTTTTCCTTCTTGTAATCATGGGGGTGATATTTATTTTCTTCTCTTTACATTTAGGATCATCTAGTTTCTTGTTCATATTTTCCCTAGTGACTTCATCTGATTTCTTATCTTCCTCAATGCACTCAACGCAACTAGGTTTCTGTCTAGGTTTAAGAATCTCATTGCCATCATAAATAACACTTGGGCATTTTAGCCTTTTTCCACTGTGGATTTGGTTTATCTATAATGGGAACACTATGCTTGTCGCTTAAAACTCTATGTTTAGTGACCATGTGAAGCAGCCTGAATGGTGTTTCCTTGTACGTACAACTTATTTTCAAGCTTGTTTTTCAAGGGTTTTAGATTAGAAAAATCATTCAAAAGTTTTGATTCCTTTGCATGAAATTCTTGCTTAAGCACTTTAACATTTTCTTGAAGTTCTTGTTTTTGCTTAGCAGTTTTTGAAAGTTTTCTTGTAAGGAGTTTAACTCTTGTTTTCAATACTTCTTTCTAAAATTACTTTTTCTAATGATTGTACGCACTTGGTCATCCATTTCCTCACAATGTGTGGTCAACTCAAATTTAGCACGTTGTTCATAAATAGCAACACATTCTTTATAGGCATTTAGTTCGAATTACGAATCATCGTGGGGCATATGTGTATTCATCAAAAACATAGTCATTGTTGATTGCAGAAGATGCATCACTTGGTACACCTTCACTTTCACTTTGTTTCACATATTGATCATATGGGATAATATCGATATTACCCATATTTTCAACATTTGATTCAATAGTTTCAATTGAATGTACTTTGTCATGCATCTTTTGCACATCAAGATTATCGATAGTTTTAATACCTCTGAGAGCTTTGTCTCGGATTGGCCTAGTGTGAAGAAGAGACCTGGGAGAAACCATTGGAGAAATGCTAGCCATAAAAATTGTGTGTGCCGTAGGTCCATCATCCACATCTGAGTCGTATGCATCACAATTAGCGACTTGAAAGGCATTCGATGATTGTGACTCTTCCTGAATAGGCCATCCACATCTGCATCATAGGTCTTGGCATTGCCCTCAAGAAGAAACAATTCCTCTTCATCCAAAGTAGCACCATTGTCCCAGCTTGTACCAAGCAGCATCTTATCTTCAAGTAATCAAGATTCTGTGGACGCTTTGGAGATGTACAGTTCCTTGCAA
The DNA here is from genome assembly GCA_910596185.1 of Chrysanthemum makinoi. Lineage (NCBI taxonomy): Eukaryota > Viridiplantae > Streptophyta > Magnoliopsida > Asterales > Asteraceae > Chrysanthemum > Chrysanthemum makinoi. The sequence continues at coordinate 165,684,016 of OU343216.1, read as the reverse complement.
TGTGTGTCCTCACCACCACGTTATAACATTTGATGAGCTTAGCACCTTGGTTACCATTCCTTCCTCGACTCACAACATAACCTCTACCAGCTCCACCTCTTCCCTCGATCATACTGTTTTCCTGAATCGTTGCACCACCGATCCTTCCATCTTTAACAAAGGCTTGATGTGGGTTAGATGTCGCTGAGGTTGTTGTTGGTTTGTGGGAGAGAATTCATGTTTTGACTAATCAGAAGAGCTAGTTGATTAAAGAAGTTACCCACGTGGATCAAAGATCGCCTTGTTTGAACATAGGATCGTGAATGAGTTTGTGATTACCATTACCCATGGGTATGACTTGTGATTCTTTGGTTGTGATTCCGATGTTTGAGTGAAAGCGTTGAGTCATTAGACGAGCTTGTCTCTCCCTCGGTTGGTTTTGAACCCATTGAGAATCAATTTTTCAAACATAGCATGTCTCTCATTCTCAAGGAGGAAGGCATAGAGTTGCTCATAGTTTGTATTCTTCAATCCTTTAGTGAGCTTCAAAGCGGTGACAAACTTGTGCCATTCGGGATTCATGTTGTTCACAAATTTTGAGTTCAAATGAATGTTAGGCATAGTCATTCCGATGTTCCTCATGTCATTCACTAACTTATGAAATCTCACATAGTACTCATAGACACTCTCATCTGGTTTCATCTTGAAGTGTTCAAATTTTTCATAGAGTTGTGATTCTCTGTCTTCCATAGTTAATTCAACCCGAGAAGCATCTTAACATTATCCCATACCGCCTTTGCACGTTGTTATGATTGATCAGCTTGTAGATGTCTTTAGGAAGACCTGGAAGAACAATGTTTGAAGCCCCGATATCTTCAATCTCTTTTTCTCCTTATCATCAAGCTCATCATACATTTTAGGTCCGTCCATTCTGAAAACAGAGTACCATCTTCATTAGTATCAAGTATGTCTCTAGTCCTCTCAACTCGATATGGTCCTTCATCAATGGATTTGAGAATGTTGACACCATTTTCCCTTCCAAGGCATTAACTGATTCGTTGAGCCCAAGAATCGTACGGCCTCAGCCATGGGTGATCTAGAGACCGAGCCAACCGCTTGAACATCCTCAAGAAAAAATGAGATGACAAGAGAACGTTGGTAGACATGTTTACGATTAAACGGATTTTATAACTCTATGATTAAACCGGGAAATAGATTCTTTCACGGGTTTTACTAAATCAAGAGAAAACCAAACAATCACTCAAGTCAAGTAAAGATCACCAAGTCGCTAGAAGATAATGCACTAAGTCGCTAGAAGATAATGCACTAAGTCGCTAGAAGATAATGCACTCAGTCGCTAGAAGATAATGCACTGCTAACGCTTAATTCACTACACCACTAAGTCGCTAGAGTCCCAAGTCGCTAGACAAATGCAAGTCGCTAAATAGTAACTCGCTAAGCCTCAAGTCGCTAGAAAAATTTTGGCAGCAATTGCCACTCGTCGCTAGGAATACAAGTCGCTAAAGAGCAACTCTACCAAGTCGCTACCAATTGCTACCCGTGGAGAGTCCACTACTTGTACTGTAAATCGCTAGGTAAGTCGCTAGCTACAAACCCGTAATCGCTACAAAAATGTGCAAGTCGCTATTTAAGAAACTTTTCCGTGGCTCAAGTCGCTAGCATGAAAAACACATAAACATCACTTTTCAATCCAAAAACAACCCAACCAAGATGATTCAAACCTTCTAGATCAAAACCTAAACACTTGTGATGATTCTAAACACAAAAGTACAACCAAAATCCAAACTTTAACACTAGAAATCAATCAAATGATGCAAAACCACTAAACTTTTTCAAACTCAAAAACCACCTAAAACCACTAGAAATCCAAAGATGTGCAAGATATGATCTAACCATGGCTCTTGATACCAATTGTTGGATATAAGTTTTCACATACACATCAAACCATTAACACAAGTGGGCGTATAAGTGGAATTCTAGAGAGAGAAAGTTAGAGGTTTAGGAACTTAGTGAGAGAAAGTGAAAGATATTATTATGAGCTCCCACTCTCTACCTTGGGAGGTAGAGAGTATTTATAGTCTTACATAAAACGCCACTCAACGGGCTGTGGATCGTGCATACAAGGTAAAGACCCGTCCTGGTCCTCCACGGTGTTACTTAACTAAATACTACTTAACTAAATATTACTATACTACGAAGCTTCTAACGATTACATATACTTGAGGTGACCGACTTTAATCGGGAATTTCTAATTCCTAACATTTTAAGCACAACGACCGGTTTTCAAAGGTATCCGCTAATCCATAACCTCGAATCCAGATTGATTCAAAAAGATTGAATCGCCCCATTGTTTATGTTCAGTTGTCACATGGTTGATCTATTGGATAGATCTTACATGCCACCTACTAGGAGCTTGTTTGATGTTGGCTCCGTAAAGTTTTCCATCTTCATTGTGAATATGTTTGCATATCACTGATGTTCTCGCAATACCACAAGGATATGCGTAGGACTCATAGATATAAATCTCTTTCCACAATTGTGAAACAGAGAGTCTTCATTGACAAGTCCTAAAGAGATTTATATATGATGATCTCGCGGGCTCTAGACTCAATAGTGCATATTTGGTTCCTGTCGGAGACTAGGGAAAGGGTCTCCTTCTTAATATCAACAAACCAAGAGAAAAGTTGATAGATTAATGTCGGTTCCCTCGTGAGAATGAAACAAGTCCTTTTAAAAGGAACTTGAGTAGCTTCAGTAGTCAGAGTGCGTACATTAATCGGGTCCATGACGCCTGTCTTCAATACCGTTACCTTAGTAACTACCAAGAAATAATGTATTGAACCCTTACGCCTAAGGTTGAATTGTGAGGGTATTTGTTTTCACCCTTTTCTCATTCAATTTTTCTTACCTTCAATCCTCTGGGTGCTAATGAGACTTCATAATAGAACTGCTGGTTTATTCCAAGATTAGCTCGTCTCGTCCAAGACTTTCCCATATATCTCACTTTTCTCCCTTTTTCATCATACCTAAGGCCTCTACACTATCTAGTGGATTGTCCCCGGTAGATCCCTCCTCGCAATCGGCTAATCATGGGAACAAATACCTAACCTTATCATCCTTATATCACCATACATAAAGTAAATTTGGTCGGTCTATTTGCTATTGTTCATTTGCCATTGAAACCAATTGAAAATCCTTGTAAAACAATTGAGATCTGTGATATATTATCAAAGCATTTTGTAGTTGAATTGTTTTTGATAATTTTTAGAAATGAGTTCCCCCTCAACATGTGCATCATGTATTTGAAATCGTTTTGTAACATCTGAGGCAAGAGGAAGAATTAACTTCTTTGATTACCATTTTCTAAAAGATATCAACATCACTCTCAATCAAACTGAAGGAGCATTATTGGGAAGGATGAGGTTTTCATAAATTTGCTCCCCTCAATATGTGCCTCGAAGTTTTAAAAGAGTTTTGCACATATTAGATGGAACTCGCACTTAGAGACAAATCAATCACGCTTCAATTCTTGTGGTTTAAAAGGATGTTCCCTCAACATGTGCATGGAAAATTTGAAATCGCTTGGCACATGTGGGAGGATAGATTGCAAAACACTATGAAGACCATTTATCTAATTATCAGTTTAAATCCAATTCAAATCACAAATTCTTCCCCGATCACAATTTTCAAATCATTTGAGATTTGTGATCTCAGTAGATTTAAATTGATTTTGAAAGCTTTTAAGGAGAATTGTGACTTGATTATAGAAACACTTTTAACCGAGCAAGGATCAAGTTAGACTTTAGACTCCAAAGATTAAACATGCTTGAGTATATCTTTGAAAAACATAATAATAACAAAGGTATTATAAAACATATTAAATCATTCTCCTCAATCAATGACATATGTTGTTGATTGAAGGATAGAGATTTTGACATTAGAAAGCCGGATGATTTTCAAAAGTAGTCCAAGTATTTTCAAAGCAATTTTGTTTTCATTAGATGATAAATATTTTTCGTAAATCATTTGAAGGAAAATATTTGAAAGAAACATTTGTCTTTTTGACGACAAACATTTGTTTTAAAATCGTGAGCATGTGGTTTGAAGATTTAAGATAAAGCATGGCTCGTTTCTTTGAAAAGCTGGTTACCGCCTCTAAATGACAATAAAACCATTGTTTTACTTTCTCCCAAATTTTTTAACATTCAACAACATCTAAAGACCCGTGTCATTCTTTTTGAATGACAAGACAAAGATAGATATTATCAATCAAGAAAAATATGACAAAATGACAATATTTTTTGAAAATTTTCAAGATTTTCAAAATTTTATGGATTTTTGAACGTTTTATATTTTTCTATTTTTTGTGGTTTGTACTTGTATTTTGTTTTTCGAATAAATATTTACAAGAGATGGATGAAGAAAGACCTTTACTCCTTGTCTTCCTCTTGAAGACGCTTGAGTGTTTCCGTTGTAGACTCTTAGACAAGTCGGGGAAGGATAAACTCAAACGTTTCTAGAAGAGCTTTGGTGAAGATGTCTCGCTAATTTGTAGCGTCCTCACAAAATAGAGTTCCACCACACCGCTTTCCACTTGTTCCCGATGAAATGATGTCGAATGTCGGTGTGCTCTTGAGTGTTGAACGTTGTTGCATGAGAGAGAGCAATAGCACTTATTATCACAAAGATGAGGATTTTGTTGAATACAAAGCCATAGTCAGATAATTGGGATCTCATCCAAAGGATTTGGGCACAACAAGATGACATGGCTATGTATTCAGCCTCTTTAGAGGATATAGAAGTACTCATTTATTTTGACGGACTGTTTTACAAGCTTATTACCCAAAACTCGAAAGCACTCCAGACGCAGTTTCGACGCGGTATCTTGACATCCCGCATGATTAGCATCTGATAGGTCGTTAGCAGTGACATAACGGTCCTTCGTACCAAAGTCCCATATTGATGGTTCCTGGAGATACCGAAGACCCGCTTAACCGCCTAAGGTGCTTTTTGGTAGGCTTAGCCCGATATTCAAGCACACATGCAACAAATGTAACGTAATGTCCTGGGTCTACTACCAAGTTGAGGTACATCGTGATCCAATCATACTATGATATTTTGTTTATTCAACATGATCCCCTGGTCCTCATCCGTTTAGTACGCCTATCATGGGAGTGTCAACAGGTCACAAGAATCAAATCCAAATTTCTTTAAAATCTCATTTGCATATTTAGATTGATTTATAAAGATGCCTCCAGGACTTTGTGAAATTTGTAATACCAAGAAAAATGACATTTGTCCCATCATTGACATTTGAAATTTGGAACTTGATTCGGTGTAAAGTGAGTGGTGAAAAACACAATATCAACGTATATCAAAATAACCGTAAAATTCGACAAATTAACCTTTTAGGAAAAAGGTTAACGACCAAACCTTACCGGGTGTGATAAAAGTGATACCGAAAAGTGATTTCCCGTCGGTCCCAACGAGGTGTGAATGGAAGGAATCGCTGAGTTTTCGCGTGATTAAACTTGAATTGGTTTTAATGATTTGTTTGATTTGAATTCACGATACTACAAATTAATGAACCCGAAGGTAATTTAAGGCAAAGTGGAACCCTAATAAACTAAAAATAAACTATTACTAGTTTTTCCAAGGAATGATAAAACTAAACTACACTAAGTCCTAGGGTGCAAAACGAAAAACTAAAATCTGAAACAACCTCAGCCATAAACGCAAAAGTTTTGCAATTTAAGGGCTACGGGTGTGAAATTAATTTTCCTATCAAATCCTAATTGACTAAAAATAATTTTAGAAAAGACCGGTATTTAATTCTTTTTAAATTATTTTCTATGAATTAAAAACTAATTTACTCTAATTAAATGATTAAAAATAGTAAACTAATTTATAAAATGTGCAAAATCCAGAAAATACTTTACAAAGTGAGGGTGCACTGAGAAAAAATGAAGGGATCAAATTTTATGCGGATAAGTCAGAAAATTAAGCCAAGGTAATAAGCTACACTTACTCAAACTACTTTAAATGTTAAACTTGGCAAAGTAAAACCAATAGAAGTCCCAAGGGCCGTCATACGTGTATCTCTAACACTCTCATAAGGGAGAGGTCTCGTGTTCACCCCATTTCCCCTTTTGCAAAATTATTTTTCTTGATTTTCTTGCACTTCGCTTATAAGACTAAAAATAAGATTTTTTTTGTAAAAGTTCTTTTTGTCAAACACTTGAATAAGCGTTTGGACTCGCTATTTAAAATGTTCCCCACAAAGAGTACCAAACAAACACCCCTTTGACAGAGATTATGCAATTTTAAAACAAAAAAACTATGAAGAAGCAAAGTGATAAGCAAAGTGGGTAAGCAAATAAGCTAGAACATGTGCACATCTATCTGAGATAAGTCAGCAAACAACTTTAATGGGGGAAGAACAAATTTGGCATAATCATTAGACCCAGGGACTTCCTAAAACTAAGTTAAACTAGAAATAAGCATTAAGGGAATCCTTAAGCACCATGAGGACTAAATAGCACCCTAAACTATCTAATCCGAAGCACTACAACTAAATATTATCCAAATACGGTTCTGAATCGCTAATAAGTTGAAGTTATATACATAAAACACACCTATTTATATCGTTATGCAGCTAAACAAGAAGTACCGAGGGTGTCAGCTTTTGAGCTTAATTATAAGTCAAAGGAGTCCTCAAGGCTTATAAAAATGTGACAAGCAAAGTTAAGCTAGCATATAGATGTTGAAATTAAATGTAAATAGAGACAAAGTAAAAGCTGCCATGTTTTGTTTTGGGTCTTTTTTCCTTTACGATACGTAACAAAAAAAAAGGCGGTAAAGCTTTTTTAAACTTGATTTTAACATGCTAAAAGTAATTCAGGTTACTTAAAACTGAAACTAAAACTAAGTTGGGCATACAAGGACTTGATAAAAACAAACTTTGCATCAATTTTAAGCTTCAAATAAGTAAAGAGCTCAAAATGAGCTATACCGTAGGTCATTTGCTTGGACCGCTAAAATCGTGCTGATATCAACCCAACTGCCCGTGATTTGTAAAACCTTTTTCCACCCCTTTCAACTAAGTCTAAGGAGTTTAAAAGTGGTTTGACTTGGTGAGTCAAACGGTAAAAAGTTCTAATTTGACCAATTAAAATTCTTTGACCCAAACACCCTTTGTGGAATTTTTGCACTTCAAAACGCATTTAAACTGAGATTCAAAAAAAAAACTTTTAAGGAAACTAGAATCTAACTCAACTTTGATAACACCCAAACTAAAATTACTTTTGATGAAATAATGATGTAATGTATATGAAAAGTAAACTTCATTAACTTGAAAATAACATTACATTAGAAAAACAGTAAACTAATTTAAAGACTAAGTTAAAGGGGTGCCTTATACTTTGGCTACAAGCTCCTATTTATACTAAAACTACTTGGGTCTTCAATCCTTCTCAGGTTGTGCTTCTCTTGGAGGGCAGGCCAAGCCAAAGAACTCACTTGTGCTTTTCTTCACATCAATCCAAGCCATCAAATATAGGTACACTGAGGAGCAATCGTAGCCAGGTCCATTGAGTTCTTTGAAGCTGGGATTGATGACTTGCCATTGGAAATGAGTTGGAAACATGGGCAAGGTTGGCTTTGGGAAAAACCGTAAAAGGGATTAAGGGAGAGTTAGTTTAGTGAAGGTGGGTAAAGAGAGGCAAGGGGGTTGAGTGTTTGGGAAGCAGAGAAAGAGGAGGGTTTATGGGGAGCCATAAAGGGGGCTGGTTTTTGTTTGAAGGGAAAATGTGAAGGAGGGAGAGTGTAAAGGGACTGGTTTTTAACTCCGGGTCAAAGGTGGAACGCGTACACAGTATGGACCTGATTGGGCTTGTACATTTAGTTAAGGGTTTATGGATTGACTAGTATTGTAACATTTAGCATTTTAAGGACTAAATGTGCCAAGACCGAAATTCCGTGACCTTTTCGTAAAATTCTCAAATTATAACCAAGGACTGCTTTGTTGGTCTCCAAAAGCTTAATCTAATTTGCCAATTGTGAAACTTGAGGGTATTTTTCTCGTCAACTGAAATTTCGGGACTCGTTGTATTTCCCAAACTTTTGAAATTATTCACCAAAGGACTAATTATGACAACTTATGATTTCAAAAGGACCTTTGGTGACTTTTTCTTTAAAATAATACGTGTTTCTCGTGGGACTATTTCTGCCAATTTTGAAAACCGGGGACCTAAACCGCCAATTATGCAAACTTTGTTCGCTTTTTCACTTGTTTTCAATAATTTTAGACCAACATATAAACACAACCAGATATTTGATTTTGATGCATTTCGAGGTTTTTAGATGTTTTGCGCTTCGATTTGACCAAAAATGATGAGTTTTACACTATCAATCCCCACACTAAAACCATTGCTAGTCCCTAGCAATCTTTTGAGAAAACTTAATGGATTTGAATCTCGTTACCAAAAGCCATTACTTCTGGAGTAGCCAAATGTTTCAGTTCAATAAGAACTATGGTATAATGATAACCATATGATTTTGAGCAAATCACTAGCTTTCAACGGTTTTGATTTATCTTTACCGTAGCCGTTTGCTTCTGGACTAGCCAACTCTTAGACAAGATATCTTTGGTGAGCTGATTACCAATTATGGTTTTCCAACTGCCTTTACCACAAGCCATAAACTTGCGGGCTAGCCAACTCTTCACTAATTAAAGATATGGAACACCATACAATTTTGGGCAAATTAAAGTCACAATCGGATTTGATAAATCTTTACCAAGAGCCGCTTTGCTCCTAGATTAGCCAATCCTTTTTTTATTAGACATGGTGGACTGATAATCGTAATTCCAGTAAAGCAACACTTACTAATTTTGGCCAAAAATGGGGGAATAGGGTGGTAAAACATATGATAAAATTCGTGAGAATTTCCCCCCACACTAGAAATGAATATTTCCCTCAATATTCAAAGTACCTACGGTGCCAAACATAGAACGAAAGGAAATACTACGCCATTATTTGAAATTTTTATTTTTTTATTTTATTTTTATTTTATTTTTTATTTTTATTTTTTTAGAAACTTATATACAATACGGGCAACTCCCAAACACTTAGGGGTGGAAAGTAGAAAGAAGTTTAAATATCGGTGAAAACCCATATAGTGTGCTACTGTTTTTGTTAACCGAAGTCGCTAGCTTGACTCGACTCCTAATTCATGGTTCATGTGGGAAGGTTTAGGAGATCGGGACAACCATGGATGGTATGTCCCCTCCAAAAATAATGTCAAATCTATGTCCATTCACCTTGAAGTTTGGTCCGTTATTTGAGATAACCTCGACTTGCCATATGGAAAACTTTGGCAATCTGAATGGACCTATCCAACAAGTCTTAAGTTTCCAGAAGATTTTCTATCTAGAATTGAAAAGAAGGACTTGGCCACCCACGCTGAAAACGCCGTTCTTAATTTTTGAGTCATGGATCTTCTTTTTCTTTTCTTTATAAATCAACGAGTTCTCGTAGGCTTGATCACGGAGTTCATTTAATTCATAGAGTTGAACTTTCCGTGATCACCATGACTTAAGGTCAAATTTACGTGCTTCAAGGCCCAATAGGTTTTGTGTCGAAATGATTCGGGGAGATGACAATTTCCTCCGATACAAGCTTAAGGAGTACAACTCGATGGGTGTTTTGTGTTTTGCACGAAGGCCCAGGTCTTCAAGTTTTTCCACAAAGAGGCAATGATTTCACCTACGGTCCTCCAAGATTCTTTTCAAGCCACGATTTGAAACTTCCACTTGCCCACTAGTTTGTGGGTGGATACGGTAGAAAGACGTGAGTGACACTGTATTTTAAGCATGACTTTTGCGAATTGGTCGCTGTGTGCGCGCATCGCCATCACTAATGATGGCACCGGAGTCTCAAACGTAAAGAGAGACTTCAAGTTTCATTAAACTACTGGCGTCGTGGTGGGTAGCCACCCATTTGGACAAATAATCTAATCGCCACGAGTATATACTTGTTCCTCGAGAAGACGGAATGCTCCCATAAAATCGATGCCCCATACGCCAAAGATCTCAACTTGAATGGCATTTGAGGCATTTCATCTCTTTTTAGAGATGTTATGACGCTGGCAAGAGTCGAAGATTTTACGAGGTCATGGGCATCTTTGTAAATTGGGCCAATAGAAACCGAGTCAAACACCTCTGGCGGTAGTTTCGGGCCATGATGTTCCCCCGTGGGTCCATGATGACAAGCTTTAAGAATTTCATCTGCTTCTTGGCCGTGAACACACCGTCGGATGACTTGATCCGCACAAACCTAAACAAGTAGGGTCGCCCTGAAATAATGCTTAACATCTTTGAAAATTTTGTTCTTTTGTTGGGACGACATCCCTTTCACAAACAAAGTTCCGCATGATAGTTTGCAAAGTCGGCAAAACCATGGGGTACTCGAATTTTCATGATGAGATACACATTAAGAGTCTCAGAGGAAACGTTTCGCTTATTTCCTTTTTCTCGAGCACACCTTGATGTGGATTTTCAAGACTAGAGAGATGATCGTACCGCTAGGTTCTCCGCTCCTTTTTTATCACGGATATGATATCAAATTTTGTAGGAGGAGAACCCATCGGAGCAATCTCAGCTTTGCATCTTGCTTAGCAAAGAGATATTTGAGTTTAGTGATCCGTGATACACTATGCTTTTTGGACAAGATCAAGTATGGCCGAACTCTAAAGCATACACCACGGCTAGTAATTCTTCTCCGGTCGTAGTGTAATGTGCTTGAGCCGTCAAAGTTTTGCTAGCATAATGTATAGGTTGAAATGTTTAGCCTTGCGTTGCCCCCAAGACCTAACCTATGGTTAAATCACTTGCATCATCACATTAAGTCAATGGTACCCAATCTAAACAAGAATCTGAAGCCTGCGTGAGCTTCTTCTTAAGAGTTAGAAATGCTTCAATGCACTCACTAGAGAAGATGAAAGAGTATCCTTTCAAGAAGTCGGTCATAGGCCGATATTTTCGGAAGTCTTGAATGAAACGATAGAAACCGCATGACCAAGGAAACTTCTAACTCTTTTAACGTTTCAGGATGAGGTAGTTGCAATGACGTCAACTTTAGCCTTGTCAACCTCAATCCCGCTCTAGAAATATTATGGCCCAGGACAATTCTCCTTAACCATGACATTTCTCCCAATTTAGACAAAGATTCGTGGCCAACGCTCAAGCATCTTATCCAAAATGGGAGAGACATGTTTGAAAAGAATCCCCAAAGACCTAAAATCATCCATAAAAGACCATAGTCTTTCGATCATGTCTTGAAAATGGGCCATCATACACCTTTGAACGTCGAGCATTCTAAAAGGCATGCCTAGCAAATGTTCCATAAGGACATGTGAATGTGGTCTTTCTTGATCTTGTGGGTCAATGTGGGTATTTGAAGTAACCCTTGAGAAACCATCGAGAAAACAATAAAGTATTGCTTCCCGCTTCTTTCAAGCATTTGGTCCAGAAGGGTAATGGAAAGTGGTCCCTACAGTGGCCATTTAACTTTCGATAGTCAATGCAAACACGCCATCCAATCGGAAGTAGAATCAACTCGTTTCATCATCATTTCAAAATGCCAACCACAATGAACGGGGCTAACCCCAAGGACTATCCGAGATAGGGTAAAATCAATCCCATCGAGAATGACTTCGCTTTGATAACCTCATGAATTTTAGGATTCAACCCTTCTTGGTGTTGAAACCGCCGTTTGAAGTCATCTCCATGAGAATCTTGTGTGTACAAAATCTCGGGTCAATACCCGGAAAGGTTCAAGCGATGGCTCGCTTGTGTGACTTCAAAACCTTTATGAGAGCGGATTTTTCATCCTCACTCAAGTCTTTAGCAATGATGACGGGTTATTTATTGTCACCCTCCAAAAATGCATACTCGAGATGAGGTGGTAAGTCCTTAAGTCACCTCGGGAGATCATTAGATTTTTCAATGGTTTTGATTTCCTCTTTATGAAGTTCTTGAAGAGGGAGTGATGAAGGATCTTCATTGAGCATCTTCTCGATGAGAAGAATATCTCCTCAATGTGGATGTGGGAGCGTGATCAATTTCCCATGGAACATAATCACTAGCCAAGTATGCTTCGATCTCTTCCAAAATAAAGTCACTTCCCTCAAACGGAGTAAGGGAAGGGGAAGAGAGAGTTACATGGGATCAACCGGATTGCCACTTGAGAATCCAAGAATTTCTTGAGAATACTCCTCTGACACAATGTCAAGGACATCAATTTTGTTGATTTTAATTGCTTCATAATTGGGGAGTATTTCGTAACTTGATTGAGATTGAAAGTAACGGCTTCCTTGTTTACTCTCAAAGTGATTTCCTTCATCAACAACATCGATCAATGCACGACCCTTTTTTAAGAAGCACCTCCCAAGGATGAGGGGTACTCGGGGATCGGCATCAAATTCGACAACAACAAAGTCGGCGGGGAAATGAAACTTGCCTACTTTCACAAATACATCCTCGGCTATACCTATCGGACGAGAACTTGTATGGTTCTGCAAGCTCGAGGATCATACATGTAGGTGTGAGCGAAGGTAATGAAAGCTTCTTCCACATGGAGTGTGGCATCAAATTAATGCTAGCACCAAGATCGGCCAAGGCGAGCATTGAACTATGCCTTGAAAATCACATGGGATGAGAAATTTTCCGGGATCTCCTAACTTTTCGGGAAGCTTTTTAGGATAAGCCGAACAATTCTCGTTCAAAGAAGTTTTAGCCATTTCAGAAATCTTTTCTTTGTTATTCAACAAATTTTTGATTGTTGGACCGAACTTTGGCATTAGAAGAAGAGCGTCCGCTAAACTAATCTCGAAGTGCAAATCTTGAAAGATTTGGATAAGCTTCTCCATTTGTTGACTAGTTTTATCACAGAGCTTTTGGTCATTAAGCCTTGAAGGATAAGGAAGTGAAGGCTTAGGAATGGTCATCGGAACAACGGGTTCTGGAATTGGAGGTAAGACCACCGGAGATTGGACTCGTGCGGTACTTCGTAGGCTTGAGTTATGCACCTTGTCCTTTGATACCTCGGTTTCTCGTTCCACATCCCTCACCGGAGAAGGATTAGGCATCGAGGGTCCCTCATAAGACTTACCACTTCGGGTGGCAATAGCATTCAATTCACCTTTTGGGTTGGGAATGGTATTACTCGGAAGGGTTCCCGAAGTTGAAGCTTGATTCTTTTGACTCATGAGACTAGCAAACATGCTTTCAATCTTGCTTTGAGATTGATCAATTTTGTTACTAGTAGCTCTAAGTTCGGAAGTGAAATCATTCTTCAAAGTGGTAATTTGATTTTGCATGGACACCATCTTAGCTTCATTGCTTTTGATGTAATTAGCAATGTGATGAAATCACGTTTATACATGTTTTTATATAAGAAATACCCGCATTTTAGCTTAATAAAATAGCAAAGTTATGGGTTTTATTGCAAATATTACATTTATTTGTTATTTTATTTTTTTAAGGTACGCTCGAGAAATATTGGAGCAAAAGAGCTGAATTTTGGAAGCCAAACGAAGATTATTGAAGCCCGATAAAGCCCGAGTATTATTAGAGTTGAAGCCCAAGATTAATGAAGGCTAAAAGCCCAAACTAAAATAAAGATGGAACTTAAACGTTATATAATTTTCAACGGTAATATTCAAATGTTAGCAGTTTCCTCATGGGTCCCGACTATCTCTCTCTCTTCAACGGTCGGCATCACACACAAGCAACGGTCGAAAGATTTAGTTGAGACTATAAAAGGCCGCATACGAGGATGGAGACCGGGGATCACTTTTTAGAATGCATCTCTACTATTTTTAGTTGTATGTTTAATTAAATTTTAGTCTTTCAATTTGTATGCGAGGTTTTTAGTCCATCAACTTGTACTTAACTAAATTTCAGTAACTTCCGCTTATTTCTATTATTCCATCAACCAATTACTAGTATTAAAGTGTAGATTTTGTTTATTTAATATCTTTGTCTAAACATTAGTAGTTAATATACAAAAAACGGTTACCTAAATTTTCTTTTACATTTGTTTTTCGTGAATTAGTTTTGAAATCTAGTTCTAATCTTTATAATAATAAATCTTTTTCTTAAATCGTTTATCAATTTTTAATTAGCTTCTTCATAGTCTTTTTTAAGATTTATTTTATAAAAAGTTGCAAACTATATTCCCTCAATCATCTCAAATTCACATAAAGTTTCAAGCTTTGGATGATTAGTAGAAGATTAAGGGTTATTAAAGAGTTATCAAGGATAATTATTGGGTATTAAGAAGTACTTCGGGTTAAGTATGGAGCTTGACGTGGTTTTAGTTTAATGTTCTTATCCTCGCCGTTATGCTTAATCCATATCCGGTGCTCTCTTATCCTTATTTTTACCTTCTTTTTATTATGTTAATTGCTATGTTTTCGTTTAATTAGTTTTGCCATGCTTAGTTTTATTTTTATGTCTTTTAGCTTTAGTAGGATGTTAGAGTAGAATTTTCCATTTAGCTTATCTCGTAGTTTATCTTTAGCTTTCCTTAGTTTTATTTGCCTTAAGTTTCCTTTAGTTTTCCTTGTAGTCTATAATTAAAAACCCCAAAATTTGCGATATCTAAGCATCCAACAAGAACTAAAATGCGTGCCTCAAATTCATCATTCCCTTAGAATGACAACCCGGGAGATCTATGCTTACCGCGATACTTAGGTATTTAGGTTCGTATCCGTATCTTTCCCTCATCCTTACAAATAATTTTTGGTGTGCTCTAACGACAACACCACAATGTCAATGGAAGCTTGAGGAGGCGGGGCATGCATGTTTTGTTGAGGAGCTTGGAATCGGTTTTGATTGAAATTTCCTTGATTTTGAAAACCTTGATTTTGATTTTGAAAATTCCAATTCTGACTCTGATTTTGATTGAACTGATTATTTCTATTTTGCACATTTTGATTGTTCTGATTTTGATTAAACCCGGGTGGTCCAAGGAAGTTGTTAGAATGATAGCTTAGAAGGTTTCGGTCTCCTTGTGGTTGGTAGGAATTACCTCCTGTATTGTAGGAACCCGAAGCGGCATATACGCTCTCTTGAGTGAAGCCACCGGAGGCTGGACACTCAAAATAAGGATGTGGACCACCACAAGTTTCACAACTCTTGTTTACGACATTCACTTGTTGATTGTTATTTTGACTCATTTTAGAATGGGCGTGGATATTTCTTCAATCTTTTTGGTCAGAGTCGTGTATTCCGAAGATGGAAGGGTGGTAGATCTCCTTGACTCACTCCTCTCGGCTTAGGAATCCCAATAATTGTGGTGGCGCGTCATGTTTTCAATGAGATCATAGCACTCTTCGGGTCGCCTTTTCATAAAGGTACCACCGGCAGCGGCATTGATTGTGTCACGATGTCTCAATGTTAACCCGTTATAGAATGTATCTATTTGGGTGACAAGCAACATGTTGTGGTTCGGACATCGATCAATCGAAAGCTTATAGCGTTCCCATGCCTCTAATAAGGACTCATCGGGATCTTTGCCTAAAATTGCTGATTTCATTCCTTAGTTTCGTCACCATCGACGGTGGAAAATATTTAAGCCAAGAATTTGGAGATCATTTCGTCGAAACTATGGATTGAGTTCTTGGGAAGACGATCAAACCATGCGGTGGCATGAAGCGTCAAGGAATATGGAAAGAGGTATAAGTGAAGGGCGTCATCGGTGACCCCATTTTGCTTCATACTTTGGGTGACGGTGAGAAATTTGTCGAGATGCTTGTTGGCATCGTCACCCGGTGATCCGTGAAATTGGCAAAAACTTTGGACTTGTTGAATCATGTGATGCTTAAGTCCCAAATCCGTGGCCTCGATGTTGACCGGGGCAATTGGACCGCCCCGTCCATCCATCGTGGGTTGGCAAAGTTCCTCCATCGTTCGGGAGCTTGATCTTGTGGACCAGGTACTGGGACTTGAGGTCCGTTCCCTTGGTTATGTGGCATTGTGATTTGTTCACGTGCATTATCTCGGTACGTTTGCTTGGTTACGGTTACGTCTACGAGCTTGCGAGCGAGTGCGCATGCACTTCAAAAACAACACTTTCAATTAAAACAAGACCGAGGCAAAACGCAGTGAACTTAAACCAATAATCCCACGTGAAATGATCACTTCTATAAGTAAAACGCACAAAGGAGCGGAGAGACTTTGTAGGTCAGCGCGAAGCTTATTTAAAACCCGTCCCCTTTACCCTCTTCTCCTTCCCCATTTTCCCGCTCAAACAAAAACCCACGCCCCCTTTATCTGCTCCCCATAAACCCTCTCCTCTTTCTCTGCTTCCCAAACACTCAACCCCCTTTGCCTCTCTTTACCCACCTTCACCTAAACCTAACTCTCCCTTAATCCCTTTTACCCGGATTTTCCCAAAACCCAAACCTACTACTTATGTTTCCAACTCATTCCAATGGCCAAGTCATCAATCCCAGCTTCAAAAGAACTCAATGGACGGCTCTGATTGCTCCTCAAGTGTACCTACTTATTTGATGGCTTGGATTGATGTGAAGAAAGCACAAGTGAGTTCTTTGGCTTGACTGCCCTCACAAGAGAAGCACAACACAAGAAGGATTGAAGACCCAAGTAGTTTAGTATAAATAGAGCTTGTAGCCAAAGTATAAGGCACCCCTTTACTTAGTCTTTAAATTAGTTTACTGTTTTCTAATGTAATGTTATTTTCCAGTTAATGAAGTTTACTTTTTCATATCTGTTACATCATTATTTCATCAAAAAAAAGTAATTCTAGTTTGGGTGTTATCAAAGTTGAGTTAGATTCTAGTTTCCTTTAAAAGTTTTTTTTTCTCTGAATCTCAGTCGAAGTCAGTGTTGAAGTGCAAAAAAATTCCACAAGGGAGTTTGGGTCAAGCATTTTAATTGGTCAAAATAGCACTTTTTACCCGTTTGACTCACCAAGTCAAACCACTTTTAAGCTCCTTAGACTAGTTGAAAAGGGTGGAAATAGATTTTACAAATCTGGACAGGATTGGGTTGATATCACTGATTTTATGCAGTTCAAACAGCAGCCTACAGCTGCTGTTATTGAGCTTATTTTTTTACTTATTTGAAGCTTAAAATTGATGCAAAGTTTGTTTTTATCAAGTCCTTGTATGTCCAACTTAGTTTAGTTTCAGTTTCGTAACCTAGAATTACTTTTAGCATAATTAAAATCAAGTTTAAAAAACTGCCTTCGCAACTTTTTTTTGTTCTGTATCAGCAAAAGGAAAAAAAGAACAGCCCAAAACAAGCTGTAAACAGCTTTTACTTGGTCTCTATTTGTTAATTTCAACATCTATGCTAGCTTAACTTTACTTGTGCAGCTTTTTATCGCCTTTGAGGACTCCCTTTCAGCTTATAATTAAGCTCAATCTGACACCCTCAGCTGCTGCTTGTTTAAACTACATAACTGATATAAATAGGTGTGTTTTGCTCTTATCTCTTTTCAACTTATTCGTAGACTAGAACCAGCTTATTTAGGATAATATTTAGTTGTAGTTAGCTCAGATTAGATAGTTTAGGAATTAGCTATTTGGTCCTCATTAGTGCTTAACAGGATTCCCTTAATGCTTATTTCTAGTTTAACTTAGTTTTAGGAAGTCCTAGGTCTAATGATTATGCCAACTGTTCTTCCCCTTATTAAGTTGTTTGCAGCTTATCTCAGATAGATGTGCACATGTTCTAGCTTATTTGCTTACCCACTTTGCTTATCCACTGCTTCTTCATAGTTTTTTTTTGTTTTAAAATTGCACATAATCTGTCAAAAGGGTGTTTGTTTGGTACTCTTTGTGGGGTGTTACAAATAAGCAGTCCCAACTGCTTATTCCAAGTGTTTGACAAAAAGAACTTTTACAAAAAAAAAATCTTATTTTAGTCTTATAAACGAAGTGCAAAAAGAAAATCAAGAAAAAAAAATAATTTTGCAAAAAGGGGGAGGCAGGGGTCGAACCTGAGACCTCTCCCTTATGAGAGTGTTAGAGGGTACCTGTATGACCAGCGCCCTTGGGACTTCTATTGGTTTTACTTTGCCAAGTTTAACATTTAAAGTAGTTTGAGTAAGTGTAGCTTATTACCTTGGCTTAATTTTCACAGCTTATCCGTATAAGCTGTTGATCCCTTTTCATTTTTCTCAGGTCACCCTCACTGTAAAGTATTTTCTGGGATTTTTGCACATTTTTATAAATTAGTTTACTATTTTTAATCATTTAATTAGAGTAAATTAGTTTTTAATTCATAGAAAATAATTTAAAAGTCAAAAAAATACCCGGTCTTTTTCTAAAATTATTTTTAGTCAATTAGGACGTAGGAAAATTAATTTCACACCCGTAGCCCTTAAATTGCAAAACTTTTACGTTTATGGCTCGGGTTGTTTCCCGGTTTTTACGTTTTTACGTTTTTGCACCCTAGGACTTAGTGTAGTTTAGTTTTATCATTCCTTAGGCTTAGTAATAGTTTATTTTTAGTTTATTAGGGTTCCCTTGCCTTAATTACCTTCCCGTTCATTAATTTGTAGTAATCGTAATTCAAATAAAACAAATCATTAAAACCAATTCAAGTTTAATCATGAAACTCAACGATTCCTTCCATTCACACCTCGTTGGGACACGACCCGGGAAATCACTTTTCCGGTATCACTTTTATCACACCCATAAGGTTTGGTACGTTAACCTTTTTCCTAAAGGGTTAATTTGTCGAATTTTACGGTTATTTTGATATACGTTGATATTGTGTTTTTCACCACTCACTTTACACCGAATCAAATTTTTGTTTGAGCGGGAAAATGGGGAAGGAGAAGAGGGTAAAGGGGACGGGTTTTTAACTCGGGTCAAAGGTGGGAACTGGTACACAGGGTGGACTGGATTGGGCTTGGGTATTGTTTAGTTAAGTGGTTTAATGGATTGGACTAGTATTGTAACATTTAGCATTTTAGGGACTAAATGTGCCAAGACTGAAATTCCAGGGACCTTTCGTGTAAATTCTGAAATTATAATCCAAGGACTGGCTTTGTCATTCTCTAAAAGTGCAAGGACTGAATTTGCCAATTTGTGAAACTTGAGGGGTATTTTCTGTCAAATCTGAAATTTCAGGGACTCAAGTTGTAATTTCCCAAAACTTTTGAAATTATTCACCAAAGGACTAATTATGACAACTTATGATTTCAAAAGGACCTTTGGTGATTTTTCTTTTAAAATACGTGCTCAGGGACTATTTCTGTCAATTTTTGAAAATCAGGGGACTGAAACTGCCAATTATGCAAACTTTGTTCGTTTTTCACTTGTTTTCAATAATTTTGCATCTGAAACATATAAAACACAAATCCGAGATATTTTCAGTATTTTGATGCATTTCTGAGTGTTTTTAGATGTTTTGCAGTTCAGATTTGACCAAAAATGATGAGTTTTTACACACTCATCAGAACCCATTTCATTTGAAAAACGTCACATTCACTAGGGTCAGTCGAGGCAAAAATAATATCATCAACATAGATTTGAACGTGAATTAAATGTTTGCCTGACTTTCTGGCAAAAATAATATCATCAACTGCTCCTTTGGTGAATCCAGTAGATAGAAGAAACTTTGATAGCGTATCATACCATGCCCTTGGAGCTTGCTTCAAACCGTAAAGAGCCTTCTTCAAACGATAGACGTGAGTAGGATGCTCTGGATTCACAAAGCCTTCAGGTTGGCTGACGTATACGACTTCTTTAAGGTCACCGTTAAGAAAAACCGTCTTTACATCCATCTGATAGACTACCATGTTCTTACTTGCAGCATTAGCCAAGAAGATTATGATTGCCTCGATACGAGCAACTGGAGCAAATGATTCTTCAAAGTCAATACCCTCCTCTTGACGGTATCCTTTTGCAACCAATCGAGCCTTGTTCTTTAATATATCTCCATGCTCATCAAGTTTTACTTTGAAGATCCACTTTAGAGCAATGATCATAGCACAGTCAGGAGCAGGTACTAGCTCCCATACATCTAGTCAATCAAACTCATGAATTTCTTCTTGCATGGCATTGAACGGTACACTGTCTTCATTCATAGCGGTTTAACATCTTTTGGTTCGATCTTTGAGAGTACAGAGTTGAAGAAGCACCATAAGGCATTGGTTGCAAGTTGTCGCAGTAGATCTTGAACAAGAAGGGTTTCCAATGATGTTGTCCAATGGGTGATCATGTGTCCATTTTCTAAGGTGTTCATATGTGGTTGTTGTTGAGAACGAAGTAGCGAGTCGATTTCTCCTGATGAAGATGGTTCTGATGATGATTCAGGAGCAAATATGTTTTCAAATGGGGCATCTTCAGGAGTAGCAAAGGGATTATCTCCATCATTGGTACCAAAAACAATTCCATGATGTATTCTCGATGATTGATGATTTGTTGATGAGACAGAGTGATCAGCAGCAGGCGCTTCTTGACTTAATGACATTGAAACTGAAAGGTTAACTTTATTGACAGGGATAGGAGCATCCTCTGTTGATGGAATTGACAGATCATTAGCATTTGGCTCATAGTGTTCATCAAACGTTGGATCAAATAATTTCTTCAAATCATCTTCTGAAGGAGGTACATAAGGAGTTGCTGGTGAGGGATTAGAAACAAGAGTAGAACCGATAGGACTACATGATAAAGGTTGAAATGCGGGTCCAGAACTGGATTGTCCTAGAGCCAGTTGACCGGACACTCATCGAACGTGACGTGAATAGTTTCCATGATATCTCGAGTTCTTTTGTTGTAGATTCGGTAACCCTTCTTGTTTGGTGCATAACCAACAAAAAGTCCAATATCTGCCTTTGCTCTTAATTTGCCTAAATATTGACCGTCATTCATTGGATAGCACAAAGCACCAAACACACGAAGGTAGGAGAGATCAGGTTTTCGTTTATGAACAAGTTCATATGGAGTTTTTCCATGAGAGGTATGGATAAGGGAACGATTTTGGGTGTAGCAAGTAGTGGCAATGGCTTCAGCCCATAGAAACATTGGAACCTTTGAATAAATTAGCATTATTCTTGCGGCTTCCACAAGAGTTCGATTTCGTCTTTCAACTACACCATTCTGTTGAGGAGTTCGTGGAACACTTCTTTGATGACTGATTCCAACACTTTCATAAAACTGAATTAAGTCTTTGTTAACAAACTTTGTGCCATTGTCTGTTCGAACAATTCTAACAGTATTGTTGAGTCGAACTTGAAGCTGTTTGATAAGTTTGATGATGACATCTGGAGTTTCATCCTTTGTCCTCAAAAACTTTACCCAAGTAAATCGAAAGTAGTCATCAACAACGACTAGAATGTATTTCTTCCCATTTATCGTTTGCACTCTCATTGGTCTGCACAAATCCATATGAAGGGTATGAAGAACTTCCATAATTGAGTTTGTGGGTTTTGGTTTGTGGGCATATTTCGTGCTTTTTCCCAATTGGCAAGTTGAACAAAGATGATCTTTTTCATACTTTAATCTGGGTAATCCTCTTACTAAGTCTTTTCTGGAAAGATTGTTTATGGTACCAAAGTTCAAGTGATTGAGACGATGGTGCCATAGCCATGACTTAGTTTTGGAAGCCTTTGACAGCAAGCAGATGGGTGAAGATTTCATCATGTCTTCGATAGAGATGGTGTATAGGTTTGAACCATGAGTTCCTCTGAGAAGTTCCACACCATCAAGTTCTCTAACAAAGCAAGTATGTTTTCTAAATGCCACTTCTAAATCTGAGTCATAAAATTGTCCGACAGAAAATAGATTATGTCCAAGACCTTCAACATAATATACCCTGGAAATCACACTATCTCCAACCACGTAATCTCCATAACCCATAATAGCACCAAAATGATCGTTTCCGAATCTCACAGTTCCGATGAATTTACTCACGAAGTTCATGAACCGTGACCGGTCTCCAGTCATATGCTTGGAACAACCTGAGTCCAGGTACCACAGGACGATTTGAATGATCTGCATTGAACCACGACAAGAATGGATAAGCTGGATAATTGGGATCCCCATGCAAGAATGGGTTCCATTTGGTTAGTAACAGTGGTTGGTACACCCACATCAGAAGTAGAAACAATGGACTCATCGAAATAGATCAAGCTAGTGTCCGTATTTGACCTAATCAAAGTATGTTCACTTCTTAAGGGAATAGTTCTACCAGTAGGCATCCATTTTCTAGTGGGCATTGACTTAGCAAATTTAGGGCACAACTCATTAATCTTACGGCCAGTAGGTATCCATTGATAACCTATATTACTAAATTTCCTTCCTGTGGGTTTCCACTATTTTCTAACTTTCTTTTGCCTTTACCTATTAGCCTTCATAGCTTGATTTTTAACATTAACAGTTTTAACTGGGCATTTAACAGCATTAATCAAATCATTCACACCACATTCAAGATTAGTAACAGAAACCACGCAATTATCATTACATGTTTTGCCAAAGGTAGCAGAATTCACATTAATTACAGTACGCTTAGAGCTAACACTAGAATCAACACGATTTGTTTTATTCAAATTCTCCCTAAGGTGATCTTCTACTCTCTTCCACTGAACATTCCTAGCACGCAAGGTCCTATCATTTTTTGTGTTGCCTTGAGACTTTGACCCGCTTGCTTTGGTGTCACTTCTTACTCCTATAGAGGAAATTGGAACATTAGTTGGTTTTGCTACTTTTTGCATTCCTGAACTAGAAGTGCAGGGATCTGAACTACTTAAAGGCACATTGAAATTCACTTTCTTACTGCTGGGCATCGAATGGTTTGTATACTTAGCACTAGGCATGGAACAAGGCATCACAGCTTTATCTTTCGCACTTAAGGATTTAAGACATGTTGCTATTAAACATTCTA
>OU343216.1:165568996-165660992 GCA_910596185.1 Chrysanthemum makinoi | reverse complement strand
CGCGCTTTGTTAGTTTATTTGGAACATTACCGGAACATTTCAACATCCGTCTGTAATAACTCTAACTCTTTACTTTCATTCGTATGCTTATCTTAATTGATTATGTTTTTCTGTTAAACCTTGAGCTCAAATTTTTTTTTCACAAGCACAACAAATCTGATAATATGTTTTTACAACCATGTAATAAACCGCTTCAAATTCGACTCAAGAAGGCTACCTCTGAATATGCTTCCATATTTGAGGGGAGTACTTTTGTTCAACTAAAACAAAATCTCGATTCCACGAAGGACCAAGGTACGTACGCCACAATCCTATAAAAGGAGCTTAAAGTCGTTGATTAAAACTTATCAAAACTTTCATTTTTCAAAGTTTTGTTCAACAACAAGTAATTTTCAAAACTTCAAAAGTTAATATCACTTGTCAGGGGGAGTATTTGCAAAATCTTTGTTCTAAATCAAATGTTCTTGAAATCCATTTCTTTCCAAATGAATTTCCAATGCCTCAAAAAGCATATTTTAATCAACATGTTTTTCAAAAACAACATTCATATGCTATTATTGAGGGGGAGAAATGTGATTAAAATTGTTGATCAGATGTTATGGAATCTCATAACGGCTCGACTCAGATATCACCAATGAATTGACTCGATCTTTGAATGTCAAGAATCTAAAAAAGACGTCTTTCAACACTTATCTTAGTAGAATGTACCAACTGGTGACACCTTGATTGACATGAACTTTGACGGTCTAAACTCCTTTTCAAGAAGAGTTTACATCTTCAAGGTAGTTATTAGAGCTAGTTGTCACCTAAAAGTTGATAATGAAACTCTTTAACTATACAACGAACTGTGCTCAAGGGAATTGTCTATCAAGAGTCGATCAATTCAAAAGTGCGAAGCTCTTCCTCTCTCGTGCAGATTTCAGCCAAAACTCATAAGCACATGGAGGGAGATTTGTGAAACCAAAAACTCTCAATGTTAGCAACATGTTTTTTCATCATAAACATATTGAGAGATTTTCAAGAAAAGGTTTTGTGGAAACATAGGATAGTCATGGAGTTAAAAGGTGACTAAGTTTAGAATAAACGCCCTATGATCCGCCAGACGGGAGGGATCTACCCAAGGACATCACAAATAATTAGTATCTAGAAGTCCTTAGGTATGATTTAAAAAGGAGAAATTGAGAATCGGAGAAAGAAGGAGTTGAAGAATTAAAAAGAAAAGTTAAAGAAAAGAAAAGAAATAGCCCTCCAAATTATTCAACTTAGGGTGCATAATCGTTCAATTCATATGCTACCGTTGTCAGCAAGATGACACCGGTATTGAAGACAAGTCGCCATGGACCCAAAGGACGCAATGCACTAAACCTTCTAAGCCACTCAAGTTCTCTTAAAAGAGCTTGTTTCATTCTCACAGGGAACCTTACATAATCTATCGACTCTCTCTTAGAGATTGTTGGTATTGAAGAAGGAGACCATCTCCCTAGTCTCCGCTTAGGAAAATCAAAAGCACTAATCGAAGTCTAGAGCCATGAGATTTATCAAAAGACTTAGGAACACTTAAATATTTCATCACTTGTTGTTCAAACAATAAGAACACAAGTGACACTTTTCAGAGTCCCACGCAGATCTTTAACCGGCCAACATTTAGCGGGGATTCACAATTGTGATCCTCAATGATTGAATGGAAATTCCCCGCCGGTCAACATCAAACAGCCCCGACAAAGAGGTCACTGGTGTAACCTTGTGGGTTACGCTTTAGTGTGTCTCAAACGGTCTACAGTCAGTGATGCTTCTGTGATACCTCAACACTCGAACTAACCAGGTGTATTTCGTACATCGAAGTTATCTCACTTGTGACCCACCAGAAACAGCCTTTGTGAGAATTAGAGATGTGCTTTCACACTATGCCGTTAACACTCTCGGTTCAAACTTGTGTTACCGGATTATTTCTAACCCATGTTTTTTATGTTTTCTTCTTATGGATGCTTGCGGGTGGAAAAGATCGCAGGCACTTCACATGCTCATACCAACATCAACACAACTTGAAGTTCTCTCAAAAGGCAAAGAAAATTTCAGAAAGATTCTACATCAAAGACAAAGAATCCGCAGTTATGAGATAATGATCAAAGTTAAAGAATGAGAGCTTCAAATATATGAATCACAAACTTCACTAGAAGTATGAGCATGTTGGAAATGACTTTCATCACTAACAAACAAAAGATGTTGATAAAAGGCAGCATTTCACAACGATCACAACAACAAGAACAAAGAACAAAGATTCAAAGAATCAAAGACGCCACAAGCTATGAACGCCAAAGAAGTTCAAGACGTCAAACGACCTAAACATGATAACAAATGATGACCAACCCTTAGGGGGAGATTGTTAGGAACATGTTTTATTATCAAGTATAGGTCATTTCATTTGTAATAGGTCGTTAATAATTATGGTTTATAAATGTTTGTATTTAGTCTCACTACCATGTAGTAAGCCCATGACAGGATAGAGCTGGGTTCTTCTAGAACCAAGGGAAACTCCCTACTTATGTAAAGACTATAAATACCCTCCCTAGAGGGGTTGTTGGTTCTAATTGCAATTATCATTTTCATTAATCATTCATTAGTTCCTTCCACTTTCTCTCTCTAAAACTTTCTCTCTCTAGAAATACATATTGTTGTGATAATATGGTGACCCAACAAGACAAGCTTCCCAAGTACTTCAAGAAGATGTTGCAGTTTCACCTTCTCCATCTCCACAAAGATCTGTTCATGATTCTCAACCAGAGGAACATTCACTAGTTCAAGGAGATGATTCACATACTATATCCCCTGAAGGTTTAACATTGGATAATTATGTTTTGACAAGGGAGTTAGTCAAGTTGACAAAGACTACTGAGGCTCAAGCTAAACAGATTAAGAAATTGAAGCTCAAGTTTAGAAGGCTCAAGAATTTTGTCTAGCCATTGGTTCAACATCATCGTATATGGGTCAAATCTAAAAAGAAGGAGCAAAGACAAGATAGGAAAATCAAACGCCAAAAGGTTCACAAACAAAAATCTTCCTGCCCAATTGGGGAGGAATTTAGAAGAAAGGAATTTGAAAGAAGATATTGTTAAGGAAAATGAGCCCTCGAAGGTATCAAGAACATGAAAAGACTCAAGAACAGTCATTCAAGAAACCGAGCAAGTTATTGATGTTCTTCAAAGTAATTGATGATCAATAATCAAGATCAAAGCATCGCTTTCAACAACAAGGATCCTACAAGCAAGAATTGATTACTCCAAGGTTGTTAGACTTTGAAGAGGAAGCTGGTCCTTCAACAACAGACATGAAGAAGCAGTTGTCCTTCAACTGCTATACAAGAAGAAGAAGCTACACCCAAACCTATTCATACCGCAAGTGATGATGAAACCATTGGTTTAATTTTGAAAGGTTTATCGCCGTGTTAATATTCCGTGAGTGCAAGAAGAGGAACAACCAAGAGCTTCTCAACCTGCTATTGATCCTAAGGATAAAGGAAAAGGTATATTGGTAGAAGTAAAGAAGAAGAAGACCAACTTTAGCACAGATAAGAGCTCGCTCAAAATGCTTTGAATGAACAAGCAGAAAGCTTCCAAGAGGAATTAAATGCTAAAGATAGAGAAGCTAAGGAAGTCAAGAAGCTCGTAATGAGAAGCAGCAAGAAGTTACAAGAGGAATTGAATGTCAAGCCGATGAATCATTAGAGTCACCTATTCCCGCTAGATTTCTACCAAGAAGACCAAATCGAAAGCTAAGGAAATGCAATGATGGCTTACCTAAAAAGTCAAGGGTATAAAGGATTGGTGAGGTTGAATTATGTTGAAATGAAACGATTGTATGATGTCATAGAGAAGTTTATAAGAAAGTGTTGAGAGCATCAAAGATTTTGAGATGAAGCTACATGGGTTAAGAAGAGAGAAAGAAAAGTTTAAAAAAGAAAGAAAAACCGGTTAAAGATGTACAGCTCTCAAAGAAAGAAAAAGTTGAGCTAAGATCCGAGACTAGGGATGAACTAAGAAATTATCTAAGGATAGTGGATTTTGAGTATTCTAAGGAAGATGTCACATGAAGATGAACAAATCTCAAATTATTGCTTTTGAAGTTGTGGAATCCAAAGATGGAAGTTATCTGATGTTTCATAGAGAAAATGAAAGCTCGTGAGTGTTCAACAGTTATGGGATTTATTGAACATCATAGATATAGTGGATCTATTTTATTTATATCATGTGGTACGAGATTAATTTGAACATAATTCATTAGAAGGAATTGGTTTAATTGGAGATCTCACAACCTATGGGAACCTAAGAGCGAAGCACTGATGACATTTGGAAGAATCAAGAGAATTGGGAAATTGTTTGCTGGAGATTCTTTGAAGAATTTGGAGTTCATGTTCTAGAACTGGAAAATGGTACAATGATTCACATGTTTGCATAGATAAAGATATCCTCTTTACGATCTTATGAGGAGGATGCTAGAGCATGGAATGGAAGTTGAAGAAGACAATGAAATTGCTTGTATGGTCATCAATTTGTTTTTCAACCGACTACTATTGGCTGATGATGATGAATAACCGGTATGAATCTTAATTGAATTATTTTGAAATATCAAGACTTTTATTCAAAGTACTATCGATCAAACAAGACTTTTATTCAAAGTACGGCTGCAGCCTTTAACCGCTTAAGGATTTTTGAAAGAAACCTTTTGTTAAATAACAAATATTTTGGAACAAAGGTTGAATAAAATAAATGGTTTTGAGATGGTAACATCAATAGGTTATCAATCCACCATGGTTACAAAAAGATTGGCTAATCCATGAGCAAACCGGCCCGTAAAGATATGACAAACTGTTTTAGTTGACAACTTGCTAATAGTTGTATGGTCATCAACTCACCATATCGCTAATGTGAAGAGTTGGCTAGCCCACAAGAAATGGTTTGTGGTAAAGGTCAGGAAACCATTATATGGTAATTAGTTCACCATGATGAAAGAACTAACTAGTCCGTATGGTACAGCCTGGTAAAGACAACTCAATATGTTGATAAGTCGATGCTAAAAATCATATGGTTATCAATGTACCATGGTCTTACACACCAAAACATTTGGCTACTCCAGAGTTAATGGCTTTTGTAAAGAGAACTCAAATCCATTAAATTTTCAATGATTCACCTCTCACAGGAGTTAACACACCTATAAGTGATGAGAATAGATCGCAACTTAAACCTAATTATGTACAAATTGTCATATGTTATCGGAAAAGATGAAGCTTGGCCTGATGATGTCAGAAAAGAATAATTTAAAGATACTTTGATAATACTGATACAAGCACAGAAACTACAGAGATACAATCCAAAGTTTAAGACATAATCTTTCCTTAAAATGAACATAAAAGATAAAATTACAAAGGAACTTGAAGTCAAGCAAGTAGAATTCAAGTTAGGGGAGGAGTGTTGGGATATGAAAGTGCCAATAATGATAAAGTACCGAAAAAGTCAAAAGTCAAAGCGCTAAAGAGGGAAGTCAAAGTATCCTGGAAGTCAAAGTACTCGCTATAAAGAACTGATTCGTTATGGAAAGTCTTGTAATTCTAGAATATTCTTTATTAGATTACTTTTCATACAAGGATACAAATTGTAAACCGACTAGGATATCCTTGAGCCTATAAAAGGACCCCTAGATTGGCATTAGAGGTACGAGTTCACAAGTTTAGAGTATAATGATCATTAGAGTTTTAGAGAGAAGTTCGATTTTATTAGAGTTGTTAAAAGGTCCGCATAAGCAGAAAGAAGTGTTATTAATAAAATCGCTTAGAGTTAAAGTTATTCTTCTTAGCTTTGTTAAGTAAATTCGATACTTAATAGAGTTTGCTCATGTTTCTTTTTGTTAATAACGATTTATCCCGAGGTTATTAAACCTTAACAAGCTATTTAAGTTAGTTTGGTTAGAGTACATCGTTCCAACAAGTGGTATCGTAACTTGTGTTGAAACTCGACTAGAAGAAACCCTAAAACCCTACTACAACAAAACCTAAAGATGTCGACCAAGTCGCTCCACCACCATCAATCACCTCACCTGTAATTCCAATCATCGAATGGAGAATATGACCTATGGTGTATGAAGATGAGGTAGTACATTGCCATTACGCACATGCACTATGGAATGTAATTGTCAATGGTAATGAAGTAGTTCCAAACTATTGATGTTCCCGGACAACCCAAAGCACCTAAACCGCCTTCTTACCAAAGAACTACCTTAAGGAATCAAGAGAAGGCTCTTAACATACTCTTATTCCGCTATACCGATGGACATATATTGAAGTTTCATGATGCTAAAGATGCAACTCAATGCTCTCAAGACCAGATTTGAGGGAATGAAGCTTCTAAGAAGATGCACGTAAATCACGGGAAGAATACTTGAAACTTTCAACCTTGGTGAAAAAAGAGTCTTGATGTCGTGATATGATAGATTTCAAAATCTCCTCAACATGTTGGAGTTATACAAGGCGTAAGTATCGTTGAAGATGCTAATCTGTAGTTTTTAAGGAGTTTGCCATCCACATGGCATGTGATTGCTACTATGATCTGACAAACCAGTTTGATGTCATGGACTTGATGATCTCTACAATCATCTAATGGTGTAGCGAGCATGAGATGCATGGCCAAATCCGGCCCAATCACACAAAGTATTGCTTTTCCTCCATCCGAAAAGAAGGGCAATACTTCCACCAAAAGTATCATTATTATACACCTCCTCTCAAGTCCCATAGACTACTACCATGCACTCGATGAAGTTGTATGCTCTTTCAGCCAGCTTTTTACCCGTCACTTATGAAGAAGATCTCTCACAGATTGAAGAGGATGTTTTAGAAGAAATTGATATCCGGTGGCAAGTTGCAATGATCACTGCAAGGATCAAGAAGTACATGAAGAAAACAGGAAATAACATTGACTTCAAACCAAATAGGTATCACTTTTGACAAATCCAAGATTGAATGCTTCAATTGTCAAAAGACTAGACACTTTGCTAGGGAGTACATGTTTGCTAAGTATCAAGCAAAACAAAGACTGAAACCAAAGCCGGAGCTCAAAGAAATTCCTTACTCAAAACAAAGGCTTTGGTTGCTCAAGAGAAGTTATCGGGTTGACTGGAGTGAAGAGTTGATGATGATGAACCAGGACTTATCGATGGTAGTGCGGGAAGAAGCAAAGAAGATTCAAAGGGAAGTTGGATCGAGCACGCTTTGATGAGGAACCCGAACATGCCGCTGGAATTGAGATGGTTTTGGAGGATTTGATTGGAGCATGGAGAGTGAAGATGATTCTTTTCTACTTGCAATGGTGGCTACTTCACAAAGTTCACCTCCTATCTCCGAGGTATGCTCAAATTGTCATGATTTTTATCAAAAATTACTTGGCAGTTATGTGATTGAAAAAGATAATTATGTTAGGCTAGGTCCGAGGTAGCTGGTCAAATAACCTTAGAATCTATGGAAGCCAAATCTAACACATGAAAATAATGAAGTAGCTTCAATGAAAAGTATGCATAACAGACTACGCTAAAACTAAGTGAATGGAAATTAAACTGTAAAATTAAATAAAGAGAAACCTGACTAAGGAAAGAGATGATTTGTTAGCTAAGTTTGCTACTGGGGTGAATCTGGTTCATTACATGTTACTTATGTTCAAAACAGAGAAGAGCTTACATTAAAACCGCTTAGGTTTTGGAATGGACTTTGATAACATAGAAGAGAATCAATCTGATGATAACCTAGAGGATATAACCACTAGTGATGATGAACTCATTAATTATGTAGACACATCTAGTAATGAGGATTCAATTAGTGAACAACCTCCTGAGTATAAGAAAGACAATTGTTATCATGTAGTTCCCATCCCACCGGAAGTCATCAACCCCTAGGCCCGATTTTCCTCGCTGGAGTGATAGTCTAGAGTTTAGAAAAGCTAGTTGGCAATCTAGGTCCAAACCCCAAAGAAACTGCTGAAAATAATGTTCAAAGTCAAGCAAGACCTTCAAGAAAAGTACTTCCACAAGCAGTACCTTCAGGAAAATCTTTTCAAAACAGTACTGCTAAACCTTTTTGGGATAACTTTGGTCAAAACAAGTTTAATCATTCACATAGAAGGAATAATAATTTTGGTCATAGACATAGAAGAAGTCACCTTGGAAGTATGGGTCAAAAATTGTGTTTTGTGTGTTTTAGTCCTAATCATTTAATCAAGGATTGTGAACATCACTCAGAATACCTTAGAAAATTCCCAAAGAACAGATCTGCCAACAAAAAACCTAGAGAGACCAAACCACCGAATAATTCAAATAGGGTCAATCACAACAATTTTTCACCTGATCATAGGTACCCCAATGAAGCTAGATCACCAAGATCACAAGCATTTCTCAAAGTAATCGCTCCATCAAAACAAGGTACCGCTAACATTTGGAACAGTATCCTAGGAGATCTCATTACTATCAACCTAGAAGGTATTATAATTCACATAGGGGATCTAGATCACAAGAACCAAGTGTTAAAACACGAATAAGAGAGAAAGTACCGGGGACAAACAAAGACTTTCAACAAAAAGTGAATCAGATGTTTTTGTGATACAAGAAAAAGAGTATGAACTTGTAAAAGAGAGTTGTGTTGAAATCACTCCTAAACCTTTATTCAAGTGTTAGTTACTCATATGTAATAGGTAGCTTAATTATGGCCTTTATGTTTGTTATTAGCCTTAAGCTTATGTAGAAGGCCCGTGAGCTTAGGCCCAAGCCCATAGGAGAAAGGAAGGGACTAGAGTTGCCCTAGCTCCTATAAATACTTTTGTAAACCTTCATTTGAAGGTTGGTTGTTCAAGTTATTCTCTCATTCACATCTCTACGCCTAACCGTGTTACATATACGTGTGTGTGTTTGTTTACTTGTTCAATCATCTCTTTCTATTAAGCTTGTGTTGTAAATCTTATGACCTAACAGTGGTATCAATCGCCAAATAGTTGGGTTAACACTTTCGTGTTTGAAGTTTTTTGTTTTCGTCTTACTGCGTGAAACGTGGTTACCACTTTGGTTCACTTAAAAATTCGTTTTTTACACTTTTTAATCCAAGATTCTTGTACTTTCAACGTTTTAAGGTGTTAAAATACTTGTTTTTGGCAAAAAGTTTCAACCTTTACTCGTGGATCTAAGTTTTAAGCTGTTTTTGTTCATGGGTGTCGTTCTACGCTAACCCGCTTAGCCGCTTTGA
The DNA here is from genome assembly GCA_910596185.1 of Chrysanthemum makinoi. Lineage (NCBI taxonomy): Eukaryota > Viridiplantae > Streptophyta > Magnoliopsida > Asterales > Asteraceae > Chrysanthemum > Chrysanthemum makinoi. Next base: position 165,651,724 of record OU343216.1, on the reverse strand, counting down.
TTCTCAAGTTTCACACTTTTTGTGTTATTTTGGTGATATTGAAGCTATTCCATAACAAAAATCTGGTTTAGAAACAAATTTAAAATCATTTTACGAGTAAGCTGTAAGGAAACCCTAATCTTACGCTGCGAACTTTATCCGTGATCTTCGGGCTGTGGTTTACTCCGTGGTTTTGTTGGATAAGCCTCGAAACACGTCGACATTGGATATCTTTTGCATCGGTGATAGTGTAAAAGATCACTTGGGATAAAACCCTAAACTTACGCATAAGCATAAAGCTTACGCGTAGAAAACCTACGCTTAAGATTCATCTTACGCCAAGCCTAGTCTTCCACGATAAGGTAATCCTGCACTAGTTTCTACCTAACTTTGTGTCTACGATAACTTTAGTGCCTTTAATTACTTACGCGTGAAGCTAAATCTACGCGTAACTCTTGATTGTTACGCGTAACTTTGGTGTTTTTACGCATAAGTTCTACTTGGTTTCTTATGATTTCTACGCCTAAGGACACTTCATCAACAAAGGTTCATTCGACTACAAAGATCCATTTTTACCAATAACCTGTAGATTTATACAAACCGTAAAACCTACTTATGTGATATAACAAATACAAGTTTATTGTTGATATCAAACATAAAGCGTTTATATCAACATTTCACAAATACAAACAATAAACCAGATTATGCACAAACTTATAACAAATACAAGTTTTTACCAAACACAATAATTCGTTTAACACAAGCTTAATCTTGATTGTTACGCCAGAACTTTGGTGTTTTTACAAAGTTAAAGACTTAAAGAACTTCATCAGTACCTTTATGTTGATATCAAACATAAAGCGTTTATTCTTATGTGGTTTCACGTTATTGTGTTTGTTAAGTGGTGATACTTGTGTTTGTTAAGTGGGTTTGTGATAAGGTTGATATATCTAGATATACTTGTGTTTACTAAGGTTATTGTTGTAATTGTGTTGTAATGGATACATAACACACTAGGATTTAAATGGATACCTAAAGCTATTGATGTGTGTATATCTACTATAACTGCTCCGGAACCCTCTAACATTTCGGGTTCCACATCTTCTTTTATTCCATCTGTGTCGCCTCAAGTGTAATGCAGTGATAGTGATCATTCTCTGATTGTTGATAGCGGATGTTCCTCGACACATGACAGCAACCTTAAACAAGTTATCAAACTTTATTGCAGTTCATTGGCACCGCCGATTCGAATGATCACTTCGCAGCTATCATGGGCTACGGAGACTATATCAATGGGAACATCGAAATTAGCGGGGTTTATTATGTGGAAGGCCTCGTCACAACTGCTTTCGTGAGGTCAGCCTTCTGTGATGGAGATTTGGAGGTTGCTTTCGTGGAGAAAACTTGTTTCTATCGTGATCTACAAGGAAACGATCTTATGTCTCCGCTCGGTAATTCCAGCTTTTACACTATCTCTATACATTTGCCTTCTCAAGCACTTTCAAAGGCAACATCAACAAAATCCTCTATGGCAACCATGCCTCTCACATCTAAACTTTCAAACCATCACCAACCTTGCTCGACACAAACTAGTTGAAGGACTCCCACGCTTTCGGTATTCTAAAGATCACCTTTGCTAGCCGGTGAACAAGGCAAAAGCACTCGTGCTCATTTTCCTTCAAAGGTGGAACACAACTCTCAACATGTGCTTCATTTTCTTCACATGGATTTTGCGGGTCCGGCGCTGCGGCAAACGATCAATGGAAAATGCTACATCTTAGTAATTGTTGATGACTATTCACTGGACTTGGGTCTACTTTCTTCGAAGCAAAGATCAAGCTCCACAGATGTTCATCACCTTTCTCACGAAAATACAAGTTCAGCCACTGAAACACCGATCACAACAAATCGTGAATCGCACGAGGCAATCAATTTGTTAACCAAAATCTTCGTGAATTTTATGAGAAAGTGGGAATTAGAAGATGTCGGACATCTATCAGCACGCATACCGGAACAAAAAGCAGAGTTGGTTGAAAGACGAAACCGAACGTTAGTGGAAGCCGCAAGAACAATGTTAATCAATGCTAAACTCCCAGATTACTTATGGCGTGATTCATCATCGCGTATGCTATACTCAAACCGCTCTATGATTACAAACGCGCACACAACAAAACACCTTTTGATCTTGTCCACAAGAAAAACCAATCTCAAACACTTTCATGTATTTTGATCTCTTTGCTATCCGAATAATGATCGTGATGACTTTGGAAAGCTCAAAGCCAAAGCGGACATTGGAGTCTTTATAGGATATTGTGATAATTCTAAAGGTTTCAAATCTGGAATCGCCGAACAAAGGAGGTTATGGAAACGATTCATGCTCATTTTGATGAACTTACGGAAATGGCTTTTGAGTATAACAGCTTGGAACCCGGACACAACCGCTAAACTTCCCCAAACCCCATCATCACTTGAACAAAGCCCCCAGCCTTACCGCCAACAAATGGAAGGTTATTTGCTCCTCAATGACGATATTGATGAACGTGCTCTGTGTATCCGCCTGCTCCACGCTGCCAACCCGATAATACTTTATACGATACCTCACCGCTACAACAAACTACTGAAGAAGCACCACCGCTGACTCCAACACAACAGCTTGAACAAACCGCTTCCAACATCAGCGATGAACCACCGATGATGTTACGAATGAAGCACCCCACCCGCAGATTTTGATCCAAAATGCTTCTTTAACCCGTTTACTAATGAGATCGCTGCACTGATGTCGTAGAATCTTCAACAAGCCATTTGAATCCTCAAAATTTGCACAATGTATACCAACATCAACCCTCCACATATAGATGGACAAAAGACCATCCTCCTGGAAATATTATTGGCAACCCGAATCAACCGCCTACATAGACAACGCCTTCACAGCGAGCGGTGAACATTGCATTTATGCACTCACTGTTTGCCAATCTGAACCTAAAAACATCAAAGACGTAATGACAAAGGACAATCTGATTGAATCCATGCAGAAGAACTCAACCAATTTAAACGCCTTGAAGTATGGGAACCGGTTGAAGACCAACAGGGTCTTCGCCATTGGTCTCAAATGGATTTGGAAAAACAAATTGGATGCCGGGAAACGCTATCTAAAACAAGTCACGCCGGTGGCTAAGGTTATCGCCGGAAGAGGTATTGACTTTGAAGAATCTTTTCCGCTGCTCGCTGCTTGCTCTTGAGGTCGTTTGGATTTTTCTATTCATGGGCTCACATGAACATCACGGTCTTTCAAATGGATGTCAAAACTGCTTTTCTCAATGGACAACTGAAAGAAATTTATGTCACCGTAAGGATTCATTGATCCTGAGTTCCCTAATCATGTCTATAAACTGAAGAAAGCTCTCTACGGTCTCAAACAAGCCCCTCGAAATGTGGTATGATAAGTTATCATCTTTCCTCATTACAATAATTTTACCAAAGGTTCACCGACCCAACTCTTTTCATACAATATCACGGGAACATATTTTAATTGTTCAAATTTATGTGGATGACATCATTTTGGGTCAACAACACATGTGTACTCAATGGCCAAGTGCAAAACTAATGAAGAAACATTTTGAAATGTCAATGATGGGTGAACTTACGTTCTTTCTAGGACTACAAGTTCATCAATCACCCGTGGTATTTTCTTGAGTCAGTCCAAATATGCCCTTGAATTGTTAAACACGTTTGGAATGAATACTACATGTTACTTATGCCACTCCAATGGCACATACCAAGAAGCTGACCGATTTACATGGGAAATTGGTGGATCCTACAAAATACCGAAGTATTATTGGGTCTCTCATGTATCTAACAGCTAGAATTCCGATATTGTTCTTTCAGATATCTTTGCTCCGTTATCGGGCCAGCGACCAATCGAAACCCACCTCTCGAGGCTAAAAGAATCCTCCGATACATCAAGGGAACCATTAATTTGGGAATCGGGTATCCGGCGATTCGGCTTTGAATCCTAATCGCTTCGACGTACGCGAAGGTGATGCTTAGACTACGGAAAAGTACCTCAGAGCTTTACAATTTCTTTGACAACCTGGTGTCATGGCAATCTAAGAAGCAGATTGTAAATCAGTTGGTCCTCAACGGCGAGGTAATATGTATGTACATCCGGGCTGTTGTGCTCAAGTCATTGGATGAGAACACAACTCAAAGACTATGGTTACGTATTTGATGTAATCCCGATGTATCAGCGACAATCGATGATTGATCTCGTGCAACCGCTTCAAAGACTTAAATCAAAGCACATCGATCTTCGATATCATTTCATCAAGGATCACGTGGAACAGGTACTGTTGAATTATATTTTGTGGGTACAGTAATACCACTATTGGCATCTTCTCACTCAAAGCCTTGCCTTCCGCTAGGTTTAATGAGTTGGTCCAACGGATTGGTATGAGGTGTTTGACTCAAGAGGAATTGGATGAACTCCTAAAAGCATTTTAAAACCACAAACACCAAAATCTTTTGTAAATATTATTTTCAAAAACAAAATACAAAATATAAAACCTCGATAAAACAACAAAATATTCTTCTAATCTATTTTTCTTTCAACATCGCAAGTACATTAACACTATAATCTTTCAAAATTCAGATTTTTTCGATCAGTGTTGAGGGGAGAAAATATTCTTAACTGCTTCAAAAAATCAAGGTAACTTGCATGTTACTCTATTCTCGGTTGTTTCTTGTATCAATGGTGGTAAACTTTTCGGTCAAAGCTGACACTCCTGACTAAAATTTATAACCTTTCATCATTTTTCTTAAGTAGGGGAGGTCGCCAAAGTTATCTCCTAAAATCGTTGTTTGGTAACCAAAATGGAAGTTAAATGGCTTTGTATGAAAAAAGGAAAAGGTGGAGGGACCAAAACTGCCAAAAGTTGAAAGTCATTTTAATAAAACTCTTTCACCTAACTTTTCACTTCACATTTAATAATCCAAACCTAATCTCATCCTACGCTTAACAATCATTCAAGAAATCTGTGGTTTCGATCATCAATTTGTAAGTTGTTTTATGTTCTTAACGTGTTTTCAAACATTGGTTTTGATTCTTATACAAATCCAACGGTCAAATTTTTGTCTATAATTGATTTGGTGTTCTACGATAGCGCATTTAACACCTAATCAAGAATGGGTGTTTGTGGTTAAAAGGATTGTGTCAAAACATGTCTTTAACCTCAATGATAGTTATTTTATCCTCTAAATCCACCTAAACATGAATTGATGGTTTTTCAAAATTAGGGTTCTTGAGTTGTTTTGGGTATTTTCAAATGAAGGCTTTGAAAAAGATTGTTGCGTAAGGTTGTAGTCAAGTTGAATTAATCATATCTAGGCCAATACACCCGAAACACTAATGATTCATAAAATGGAAATTAGGGTTTATGTTCATCCTTAGGTACTTTTGATTCTTAACACATTTGATGTTAAAACTTGGCTAAGACAACTCAATAGACATCTTAGAACTCCCAGAAACACTTTGGTGCATATCCTATGGCTAGAAATCATATGCGTAATTCATGAACCTTAGGGTTTTGACTTACGCTTATGACTTTCTACGCAGAACTTTGCAAATGAGTATCATGCCATGATTAGTTGTAAAATGAATATATGTGTTAAGATTGATGATATGATGTTTTTTATTTCAGGCTTGCTACTCGTAAAACTCAGAATCAAGGTCTTTGTTACTCTACGTATAAGGATCACCTTACGCCAGAGAACGCTTATGCGTAAGAGAAATCCTACGCCGTGAAGGTTGTACAATGGACTACGCGTATCTCGTGAAGGATAGCGCGTGAACAGCTGACTCCACGATAAGGTCTACTCTTACGAGTAAGCCTACGCGTAAAGTTTTACACGCCTCACGCGAAGCCTCCACGATAAAGTTACTCTGCTCCTATGGCAACATTTCTGCGCAGAAGAGCAGATTCCTACGCTGCAGTTTTGTGCCACGCATATAACCCCCTCACACGATAAGCTACTATTCCTACGCATAAGCCTTGATCAAACTTTCTTTGAATTGTTACCCGCAAACTTGTAAATAAATTAATCATAGCGTCCGCGAATCCAATAATGCCACCAATAAACTTAATCGTTGATATGTTGTGAACTATAAGTGATAACATAAACTTTAAAACTTAAAGTTAACTAACTCACTTAAACATTTCAACGACGCCATTGGACTATTGGACAAACAAGTGACTTAGGACTCGAACAATCATTAACACCAGATATTCAATAATTAGACAATAAAACCTTCTATTGACTAACATTATGTCTTTCGATATGTTGGTCTTCTTTGGCTAATGTTATTTCGTGATCACTATGGTCAGCTTCAAATGAACCGGATGCACCGTAAGTTCTCACTATTGCTGGATATCTTCCCCCTAATGGCTATCCAAGAAAGATTGTTATGAACAATCTCAGAGTTGACTTTGAAACCCTCACATGCTCGTAATCTTCTTGCTTGATTGTCGTGATATTCTTAGGAATCATCCGTACCCAACATGCTCTCACACTCGCTACGCACGGAAATCTACATACAACAATTACGAATTCAATGCAAAGGATCAAAGGTCAAAGTGCGCGGTGCGGTGACGCCAATCACAAACAAATCACCATCAACAAGCAGATCTACTGACTTTCTTCTTATTCCCCGACATCGAGCCAACCGACTTCTATGCCACACCCATCAAGAGACTTTCGCATTCTCGATGGATATTGGCTATGATGAAGCTTCAGGAATTATCACTAAGCATTCTCATGTGGAGCTTAAGAACATTCCTCAACCATGGAGAACCCTCTACATCATCATTACCAAATCGGTCTCTGGTCGTGATAGTGGTTATGAGCATCCCAAGCTCATGGAACTACAAATCTTCTGGTCTTTAATCAACAAAAAGGACATCGAAATTGAAGCACTGCTATGGGAAGACATGATGTCATTTCACAAGAAACTTGGCTCAAAGATTCCCTATGTCAGATACACCAAATTGTTGATCCAAAGAGAACTTGGACTTCTTCCCGACATTCCACAGAGGCTCAATGACCCAGATAATCATGATATGTTGATCGAGCCTACCCATCAAGAATCAAGGAATCACAACAAAGAAACAGGGTCCCGCGTCACTGATCACCTCGCACAAATGAAATCAAAAAGCTTGAAACATACAAAAGGTATCAAGAGTGCATTTAGAAGGAAAAGTTGTTCATCTCGATGAAAAGCCTTCTCGGAACACCTACTAGGAGAACCAAGAGAGGAAGTGCTAGAAGTGCCGCAAGCATCGAGTCGAGGATGTTTCCCGGTGAGGAATCTCTCAATGAAAGGGACCTTCCCGCCAAGGAAAGGCTGCTCCTATTCCCTATCTAAGCCTCGAACCGCAGAGAAAGCTAATGGACGAGGAATCTGAGGCTACCTGAATCGAGATGAAGAGACTTTCTACTATGAATCCTAATGAAACACCTCCTTCCAAGAGTAGCCTAAACCTCCAAGTCCACCACCTTGACAAAGGAAAAGGGAAGACTCCTGCAGACTTGTGCCTTATGAAGAAAGCTCCGATGAAGATGAAGAGAAATTGGATACTTCATACAGAAGAAGTTCAAATTCCTTAGACTCCAACACGTGGCAAAAGAATTTGCAAAAGAACAAATGGGGGGCCCCGGAGGGTCAAGTGGGTGCGGCTCAACCTTCACAGTCCCGATGCGTTAATCAACCCGAAGGGATCCGTGCCACCACTTTGAGCAACAACAAAGTCCGTGGAAGAAACTATTGAGCATGAATTTGAGGAACCTGTTAAAGAAAAGTCCGAGAAAGATGAGGTTGACAAAGAAAAGACCGATAAAAAGACCGAAGAGAAAGATAAGTCCGGGAGATGACACCGATTATGATAAGTTTCTACTAGAAGCCCTGTTCGCCTCGAAGAGGAGAAAACCTCGAACCTCCAAAGGACTCGAGAGTCTCCATGAGGTGTAAATACTCATCATTTTGGTCAAATCAAGCTGCAAAACATTTAAAACACTTAAAATGCATCAATAATCAAAATATTCCAAGGATTGTATTTTATATGTTTCTTTAGGATGCAAAATGTTTAAAATCGATGAAAATCGAGCTAAGTTTGCATAATTGGCCAAATTCCTCAACTTTCAAATCTTGACAAAATCATCCCTCGAGCATTTGTTTTGAATAAAAGTCAACCCAAGTCCTTTCAAAATCAAAATTTATCAAAAATGATCCTTGGGTAAAAAGTTTCAATAATTTACAAGTTTGGTCCCTGCACTTTCAGAATTTGCAAAAATGGTCCCTGGGTAAAAAGTTATTGTTGGAAATCTCATGTATGGTCCCCGGATTATTGGGACATGGCAGGAATCACCCTTGGTTTATTTTGGAAGATGTACAACTTTGGTCCTCAAATTTTCAGAAATTACAAGAAAGGTCCTTATGTATAAATACCAAATCCTTGGCCCTTGACCCTTGCTTGAGCTTGAACCCCTGCCAAAACACCTTTGAACCCCTTGGACCTTGACCCCCTGTCTAATATTAAACCCCGGTCAAACAAATAACTCCGCCCAATACTTTTCCCTCCAAAACACTTCTATCTTCACCCACTGCTGCAGCAATTGCGTAGCTCCACAACCATGCTTCCAACAAATCCCACACCCTTATCACTCCACCTCACCAAAACAACAAAATGAATTTAATGCTTCTCCTTCCTTGCACTCAAACCCCCAACCAAGCAAGATATAGTTTTACCAAAATGCCATCAACGGCTAAAAAGGCTCTACTAATCCAATGGCTCAAATTATAAGTGGAAATGCTCCGAGAGGCAAGTGGGAAGAACTTTTGCTAATAAATAGAAGGAAGAGAAGGAGAGTTGAGTAGTAGTTCTTAGTTTTTATTTTTCCTTCATGGCGTTTTTAATTAAAATGTCTTAATTAGTTCTTAAAGTTGTAATTTCAATTGTCATTGTACTAAACTAAAGCTATTGTAGCTTGTAATTTTAGTTTTAAATTGTATTCTCATTTCCATTTAATGCATTAATTTTTCATTATAAATTCCTCTAAATTCGAATTTAGTTAAAAAGTGTTTGAAATTCCTCATCTTAGTTCTCAGATGCTCACATAAGTTTCGCAAGCTATGTGAGCTCTTGGTAGTTACAAGTCACCTTAATTCATAAATTTTGAAATAGTCAACAACAAATAACCGTGGGATTGAATCGATGCAGAGTCGAAAATGGGTTGGAATCTAAATATGGGGTGATATGCAGTGGGAATTGAGTTGAGAATATATCAATATCGCTTCATTGATCTCAAGCCATAGTGGCTAGGACCTCATGTGAGTATCATTTTATGGGGTCTGTCTAAACCCATATTTTCTTGTTAGTAAGCTTCCATATCGCTAACATTAGTCTCATGTAGCTTAATATCACTAGTACATTTGATATTTTTCATTTTCGTATGAATGTCTTCTTTGGACCGATGATCATTGCATAATCATGAGAGTAGCATTAGTTTGAATAGGTTAGGATGAGGGATAGCAAAGTTTATCCACTAGGGATTCAAATTGAATCTAGATAGAGTAGTCTTATGGACCAGAGCATGGATTTTGATTAGTATAAGTTGCATAAATGTTTCTTAACTAGTGTTTGGATTTGCTCTAAATCTGTGTTGAGGTAAGGTTAGTGTTAATAAATTGATGCATCAGTTCATATTAGTTCTATAGAGGTCACTTAGCTCATATTTTTGCACCTTAGAACTAAAAAAGTCAAAATCAACATAAATCATTCTAATTTCTCATATACATTAGAAATTTTAAGATCATAAGCTTGATTTGTGTTTAGAATTCAGTAGAGTAGCTTTATCTAACTTTGTTTTAGCTTGAAACATCAATCTCAGTTCATAAATTGGTTTCAAATCTCACAAAAGTCAAAGTTATCAAAAAAGCTGCTATAAAGTCAAAAAGTGAAAACTCTTTCCACCAACCTTTGTTGATTTTTCATGGATTCATTATTGGTTCAATTCAAGTGAAATTTTGAACTTAACAAGTTCAGTTGGTCTATTATTGAAATCTGATTTTTTTGAAATTTTTGGAAACAGTTTTAAGCACTTAATCAGCTTGTCAAATGGGCAAAAGCATTTCATTGCACACACCTCACTGACAACCGAGTGCACAGCATCTTCCGCACTTTGTGCAGGTCTTGATTTTGGTCACTAGGGTTTGAAACTTGGTTTATTGGCTCATTGGCTGGTGGTCTTGAGATCCTAGCCTGGTTTTCACTTAAGTCCATTAGGTAAGCTTGTGCTTAAGCTAGAAGTTAGGAGGAAAACTGTTTTGGCACTTAAGCTTGTAAACCATCAAACCATTATATTTTGATATTCAGTGGTATAGCTTAGTTGAGTTTAGCTCATTTTAGGTAGTTATAGCATAATCTAGCTTCTGTGTTCATTTGGTGTCCATTTGTGGTCTTTGGCTTATTTTTAAGTGCTTATTCATGCAGCTTGCAATCTGCAGCCTCATATTCTCACACATAAGCCATAGTTTTTATATTTTTCTTAGACTTAGAATATAATTTTAGACTTTTCCTGAATTTTTCAGATTTTTCTATTATCTTTGTTTGCTATTTTCCTTATTTAAATCAGCTTTTAGGACTTTTTAAATAGTTTTTAATACAAATAATCGAGAAAAGCTTCAAAAAACTAATTTCTCATTTTTCCTAGATTAATAAAAATATAAAAAGCCAAAAAAAATATTTTTCCATAATTTTCCTAGTTTAAATAGTAATTTTTAGCAATTTAATTAGTTTTAAATAGTTTTTAAATCATAGAAATTAGAATATAAATCAGAAAAATACAAAAATAGTTTTTAAAATTTTCTTTAGTTATTTTAGATTTTCTAAAAATAGTTTTATAATTTTCCCATTAATTTTCATAATTTTTAGTATTTTAATTTAGTTTTAAAAGTTTAAAATTAGTTTTAATTCAAATTTATAAAAGAAAAATCAAGAAAAATCAATTTTAAAAATAGTGATAGCTTATTTAATATAATCCAGCTTTTAATTTTTCTTTAATTTGCATTTAAGCCCCTGTAATTTACAAACTTTTTCTTTAGGTATAATTATTCATAATCCACAAACCTTTTCCCGCTCAATATCACCCGATCACTATACGCTTAGCTTCAATCGCATAGCTCGCTGGGGACTAATTAACTACCCGGGAAACACTAAACTCCGGACTTAATTGCTTTGGTTCTAGATTGTCTGACTTTTATTACGGTTAACCATTCACAAGTGGTTGACTTGTGTGATAAACCTGACCGTTTGGGACCGATCAGTCTCCTCACATCTCATCATCATCAGATTCTTCTTCTCACTCTTCACCACCACCATCAAAGAAATCAACCAGATCATCATCCAGATCAAGAGAGTAAACCCATATCTTGGATCTCTCAATCTAAGAATCGAATCAAGAAAAGTCGTCAAACGAGTCGAAAGAAAGATATTCTCCATAGAAAGTTGACTTTCCTCACGATCGATAACGATCTTCATGATGAGAATGACAAGATGCAAGTTGAAAGGGAGTATGTACAGAAGCTTATGAAGGATGATCTTCAAGGAAGCATGGACGAGATGATAAAATGATACACTCACAAGTTCTTAATGGAGGTCATTCAAACCCACAAAGGAGATGTATACCGCACAACTTTATCCGAATCTCTTACATTTAGCCAAGCAAGCCATGAAATCAACTCCGGAGCAAATTTGAGCATCAATCCAGTTTGAAACTACAATCTTCTCGGATGATGAATTAGTAAACCAATGGTTAGTGCAAATGTCAAAACGCCTCGCAACGCGTTTGCCTGCAAGCTAAACTGCTTGAAGCATTGCCGGAATACCAACTCAAGTCATCATTCAGAGAAGAGGCTATAAGGCCTAAGCGCTCAAGAGATGATGAAGACAAAGATCAAGATAAGGATAAGGAGCCTAAACGCGACAAAGAAGTCAGTGACTCATCTTCGATTCAAGACTCAATGCGCCACCACCACAAAGGACCCAAACTCAACAAAGATCTCATCCGCCTTCACTGATAAACCCGAGTTACCACCCGAACTGCACTCAAAACCTGACCACTTTGAGTATAATGGGTGGTGACGATGAAGAATACCATGAGCCCCAACAACAACCCCGCCACCCGACAAAGTAGAACCGAATCTCATCTAGGCCAAAGAAAAAGAAGAAGACGGCTTCAAGGCCGACGCCCTATCCCGGCTAGATGAAGATAACACGAGGAATTTGAATGGTTTCTACACTTCCTTGTCAATTCAACTCCCTACGAAGAAGGTCAAGATCTGGTAGACGGTACTACTTTGGAGCATGCAAAGATATTGCAAGAAAAATTGTGAGTAAAGAAGATGACGAAATTGAAAGTTACGGCTAATCAAGAATGAAGCTTTTCAACCGTTAAAAGATAGCTCGAAAGTGCCATCGAGGTGTTATCACCTGACAACATTGCTCGGCTATGTCTAATAACATGGATTGGCTCAACCCTAAGCAAACATCGACTTTACGGGGGACAACCCTCCATATTACAACCGATCGCTGGTCTAAACCACTACCAATGATCGGCCAACCAGATCACCTAGGATCCCTGGAATATTTCTTCAACAAAGACTTGGAATTTCTTCTTCACGGTAGCGATGGTTCAAGGAAATACGCTACATCACTGACACTTCCATTCCTAGACCGTAATACTCAAACCGCATAGCTATCGAGGAAAGAGCTAATCACTTGTTCTCCAACAAAGTGGAAGCATACCTAATCGGATGCAATGCCGGTACGATTCATCATTGGCCGAACGAATTTAATCTACTACAAAATGTGTTCCAAGTCTCAACATGCGCGTGTTCAAGAAAAACATCATTGCCATCAAACACGTTGATCTTTCGTCCAAATGGGACTACACGTATCTCAAGAATATTGTGGTCAAAAGACAAGACGAAAGAGATTATGCATTCTCTAAAGCTGACTTTGAGAATTTGTCTATCAACGACATCGAAGACATTTACCTTGCCAAAGTAGTGGTCGATGATAAATTCTCCACCCGAAGTACAACGTGAATTCATCAATTTAGTGCTCATCTTCATCAGACGCATAGTTATCAAAGAACGTGTAGAAGATCTCCACTGCGGCTTGAATCTTATCGTGACTCGTGTAAACTTCACTCCACCACAGCTTGATCTTCCCGACATCAACCACCTCTCACAATTTACACTCATCAAGACACCATTCGGCGCCGCTTACGCAGTTGAACTTCAAAGAAATTACTTGATGGCGATGCAGATCTACACAAATTTGGAGATCTCACTTTGAAGTTGGTTAGGGACGGATTGGCTTATCGGTTGAAGGATATACATCGAAGATTGGGATCTCCTAAGCGATGGAATTCTCAGGAAAGAAGGGACGTGAAGAGCATCATCACCATGATTGATGAACGGTTGTATGAAGGGACTCTGTAAGATTGGAAAGCTATGTTGGTGGTCGACAGGAGAAACATCATCGGCTTTCAACGCCCATTCACACTCCTAGAGACATCTCTCGACTCACCGGTACCCTTGAACCGCTTTCATTATAAATTTGGATGTATGATGTATTATGCGTGGCTTGTGCACACATTACGCAGTACAACCCGTGACTTGTAAATAAAGGACCCTGTGGTACGCTTCAGTGCCACAATCCTTATAAAAGGAGCGAAAGCTTTTACTTTTGAGTAAAACCTATCAAACCTTTCATTTTTCAAGGTTTTGCTCAAAAGAACAAGTACTTTCCTTTATGTTTTTCAAAACCTCAACCGTTATATCACTCGCTGAGGGAGAGTACTTGAATTAAAACTTTGTTCACAAATTGTTCACAAGTCATTCTTCCCAACACTCGAAATGGTCATATTTATTCTCAACTTTTCAAAAATAACATTTTATATGCCATTTTTGAGGGGAGAAAATATGTGATAAGAAATATGTTGTGTTTTGCTATATGAACTCTTGTGTGAAAAGAATTTAACCCAAGAATTGAGAGATCTTAACCGTGCCTCAGTAACTCGAAAAGACTTGTCCGACTCGGTAATAATTTCAAGCTAGTTCGCTAGTGATGTAAACGTGTCTCAGAATGGACTTGTCCGAGTAGAATGTACCATTCGAGAAACTCTTGGTAGACATGAACTCCGACGGGTTTGACAACCTTTCGAGGATTGTCTACACCTTCAAGGTAGTTATTAGAGCTAGTTGTCACCTAAAAGTTGACAATGCAATTCTTTAACTATGCCATGTAACCGTGTCTCATGGGGAATGTCTATCTTGAGTTGATCAATTCAAAATGCTACGCTTTTCTCCTCACGTGCATTTAACCGATAAATCTCTTAAGCACATGTGGAGGGGGAGTATTTATGCAAAATCTCATCTCAACAAAGGGTTCAAAATGTTTTTATTCATAAACACCGAAAGCAGATTTTTCAAGTAAATGGTTTTATGGCAACATAGGTTAGTCATGGAGTTATAAGGTGACTAAGGTTATGAATAACCGTTCTATGATCCGCCGTGTATCAGGGGATCTACCCAAGGACACCACAAATAGTTAGTATTTAGAAGTCCTTAGGTATGATTATAAAAAGGAGAAAATGAGAATCCAAGAAAGAAGGAGTTGAAGAATTAAAAAGAAATGCAAAGAAAAGGGTGAAAAGAAATAGCCCTCCAGAGTATTCAACTTAGGGCAAACACCGGGTTCAATTCATATGCTACTGGTTGTCACTAGATGACACCGGTATTGAAGATTTAATTCGTCATGGACCCAAAGTGGCGACGATGCACTAAACCTTCTCAACCACTCAAGTTTTCTCAACGAAGCTTGTTTCATTCTCACAGGGAACCCTACGCAAACTATCGGCTTTCCATTAGAGATTGCTGGTATTGAAGAAGGAGACCCTGTCCCTAGTCTCCGCTCAAGAAAACCAAAATTCACTATTGAGTCTAGAGCTACGAGATTCATCTAAAGATCTCTTAGGTACACTTGACATTTCATCACTTGATATTCAATAATAAGAATTTCAGTGGTATATTATCGAGTCCTTTACAGATCTTAGCTATCTGTCGAGAACATTTATATGAGGTTCACATTTGTGATCCTCAGTGATTGAATGGAAACTCCGCCGTGGTCAACATCAAACAGCCTGACAGCAGGTCGCCGGCAACTCCCGTGGATTGGCGCTTTAGTGGTCTCAAACGGTCTACCCGTGTCGTGAGGTGATGCTTCGGTGTACCTCAGCCGACTCATCTCAATCGAGGGTACTTCGGTACATCGTGTTATCTCACTGACTGTGGGACTCCGATTCAAAGAACGGCCTTTGTAAGAATTAGAGTTATGTTTTCACACTCTATCTGCCAACACTCGAAGTTCAAACTTGTAAGTGCCGGAACCGCTTACTACTAACCGCTTTTAATGTTTACTTCTTATGGAAGCTCGAGCGAATGATCGTCGAGTATTCTCCACTTGTTCACACCAACAACATCATCAAAGAAGTTCTATCTTAAAGCAACACAAAAGTCAAAATGATTCTTCGTCAAATCAAAGAATCTACAAAGTTAAAGACTTGAAGAACTTCATCAGTACCTTTATGTTGATATAAACGCTTTATGTTTGATATCAACAATAAACTTGTATTTGTTATATCACATAAGTAGGTTATAAGGATTGATATCAACATAAAGCGAAGCGTTTATATCAACATTTTTACCAAGGTTATTGTTTTTATTAGAAGTGATGGTCATTCACATTTAGGAACTTTATATCGTGTGTTAGATATCGTGATAGAATAGTCAACGGGCTCATGGATTGGGCTAAGCTAAATGAATATAAGTTAAGATAAGCTAGCCTTATATCAAATCCAAGTCCAATCCAATCCCACGAAGCCCACATACGGCCCATGGCCAAGCCTTAGGGCATCCTTTGTCTTGTAGTATAAATACACCTCAAATGAGTCATTTGAGGTGTGCTTGAAAGTGTGTGTGTGTGTGTTTTTTCTTTGGAATATACAACTTATTGTGTTTATATTTTCTCTCCACATACACGGTTTGTATAAACATCAAGTCACCAACATCTTAATCTTTTCTTCTTCATCTTGTATGCTTTATGTTTGTATTTGGGTTGAACGTGTTCTACGCGTAGCGTGGTTTCACGTGGTGATACTTGTGTTTGTTAAGTGGGTTTGTGATAAGGTTGATATATCTAAGGTCCTACAATTGGTATCAATCGCCTAACAATGGTTTAGGAGTGGTTGGTTAAAGTTTTTGTTTGTGTTGTGTTACGCGTAAAGCTCTCGGTCACAAAAAGTGGATACGCTTAAAACTTTATTTTTCGCACTAAAATATTCAAGATTCTTGTGGTTTGAGGTTTCTTTAGTGTTAAAGAGTCTAGTTTTGCAAAAAAGTTTGAAGCTTTACGTGTTTTACATCAGTTTTAAACTCGTGCTTATTGAGGTGTACATTTCTACGCCGCGAAGCTTTCTAAGCACTTTGGGTGAAAAAGGTCAAGGTCAGCTTTTGTGTTATTGGAGTGATTTTAAGGTTGTTTGTGCAAGCCGAAATTGTTTGAATCTGGAAATTTTTACGCAGCGTAGGTCAAAACCCCCTAATTTACGCGTAAGAAAGTCAAAACCCTAGTTTTCACGCATAACTTTTGGTAACGAATCTTCGTGTAACAAAGGTGAATCGATTCTTCCTCACTTGGATAAGTGTGTGGAACACTTCGAATTTCTGGATATCTTTACCGGGTGTAAGGTAGGATTTTTGGTTTTAAGCGCAGCTACTTACGAGTAAGCACTCTACGCATAAGTTAACTCTTACGCGTGAAGGGTACTCTACTTCTACTTAACGCGACGAGATAAGACTTACGCTTAACCTTAAGTTTACGCGTAACTTGGATTTCTACGCGATAAGGATTTCTACGCGCCAAGCTTTTACGATAAGGACTCCTACGCATAAGATCCTACGATAAGCATCCTACGATAAGCACTCATCTCTACGATAAGAACAAATTTTACGAGTAAGATTGTGACCAAAACTTGATTCGGGTCAACCTTCAAGTCCTAAAAACTTCTAATAGAAGTTATTGAGGTTTTTAAGTTTTTTAGATCATACTTTCACTACATCAACCGAGCTTAATCTTCATCAACCACAACTCTTTTATCGTTGAATCGATCCTACATCAACTTTATCATAACATACCTTCATCAATGGCAACCCAACAAGATATTCATGCACGGCGTGCCAAAACCGTCCTCCTATGTTGGAAAAAGGTGGTTATCTTCAATGGAAAAGTCGTATGCTTCGCTACATCAAGACCAAACCTAATGGAAAACTCGTGATTAACTCCATTACTTAATGGACCCTTCAAGCCTCGACAAATCCTAGACCTGGAACCCGACGCCCCACCATCTTATCATACTCAAACTGAATCGAATACACTAAAGAGGATCGGCAAGTCGATGCAGATGACATGGCAATTCATATTGTCCAACCTGGTTTACCAAGAGACATATTTTCTATTGCGGTAGACGTTGTGAAACTGCTGATCGATATGGGAAGCGGTTAGGCGGACGCTTTGTCATAAGGGGAACAGTAATGTATTGGTCAACAAGACATGGAGAACAAGCTGCTAACTGAATGGGAAAAGTTCACTTTAACTCCAGGAGAATCCATTGAATCCTACTATGGAAGGTTTAGCACTTTGATGAATGAGCTAATCAGAAACAAGCTAGCACCTTAACTATCGCTCAAAACATCAAGTTCCCTGAACAATCTACCGTAAGAATGGGGACGATATGTCACTATTGTCAACCAAACAAAAGACTTACATCAGGTGAACTTTGATCAACCAAACGATTTTCAAACAAAACCAAGTGAAGTGAATGAAGTCAGGAAAGAAAGATTGGCAAAGAATCATGATCCATTGTCACTTATTGCAAAGACTCAACCTTCAGTGAATACACAACAACAAGCTTCATCATCTTCCAACAACAACTTGCAGTAATACATTCAACAACCACAACAACAATTCTATCCACCAGAACAACAAGTCATTCAACAACAAGATCCACAATACCAGCAGAACAAGGAATCACCGATCCAAACCGAACAAGAAGAAGCTTTGCGACAAGTATTTTCTTTATTGGGTAAAGCATTGGCGAGTCGCTATTCCACACCAACTAACAACAACCAAAGGATTTCATCAAACACTGCGAATGTGCAAATTGCAATGTACCGTGTGAATATGGGTAATCAAGGTCAAATGGTTGGAGTTATTGGGAATCAGCAGGATATGCTACCGATTTCGATGAGGGTAATCAGCGGTTCCAGATCAGTAATCATTGGCCTAATGTTGGAAATCGACCGACGTAATGTTGGGAATAGAGCAAGTGGGTAATCGAATGGGAATGTTGAGCTCCGCCGTTGGGAATTATGGAAATGTGAATCAGGGGAATCAAGTTAAGTGTTATAACTATCAAGGAATGGGTCACATGGCACGAAACTGTCCCACTAAGCCATACAAGAAGAATTCCTGTTTCTTTGAAAAGCTATGCGCTATTAGCACAAAAGCAAGAAGCTGTTGATGCTTGGAAAATGATTTTTCGCTATCGTGGATGATTTGGAAGACCTCGAGGAAATCAATGCGAACTGCATACTCATGGCAAATCTTCGTGGAGACTAAGTACGCATTACGACCGACGCGACTTCGCTTATGACGCCAACGCAGTATCCGAGGTACCAATCATTGATCCATGCTATAACAATGTCATATTTGATGTGTTTACTCATGACTAACAAAGATTCCGGACGCCAACACCTACTTATGATACATATATGGACAATCGAGTTGTAGCAATACTTACTCAAACTCCACTGTGGATCCTAGTGGAGGTCGTGTGGCATAAAAATATCGAGACCGATGAGGAAACACGTGCTTATTTTGAATCATTAATCAATAACTGTGGCATTGAAATTGAGAAAGTGAGTAAGGTCAATCGCGAAGTTAAGGTCGCGAATGTTAAATTGACCCGAGCTTGAGAGTTACAAAGAGAACGCCAGAGCCTATGAATTTCATACAAACAAAATATCGTAATTAGAAATTGGTTACCGAGATTCTGTTTTAAGAGAAAAACAATTGCAAATCAAGTATGATACACTTGATGTGAATCTGAACTTGAAAATAAAATCTTTAAACAAGGAAATTTCTAAACTAAATGCCCAACTTTCTAAACAAAAAAAGCATCGTTTCGATCTTGAAAAAGAGAAGAAACAGTTGATTATTGATTTTTCAAAACGAGAAGATTCTCTTCTTGATGAAATTCTGGATAAAAATGAAACTATCAAAAAATTGATAATTTACTTACAACGGGTCATTCGCTAAAACAAACAAGATGCTTTCTAATCAAGTAAATCCGATTTTTCATACTACTCATAAAATGGCTCTTGGTAACTCACCTCCTTCATTCCTCAAGAAAGCTCGAAACAACGAATGTGTTGAACAATGGAAAACCTTTGCATGAACCCATAATTGTGCATGATTCTCTTGAAACGTTGGAACTATCTGAGGAGAGTAGATCAAAAATGAAACAAAACATCCGAAATCAAACCAATTGACTATAACAAATGGAACAAAATTAATGATATTTCGCTTTGTTTCACATAAGAACAATCAAAGTTTTCCATCACACCAGTTTCCAAAACCAGTTGCAACTCCACTGAGTTGTCTCAAAATCCTTTTCAAAAATCGAACAAATGTATTCAAACAATCCTTTTAACACAAGTGATGCCCGAAGCATTTTAGACGATGTTAAAACTAGAATTGGGAGACTTCAAGAGACCGTTAAAACTAAAACTCATATTACAACAAACATCCGTTCAATAGTTTTGATAATGAACAAAAGTTTTTGAAACTAAATTGCCCCTCACCAATAACATCAACTCAAGGGTAATTCATTTTGAACAAGCATTTTTAAAGAAACAACTGACTTTGTCAAGGACCATAAATCCCTGGTAAAGCAAGCTAATGAAAGTGTTGAACACATCAAATTTTGGAAAATTTAAATGATTCTTCTCAAGATGTTCGACTACGATATTATGTCCATCATTTTGCAAACATATTCCGTTGAAGATCATGAAAGACTCCGATCGACCTCCAAATTGTTTCAAAATATGAAAAAGCTCTTGAAAACTTGAAAAAGAAAATGTCTCATATTTTAAACAACTTGATCAAAAAACCGAGGAATGCAAATATGACAAACTGTCGTATGAGCGTGCCTACAATGACATGAAAGCTAAAAATGATCTTTTGAGGGCTCAGCTGGAAAGTCAAAAGGAAAGGCAGTGGATACTGTGATTAAAAACCATTGATCATGGAGAAAGCAAATGTTCCCAAACCGGTTTCCAAACCAAAATATCTGCTTCTATGCCTCCTCCAAAAGTCAATGAGAAAAATGTTTCATCAAAACCAGCCACTCCACCTGCCCTACCTAAACAAAATGTTGATAAAGGAAAAGCGGTTATCGAGAAACCAAAAGTTTTAGCACCTGGCCTTTTTAAGATTAGTACCACTAATGCGCCCGGCCTCTACATCTAAACCATATGGGACAAACGACATAAGTTTAGAAAAGCACTCTAAAGAGACTAGGAAAGCCGAAACCTCTTCTCTAGATAAAAATGTGAATCCTAATGAATGTGCCTTACCTTCTACAGACTAGAAGCACCTCTAGGAGAAGCAGACTAAAGCCTAAGAGCAATACAAGGAACAATAGAGTCTCGCTTGCCTCTAAGAGTAGTTGCTTGAATAAAGAGAAGAAAGTAGAAGAACACCCTAGGAGTTTACCGCTTTTTAATAAGAAAGACATTTCATCTGAATGTAATGAACCTATGAAATCTTCTAAGTTTAATGAATGTTGAATCGCTTGTTTAACTTGCAAGAAATCTTTAACTAATGTTCATGATGATTCTGTTTCTAAGAATGAGATTTTAAGCTCGTTAAGAAGAATGTTCCCAAAAAGAACTTATGCTAAACGATAGGAAGACTAGTTGCAGACTTAGGCTCTTACACTACGATAGGAGCATAATGTTTACTTTAGGGATGACATTTGGAAACCCACAGGTAGAACTTTCACACTCGAGAATGGTACAATGAGTGACCAACCGTAATACCCAGCTTGAAAACTTCGAGTGTGATGGATTTTACCTCTAACCCAAAGGAACCAAAATCAAAACGTTTAAATCTTCTTCTTCATTATTGGCGTGGTTATCGAAATATGTCTTTGGATCGTCGACCGGTTGCTCCAGCACATGACCAGAATCAAGCCACCGATCAATTTCGGCCCTGAAATTCATGGGAACCGTACGCTTTGGAAATGATCATGTAGCAGCTATCATGGGTTATGGAGATCTACCTTTTGGAAATTATTTGATCATTCGGGTTTACTATGTCTATGGTTGGGACACAATTTGTTTTCACGCAAGTACTGCGCAGTTCTGATGCAGATTTAGAGGTTGCTTTTAGGAAAAATGCTTGCTTCATTAGAAACTTGGATGGAAATGATCTCTTAACGGGAATCGTGATACAAACTTGTATGCTATCGACATCAACAAAATGGCCTCTTCATCACCAATATGTCTTATGACACGAGCATCCGAACACAACTCCGTTGTGGCAATGACGGTTATCCCATCTCAATTTCGACACCATCAACAAAATTGCCAAAGACAACATCATCAATGGACTTCCAAAGTTCAAATACACCAAGGATCACTTATGTCCATCATGCTAACAAGGAAAAAGCAAAAGAGCATCATATAAACCCAAATCCGCACCTAGTTCGGAAGCAAAGTTGCATATGTTGCACATGGACTTATGTGGCCCAATGAGAGTTGAAAGCATTAATGGGAAAAAGTATATTCTTGTTATCGCCAATGATTATTCAAGATATACATGGGTCAGGTTTCTGAGATCAAAAGATCGAAGCACCATTGTGCATCATCATCACCTTTTCAAACGTATTCAAGTACTTCTTCAAACTCAGTAGGGTTGTAAGAATAGACAACGGCACCTAATTCACAAATCGAGTTAAGATCTTATTTTGAAGATGTTGGAATTACACATCAGACATTAGTTGTTAGAACTCCACAGTAGAATGGGGTAGTTGAAAGAAGAAATCGAACTCTTGTGGAAGTCGCCGCGACAATGCTAATCTATTCTAGTGCACCGTTATTTCTATGGGCCGATGGCTACATCTGCTTGTTTCACTCGAACCGATCCCTTATCCATCCAAGATTCACTAAAACCCCATATGAGCTTGTGAACAACAGAAACCGGATATCTCTTACTTTCACGTATTTGGCGCTTTGTGCTATCCTAATAATGACACGAGAAGATCTTGGAAACGAAAGCAAAAGGTGATATTGGAATCTTCATTGATATTCAGATAACTCGAGGGCATTCCGTGTATAAGAACTAGGAGGATCATGGAGACGATGAATGTAAATTTTGATGAACTTTCACATATGGCTTCTGAGAGACTCGCTCTAGAACCCGCACTAAACCAGCAGACTTCCTGGACACATCGTTGGACTCGTACCTCAAAGAGCTCAATCAACTTCGCTTGACAATCCTAAAGAACAAGAATGGGAGAATTTCTTCGAGTTAATGTTCGATGAATACTATGGTGGAACTACGACAAATGCATCAAACCATCATTCCACAGACCCGCTCAAAATCATCCACCACTACCAACAGAAGATGCATCTACAACGGTCAAAACCAATGCACCAACTCCATCTACATCATCTACATCTACTACGGTTATTGCACCCGTTCTACCAGCAGATGATGAGCAAAACCAAAACCATAACGATGCAACGTTAGATGAAGACTTATTTGAAAATCCGCTTTGCTACGGAATCACTGAATCATCTTCATGCTTACGAGAACCATCTAACTCGCATAATGATAACTATCGGTATCCTTCTACTCGAAGTGGGAAAAAGACCACCCAATTGAACAAGTTATTGGTGAACCTTCAAGGCCAATTCAGACGAGATGTCAACTTGCCACCGATTGCGACTTGTGCATTTACCTGTGCTCAATTAGCAATATAGAGCCAAAGAACATTTGCGAGGCAATGGCGTAACCCGCATGGATAGAAGCGATGCAGGAGGAACTTCTCCAATACCGCCTACATGACTCTTGGGAAATGGTTCCAAGACCAATTGACATTCAAGTCATTGATCTCAAATGGTTATGAAAGAACAAAAGGGATGAAGATATGTGTCAATTCGCAACAAAGCTCGCATTGTGGCCAAAGGATATAGACAAGAGGAAGGGATAGACTTTGAAGAGTCATTCGCGCCAGTAGCTAGACTAGAAGCAGTCAAGATATTCTTAGCCTACCGGCCACAAAAACATCACGGTTTATCGATGGACATTAAGACCGCGTTCTTGAATGGAACTCGAAGAAGAAGTGTACGTGAGTCACCGATGGCTTCATAGACATGGAACATCCAGACTACGCCTACAAACTCAAAAAGGCAATCTATGGATTGAAACAAGCTCCGAGAGCGTGGTATGACGAACTGCCCTCTTTCCTTATCCAAAACAATTTCACCAAAGGAACAGTTGATCCTACCTTGTTTACACAAAAATGCAAAAGCGACATTTTGATTGTTCAGATTTACGTGGACGACATCATTTTTGGGTCCACTAATCCGATCTTTCAAAACATTTTGAAAATCTCATGAAAAGTAAATTTGAAATGTCCATGATGGGGAACTAAAATTCTTTCTTGGTTTACAAATACATCAATCCCCTCATGGAATTTTTATAAATCAAGCTAAATATACGTCTGAGATTTTGAAAAATCATGGTATGGATAATTGTGATTCGGTCGGAACACCAATGGTAACTTCACCAAAAATTGGAGCCGATTTGTTGGGGAAACCTATTGATCCGAAGAAATATCGGAGCATGATTGGTTCTCTCATGTACCTCACTGCTATTCAACCCGATATTCATTTCTTTGTTTGCGTTATTATTAGCACCGGTTTCCGTGCAAAGCCTATCGAACTGCACCTCAAAGAGGTTAAAAGGATCTTTCGGTACGTGAAGACATCCATTCACATGGGACTTTGGTATCCGAAGGAATCCATATTTGATCTAATTGCCTTTTCGTGATGACCACGCAGTGATCAAGTTACAACAAAAAGTACATCTGAGGAGCACAATTTTGGGTGAAAAGTTAGTAAGTCGGTCTTCAAAGAAACAAGATTGCACTACACTTTCAACCGCCGGGGTAGTATGTGTCTCTATGCTCGGTTGTGCTCAAGTTCTATGGATGAGAACACAACTCACAGATTATGGCTTTACTTTAATAAAATACCTATGTATTGTGACTCAAAAGTGCCATAGCCATATCATGCAATCCTGTTCATCACTCAAAGACTAAGCATATCCATGTCCGCTACCACTTCATCAAAGAGTACGAAAATGGTATCGTTGAAT
Organism: Chrysanthemum makinoi; assembly: GCA_910596185.1. Classification (NCBI taxonomy): domain Eukaryota; kingdom Viridiplantae; phylum Streptophyta; class Magnoliopsida; order Asterales; family Asteraceae; genus Chrysanthemum; species Chrysanthemum makinoi. Next base: position 165,627,122 of record OU343216.1, on the reverse strand, counting down.
TATTCTTCGTGAAGACAGATTACCAACTCGCCGATCTATTAACTAAAGCCCTTCCAAAAGAAAGGTATGACTATTTAGTTCGAATTTGAATGCGGCCTAACCCCCGAGGAGTTAGAACGCCTTCTCAATCTTCTTGAAAATGATTTTTCCAAAAGCTTCACAGTAAATATTTTTGAAAAACAAAATACAAAATTTGAAAAACCAACAAAAACAAAATATAAAAATATAAAACTTTCAAAAAATACAAAAACAATATAAAATCAAAAATCCAAAAATATTCTTCTCACGACATGTCTCTTTATAATCGATATTCTCAGACATTTCTAGAAATGTCATTCAACAATGATACGGGTATGTACAGATGCTTGAGCGAGAGTTCTTTAATATGTTTTTCAAAACATGTCATTTCTCAAAATTTCTTAATATATGGCTTTCAGATACTTCAAGACGAAACCCTCGACCAAAATGATGACTTTTGATTATTTTCAAATCAAAACTCGTGCTTTTAAAGAAAAATCAAGTGTACGCTTCAGTGCACTACATTTAAAATTGGTGAGAAATCATCATCATCTTGAGCACCTTTTTCAAGATTGTTCAAAAAGTTTTTTCTAAAATCTTTCAAAATATTTTGTGCTCAAGATAACTCCCTCTAAAACCCTTTAATTGATTATGCTTTATTAAAGGGGGAGTATAAAGCTAAAATGTTCCAAATTCATGCTTAAATCAAACCGTTTGTCTCCCCAAAAGATTCTAAAATGTTGTTTAATCCGTTTATATCAAAAATATCACGAATATGCTATTTTTGAGGGGAGGAGCGGATTAAAATGTGATCAAAATGTTTAATGATCGTGTTTGAATCTCATAATGAGCTCGACTCTGAACCAATGAATTGACGGGAATCTAAGTCAGGATATGTACCATCTCGAGAAACTTGTGATAGATATGCACCTTCATGGGTCTAACCTCCTTTTCAAGGAGTGTTTACATCTTCAAGTTAGTTATTAGAGCTAGTTGTCACCTAAAACTGACAATGGAACTCTTTAACTAGGCAACAGCGAACCGTGTCTCGTGGGGAATTGTCTATCATGAGCCGATCAATTCAAAAAGTGCAAACTCTACCCTCTATGTGCAGATTTTTGTTAAAACTTATAAGCACATGTGAAGGGGGTGTTTCAAAATATAAAACTCTCTGAGTGTCTCAAACATGTTTTCATCATAAACACTCTGAGAGATTTTCAAGAAAAATGGTTTTATGGCAACAATAGGATGTAGCATCATGGAGTTATAAGGTGACTAAGGATAGGAAATATCCTATGATCCGCCAGAGTCGAGGAGGATCTACCCAAGGACATCACAAATAGTTAGTATTAGAAGTCCTTAGGAATGATTGAAAAAAGGAGTAATGTGAGAAAGGAGAAAGAAAGGGTTGAAGAATTAAAAAGAAATGTAATGAAAAAGGGTGAAAAGAAATAGCCCTCAATATTCAACCTTAGGCGTAAAACCGGTTCAACTCATCTCACATCGGGTTGTCACTAGATGACACCGGTATTGAAGACAAAGACGCCATGGACCCAAAGGACGACCGCACTAAACCTTCTAGCCACTCAATTCCTCTTCAAAGGATTTGTTTCATTCTCACTGGGAACCCTACATAATCTATCGACCTTCTCTTAGAGATCGTTGGTATTGAAGAAGGAGACTCTCTCCTAGTCTCCGCCAGAAAACCAATATGCACCATTGAGTCTAGAGCCACGAGATTCATCAAAAGATCTCATAGGAACACTTGACATGACATAGCTTGTTGTTCATCAATAAGGACACAAGTGATATATTCTAGAGTCCTCGCATCTTAGCAACCGCTAACATTTATGAGAAGTTTCACATGTGATCTTCGTGATTGAATGGAAATTCCGCGTGGTCAACATCAAGTAGCGTTCCGACAGGTGTCAGTCACTTCGGTAACTCGTGGATTACGCTTAGTGTGTCTCAAACGGTCTACGTGCGGGTGATGCTTTGGTGTACCTCAACGACTCATCCGAATCAGAGGTGTACTTGGTATATCGTTATCTCACTTGTGGGACTCGGCTCAGGAACGGCCCTTGTGAGAATTAGAGACGGTTTTCACACTATGCCGCTAACACCCTCAAAATTCAAACTTGTAAGTGCCGGAATCCGCTTATTACTAACCTGTTTTATGTTTTCTTCTTATGGAAGCTCCGGAGCGGATTAATCGTGCAGATTCACCACATTCTCATACCAACAACACATGAAAGTTCTCATCATAATCAAAGGCTACTCAATGTTAAAGATGATTCTTCGTCAATGTCAAAGAATCTACAAAGTTTAAGGACTCGAGAACCACATCATTGGTAACTAAAAGACAAATAGAAGTGTGAGCATGGTGGAGAAAGATGTGGAGACACCTAACCAACGAAGTTGACAACGGCAGACAACCACATTAATTGATCACAAAGCATGAAGGAACAAAGAATCAAGACTATTCTATATCTACACACAAAGTTCAAGCTCGAGAAAAGTAAAGACCTAATCAAGTGGAGCATCTTTTGAATGACCACCCCTTAGGGGGAGATTGTTAGCCTTAATAGTTTTATTAGAAGTGATGGTCATTAACATTTAGGAACTTTTATCGTTGTTAGATATCGTGATAGAATAGTCAACGGGCTCGTGGATTTGGCTAAGCTAAATGACTATAAGTTAAGATAAGCTAGCCTTATATCAAATCCAAGTCCAATCCAACCTCCAACCCACATAGCCCATGGCCAAGCCTTAGGGCATCCTTTGTCTTGTAGTATAAATACACCTCAAATGAGTCATTTGAGGTGTGTGCTTGAAAGTGTGTGTGTGTGTTTTTCCTTTGGAATATACAACTTATTGTGTTTATCTTTTCTCTCCACATACACGGTTTGTATAAACATCAAGTTACCAACATCTTAATCTTTTCTTCTTCATCTTGTACGCTTTATGTTTGTATTAGGGTTGAACGTGTTCTACGCGTAGCGTGGTTTCACGTGGTGATACTTGTGTTTGTTAAGTGGGTTTGTGATAAGGTTGATATATCTAAGGTCCTACAATTGGTATCAGAGCCAGGTTATTGTTATCACTTGAACTACGATATACTTGTGTTTGTTAAGCCATAAGTTATTGATGTTAGGTCATTCTCACGTGGTTTACAATTAAGGCTAACAAAAACAACAAGGATTTGCTATGATTCTACTTTAGCCGTTATACCAACAAGCTCCAACAAATTCGTTCCTCATCTAACACAAGAATCAAGCTGTTGTGGACGAGTTGAAGTTCAGAATCGTGGTTATGGTCGTCAGATGGGCGGTGGTCAAGGGTTTAATGCTGTGGGTAGGAATAACAATCGAGCTCAAGTGGTGGAACAGGGAAATGCTCAAAATGGGTTGAATGGTCTTCGATGCTACAACCGCAATGAGAAGGGACATCTGGCTAATGCATGCCCAAAGCCTAGGACTAGGGCAGTGCTTATCACAAAGAGGCTCTTCTTTTGGCTCTTAAGGATGAAGTTGGTGGAACTCTCACAGATAAAGAACTGAGCTTTATGGCAAATGCACTCGATGATGATATGGAGGACTTGGCCAATGCAGTGTTATGTTGATGGCTAATATGCATGAGTTACACATGAGTGACAGGCCCAGTGTATGACCGATGGCTTGTCTCGGTACCAACAAACCATATTTATCTCGATCTCATATCTCCGCCAACATCCGAATCCCAAGGCTCAGAATGTTCAAAATGAGTCGTCACATCTCATTCGACGATTTTCAACTAGACCCCGTCGTTATATTTGACGATCAAGATGACCTTATGGTTTCCTTTGATACTCAAATTGACTTCGTGGTTATACTTGAGGATTTAAGTAATGATCATGTTGTGACTCACGTTGAACACATCGAACTTTTGCCTCATCCAGATTTTGCTCGTTTAATACAAGACCAACAAGCCATAGTGGAAAAATGTCATGCCATTAATCAGGACTTGAAAAGCAAAATGCACTGTTAACCAAGGATTTTGAATGTTTACAAAAGCAACTCAACTTTTTCAAAACCTAAGAAAAACGTGAAAAGCGGTTTTGAAGCGCCTTTGCCAAATCTCATCAAAACGAAAAATATTTAGAGAGACAGATCGTGATCTAGCCGCCAAGAATGCTTTGTTGTCCGAAATAGAACAACCTGAAACATGAACATAAAAATCAAATTAACGCTCTCACCTTGGAAAATCAAAAAGCTAAGGCCGAAGTTGTTAACTTGTCAAAACAGTTCTCTGCATACAAAAAGCATTCAACGAAACGAATAGATGATCATCTTGAAGAAATCATCGGCTTGCAAAACAAACTTAAAGAGTTTAAAACCGTTGTTTACAAACATGGCGAGTCGGTCACAGCCATTGAAAAGTTTACTTTAAAAACCAATCCAAATGGATATGGACCAAATCTTGCTGATTACAAACCTAAGCTTTCAACCAAAGCATTCAAAACAAATCCTAAAGTTTCGGTAAGGAATATAAAATTGATAATTTTGTTATGAGTGTTGTTGAATATCATCGTCAAGAGGAATTAGATGCGAAACGAGTCGATCAAAATTAGAAAATGTTGTTTACAACAAACCTTTTAACTATTCAAAAGCGGTCACTTTCGTCACACCAACGGATTCTTCTAACACACCAAGGATTATCATAAAACGTCTGAGTCTTCTAATGACAATCCCAAACCGGATTATGCACAAACTTATGGTCCTTTACCTTCCATCAGTGAAGTAAACTCAAAACATGAAAATCGCAAAATTCTTAGATATTTTGACCTTTTCATGGTCGACCTCAAAAATTTACAACATGAGATAGAATATCATTCCGAAATCAAAGTTCAACACTTTCAATCGCCTCTAGCGCGAGAACAAAGAGACATTTTTCATAAAAATCTTTTACCAAATGTTAAAAATTTGAAAAGTTGTGCATTGTCTTGGGAAAGGGACTTTCATAAGGAACTCGGAATGATGAAGGTCATTTCGAGAAAACGAAACATCTATTTCTAACACTAAACGTAAAAAGAAAATGTTGAGAAAAGATGTTGATCGACTCTTGGAAGATGTCATCCGTTCTGATGTCCATAATGTTGTGCTATTGAATTCTTTGTCATATGCATTTGATTATATCTCTGGCGATATCGTTGATTCGTGGTAAATGTTGAGAACACGATAATGTGCTTCGATCGAGTCCTTAAAAGTTGAAAATAAACGATTGTCAAACGAACTTTCAAATGCAATACGTCGCCTTAATTGGTGTCAAAAAGATATTCACGATCAACAACTTGCTTTTCAACACAAAATCGCCCGCCATGCGTGACAAATCTTCGATCCAAAATTGAGCAACTGGATGATCAAAGCGTGTCTTTTAAGTGTCAAATCTCAAAATATGAACAAGAACTTGTAAAAGTTAAAAGGAATATGGTGTCATATTTGATTTACTCAAAAGACTCGTGATGAAGCATCAAATGAACTTGATCATTATCTTGCACACACTAAAGAAGTTATGCATTTTTTTGGAAATATTGGTCGAAAATCAAGATCGATTCACACTATCTTCAAGTTAAGAGAAATGTTAGGAAAGTATGAACAACTTCCTCCTACCGTGATTAAGAGAATAGCCCAGTAACACTTAGTAATCGTGAACCTAGAATCACTACTGCCAAATCACAAGTTGCAAACGTGCTTCATTCTCTGAAACAGAATAGTTGCGTCTTTTCCAAACGTCCGCACTTCACAGCCTAAGAGCACTACATCGAAGAATAGGAAGTTGCGACCTAAGAAAAGATCAATAAAGAATGCTAAAGTAGAAGAACACCCTAGGACTATGAATAAGACTCACGTTGCTTCCACTATAGATATTGCGTCTGGCACATGTAATAGAAATAGTGATGTAACGAATGCTAAACCTTTAAGCACTTTTGATATTCAGTCCGATGCACCTTGTGTTATTTGTCGTAAAAGTATGAATTCTGATTGTCATGATAAATGTGTTGCTAAAGCTATCATCTCGTTTAAGGAATCCTAAGAACCGGAATACCTCTAGGCCCACTAATCTTTCTAAGTTTGTGCTTGGTAGACCGCCATCTTTAGATTCTAAGAAACGCATTGTTGTCCCTGTAGCTCCGGTTTCACCTCCTAGGAATGTAGTACCACCTAGTGCATTCACTAAGACTAAAGCAAATACTAGTTGGAGATGGCCGAAATGGATATATAACACACTAGGATTTAAATGGATACCTAAAGCTATTGTTGTTTGTATGTCTACTATAAGCGCTGGAACCCTCTAACATTTCGGGTTCCACATCTACTTCTATTCCATCGTGTCGCCCCTGGTGTAATGCAGGTGATACTGATCATTCTCTATTGTTGATAGCGGATGTTCCCGACACATGACATGCAACCTTAAACTGTTATCAAACTTTATTGGAAAGTTCATTGGCACCGCCGGATTCGGGAATGATCACTTAGCGACTATCATGGGCTACGGAGACTATATCAATGGGAACATCGAAATTAGTATGGTTTATTATGTGGAAGGCCCTCGGTCACAACTGTTTTCAGAGGTCAGTTGTGATGGAGATTTGGAAGTTGCCTTTCGGGAGAAAACTTGTTTCATTCGTGATCTACAAGGAAACGACCTTATGTCTCGCTCGCGTAATTCCAGTCTTTACACTATCTCTATGCAAGACATGGTTGCTTCTCTCCCATCTCGCTTACTTTCAAAGGCAACATCAACAAAATCCTGGCTATGGCACCGTCGTCTCACATCTAAACTTTCAAACCATCACCAACCTTGCTCGACACAAACTAGTTGAAGGACTCCCACGATTTTGGTATTCTAAAGATCACCTTTGCTCAGCTTGTGAACAAGGAAAAGCACTCGTGCTCATTTTCCTTCAAAGGTGGAACACGACTCTCAGCATGTGCTTCATCTTCTTCACATGGACTTGTGTGGCCCGATGGCGTGCGTAAAGCGATCAATGGCAAATGCTACATCTTAGTAATTGTTGATGACTATTCACACTGGACTTGGGTCTACTTTCTTTGAAGCAAAGATCAAGCTCCACAGATGATCATCACCTTTCTCACGAAAATACAAGTTCAGGTACGAAACACCGTTCAGACAAATCGAACAGACAGAGGCCTGAATTTGTTAACCAAACTCTTCGTGAATTTTATGAGAAAGTGGGAATTCACATCGACATCTATTGCACGCATACACGAACAAAACGGAGTTGTTGAAAGATGAAACCGAACGTTAGTGGAAGCTGCAAGAACAATGTTAATTAATGCTAAACTTACAGATTACTTATGGGGCGTATCTCTTGCATGCTATACTCAAAACCGTTCTATGATTACAAAACGCCACAACAAAACACCTTTTGAGCTTGTCCACAACAGAAAACCGAATCTCAAACACTTTCATGTATTTGGATCTCTTTGCTATCCGAATAATGATCGTGATGACTTTGGAAAGCTCAAAGCCGACATTGGAGTCTTTATAGGATATTGTGATAATTCTAAAGGTTTCCGAATCTGGAATCGTCGAACAAAGGAGGTTATGGAAACGATTCATGCTCATTTTGATGAACTTACGGAAATGGCTTACGAGTATAACAGACTTGGAACCCGGACACAACCGCTTAAACTTCCCCAAACCCCATCATCACCAACAAAGCCCCGCTTACTCGTCAACAAATGGAAAGGTTATTTGCTCCTACTGCTCGCTGACGATATTGATGAACGTGCTCGGTGTATCCCCAAGCTCACGCTCAACCTCGATAATACTCTTATACCCGATACACCGCTACAACAACTACGGTTGAAGAAGCACCACTTGACTCCACACAACAGTTGAACAAACCGCTTCCAACAATGATGAACCGGTGATGATGTTCAATGAAGTACCCCCACTGCAGATTTTGATCCAAATGCGTTCTTTAACCCGTTTGCTAATGAGACTCGCTGCATGATGTCGCAGAATCTTCAACAAGCCATTTGAATCCTCAAAATCGCACAATGTATACCAACATCAACCCTCCACACATAGATGGACAAAAGACCATCCTCTAGAAAATATTATTGGCAATCCGAATCAACCGGTCGTTACGAGACAACGTCTTCACACAGACGGTGAACATTGCATTTATGCACTCATCGCTTGCCAACTCAACCTAAAAACATCAAAGACGCAATGACAAAGGACAACCGATTGAATCCATGCAAGAACTCAACCAATTTAAACGCCTTGAAGTATGGGAATCGGTTGAAAGACCAACAGGGTCTTCGCCATTGGTCTCAAATGGATTTGGAAAACAAATTGGATCTTGAAGGAAACGTTATCGAAACAAGTCACGTCCTGGTGGCTAAGGGTTATCGTCGGGAAGAGGGCATTGACTTTGAAGAATCATTTGCTCCGGTTGCTCGTCTTGAGGCTGTTCGGATTTTTCTCGCATTTGCGGCTCACATGAACATCACGGTCTTTCAGATGGATGTCAAAACTGCTTTTCTCAATGGACAACTGAAAGAAACGGTTTATGTCACCGAAGGATTCATTGATCCAGAGTTCCCTAATCATGTCTATAAACTGAAGAAAGCTCTCTACGGTCTCAAACAAGCCTCTCGGGCATGGTATGATAAGCTATCATCTTTCCTCATTGCCAATAACTTTACCAAAGGTTCGGTTGACCCAACTCTTTTCATACAATATCACGGGGCACATATCTTAATTGTTCAAATTTACGTGGATGACATCATTTTGGGTCAACACATAAAAAGTACTCAATCGCTTTTGCAAAACTAATGAAGAAACATTTTGAAATGTCCATGATGGGTGAACTTACGCTCTTTCTAGGACTACAAGTTCATCAATCACCCCGTGGTATTTTCTTGAGTCACTCCAAATATGCCCTTGAATTGTTACACAAATTTGGAATGCAAACCTTGACACCTATGCCACACCAATGGCTCATACCAAGAAGCTAGACGCTGATTTACATGGGAAATTGGTGGACCATACAAAATACCATAGTATTATTGGGTCTCTCATGTATCTAACACTAGCGAGACTGATATTGTCTTTGCCGTATATCTTTGCTCTCATTATCGTCGCGACCAACTGAAACCCACCTCTCTGAGGCTAAAAGAATCCTCCGATACATCAAGGGAACCATTAATTTGGGAATCTTGGTATCCGAAGGATTCGGTTTTGAACTAATCGCTTTTTCAGAGCCGACCACGCAGGATGCTTAGACTCACAGAAAAGTACCTCGGGAGCTTTACAATTTCTTGGTGATAAACTGGTGTCATGGCAATCGAAGAAGCGGATTGTACATTGTCCTCAACGGCGTAGAATATGTAGCCATGTCGGCGTGTTGTGCTCAAGTCATTTGGATGAGAACACAACTCAAAGACTATGGTTACGATTTTGACAGAATCCCGATGTACTGCGCGACAATCGGAGTGCCATTGATCTCGTGCAACTTCAGTTCAGCACTCGAAATCAAAGCACATCGATCTTCGATATCATTTCAACAAGGATCACGTGGAGCAGGTACCTGTTGAATTATATTTTGTGGGTACAGAATACCAATTGGCGGATCTTCTCACCAAAGCCTTGCCTCCCGCTAGGTTTAATGAGTTGGTCCACCGGATTGGTATGAGGTGTTTGACTCATGAGGAATTGGATGACCTCCTAAAACATTCTTAAAACCTGTCAAACACCAAAATCTCTTTTGTAAATATTTTTCAAAAACAAAATACAAAAATATAAAATCTATAAAACAACAAAAATATTCTTCTATCTATTTTTTCAACATGCAAGTACATTTCTTCCGTCAACACTATAATCTTTCAAAATTCAGTATTTTTCCGATCAAGTGTTGAGGGGTAGAAAATAAATTCTTAATGTTTCAAAACATCGTGTACTTGCATGTTACTCTATTCGGTTGTTTCTTGTATCAATGGTGGTAAACTTTTCTGGTTAAACTGACACTCCTCGGACTAAAATTATAACCTTTCATTATTTTCTTAAGTCAAGGGGGAGTGTCGTCAAAGTTATTTCTTAAAATCTTTGTTTGATAACCAAAATGGAAGTTAAATGGCTTTGGATGAAAAAGGAAAAGGTGGAGGGACCAAAACTGTCAAAAGGTTAAAGTCATTTTCAATAAAACACCCCACCTAACATTTCACTTCACATTTATTACTCCTAACTCAACAAATCCTACGCACAAATTTCGTTCTTCAAATCGTGTTTTGATCATCAATTTGTAAGTTGTTTCATGATCTTAACGTGTTTACAAACATTGGTTTTGATTTTACACAAACCAACGGTCAAATTTTGCATATGATTGATTTTACGTGTTCTGCATAAGCGTATGAACACATAATCAAGAATGGGTGTTTGTGGTTAAAAAGATAGTGTCAAAATGTTCTTATACATCAATATACTCATTTTCATCACTCAAAACGAACCCAGAAACTCGAATTGAGTGATTTTGAAATTTAGGGTTTATGCGTGGTTTTGGGGTATTTTCAAATGTGATTGTATTTGGTCAAAAAGATTGTTGTGTGATGTTAAAATCATGTTGAATTAATGATTTCCATGCCTTATAACAACCCAAAAACACTAATTGATTAAAAATTGGAATTTAGGGTTTAATGTTCTTAGGTTTGGGTATTTTTGATTCACTGCGTTTTGGATGTTAAAACTTGGTTATTAGACTCTAACAACACCTAAGACCTACCGTAAACATTTGGTGCAATTCCTATGGCTAGAAATCATATGCGTAATTCTTAAACACTAGGGTTTTGACTTACGCGTATGACTTTCTACGCTTAACAAGCTTTCATGCCATGATCTGTTTTTATAATGAATGTTAATGTTAATATTGATGATATGATGATTTTATTTCAGGCTTGCTACGCATAAAACTCGGAATCAAGGTCCTTGTTACTCTATGCATAAGGATCACCTTACGCCGTAGAAAGTTATGCGAAAGAGAAATTTTACCGTACTTGCGTAAGGTTCTACAATGGGACTCGCCAGATCCCGTGAAGGATATGCGTAAACAAGGACTCTACGCAAGGTTTACTCTACGAGTAATCCTTACGCGTAAGGTTATATACGCCACGCTTAAGTTTTACGCATAAGGTTCTCCTGTTCCTACGCGTAATATTTCTTACGCGTAAGTCAGGATCCTCTGCGTAAGCTTACATCTACGAGATATACTTATCTTGTTTACGTTAAGCTACTATTCCTACGCATAAGCCTTGATCAAACCTTCGCTTTGAATTGTTACGCGTGCAAACTTGTAAATAAATGAATCATAACGTCACGAATCCAATAATGTCACTAATAAACTTAAACGCTTGATATGTTGTGAACTATAAGTGATAACATAAACTTTAAAACTTAAATTTAACTAACTCATGAAACGCATTTTCACGCGTCATTGGACTATTGGACAAACAAGTGACTTAGGACTCAGAACAATCATTAACCTTTGTACATTCAATAATTAGACAATAAAACCTTCGTTGACTAACATTATGTCTTTCGATATGTTGGTTCTTTTGGCTAATGTTATTTCGAGATCGACATGGTCGCTCAAATGAATGTGGATGCACGAGGTTCTCACAATTCTGATATCTTCCCTAATGGCTATCCAAGAAAGATTGTAAAGAACAATCTCAGAGTTGACTTTGAAACCCTCACATGCTCGGAATCTTCTTGCTTGATTGCTGTGGATATTCTAAAGAATCATCCGTACGTAACATGCTCTCACACTCGCTACTCAGGAGATCTACATACAACAATTCTGGAATTCAATGCAAAGGATCAAAGGTCAAAGTGCGGTGACTGTGATGCTCAATCACAAACTAATCACCATCACACAAGTGGCAGATCTACGGTCGTTTCTTCTAATTCCGAAATCGAGCCAACCGACTTCTATGCCACACCTATGAAGAGACAGCTAAAATTCCTGATTGATATTGGCTATGATGAAGCTTCAGGAATAATCACTAAGCATTCTCATGTGGAGCTTAAGAACATTCCTCAACCGTGGAGAACCCTCTACATTATCATTACCAAATCGGGTCTCGGTCGTGATAGTGGTTATGAGCATCCCAAGCTCATGGAACTACAAATCTTCTGGTCTTTAATCAACAAAAAGGACATCGAAATTGAAGCACCGCTATGGGAAGACATGATGTCATTTCACAAGAAACTTAGCTCAAAGATTCCCTATGTCGATACATACGAAATTGTTGATCCGAGAGCACTTGACTTCATCCCGACATTCCAGAGGCTCAATGACCCGATAATCACGATATGTTGACTGAGCCTACCCTATCAGTCAGAATCAAGGAATCGACAACAAAGAAACAGGTGTCGTCTTTGCTTTTACTGATCACCTTCTAACAAATGAAATCAAAAAGCTTGAAACATACAAAAGGTATCAAGTAGCGATACGCATTTAGAAGGCAAAGTTGGTCATCTCGATGAAAAACCTTCTGGAACACCTACTAGGAGAACCGTAAGAGGAAGTCTGGAAGTCTGCAAGCGAGAGTCGAGGATGTTTCCCGAGGAATCCTCCACGAAGGGGACAGTTCCCGCCAAGGAAGCTGTTCCTATTCCCGTATCTAAGCCCGAACCGCAGAGAAAGCTAATGGACGAGGACTCGGAGGCTACTGAATCAGATAAAGAGATTTTCTACTGAATCGCAAACGACACCTCCTTCGCAGCCTAAACCTCCAAGTCCACCAACCGACAAAGGGAAGACTCTTGTACTTGTGCCTTATGAATGAAAGCTCGGATGAAGATGAAGAGCAATTGGATACTTCATACAGGAAGAAGTTCAAATTCCTTAGACTCCAACACGTGGCAAAAGAATTTGCTAAAGAACAAATGGGTGGCCCCGGAGGGTCAAGTGGTGCATCTCAACCTTCACCAGGTCCTGATGCGGTTAATCAACCCGATAAGGGATCCGGTGCCACCACTTTGGAGCAACAACAAAAGCCCGTGGAAGAAACTATTGAGCATGAATCTGAGGAACGTGTTAAAGAAAAGTCCGAGAAAGATGAGGGTGACAAAGAAAAGATCAATGAAGAAAGATAAGTCCGGAGATGACACCGATTATGATAAGTTTCTTAGATAGTCTGCTCGATGAGGAGAAAACCTCTCGAACCTCCAAAGGATCCAGAGTCTCCTCATGTCTCTTCATCATCGATTCTTCTTCTCATTCTTCACCACCACCATCAAAGAAATCAACCAAATCATCATCCAGATCATTAAAGAAGCCAACTCCATCTTGGATATCTCAATCTAAGAATCGAATCGTTAAAGCTGTCAAACGAGTCAGAAAGAAAGATATTCTCTACAAGAAGTTGACTTTCCGGTGATCGATAACATATCTTCATGATGAGAATGACAAGATGCAAGTTGAAAAGGGAGTATGTACGAAGCTTATGAAGGATGATCTTCAAGGGAGCATGGACGAGATGATAAAAGGATACACTCACAAGTTTTTAATGGAGGTCATTCGAAACCTGACAAAGGAGATGTATACCGCATAACTTTATCCGAATCTCTTACATTTAGCCAAGCAAGCCATGAAATCAACTCCGATGAATTTGAGCATCAATCCAGTTGAAACTACAATCTTCTCGGATGATGAATTAGTAAACCGGATGGTAGCGCAAATGTCAACACGCACTGCAACGTTTGCCTCCCATGAAGCTAAACTGTTTGAAGCATTCTTTGGAATACCAACTCAAGTCATCATTCAGAGAAGAGGCTATAAGGCCTAAGCGTTCAAGAGATGATGAAGACAAAGATCAAGATAAGGATAAGGAGCCTGAACGCACAAAGAAGTCACGGTGAATCATCTTCGATTCAGTACTCAATGCCGCCTCCACCACAAAGGACTCCAGTTCAACAAAGATCTCCTCGCTCTTCTCGATAAACCTCGGGATTCCGAGTTACCACCCCGACTCAAAAACCGGTGACCACTTTGAGTATACGGGTGGTGACTATGAAGAATACTATGAGCCCCAACAACCCGCCACCTCACCCAGACAAAGTACAAAACCGTAATCCTCATCTAGGCCTAAGAAAAGAAGAAGAAGAAGGGCTGGCGTCCTATCATGGCTAGATGAAGATAAACACGAAGGAATTTGAATGGTTTCTACACTTGTCAATTCCACTCCACCCTACCTCAAGAAGGTCAAGATCGGTAGACGGTACTACTTTGGAGCATGCTAAAATTTTGCAAGAAAAGTTCAAAGTAAAGAAGATGACGAAATTCGAGTTGAAGCGAATCAAGAATGAAGCTTTTCAACTGTTAAAAGATAGCTCAGAAAGTGCCATCGAGGTTGAATATCACCTTGATAACATTGCTCGAGCTATGTCTAATAACATGGATTGGCTCAACCAAGAAGCAAACATCGACTTTACGAAGCGGGACAACCCTCCATATTACACCAACCGGTCTAGACCACACAACCAACAAATGAGCCTAGAATTCCATTCGGATACTTCTTCAACAAAGACCTGGAATTTCTTCTTCACGGTGGCGATGGTTCAAGGAAATACGCTACATCCCAGACACTTCCATTCCCAGCAGCCGAATACTCAAACCGCATAGCTATCGAGGAAAGAGCTAATCACTTGTTCTCCAACAAAGTGGAAGCATACTACCGAGATGCAATGTATGGGATTCATCATTGGCCGGAATGCCGAAGAATCTACTACTGTAAGCTGCCAGGTCCGAAGTCTCAACATGCGTAGTGTTGACTAAAAACATCGTTGCCATCAAACACGTTGATCTTTCGTCCAAATGGGACTACACTTATCTCAAGAATATTGTGGTCAAAAGACAAGAAGAAAGGGATTATGCATTCTCTGAAGCCGACTTTGAGAATTTGTCTATCAACGACATCGAAGATATGTACCTTGCCAAAGTACATGGTCGTATGAGACAATTCTCCACTGAAGTACAACGTGAATTCATAAAGTCGGTGCTCATCTTCATCAGGCGCATAGTCATCAAAGAGCGTGTAGAAGATCTCCAACTTGCAGAGAATCTTATCGGACCGTGTCAACTTCACTCCACCGCAGCTTGATTTTCCCGACATCAACCAGCTTTCACAATTTACACTCATCAGCCACCATTGGCGTCGTTTCCGCAGTGAACTTCAAAGAAATTGCTTGATGGCGCGCGAGATCTACACAAATTTGGAGATCACACTTTGAAGTTGGTTAGGGACGGATTGGCTTATCGGTTGAAGGATATACATCAAAAGATTGGGTCTCCTAAGCGATGGAATTCTCAGGAAAGAAGGGATGTGAAGAGGATCATCACCATGATTGATGAACGGTTGTATAGAAGGGATCGGCCTAGAAGATTGGAAAGCTATGTTGGTGGTCGACCCAGGAGAAACATCATCGGCTTTCAACGCCCGATTCACATTCCTGGAGACATCTCTGGACTACCGGTACCCTTGAAGTGCTTCTTTCATTATAAATTTGGATGTATGATCTATTATGTCTATGGCTTGTGCACATTACGATGTACAACCCGTACTTGTAAATAAAGGACCTGTGGTACGCTTAAGTGCCACAATCCTTATAAAGGAGCGAAAGCTTCTTACTTTTGAGTAAAACCTATCAAACCTTTCACTTTTCAAGGTTTTGCTCAAAAGAACAAGTACTTTCCCTTATGATTTTCAAAACCTCAACCGTTTATATCACTTGTTGAGGAGGAGTACTTGACTTAAAACTTTGTTCACAAATTGTTCACAGTGGTCATTCTTCCCGAAACACTCGAAATGGTCATATTTATTCTCAACTTTTCAAAAATAACATTTTATATGCCATTTTTGAGGGGAGAAAATACGTGATAAGAAATATGTTGTGTTTTGCTATATGAACTCTTGTGTGAAAAGAATTTAACCCAAGAATTGACGGAGATCTTAACTATCGTAACTCAAAAAGACTTGTCGGGGCGGGTAATAATTTCAAGCTAGTTCGCTAGTGATGTAAACGTGTCTCGCAAAGGACTTATCCGAGTAGAATGTACCATTCGAGAAACTCTTGGTAGACATGAACTCGGACGGGTTTGAAAACGTTTCGAGGATTGTCTACACCTTCAAGGTAGTTATTAGAGCTAGTTGTCACCTAAAAGCTGACAATGCAACTCTTTAACTATGCCACGTAACCGTGTCTCATGGGGGAATGTCTATCTTGAGTTGATCAATTCAAAATGTGCGCGCTCTTTCCTCACTTTGCATTTAACCGTTAAAACTCTTAAGCACATGTGGAGGGGGAGTATTTATGCAAAATCTCATCTCAACAGTGGTTCAAAATTATTTTTATTCATAAACACTAAGCGAGATTTTTCAAGTAAATGGTTTTATGGCAACATAGGTTAGTCATGGAGTTATAAGGTGACTAAGGTTAGGAATAACCGTCCTATGATCCGCTTGAGCGGAGGGATCTACCCAAGGACACCACAAATAGTTAGTATTTAGAAGTCCTTAGGTATGAGTGTAAAAAGGAGATGAGAATCGGAGAAAGAAGGAGTTGAAGAATTAAAAAGAAATGCAAAGAAAAGGGTGAAAAGAAATAGCCCTCCAATTTATTCAACTTAGGGCGGCACGGGTTCAATTCATATGCTATTGGTTGTCACTAGATGACATCGGTATTGAAGATTAAAAGTCGTCATGGACCCAGTGACGCATGCACTAAACCTTCTTAACCACTCAAGTTTCTCTCAACAGAAGCTTGTTTCATTCTCATAGGGAACCCTACGTAAACTATCGACTTTCTCTTAGAGATTGCCGATATTGAAGAAGGAGACCCTCTCCCTAGTCTCCGCTCAGGAAAACCAAAATGCACTATTGAGTCTAGAGCCACGAGATTCATCAAAAGATCTCTTAGGTACACTTGACATTTCATCACTTGATATTCAACAATAAGAATTTCAGTGGTACATTATCGAGTCCTTCACCGATCTTAGCAATCTGTCGAGAACATTTATGAGAGGTTCACATTTGTGATCCTCAGTGATTGAATGGAAACTCATGTGAGGGTCAACATCAAAGCGGACAGCAGGTCGCCCGGCAACTTCCCGTGGATTGCGCTTAGTGGTCTCAAAGCGGTCTACGTGAGGTGATGCTTCGTGTACCTCCGACTCATCTGAATCGTAGGTGTACTTATGTACATCGTGTTATCTCACTTGTGGGACTCCGATTCAGGAACGGCCTTTGTAAGAATTAGAATTGTGTTTTCACACTATGCTGTCAACACTCTCGAAGTTCAAACTTGTAAGTGCCGGAATCCGCTTATTACTAACCGTTTTAATGTTTACTTCTTATGGAAGTTCTAGAGCGGAATGATCGTCTGATTCTCCACTTGTTCACACCAACAACATCATCATCAAAGAAGTTCTATCTTAAAGCAACACAAAGTCGAATGATTCTTCGTCAAATCAAAGAATCTACAAAGTTAAAGACTTAAAGAACTTCATCAGTACCGTAATCCAACGTTAAAGAGTGTGTGAGCATGTTGGTAAAAGACGTGGAGACAACCGGCAAAGCGGACACTGAGGCGAGACTTGATGCAGATAACAACATACTATCACTTTCATCACAAAGAACAATGATCAAAGAACAAAGTTAAAGATGACGTCAAAGCATAACCGTTCAAAGAAAACTATCTCGCTACACTGGGGAGATGGTTCAAATCAAGGCAATTCTTCTCACTAGAAAGAAGAATGTCGAGAGAGGCGTCAAAGCTACTATTACATCAACGCCTTCACCGTTTTTCATCACCAACACTTGAGGGGGAGATTGTTGGAATCACTCCTAAACCTTTATTCAAGTGTTAGTTACTCATATGTAATAGTTAGTTTAATTATGGCCTTTATGTTTGTTTTTAGCCTTAAGCTTATGTAGAAGGCCCATGAGCTTAGGCCCATGTCCAATAAGGAAAGGATGGGAACTAGGAGTGTTGCCCTAGCTTCCCTCCTATAAATACTCTTGTAAACCTTCATTTGAAGGTTGGTTGTTCAAGTTATTTCTTTCACTACACTCTACGCATAACCGTGTCTTTATACCGTGTGTTTGTGTTTGATTTCTTGTTCAATCGCCTCTATCTCTTTCTATTAAGCTTGTGTTGTAAATCTAGTGACCTCACAAAATAAAACTTATTTTATAAACTATCTTATTTTATAAGTTGTGTCTTAGTGGTAAAGGTCTCATGATTAACATAACTAAATATGTGTAAGGTCATAGGTACAATTTCTGCTATTTTCATAATCTTGAAATAGCCACGTCCATCTCTTGAAAAGGGAGGTCTTTATCCGGGTTGAATTTGTGTGGTCATGGATTCAAACCACGTGGATTAATCGGTCAAAAGGTCGAAAACCATGTTGATCGCCAAACACCTTAGGCTAAGAAGAATTTTGTTACATTTAAACATTCAAGATGCAATGTCAAGCACCCACTAACCTTCTATACCTTACCACTAGGGGTGAAAACGAGCCGAGCCCGAGCCTACCAAAGCTCGAGCTCGGCTCGTTTATGTATAAAAAGCTCAAGCTCGAGCTCGTTTCGAGCCTCACATTTTGAGCTCAAGCTCGACTCGTGAAATTTTTCACAAGCTCGAGCTCGGCTCGGGCTCGACTAATTTATATGATGTGTAGAAAAAAACAAGGTTCAAATGGAGCTCGGCTCGTTAACACAAGGCTCGAGCTCGGCTCGTTAACACAAAGCTCGGCTCGTTAACACAAGGCTCGAGCTCGTTAATACGGTTATACGTATAGAAAATATATATACGTATATATTTTCAGGGCTCATTTAGGCTCGCGAGCCTAAACGAGCTTTTTGTATAGAGCTCGGGCTCGAGCTCGATTATTAAATGAGCCCAAAGTTAGGCTCGAGTTTGTTTAGGCTCTGCTCGTTCGAGCTTTTTACAGATCCGATCCTGATATTTTCACGAGCGGATCGGCTCATTTCCACCCCTACTTACCACGTTGGTAGTTGTATCGCTAGTGATAAAGATTTGACTCAAACGACCAGTTTTATTTCGTCTCACAGGCCTTGTAAACTTTCATCCATTACTGTTATTCGCTATTAGGAGTTAGAGGTGTAATCGAGTCAAGCCGAGCTCGAGCTTGACAGGGCTTGAGCTTGACTTGAAATTTATAAGGTATACTTGAGCTTGGCTTGATAGTTTGACGAGCTTTAATCATTCAGGCTTGAGCTCTGCTCGTGTAAGGCTCGAGCTCAACCCGAAAAACTTGAATTCATATATAAACATTAAATTTTATAGTCAAACTCTTCGTTAAATTCAAGAAAATACGCGATAAACTTGAGAGGAAAGAATTTATTAAAACATTCGGAAGAATTAGGGTTTAAATGGTTCTCCTACAAATAATTATTTATTATACCAATATTCACGTTAGTTTTAAGTTGCTTATACAAATATGTATACTAAAAATATATATGTTCTTGAAAGCTTGAAAAGTTCGATAAAAGCTTGAGCTCGGCTCGTTATGCGTTTCGAGCTTGTTCATTAGGTTCGGGCTCAGGCTTGAGCTCGATAAAAGCTCGGCTCGATCGAGTCAAGCTCGAGCTCGAGTTGTTAAAATGACATAATCTAATACCTTTTTTTTTTCTTTTTCTTTTTTTTTAATTGCAAACTCAGTACTTTTATGGTTTAAAAACCATGGGAAACGGTTACACTTTTATTAATAAAATCTAAATTATAATAAATAAAATTAACAGTAAATAAATAACAGAAAATTAAATACAAACAGAATGTAAGTAGATAAACGATAATTAAATTAAATAATAAAATAGTCAAAATACTTACTTGATCACCAAATAGAGATCAACAAAGAAGCACTAAAAGCCGAGGCACGTGTTTGACACGCTTCCCTTAAAACAGATTCGCTGTCTGTTTCCCAGGGTACAACAGCCAAAACAGTAAGTTGTACTGTCGGACTTAACTAAATTGCCAGGAATTTCATCTTAAGAGATGCGTATTCCTTACGTTGGAAACCAATAAACCTATTGATTTGATGTGTGAAAACTTGTGGAATTAGGGCCTCTATTTATACACAATAGACTCCCTCTAAGTTTACCCATCCCACCGACGTGGGATTGAAAATAAACTACTTTTCCTCTTTAGGCATGGTACCGAATACCTAACTTTGAGAACTGATATCTCATCCACATCAACTATATTTTGGACACATAAAGGCTTATTGTGAAGTTCTCTTCGAGGAGGACGCGAACCTACAAACTATTACTCATATATGTGACACATACATATAGATAATTGTGTCCAAAGTTGGTCAAAAGTCACTTTTACCAACCAATTTTCCAACAATCCCCCACATGAATGGAGATCGGTCGTAATACACAAATATTTCGATGAAATTCCAATAGTTGAATCTTGCAAAGGATAGTTAGGTGTGACCCTTTGAACGTTCCATTGTGAAATGCACTCAACCTCCTAGCTGTCAGTAGACGCGATGTCTTTGAACTGAGCTGCTGTTTATGTAGACGACAATACATTTCACACAAGACTCTCCCTAACATTGTTAAGCCCTCATAGTCATGTTCATTATGGTCCTGAACATTTTTCTGGTTATGCAAGAGCTCTTAGGATTTGTGCCCCCCACAATTCTCTTCAAAGCGACCCCACTTCTCTCTCACATAGGTAATTTCATCTTGAATCATTAAAAACATATGTTTTGTGATTTCATCTTGAACCATTATGCTTTGTGATTTCATCCTGAATCATTAAAGCCATATGTTTAACCTCTCAACAAGTCACAATTGTTATAGGAATGGACTAGGAAGTTACAACATTTAGTAACTCCCCCACATTGACGTGACTTCCCCCACATTTCTATGATTAGGTTCTCCTATTGAACCCAGATCTTGGGATCTCCAGTCAACTGGGTTAGGTTTTCCTTCATAGAAACTCATTCCTTCAAGGGCTTTAGTCCCATTCCTTTAGACGACTTACTAACTAACTCTCTGCTTAAGCCTTTCGTAAGCGGATCCGCGATGTTACCCATTGACTTTACGTAGTCAATCGTGATAACTCTAGTTGAGAGTAGTTGTCGCACCAGTCAACGTCTATGATGGATATGTCTCGACTTACCGTTTTACATTGTGATATGAGCCCTGTCAATTTCCAATTGACTATCACACTTTATATAGATGGTCGTTACCGGTTTACGCCATCTTGATATGTCCTCTATGAATTAACGTAGATATCCCACATATTATATAAATTTATCTCAAATGATAAATTCAAATTCCATCATAGATTTAGCTATAAAATTCTGTTTGAAATACTTTTAAGATTTCCAAGACATAGCTTCCCACATAGACTCAATAAATACGATCTAGTGGATCAAGATTCTTTTATGTAAGAATTCATATTTGCATTACTCTATCATTAGATAGCAGTTGGATATCTTCCAAAATGCAATATCATAAGTATCATAGTACTCGTGTAATTCTATTCAAATGGTCATCACTTGAATTATTGATATATTTACGTAACCCGATTATAACTTCTAAATCAGGTCTCACATACGTCATTAGACACATAAGATGCCCAATATTCTTTGAGTATTCAAAATGGACAACACCTCTACTTCTATTTAAATAGATTTAAAAAGATGTCGTTGGACTTCTAGCTAGTCCCGAATCACCCACATTGAACCTCTCAAGAATATTGTCCTTATAATGTTTTTGACTTCAAAACAAATCCATTTGGTTTCATATGATCTTAGTTCCAAAAACCATATCGAACAACCAATGTAGTTCATGTCAAATATTGACTCCAACATTTCATTAGTGGATTTGTTAACCTTGTTATCACTTCCGGTGATAAGTATACCATCCATGTATAAACACACGATTACATATATACACGTGTTTTTTTTTCCTTCCTTTTTTTTCCACATACATCCATTAATTTTGAATCCACGTTCTGACATGACGTGGTAAAAAAATTAGATGTCATTATTTGGGAGCTTGCTTTAAGCCATATAATGACTTAACAAGCCTACAAACTTTGTTCTCTTGTCCAGGAGCCATGAAACCCTCAAGTTGGTTCATTTAGATTTCTTCTTCTAAATCTCCGTTTAGAAATGCCGTTTTCACATCCATTTGGTGAACTTTCAAATTTATTAAAGCGGCAATAGCAAGTATCATCCTAATCGAGGTTAATCGCGTAACAGGCGAATATGTATCAAAGTAATCAAGACCTTCTCGTTGTCTAAATCCTTTGATTACTAATCTTGCTTTATACTTGTCAATGGTGCCATTGGCTTTCATCTTATTCTTGAAGATTCATTTATAGCCTAGTGGTTTATAACCAGGAGGTAAATCTACGAGCTCCCAAGTATGATTTTTTAAAATAGAATCTATTTCACTTTTAATGACTTCTTTCCATTGAGGCCCTTCTGAGGAAGTAACCGCCTCTCGGTATGAATTAGGTTCGTTTTCAACCATAAAAGAAACAAAATCGGGTCCAAACGATTTCTCGGTTCTTGCCCTTTTGCTTCTTCTAGGTTCAACCTCTTCTTCCTCAGTTTGATCTTGTCTCTCATCTTGGAGATCATTATCAGCTCTTGTTGTCTCTTATCAGAACAACATTATCATCTTGATGTCTCACATCATGAAGGACATCTTCATTTAGTTGCCTCTCATCATGGACAACTGTATCATCTAGTCTAGATGAACATCCATTTTCCTTGGACAAATAAGGAAACACAGTTTCAAATAATGAAAGTTTTCCTTGATTCCATTATCGTATCTTTGTATATATTCAGATTTTCTGAATCATATCCAAATAAATGATAAGCACTACTGTAATGAGCATATCACAAAAATATACAATCCACAGTTTTAGGTCCAATATTTTGATCCTTGGGTGCCGAGACAGATAGACACCCCCACATTCGTAAGTACTTATAGCATGGTTTTCTTCCCATCCATAGTTCATAAAACTATCTTCTTTTCCTTACAGGGGATCTTATCTAAAAGATAAGTAGCCAATAAAACCGCTTTCCCCCACATGCCATGGCTTAAACCATGACTTTAACAACATGGCATAACCATATCTTTTAGGCACAATTCTTTCCTATCAACAATTATGTTGTGGCGTATAAGTAGCAATAAACTTATGTCTTAATCCATGTTTAGAACATACATGAAATGAAGACACATATACACCTCCAATATCACTTCGAACCGCCTTGTTTTCGATAATAAGTTGATTCTTAACTTATTTGTATTGATCAATCTTGTCTATATCCTTACTCTCAAGTAAGTAAAAGTCGCAATATTTTGTACTACCATCAACAATTACGATGAAGTACCTAATTGCTACCTTAGTAGGTATCGATTCCAAATCACATAAAACTATGTGAATCAAGGGTTCGGTTAATTTTCGGTCAACCGAGTGAAAAACAATCTTGTCAATTTGGCTTCAACATAAGTTTTACTTTTGTAATCCGTGTTCATTTATTTAATTAAACAACTTATTGAGTTAAAATTAACATGTCCAAGTTGGCCATGCTATACATTCAAAGGATCAAATAAGCTGAATTTATACTCATTTTTATTAAAACAACCACAAAAAAAAAAAAAAAAAAAAAAAAAAAAAAAAGATTCAGCTTAAACATTTAATGAAGCGCATAACCCGTACCGACCAAAATTTTGTTCAATGATAACTCAATTTTATTTGATTAAAATAAAATAAAGCCAAGTTTATTAAGCAACCATCCAGACACAAGATTCCTACGAATCTCTGGCACATACAACGTGTTGGTTCACTTAAGCTCTTTTCCACATGTGAATTTCAACATCACATTTCTTTTTCCCTTGCTATTAGTAGTTGTAGAGTTGCCCATAAATTGCATCTCTCCATTTTCTGCTACTTTGAAAGAGTTAACCAAACTCTTATCATCATACTCATGACATGATGCCCAAGTGTTAATCCACCATTATCTATATAACAACCCAAAAATTTCCGGATTATTATAATAATATTTATTACGTCAAAAAATTCAAACCGGCTATTTTCTGACAGTTGTCAATATTTAGATCTAAAAACGAGAGGTCATCTCGTTAATTTAGAGAATCACGGCACCGCACGCATACCGACACCAATTAAATAACGGCAAACAGTTATAATCAAATTTCAACGTAATAAGAATGTCATATTATTACGTTTAAGAAATCATTTCCAAAGACATAATTCCTATATTTTTCGGATACCGGGATGGTACGTTTACTCGAGGAATCGACAAAACACGGGGTACAATTTATACCGTGTCTATTAATAAAGCAAAATAAACACAAACCTTATCCCCACATATTTTGACCCATCATTTTCCCACTGATCCTTTCTCTCTCTCTTGTCGACACAAACCAGAAGCACAAACCCAAAAATGGTGTTATCTTCTTTCTTTTGGAAGTCAAACACAAAATCCGCATCTCCATCATCCTCCAAAGAGGCTACCTATCATCATAGATCATCAAGCGTGCCTGGAGATGCGGCTGTGGAAAGAGACGTGTGCCAAGAATGGTTACCACCTACAAACTAGGTCAAGAAGAGCAAGGATACTTTATCCTTTTTATCATCTACAAATGAGAGTCTTCTACAGGTTTAATTCATGTTTCACACAAAACACCACCCCAATTAGAGCTTTTGTAAATTAGGGTTTCTATAAATCAAAGGGGTTTTTGAAATTGAGTTGGGGGTTTCGTTATTGGATGCATAAGGGAGGCTTTCCAAGTGATTAATTGTTCCAGTCCATCTAAAGTCCTCCCCAATTGAGGTTCCTTGTTTCGGTGTTCATGGACAAGTCGACCCATCTTCATTGTAAGAATGATTTTTGTCTTTAATTAAAGTTCTTGACATTTAAGTAATTATTTTGTAATTTTTTATTCTTCATTCGAATGGTATACATTTCGAGATTAAAAGGAATATTGTAATCTTATTAAGAATGTTGTTGTTGTTAAGTGTGGTAAAAACTTAATGAAATCATTTAAAAATCTTCTGTTTGGCTAAAGTGGTATTCGGCTTAAATGTTTTCAGCTGTGATTTAGCTAGACCGATTAGCATGGTCTTAGCGTATGCTAATAAACTTGCATAGCTGGTCTCCCCATTTCAATTTCGGCTCGTTTTGACTTCCGACTTATCTTCTAGCTATTTGACATATTTGTTTACTTATCCTTTGGCTTATTCGGATTGTGTCTCGACTAGTATTAGTAAACACTCGGAGAATGCTTGTTTGAAGTCTGACTAATACCACCCCGTATCCTCGAGGGTGTGGATTCGAGTGCCCAAGTCGGGTAGTACCTGACAATTTCGATTACAAGTTAAGTTAATTGATAATGTTATTTTGATTCGATTTTGGCAAGTCGATTTGTGTTTGTTTCATGTCACCAAGAGTCATTCTGAAGAGTGTTAATACTCGTGAAGGACTCACGAGAGTTCCGAGAGTCCCTTGAACTATGTGATACATGATCGTTTTTCATTTTGTATCAATGCCTTGGTCTTTAACCTTGCGTCAAAGGTGTTGTCAGAAAGAAAGAATACATCAAAACTACCCTTCCTGACTTTGTTTACTCATGCGGCCATCTGATCCTCAAATGTCAGAAATTCAGTTGTATCTTAAGGTTTCCTTGGGCCTCAAGCCCATTCCAAGATGGAATTTGGCCTTGAGCAAATCCTCTAGTAAAAACTCAGTTTGGGAGATAGGTAGGCTGTGAGGCCCATCTATTTTCATTAAGGGTCCATTTGGCAATCGCAAGCCCACCAGGGAAATTGTCCATACTTCCCGAGTCCGTAACATATCATCGGTAAAGCAATTAAATCATTTACGACTCGTATTTCCATCTCGTCCCGATTCATCCAATTACAACACGACATAAAATATGTCTTAATATGCTTATTAATACGGGTCACGGAACAATTATTTAACATAAGACAAATTTTTGAACTCAAATTAGTTAAAATGAGTCATTTTTTGTGCAACATGACTAGAAAACCTTTATATTTCTTGTTGTTAAGGTATCAAACTTGTAAAAATTTATATATAGATATTAATTCAGATATTAAAACTTGATAAAATCTAATATAAACTTTGACATTAGTCACCTCGGGTGAATATATCAAAACTTACATTGTATTTTCTAAAGTACAAATTGTATTTAAATTAAGTTAATGCTTAAATTTTCTTTTAAAATAAATACAATTATTTCAAACAAATGTTAGTGACTCATAATATATATCTTGAAACTTACGGAGATTTTAATATTTCGAATATATACAAGATATGTTATACTTAAGTTTTCTAGATACATTTATCCTAAGATACTAAAAGACATGAATATATATATATATATACACAAATCTCCTTCATTCATACCATAATATATGTACTTTTCTTTCCGGATGTCATCATTCGGTCTCATTCGCTCTTAATATTCTTCCGTATATTATCATTTGGTCATCATGGAACCAAAGTCGTAATTTCTTCATTGAGATTCCTTCCATGTCATCTTTCCTAAGCAGAAGTCCACCCAATTCCTTGTAAATTGTTTTTAAGATCAATGATGCCACATAAGCAACAACAACAACAACAACAACACAAACATTGAAATTTTTTTAAAGTTAGTTAAACTTTATTGATTCTTAAACATAAAGACTAAATTGTCGTATTAATTAGGTTGCGTGTCGGAGCCGTGCACTACTACTAATTGATTTAATTCCCTTTGGACTACTAATTGCCAAGGTGAGTTTCATAGCCCCTACTTTTACTTGCTTTCGTAACTGTTTTTGGGAAGAATACATGCTCGTTTTTACTTAAACTAAATGCTGATTTTACCTGAACAAGTGAATTGTTTACAAAAACTATGCTGAATGACTGTATGTATTATGTGTTACTTGCCAATTACTTGATTACTTTCAAATGCATACAAGTGTAATGTTATTTCTTGCTTTTACATATGGACACAAGTATTTGAAACTGTTATGCCTGCATGACCGAGTGAACTGGTCACATGACCGATTCTACAGGTTGCATTTGCTATGTACATACATGACCGAATGAATGGGTCACATTGCCGAGTGAACTGGTAACATGACCAAGTGAACTGGTAACATGACCAAGTGAACTGGTCACATAATAAAATGTATTAGATACTAAATATTGTGGTCCATATAAACTTTTACAAATTAAAAATCTATGAACTCACCAACCTCGTGTTGACACTTTTTAGCATGTATCTTCAGGTTTTCAGGTGATAGCTTATCTTTGGAGGCGCAAGGCAAAGGCATGGCATGGTCATAGACGACTCTGATTTATGTATTGGGACCACATTTTTATAATGGGCCATTTTCCACAAAAATCAATAATGTAAACATTGTTTTTAAAAATGAATAAAAGTTTCTTTATGAAAATCAGTTGTTCTATGCTTATGTTGTGATATTCAATTTAGTAGCACCCCAATACTTGTGTGCTTCCGCTGAGCCATTTTGGGGGTGTTACAATCTAATGTCGGATCCCGCCGTGGCAACAATTTTCATTTCATTCAGGCCATTTAACCCATAGTTATGGCACATAAAATCTGAATGCTTTAAAGCATCTACCGTACACATAACTCGAGTATTGGTCTCCCTTTCATCAAGTTCGGGGAGCAGATCCTTCAGATGTCACTCATGACATTCCGAACATTCTGTTAATACGAGATTCCGTTATTAGTCTAAACCTAAATTTGGAATAATTAACAACTTGCTATATCACAAAGTGTTTCTTAACAAACACAATAACATCGAATTTCGTTTAAAACACTACTGTTTTGTAAGATCCATTAAACAATATAGCATATTACATAATGTTTTTAAACAAAATTAAATTTGTAATATGATTTTGTCAATCTTCTTTAAGAATATCTTAATAGATCTGCATCACATGGTCTAATTCTACAAAGAAACTCGACAAGGTTTTAAAATAGATTTACTCTTTCAAAGAAACTCAACAAGGTTTCTATAGATCTACTTCCAAATGCATAAAGTTTCAAGAACTATATTTAGTTTATAATTAAACTCAACCTGGTTTAGATAAGCTAAACAAGTCAAAAAAACCTTTTCCACCAAATATGATAACAGCTTGTATATTATCATATTTTGTTTCAAACAAACTCATATTGGTTTCAATAAACACGTTCTAGTAATCTAATAAAATAACAACTTGTATTTTATGATATTTGTTTCAAAGAAACTCCACTTGGTTTCAATGAATCTGATTTCATCATGATTTTTAACCATGTTAGTAACTGGCGCACCAATTACACTCGCAAGATTCACTAGGGTCACAAATTATGTTACCATTAGTTAACTTGTGAAAGATTAAACACAAAACAGTTAAAAAAACTGTTAAAACAATATGGTATCTAATAAACTGGTCATGATTTATGTAAACTTGTACCAAATATGATTAAGAGAAACACAATCTTGGTTTCAAAATCCATATTTAAACAATAACTTATGCAATAAACAATCTAAATAAATCAATTTGAAAAGAAACTCATCACGGTTTCAATATAAACTGATTCAGTAAACTGTTTTAAAAATCGTTTATAAATCTGTTATACCAAATCTGTTAATTAAAATTCTGTTTAGTTATAAAACTGATTTTCAAAGAAACACAATCTTGGTTTCAGCAGAAAAACAGTTTGTATAAAATATGTTAATTATATAAATCAGATTTTAATTAAAAGTGTTTTAATTCTGTTAAACAAAATTTGTTTTAAGACTGTGGGAAACGGTTACACTTTTATTAATAAAATCTAAATTATAATAAAAGTACTAAAAGCCGAGGCACGTGTTTGACACGCTTCCCTTAAAATAGATTCACCGTCTGTTTCCCAGGGTACAACAACCAAAATAGTAAGTTGTACTGTCGGACTTAACTAAACTGCCAGGAATTTCATCTTAAGAGATGCGTATTCCTTACGTTGGAAACCAATAAACTTATCGATTTGATGTGTGAAAACTTGTGGAATTAGGTCCTCTATTTATACGCAATAGACTCCCTCTAAGTTTACCCATCCCACCGATGTGGGATTGAAAATAAACTATTTTTCCTCTTTAGGCATGGTACCGAATGCCTAACTTTGAGACCCGATATCTCATTCACATCAACTATATTTTGGATACATAAAGGCTTATTGCGAAGCTCTCTTCGAGGAGAACGCGAACCTGAAAACTATTACTCATATATGTGACACATAAATATAGATAATTGTGTCCAAAGTTGGTCAAAAGTCACTTTTACCAACCAAATTTCCAACAATCCCCCACATGAATGGAGATCGGTCGTAATACACAAAAATTTCGATGAAATTTCAATAGTTGAATCTTGCAAAGGATAGGTAGGTGTGACCCTTTGAACCTTCCATTGTGAAATGCACTTAGCCTCCTAGTTGTTAGTAGACGCGATGTCTTTGAACTGAGCTGCTGTTTATGTAGACGACAATACATTTCACACAAGACTTTCCCTAACATTGTTAAGCCCTCATAGTCATGTTCATTATGGTCCTGAACATTTTTCTGGTTCTGCAAGAGCTCTTAGGATTTTCGCCCCCCACAATTCCCTTCAAAGCGACCCCACTTCTCTCTCACATAGGTGATTTCATCTTGAATCATTAAAAACATATGTTTTGTGATTTCATCTTAAAGCATTATGCTTTGTGATTTCATCCTGAATCATTAAAGCCATATGTTTAACCTCTCAACAAGTCATAATTGTTATAGGAATGGACTAGGAAGTTACAACATTTACTAACTCCCCCACATTGACATGACTTCCCCCGCATTTCTATGATTAGTTTCTCCTATTGAACCCATATCTTGGGATCTCCAGTCAACTGGGTTAGGTTTTCCTTCATAGAAAATCATTTCTTCCAGGGCTTTAGTCCCATTCCTTTAGACGACTTACTAACTAACTCTCTGCTTAAGCCTTTCGTAAGCGGATCCCTGATGTTACCCATTGACTTTACGTAGTCAATCGTGATAACTCTAGTTGAGAGTAGTTGTCGCACCAATCAACGTCTATGATGGATATGTCTTGACTTACCGTTTTACATTGTGATATGAGCTCTGTCAGTTTCCAATTGACTATCACACTTTATATAGATGGTCGTTACCGGTTTACGCCATCTTGGTATGTCCTCTATGAATTAACGTAGATATCCCACATATTCTATAAATTTATCTCAAATGATAAATTAAAATTCCATCATAGATTTAGCTATAAAAGTCTGTTTGAAATACTTTTAAGATTTCCAAGACATAGCTTCCCACATAGACTCAATACATACGATCTAGTGGATCTAGATTCTTTTATGTAAGAATCCATATTTGCATTTCTCTATCATTAGATAGCAGTTGGATATCATCCAAAATGCAATATCATAAGTATCATAGTACTCGTGTAATTCTATTCAAATGGTCATCAATTGAACTATGGGTATATTTACGTAACCCGATTATAACTTCTAAATCAGGTCTCACATACGTCATTAGACACATAAGATGCCCAATATTCTTTGAGTATTCAAAATGGACAACACCTCTACCTCTATTTTAAATAGATTTAAAAAGATGTCGTTGGAGTTCTAGCTAGGCCCGAATCCCCCACATTAAACCTCTCAAGAATATTGTCCTTATAATGTTTTTGACTTCAAAACAAATCCATTTGGTTTCATATGATCTTAGTTCCAAAAACCATATCGAACAACCAATGTAGTTCATGTCAAATATTGACTCCAACATTTCATTAGTGAATTTGTTAACCTTGTTATCACTTTCGGTGATAAGTATACCATCCATGTATAAACACACGATTACATATATACCCGTGTTTTTTTCCTTCTTTTTTTTCCACATGCATCCATTAATTTTGAATCCACGTTCTGACATGACGTGGTAAAAAAATTAGATGTCATTATTTGGGAGCTTGCTTTAAGCCATATAATGACTTAACAAGCATACAAACTTTGTTCTCTTGTCTAGGAGCCATGAAACCCTCAGGTTGGTTCATTTAGATTTCTTCTTCTAAATCTTCGTTTAGAAATGCCGTTTTCACATCCATTTGGTGAACTTCCTAATTTCTTAAAGCGGCAATAGCAAGTATCATCCTAATCGAGGTTATTCGCGTAACAGGCGAATATGTATCAAAGTAATCAAGACCTTCTCGTTGTCTAAATCCTTTGATTACTAATCTTGCTTTATACTTGTCAATAGTGCCATCGGCTTTCATCTTCTTCTTGAAGATCCGTTTATAGCCTAGTGGTTTACAACCAGGAGGTAAATCCACGAGCTCCCAAGTATGATTTTGTAAAATAGAATCTATTTCACTTTTAATGGCTTCTTTCCATTAAGGCCCTTCTGAGGAAGTAACCGCCTCTCGGTATGAATTAGGTTCATTTTCAACCATAAAAGAAACAAAATCGGGTCCAAACGATTTCTCGGTTCTTGCCCTTTGGCTTCTTCTAGGTTCAACCTCTTCTTCCTCAGTTTGATCTTGTCTCTCATCTTAGAGATCATTATCAGCTCTTGTTGTCTCTTATCAGAACAACATTATCATCTTGATGTCTCACATCATGAAGGACATCATCATTTAGTTGCCTCTCATCATGGACAACTGTATCATCTAGTCTAGATGAACATCCATTTTCCTTGGACAAATAAGGAAACACAGTTTCAAATAATGAAAGTTTTCCTTGATTCCATTATCGTATCTTTGTATATATTCAGATTTTCTGAATCATATCCAAATAAATGATAAGCACTACTGTAATGAGCATATCACAAAATATACAATCCACAGTTTTAGGTCCAATATTTTGATCCTTGGGTGCCGGGACAGATAGACACCCTCACATTCGTAAGTACTTATAGGATGGTTTGCTTTCCATCTATAGTTCATAGAACTATCTTCTTTTCCTTACAGGGGATCTTATCTAAAAGATAAGTAGCCAATAAAACTGCTTTCCCCCACATGCCATGGCTTAAACCATGACTTTAACAACATGGCATAACCATATCTTTAAGGCACAGTTCTTTCTTATCAACAATTATGCTGTGGCGTATAAGGAGCAATAAATTTATGTCTTGATCCATGTTTAGAACATACATGAAATGAAGACACATATTCACCTCCAATGTCACTTCGAACCGCCTTGTTTTCGATAATAAGTTGATTCTTAACTTATTTGTATTGATCAATCTTGTCTATATCCTTACTCTCAAGTAAGTAAAAGTCGCAACATTTTGTACTACCATCAACCATTAGTCAATTACGATGAAGTACATAATTGCTACCTTTGTAGGTATCGATTCCAAATCACATAAAACTATGTGAATCAAGGGTTCGCTTAATTTTCGGTCAACCGAGTGAAAAAACAATCTTGTCAATTTTGCTTCAACATAAGTTTTACTTTTGTAATCCGTGTTCGTTTATTTAATTAAACAACGTATTGAGTTAAAATTAAAATGTCCGAATTGGACATGCTATACATTCAAAGGATCAAATAAGCTGAATTTATACTCATTTTTATTAAAACAACCAAAAAAAAATAGATTCAGCTTAAACATTTAATGAAGCGCATAACCCGTAACGACCAAAATTTTGTTCTATTTTAACTCAATTTTATTTGATTAAAATAAAATAAAGCCAAATTTATTAAGCAACCATCCAGACACAAGATTCCTACGAATCTCTGGCACATACAACGTGTTGGTTCACTTAAGATCTTTTCCACATGTGAATTTCAACATCACATTTATTTTTCCCTTGCTATTAGCAGTTGTAGAGTTGCCCATAAATTGCATCTCTCTATTTTCTGCTACTTTGAAAGAGTTAACCAAACTCTTATCATCATACTCATGACATGATACCCAAGTGTTAATCCACCATTATCTAATGTCGGATCCCGCCTTGGCAACAATTTTCATTTCATTCAGGCCATTTAACCCATAGTTATGGCACATAAAATCTGAATGCTTTAAAGCATCTACCGTACACATAACTTGAGTATTGGTCTCCCTTTCATCAAGTTCGGGAGCAGATATTTCAGATGTCACTCATGACGTTCCGAACATTCTGTTAATACGAGATTCCGTTATTAGTCTAAAACTAAATTTGGAATAATTATCAACTTGCTATATCACAAAGTGTTTCTTAACAAACACAATAACATCGAATTTCGTTTAAAACACTACTGTTTTGTAAGATCCATTATACAAAACAACTTTTAAACAAGTCTTTCGATTAAACAATTAAACAATATAGCATATTACATAATGTTTTTAAACAAAAACAAATTTGTAATATGATTTTGTCAATCTTCTTTAAGAATATCTTAATAGATTTGCATCACATGGTCTAATTCTACAATGAAACTCAACAAGGTTTCAAAATAGATTTACTCTTTCAAAGAAACTCAACAAGGTTTCTATAGATCTACTTCCAAATGCATAAAGTTTCAAGAACTATATTTAGTTTATAATTAAACTCAACCTGGTTTAAATAAGCTAAACAAGTCAAAAAAAACTTTTCCACCAAATATGATAACAGCTTGTATATTATCAGATTTTGTTTCAAACAAACTCATCTTGGTTTCAATAAACACTTTCCAGTAATCTAATAAAATAACAACTTGTATTTTATGATATTTGTTTCAAAGAAACTCCACTTGGTTTCAATGAATCTGATTTCATCATGATTTTTAACCATGTTAGTAACTGGCGCACCAATTACACTCGCAAGATTCACTAGGGTCACAAATTATGTTACCATTAGTTAACTTGTGAATATTTAAACACAAAAACAGTTAAAAAACTGTTAAAACAATATGGTATCTAATAAACTCGACATGGTTTATGTAAACTTGTACCAAATATGATTCAGAGAAACACAATCTTGGTTTCAAAATCCAGATTTAAACAATAACTTATGCAATAAACAAACTAAATAAATCAATTTGAAAAGAAACTCATCCTGGTTTCAATATAAACTAATTCAGTAAACTGTTTTAAAAATTGTTTATAAATCTGTTATACCAAATCTGTTAATTAAAATTCTGTTTAGTTATAAAACTGATTTTCAAAGAAACACAATCTTGGTTTCAGCAGAAAAACATTTTGTATAAAATCTGTTAACTATATAAATCAGATTTTAATAAAAGTGTTTTAATTCTGTTAAACAGAATCTGTTTTAAGACTGTGGGAAACGGTTACACTTTTATTAATAAAATCTAAATTATAATAAAAGCACTAAAAGCTGAGGCATGTGTTTGACACGCTTCCCTTAAAACAGATTCGTCGTCTGTTTCCTAGGGTACAACAACCAAAACAGTAAGTTGTACTGTCGGACTTAACTAAACTAACAAAAATTTCATCTTAAGAGATGCGTATTCCTTTCGTTGGAAACCAATAAACTCATTGATTTGATGTGTGAAAACTTGTGGAATTATGGCCTCTATTTATACACAATACACTACCTCTAAGTTTACCCATCCCACCGATGTGGGATTGAAAATAAACTACTTTTCCTCTTTAGGCATGGTACCGAATGCCTAACTTTGAGACCCGATATCTCATCCACATCAACTATATTTTGGACACATAAAGGCTTATTGTGAAGCTCTCTTCGAGGAGAACGTGAACCTACAAACTATTACTCATATGTGTGACACATACATATAGATAATTGTGTCCAAAGTTAGTCAAAACTCACTTTTAACAACCAATTTTCCAACAAAAACATTATCTATGATTTTGGGTTTTTTTTAATAAGAAATTTGTTGGAATCACTCCTAAACCTAAATCAAGTGTTAGTGATTCATATGTAATAGTTAGCTTAATATGGCCTTTATCTTAGTTATTAGCCTTAGGCTTATGTAGAAGGCCCATAAGCCTAGGCCTAGTCCAATAAGGAAAAGGATGGGAACTAGGAGTGTTGCCCTAGCTTCCCTCCTATAAATACCTTGTAATAACCCTCACTTGAGGGTTGGTTGTTCAATTTATTCTCTCCATTACACTCTACGCATAACCGGCTAAGCATTTCGTGTGTGTGTGTTTGAATATTGTTCATCCGCCTATCTTCTTCATCTTATTTCTTATATTGATACTTGTGTTGCATATTTGGGAACCTAACAGTGGTATCAATCGCCTACTAGTTGGGTGAATCGTATTGCTTTTAAAGTGGGTTTTGGTCCTACGCGTAAAGAATACGAGATACTTTGGTTCGCTTAAAAACACGTTTTTTCCACCTTTTAATCCAAGATTCTTGTCCTTTCAACGTTTTAAGGTGATAAAATAACCGTTTTTGGCAAAAAGTTTCAAACTTTACGCGTAGATCTTTGTTTTTGAAGTTGG
This sequence comes from Chrysanthemum makinoi, assembly GCA_910596185.1. Lineage (NCBI taxonomy): Eukaryota > Viridiplantae > Streptophyta > Magnoliopsida > Asterales > Asteraceae > Chrysanthemum > Chrysanthemum makinoi. The sequence continues at coordinate 165,591,566 of OU343216.1, read as the reverse complement.
TTTTGAACAAGGGTTTCATTCTACGCTTAACTGTTTTAGACGCTTTGGATCATCAAGTTTCACACTTTTGTGTTATTTTGGTGATATTGAAGCTATCTCATCACAAAAATCTGGTTTAGAAACATCTTTGGGCAAAAGTCATTTTTACGAGTAGTTCTACGCCTAACGAAACCCTAATCTTACGCATAAGAATTCCGTGGTTTGATCTTCAGTTTTCGTGGTTTACTCCGTGTTTTCTTGCTTGGATAAGCCTGAAAATACGTCGACTTGGGATATCTTTTGCACTGTGATAGTGTAAAAGATCACTTGGGCTAAAAACCCTAAACTTACGCATAAGCTTAAGCTTACGCGTAGAACCTCTTACGCATAAGATTCATCTTACGCATAAGCTTTGTCTTACGCATAAGGTAATCCTACTCCTAAGTTTTCTACGCCTAACTTACTGTTTACGCATAACTTTAGTGTTTTTCTCCTTACTTACGCGTAAGCTAAACCTACGCGTAACTCTTACTATTACGCGTAACTTTGATGTTTTTACGCATAAGTGCTACTTGGCTTTATTGTGATTTCTACGCCTAAGGATACTTCATCAACAAAGGTTCATTCGACTACAAAGATCCATTTAACAACACAAGTTATCCAAAAAAAAATCAATTTTTCGAGGAGACTAAACGTTTAATTTTTACGCAAGATTCAAATTTTGGTTTAACTGTGAAAATTTTGGTCAAAAATTCAAATTTTTGGGCCCAAATTCAAATTTTTCGGGGTAAAATTTGGCGTCAAAATTGTCATAACTCAAATTTTTCTTACAACCTTAGAATTGAATTTTATAGTGAATTTCAAATTTTGAGAGTCAAAATTTTTCAAACTTATTTTTTGGAGGGAAATTGAAATTCACTATATCGACCCTCTGTGTGCTATATCGACTTCGCACCTTTTCTTCTCTTTGATTCTTCTGCAGGGGGTGAAATGGATTATGAAGATGATGCTGCATTTGTGGCATTGAAAGAAGGATACATGGCTCTGGCTCTGGCATTGAAGCGTCAGACATCATCAAATTCCCGATATCCCGCAGTCGTGCAAGGTGAAAGAGTTGATGTACATGAAAGGAATGCTCAAATGGACGTTGAGAATGTTGTGATTACTGCAACTGTCGGTAATGCGGACAATAAGGTTGTAGCATTGGAAAAGCAGGATGACAGCAGCAGATATAGAGAAGATATCATACTTAACTACGACACCGAGCCCAACTGTGACGAAGAACAAATGGTTGAGGAAGATATCTTACCCCACCTATGACACTGACACAAAACAGATGGTCGAGGTACAATCTACTGTTGATCATATTCTGACTGCAAATGCGACACAACATACTGAGCAACCTGAATTTAGTAATGAAGGAGAGGTTAACCAGTGTGTTGCCCAATGTCCAGACAACTATCTCATGTCTGAGCCCTTACTTGTTAACAATTCAACTGAAACGTCAAATCAAACTCTTGAATCTGAAAACATTCTTCTCAAAACGACCATTGCTCAGTTTCATAAAGATTTTTCAAAACTAGAGGCACATTGCATCTCTCTTGAACTTAAACTACAAAACAAATCTTTTTCTTCAGAACACAATGGTCAGTATTCAAATGAACAAAGTAATCGTGTGGATTCATTAGTAAAAGAAAATGATCATTTAAAGGCTCAAATTCAAGCAAAGGGGCTTGCACATGTTGCTTTACAAAACAAACTGAGAAGATTAACTGACAAGAGTGTGGATACTAATTTTTTTAAACCAACAATCTTGGGGAAATCGTCTCTACAACCTTTCAGAAAACAATCAGTAGTTAGACAACCAACTGCATTTAAATCTGAACGTTCAAAATCTTCAAAACCACGGTTTCCCTCCCAAGTTGTTGAGAATAATCATTTGATAAAACCAGTCACTCCACATTCCTGGCCTAAGAATAATGCTTATGTTTCTGATAAACCTGTTTCTGTTATACCTGTTTCTATTAAACCTCAACATGTGGTTGCTCCTGGCAAATCTAGGATTAGTTCGAACACTGTGTCTAAACCGAGCATTAAAATTAAAAATTCATATGATTCAAATGACGCATACAAGAACTATGATCTAGAAAAGGCTAGGAAAATGGCACTTCTTCAAAAGGATGGAATCTTAGGATCACGACCTAGTGTATCACCTTCGAGTGTATTACTGAACACTACCTGTAGTAGCAAACCAAAACCTAAGTTAACTCAACAAACAGTTAGAAATAAACCCGTTGATCAAAAAGTAAACTGTCAGAAACCTAATAGGTGGATCAATATAGGACGCAGACTCTTCCCAAAAGAAGTTTCAACATCCCCTAGATTTAACCTTAGATGGATACCAACGGGTAGGATTTTCAAAACTGTTAGTCTCAGGTGGATTCCTACAGGCAAAATACTAAGTAGTTGCACCAAAACAAGTGGGATACCCACAACATCCACCCCTGAGGCAGGAAAGTAAATCATCAAAATAGCATGTTCAGGTGTCAAGAAGATAATTGACACTACATCTTTATGCTTTTAACATCTAGAACCCAGTTACACTTGGGGATCCATGTCTTTTTCTTTCTTCCCCCCTTCTATTTTTCTATGCAGGTACAACAGCTATGGCTCCTACTGCAAAACAGTGTAGGACCCGTTTCTCACCGTCAAAAATATCATGATCCATCAGCTGTTCTACCATTGTACTTAATCGTCATGAATTGGAAACATTGTTTGCTCCTCTGGTTAAAGATTTACGCCAAAAGTCGGTGCTTCGGATGTATCGAATGTTTCCGCTGCACAACCGATAATACTCTAATTTCATAAACACTTGAATCTACAACAACAACCGAATCTTCTATAACAGAAGATCAAACTGCTTCCAACAACAATGACACAGCTGATGATCAACATAATGAACAGAGATGTTTTATCAGCAGTTGATTCTCACGAGATATTTATGGGACTTCACACTTGTTCGATCAATTGGAAATACATGGTTTATTTGTCTCCTTATACATGGTTTCGCTGTCTTCAATTCATCATCAACATACGTGGTGTATGATTATGAATCATTGAAAACATCGAGGGGGAGAGAGTGTGTAGGTGGTCATTGCTTCCTTGTTCTTCTACATGCTTCTTTGCGAAAACCCAATGCCTTCTTGAATTTCTTCAATTAGAGGGAAGAAATAAGACGATCTGTGGCTCTGATGAGTGCTTATTCACTCATCGTTTTTACCCACCTAAGACCACAAAAATGACCAAAAACACCCGAATATGATCAAAATATGTTAAAAATATCCTCGGAGTGTGTTTTGTGTCTTGCAGGTACAAAAGGATGGAAAACGGAGCGAAAACGAGCAAAATCGAGCCGAAATCAGAAAAAGTGCTTTGCGGACAGATCCGGGACTGGATTTTCCACATTTTCAGAGCTCGGGTCGTGTTTTTGGAGTGAGATTGAGAAAACAAACCCGAAACCAAGCCCTCAACCCAAAATTCCATTTTTACCCTTTACCCAAACCCAATTTACCGTTTTAACTTTTAAATTATTTTTATCTAAAACCAATTTTTATTTTTTTAAACCAACTATTTCTATTAAAAACAATTAAAAAAAAAAATAAAAAAAAAAAAACCTTGCACTATTATTTTAAATCTTTTTTTTACAAATACTAAATCTTTAAAAAAATAAACAAAACCTTTCCTTTTTACCCAACCCATCTCAAAAACCCACAAACCGACCCATACCCTTTCCCTCTCTTCTTTCTCCCTCCACATCCCTGCTCTCTCTTTTACCCAGTACACAACCAAAACCCTAAAACCCACTTTACCCCATTTCCCAATCCCACTAAATCCCAACCCCAAGAACAAATCACGGGTTACCATTGCCACTGTGGCAATCCCAATCTCACAAAAGCCCCATGGATGGCTGAGATTGTCTCCCAACTAGTACCTACTAATTGAAGGGTAGAGATTGATTCAAAGGAGCAAAGATATGTTTTTGGCTTGTATCCTCACACAAAAGAAACACAAAGACATGAAGAAAGAGAAAGAAGACAGTTAACAAGCTTTTGTATAAATAAGGATTAGAGGATTAGCGTAAAAATTGTCTAGAAACAGTTTGTTCTAGTCCTTTTTATTTTAAATGTCATTTAATTTATTGTCATTTTAATTCAGTTCAGTTAAGTGCTTTTTAGTTTTGTAAGGAATTTTTCTAGTTAATGAGAATTTTGGTTTCATATGTTCAAATGCAATTGTTGTTTAAAAACTGTAGTACGAGATTTATTAAGCTTCATTTAGTTGGTATTTGAGTTTACAAATTGGTTTTTTAAAATTTCACACCTTTACAGTTTAAAAAAAAATCCATTTTCTAACCTTGAAGGAGTGTTTGGATGTGCTGTGTTCTTGGGTCAAAATCCACAACTTGACCCACTTTGACTCCCAAATAAGTGTTCAAGTCTTTTGCAAGTTCTTTGGTTAAAGTTTAAATCAAAAATTCAGATTTCTAAAAGCTTTGGTCGTTTTTTTTATTTCTTTTCTCTGTCTTTCATTCAGCAGTCCCAACTGTCCCACGAGCCTTTTTGCGCAGCCCCTAGCTTATTAAGCTTAGCTTCTAATTAGGATTTTGTGGGGGCAAAAGCTTGCCCCCCAGCTTGTCTTCAAGAACTCTTGAGCTCAAAAGCTAATTCCCACTGTGTGTCATGTAGGATTGGCTTAAACAGAGCCCTATTGGCCTGTTTGGGGACTGCAACAGCAGGTAGCCCACAACAACCATTTTTACTTTTTTTTGTGCTTTTTAGTGTTTAAATCTTAGCTTATTAGATTCCCTAGGTTCTTATTAGTTGAATTAAGTTAGGAGTATTAATTAGTGCTTAATGGTAGTTTTTATTGCTTATTTTCCATGTACTTAGCTTAGGACCCCCTAGAATAGTTTAACCAGCCAACTGCTCTCCCTTTTTTTTTAAGCTTATCTCTTTTCTAACTTGGCTTATTTCTGACCTTTCATGCTTATTTGTTCTTTGTGTGGCTTATTGAACTGCTTGTTTAGCTTATTTGTGCAACTAAGAAGCATAAAGGTGTGTTTGTTTTGAACCTGTCCAAATCGGCAGCATATAAGCTGTTTCTACAGCTTATTGCAAGAGTTTTAAGTGTAAAATTTTCACAAAAGTTGTTTATCTTGGTTACACTTTTTAGTTCCAAAAAGAAAAAGTTCAAAAAAAAACAATGTTTCAAAAAGTGTGATAGACCAGGGTCGAACCTGGGCCTCCACACTCAGAACCTTAACACCCACACCATCACCAACTGCCCTTGGGACTTGTCTCATAATTCTTTTGCACAATCAAATATAAAAGAGTTCTTAGGTAGTTGAAGCTTTTAAGCTTCTTGGCTTATTTCTATCTTAATTTTCCTAGATTGAGCACTGTTCAAAGTACTTTTTGTGAAATTTTCAGATTTTTCTTAAAACGTTTAGTATTTTTAATTATTTAATTAGTTTAAAATCGTTTTTAATTCGTAATAAATAATTTAAAACTCGAAAAAATACCCGGCTTTTTTCTAAAATTATTTTTAGTCATTTAGAATGTAGGAAAATTGTTTTTGTACCCGTAGGCCTTAAATTGCATATTTTGCACTTTCGAGGCTTGGGGTTAGCTCGGGTTTTCGCGTTTTTACGTTTTAGCACTCTAGGACGTAGTTTAGCTTCGTTTTATTGTTCTTTAGGCTTAGTAGTAGTTTAATTTCTGTTTATATTGTTTTACGTGCTTTAATTTCATTCTCGTGCTTTATTTTGTAGAATAACGTAATCACAAATCCAAAATATCGATTAACCAATTCAAGTCCTAATCACGAAACTCAACGACACCGTCAATTTCACACCTCGTTGGGACACGACCTGGGGAAATCACTTTCCCGGTATCACTTTTATCACACTCGTAAGATTTGGCACGTTAACCCTTTTCCTAAAAGGTTGATTTGTCGGGTGTCACGATTAATTTGATAGTTTGATATTGTGTTTATTTTAACGAATCAAATTTTGGCGCCGCTGCCGGGGAGGTGTGTTGCGACAATATCGTGAAGTTTTTGCGATTAGTGACTTGAAGAACCTTCCTCGTGAAGTTATTGTTTTTATAAAAATACAAAAATACAAAAATATTTTTCTTTTCTTTGTATATATGTAAAATTTAAAAATACAAAAAGATTTTGCTTGTTTTTTAAATAAAATAGAACACACAATCAAAATAACACTTCTCAACTTGAGTGTTATCATTATAAGTTCCCGAACCAAAGATTCAAAACTTGCCTTTGTGTCACTTGCGTGAATACGCTTGTGAGTATTGGTTTAAGTTCCTTGTGTTTTGCGTCGGTCTTGTTTTAATTGAAAGTGTTGTTTTTGAAGGTGCATGTGCACTCGTTTTCGAAAAATCCAAAAATATTCTTCTCATTCCTCTCGATCACTTAATTCTATTCCTTTAACCCTCTACATGTTTAATTCTCATGGCGACGATCGATTATCGTCGTTGTTTCCACTGCAAAAGCCGTATGGAAGAGGATCAACTTTATTGTCAAAATCAGGATTGTTTATGTAAGCGATGTGGAAGGATGGGTGCAAGCAAATATTGCTATTGGTGCGAATTATCCGATAAAAACTCTCTTGATGATTCTCCAAGTTTTTCCGACCATCCGCCACAACCCGATATTTCTTCTATTGTTTCTGAGCCCAAACCGTCTAGAATTGATCAAAATCCTTCGCGATTTACGGTTAAGGTTAAGAGAAAAGAGCAAGAACCGGAGACCAAAAGCGAAGTGGTGGAAATTGCTAGCTCTGAGAGCACACCACTTGTCCCACCTCTGAAATCTTCAAGACGTTTTTCAGAAGATTTCCTTAGGGACGGAATGAACATGATTGATAACTACCTTAATGAACTCCGTCTAAAGTTAACTTCGGGAAGTACCGCTACAAATACCAATTGTGATGTTGTTGAGCCATCGATTCCTACTCCCGTACCCGAGATATCTTCGTTCGATCACGATTATTGCTACGGTTGTGGAGACGTGTTACCAAAAGGATTTCGTTGCTACAAATGTATGTGCGAGTGGTGTGGAAACTATCTTACTGATGGATTTTGTTCGATTTTTGCCGAGAATTCATGCGCTTATGATTCTAATCCTAATTCCTTCAATTTTCCTCAGAACGATTTCAACTACCCTCCTCAGAATGCATACGAACCACAACCGTACTATCAAGAATTCAATGATACATCATTTCAGAACTTCTCTCCTCAATACCTTTGTTGTGCAAATTGTTGGGGTCCTCATTTTGATTATCAATGTCAATCATGGAATCAAAACTATGGGCCTGACCCTTGTTATAACACTCCTTGTTTTGACAATTTCCAACCCCCACAATTTCCCATCATTGAACCATATCCCGTCATTGATCAACATCCTCATGAGAAAAGTATTCTAAAAGAACTTGCCGAGAAGATCAAGCATCTCAACTACTGAAAAATCTATGCTAGAATTACTTGAAGAAGAGGAACGAGCCGCTCAGATTGAGAAATGTATTGAAGAAATACGAATCGAAGAAATGGCACTTGCAAGACGTGCTCGATGGCTCACGACTTACATTGATGATGATGAGGATTCCATTCAAATGAAAGAATATTATGAGAGCTTATCTGCTGGAATCACACCCGAAGAACCCGTAAACTCTCTAAGTATGGGGGATGAGAATCTTAGCACTATTCCGGAAATGGAATCGTCTTGTGTTGAGAACATTGTCCCAACCCCAAGTGAGTTCGAGGTTATCTCCGGTGATGTGTGTGATGAGCCTCTTGATGATGATTCTTCTTCTCCTCTGTTAGGAATTAGAAATTCCCGGTATTAAAGAGTCGGTCACCTCAAGTATATGTAATCGTTAGAATGCTCGTAGTCATAGTTATATTTAGTTAAGTAGTATTTTGATAAGTAACACCGTGGAGGACGGACGGGTCTTTACCTACTGTATGCATGATCCACACCGTTGTGTGGCGTTTTATGTAAGACTATAAATACTCTCTACCTCCCAAGGTAGAGAGTTGGAGCTCATAATAATATCTTTCACTTTCTCTCACTAAGTTCCCTAAACCTCTAACTTTCTCTCTCTAGAATTCCACTTATACGCCCACTTGTGTTAATGGTTTGATGTGTTTGTGAAATCCAATATCCAACAATTGGTATCAAGAGCCATGGTTAGATCATATCTTGCACATCTTTGGATTTCTAGTGGTTTTTAGGTGGTTTTGAGTTTAGAAAAAGTTTAGTGGTTTGTGCATCATTTGGTTGATTTCTAGTGTTAAAGTTTGGATTTTGATAGTACTTTTGTGTTTAGAATCATCACAAGGGTTTAGGTTTTGATTTGGTAAGCTTGAATCATCGTGGTTGGGTTGTTTTTGGATTGAAAAGTGGTGTTTTTGAGATTTTCTTGCTAGCGACTTGAGCTACGGATTGTTTTTCTTCGTAGCGACTTGCTTCACAATTTTGTAGCGAGTTACAGTTTTGAAGCTAGTGACTTAGACCTAGCGATTAGCAGTACAAGTAGTGGACTCTCCACTACGGGTAGCGACTTGGTGGTAGCGACTTGGTCTGTAGCGAGTTGCTCTTTAGCGAATTGAAGTTTTAGCGAATTGCTGCCAAAATTGTTAGCGAGTTGGTACCTAGCGAGTTGCTATTTAGCGACTTGACAAATTAGCGACTTAGTTCTTAGCGACTTGCTGTCAAAATTTTGCTAGCGACTTGGAGCTTAGCGAGTTGTTACTTAGCGACTTGGTCTTAGCGACTTGGTTCAAGAATTCTTAGCGACTTGTTGACTTTTCCTGACAAAACTTCAAACGGCTATAACTTTTGATCCGTAACTCCGTTTTCAGCGTTTTACCCATCAAAACGACCGTGAGAACGAGGAGAATGTCACGCCAAGTTTATTTGGGTAAACCTTCGAGGGCTAAATCCGCTCTGAACAGAAGTTATTGAGGCTTTTATGTTTTTAGACCTAAATTTCTCGGGAAAATCGTGCATAAACCAATCCAAATCTCAACCAAACAACATCTCTGCTTATCCCACAAACAATCATAAGTCCTAACACACAATTGTCTATCATTGTGTCAATCCATCAGTCATCTTAACACATTCCATTGGTCATTGCTTAACGGTTTGGTCTTGATTTTAGTAAAATCCCGCGAAAGATTCTATTTCTCGGTTTAAATCATAGACTTGTAAAATCCCGTCCATTCTACCACATCATGTCTTACTCTACTGACCCAGTGATTTCCGAAGTGCTTAAATTGTATGATGCTGTGGACAACAATGATAAAGTATGCTACCACGAGCGGTTAAAGATGTTTGAATTGAACAATGAGGATGTGAGATCTTCATGTTCTGAGTACAATGAGAATGCCACGCAAATGGAATGCAGCATTGAGCCATATCAGCTACTTCATCCGCACCTCATACAACTGTTATCCATAGCTGGGGATCGAACATGTAGTGCTCTTTTTCTCGCCGGGACTTACCTACATTGACAAGAAGCTTGATGTTGAACTTAGAACACTTAAAGCTGCAACTTACCAATAAAGAGATTCAAAAGGATGGTTCCAATGCAGCTCTTCAAGTAATCTACAAACAATTTCAGCCATTCATCATTGGGGAATATTATTGATTACGATCAACACTTGACTGGAATTTCCTTCAAAAACATACGGAATGGAAATTCAGGAATTCATTGAGACATTTATCCAACTCATGGATAATGTGAAAAAGTACATTGAAGAATCTGCTCAAAAGAATGAAGACGTGAATGAGTGTCAAGTGCAGTTGAAAGATTGTTGTGATAAGTTGGGTAATGTATATGTTGAAGAATCGGGTGTTTGGTCAATGAGAATGTCGTGACAACAAAAATGATGAGTCGGATAATGGAAAAATGGAATCTTCGTGCTCAAATTCACAAGAGAGAGAGGTGCACCGGACACAACCTGTGCAAGTTAATGCAAAGGAACGCTCCATGGAAGCTTTGGATGTACCCAAGATAGAGATGCACCCGTCCGCAGCATGTGCATGTCAATGCTCGGGTAAGTTGCATGGATGTTTCTGCTGTACCTAGTTGTGCATCTTCTACTCAAAATGATGTTTATGAACTGCATGAGTCTTATTTGCATTTGTGCCTGATGATTCCCTTACCACTGAGCTTAACATATATAAGGATCAGGTTGCTATTTATGAACCGCATGCTAAGTTTGAGTTGACCACCCGTGAGCAGGAAATGGATGTCCAAATCACATTACAACTATTAGAAAAAGTAGGTTTAGAGAAGAAGTATTAAAACAAGAGTTAAACTCCTTACAAGAAAAGCTTTCTAAAACTGCTAAGCAAAAACACGAACTTCAAGAAAATGTTAAAATGCTTAAGCAAGAATTCAAGGCTAAGGAATCAAAACTTTTGAATGATTTTTCCAATCTAAAAACTTTGAAAAACAAGCTTGAAAATAAGTTGTACGTACAAGGGAATACCATTCAGACTGCTCACATGATCACTAAGCATAGAGTCTTAAGCGATAAACATAGCATTCCCCTTGTTGAGGAACCTAATCCAGAGGTAATTAAAAGGCTAGAAATGCTCATAAGGTACTTGTATGATGGTAATGAGATCCTTAAGCCTAGACAGAAACCTAGTTGCGCTGAGTGCACTGAGGAAGATAAGAAATCCGATGAAGTCACTAGGGAGAAAATGAATAAGAAGCTAGAAGATCCTGAGTGTAAAAAGAACAAGATAACGATAGAACCCCATGATTACACTAAGGAAAATTGGATATCCTTAAACATGTTTAAGCCTCAGACTCTATTGACCCCTGAACAAGTGTTCTGGAAAAATGATATGGAAATGCAAAAAGCTGAAAATCTTGTTGAAAAGAATCCCCCTTGTAGGAAACTGCCTAAAGCAACTGTGTATCCTCCTAATACACCAATGCACTTAGTTCCGAGATCTATTGCCACTAAAATCCAGACCTTAATCAGTCAATATGTTATCTTTCAACTATTTGTTGATTTTGAGAAAACTTGCAAGAAAAGGATCACACCCACTGGTATAACTGAAGGGGAAAGGGTTTTGAGCAAACTAAAGAATGCTATTTAACTGAGGTCATGCCTTTCTTTAAACAACTAAAAGATCAATTTGAGAGTCTTAAAAAAGGGATACATTCGATATTAAAGAAATGGAAAAGGAATTTGATGCAATGATTGTTGAGGTTAGTGACTATGAGAGAGAATTAAAATATAGTGAGATTGAAAGGAAGAACTTGCATACACTGAATGAGAATCTGATTTCTGAATGTATTGCTCAAGATGTGTTTTTCACTGCTACAAATTGTTCCATTAATGTTTCTCAATTTCATGAATTATCTTTGCTCTGAAAGTCTCCCATGATCGTGTCATTGAGCTTGAAAAAACTAATTCTAAATTGCATGAGAAAATTGAACAGGATGATCATGATAACCTGGTGAAACAGTTTTCTAAATTGGAAGTTGAGCATCTTGCTTTGCAATTAAAATATCAACATCTAAAAGAAAATGTTAAAACCTCAAATATCAAGACATCCTTGGATGCTCCTGAATTTGATGCAGTTTTTGAAATTAGAAAACGTGATGAACAGATTCAAGCTCATTGTAACACGATCAGAAGATTGAGAACCCAAGTCTCACAAATGAAAGGTGAAAAGAAGGATGTGACTGGTTCCCATATGCCTCCACCTTTAGATTCTCAGAATTTCCAACTTCAAAACATTATTGATAACTTGCAAAAAGAAAATAATTGTTTTAAATCTGAAATTTCAAAGGTTAATGATCAACACAAAGAGTTATGTGATTCATTTAAAGTTAATCATGATAAACAAATTGAAAAAGATAACTTCTTTACTTAACGAGATTGAGAATCAGAAGCGTGAGGTGAAAGGAAAGTTGCCAATCCCCAATTGCAAATATTCTGTTCCTAAGGTTTCTGATTGTGATAAGTATGCTATCGATATGTTATATATTCCCCTGCCCATTAGGAATAATGAACTCGCACATAAATCATATCCCTCATACCTTAAGGAAAGTTTGAAGGGTCTCCGTGAGATGGTTGAAGATGAAAGATTAGAAAAACCTTTTGATAGTACTATAGCCTATGCTTGCATGGATGCCAAACGATCTCAGGAACTCTTAGAGTATGTAATTGTCACAAGTCCGACATCTAGCAATAGGCGAGATAGAATAGTGGTGCCTTGTTCTATGCCTAAAGCCAAGCATGTGACCCTTGATATGCCTTGTTCCATGTCAAAATTCAAGCAAACAACCTGTGATGTTCCTCCTAGAATTTCAGATCCGGCACTTCTAGACCGAGGAATGCAGAAAGTAGTGAAGCCATGTAATGTTCCCATCGTTACTTCTACAGATGTTAAGATTGACACTAAAGTTAGCGGGTCAAAACCTAGAAGCTATGCAAAGAAGGATAGGATTACGCAAACTAAAAGTGATCATGATAAAGAAGTGAAAGAACACCATAGGGACAAGAAGTTTGATTTGAACAAAAAGAATCGCGTTAGTTCTAGTATTAGCTCTAAGCTTACTAAAATTAATTCGAGGCCTTATGCTGTCTGCAAAACATGCAAAAAAAAATGTTTAATTTCTGGTAATCATGATAAATGTGATGTGTTATTTCGAGGTCTAAGATTCATAACCCCGTTAAGAAAGTTTGGAGAGCGAAACAGATTAAGCAATCCTGGAAACCTACCGGGAAGGTTTTTACCAATGTAGGATTTCAGTGGAAGCCAACAGGTCGAATATTCACGAATGGCAAACCTTGCCCCTTAACTAGATCCACTATGCCTAGAGTAGTGCCTGTTAAGGTTTGGAAGCCAACTGGTAGAATAATCCCATTAAGCACAAAATGTCTCTCGACTAAGTCTGATGCTTCTACTAGTTTAGCTCCTAGTGACAATGACATTGCACCTAGGGTTTCTGCTGATTCAAAGATTGTTTGTGCTAACCAAAAGGACCCCATGAGTACGTGGGGATCCAATGTTTCCAATTCCCTGTCTTCGTCTGTTGTCCAAAGCAGGTCGTACAAGTCGTCCCTTGGTATTTGGATTCGGGCGGCTCTAAACATATAACCGGGCTCTAAACAATGACGTCTGTTCAAATCAGTTCAGGCCTCGTACTTCATCATAATGGTGTTTGCAGATAACACTTCAGGCCCCGTTCTTCAAAGAAAAGAAAAGTGTACGCTCTTCTGTGCGCTTTATCTTCAACTAAAGAGAAATTCTCTCATGAATGGCCATACTCATCTACATTCTTCATCAACAAGCTTCATGTTTTTCCACGCTCATTCAGTCATCAAGTGGATCTGCGTTCATTGGTGTATACTCTTATTCACTTGTTAAATCAAAAATGGCAACTTCGGATGCAATTTTTGAGGGGGAGAAGAGTGAATATACTACATGATGATGGATGTTTGAATAATGGTTATACGACTTAATTTTTGATGATGATGAGTGTATATTCTTTTTGATGAAGAGTGAATATACTAAGGATAACTGGGATTCATTGTTTTGATTTTTGATGACTCTCCTCCAACGCCTAATGCTTCACTTACTAAGGATAATTGGGAATCAATGTTTGGGATTCATTGTTTTTCAAAGATATGTTTGATGAGTACTTTCAACCTCCGACGAATGTTGATCATCCAGTTTTTGAAGCTCATGCTCCGGTTTCTATTGACTCAACTGGTTCACCATCTAAGAAGTACTTCTTGGAATTCTAAAGAAACCTTATCTCTAGTTATTTCACAAGGCGTTTATAATGACTATCATGATATTGTAAGTTGCACTATTGAATAATGATCCGCTCTTTGGTATTCCTGTGCCAAATCTTCACGGATTGTTGTTCATGGATAATGATCCGCTCTTTGGTATTCCTTTGCCAAATCTTTACGGATTATTGTTCCTCTCATTGTGCACGCTATAAATCAACCACATGAACATTAAGGAAAATGACTACCTTATTCGCTCGAAGACATTTGTGGTGAATCTTCCAGATCAGTCTCTACATGTATACCTTTAGGAAGAATGCATTAATGTCGAGAAATCATTTGTTCCGGTTCAAATTGTCTACTTATGGGTTGATAAAGATAGTCAGAGAGAGTTTCTATCGCAGTGGTCCTATGGCTCCTGGACAATCCAGTTCTGGACCCGCACTTCAAAACAGTCCCATTGGTTCATCCCTTGTACCATATCCCTCTCCAACAGCTCCATATGTACCTCCATCAGAAGATGATTTAAGGAAATTGTTCGATCCAATGTTTGATGAACACTATGAAACAAATGCTGATGAAATGTCAAATCCATCAACAGAGGCTGCTCCTATCCCTATGAATGAAGTCAACCCTTCAGTCTCAATCTCATTAAGTCAAGAAGCGCCTGCTGCTGATCACTCTGTCTCATCATCAAATCATCTATCTTCGAATGTACATCATGGAACTGTTTCTAGCATCAATGATGAAGTTAATCCCTTTGCTACTCCTGAAGATGCTCCGTTTGAAAATATATTTGCTCCTGAATCATCTTCAGAACCATCTTCATCAGGAGATATCGACTCGGCTACTTCAGTTCCTCAACAACAACCACATGAACACCTTAGGAAATAGACTCATGTTCATCCATTGGACAACATCATTGGAAACCCCTCTCTCGTCCAGTATCAACACGAAAACAACTTGCAACCGATGCCTTATGGTGTTTCTTCAACTCCGTACTATCAAAGATCGAACCAAAGGATGTTAAAACTGCCATGAACGAAGACAGCTGGTTCAATGCTATGCAAGATGAAATTCATGAGTTTGATCGACTTGATGTATGGGAGTTAGTACCTGCTCCAGATTGTGCTATGATTATTGCTCTAAAATGGATCTTCAAAGTGAAACTTGATGAGCATGGTGATGTGTTGAAGAACAAGGCTCGATTAGTTGCTAAAGGATACCGTCAAGAGGAGGGTATAGACTTTGAAGAATCTTTTGCTCCTGTGGCTCGAATCGAGGCAATTAGAATCTTTTTGGCTAATGCTGCAAGTAAGAACATGGTAGTCTATCAAATGGACGTAAAGACGGCATTCCTGAACGGAGATCTTAAAGAAGTCGTCTACGTCAGCCAACCTGAAGGATTTGTAAATCAAGAGCATCTTACTCACGTTTATCGTTTGAAGAAGGCCCTTTACGGTTTAAAGCAAGCTCCAAGGGCATGGTATGATACACTGTCAATGTTTCTTCTATCAACCGGATTTAGCAAAGGAGCAGTTGATCCAACATTGTTCACCAGGAAGTCAGGCAAACATTTAATTCATGTTCAAATTTATGTTGATGATATTATTTTTGCCTCGAAAGACCCAATGGAATGTGATTGTTTTTCTAATGAAATGAGTTCAAAATTTCAAATGTCAATGATGGGAAAAATGTCATTTTTCTTGGGATTACAAATTTCACAAAGTCCCGGAGGCATTTTCATAAATCAATCTAAATATGCAACTGAGATCTTAAAGAAATTTGGATTTGATTCAAGTGACCCTGTTGACACTCCCAAGATTGATCGAACCAAACTAGATGAGGACCTCTCAGGGATCATGATAGACCAAACAAAATATCATAGTATGATTGGATCCCTGATGTACCTCACAGCTAGTAGACCAGACATCTTGTTCGCTGTTTGCATGTGTGCTAGATACCAGGCTAAGCCTACTAAACAGCACCTTCAAGCGGTTAAACGGGTCTTTCGGTATCTCCAAGGAACCATCAATATGGGACTATGGTACCTGAAAGAGACCGGTATGTCACTAACGAGCATATGCGGATGCAGCGTGATCATGCAGGTGTCAAGATACTCGTCGAAGTACGTCCGGAGGTGCTCAGTTTTTGGGTGATAAGCTTGTGAGCTGGTCTTCAAAGAAGCAAATGAGTACTTCTATTTCCTCTACAGAGGCTGAATACATAGCCATGTCATCTTGTTGTGCTCAAATCCTATGGATGAGATCCCAATTATCTGACTATGGCTTTGAATTTAACAAAATCCCTCTATACTGTGATAATAAAAGTGCTATTGCTCTCTCATGCAACAACGTACAAAACTCAAGAGAAAAGCACATCGACATTCGACATCATTTCATCAGGGAACAAGTGGAAAAAGGTGTGGTGGAACTCTATTTTGTGAGGACTGAATATCAGTTAGCAGACATCTTCACAAAAGCTCTTCCAAGAAAACGTTTTGAGTTTATTCTTCCACGTCTTGGCTTGAAAAGCCTTCAACCGAAACACTCAAACGCTTCGGAGGAAGACGAGGAGTAAAGGTCTATCTTCATCTATCTCTTGTAAATATTTATTCGAAAACAAAATAAAACAAAATTATAAAACTTTCAAAATCCATAAAAATCTGAAAAATTCGAAAAATCTTCAAAATTATTGTCAATTTGTTATGCGTTTTCTCGGTTCGACAATATCTACGGTCTTTGTGCTGTCATTCAAAGAATGACACGGGACTTTAGATGTTGTTCGAATTTTTTTATAAATAAAAAAAAAAAAATTAAAAAAATCAAAAATTATTTTTGGGAGAAAGAGAAAAATATGGTTTATTGTCATTTCAGGCAGTAACCCGCTTTTTCAAAGAAAGAACATAGCCATACTTTATCATGTTTTCAAAATTCCATGCTCTGATTCTTTAATCATTTATCTGCTGAAAACTAACTGCTTTGAAAAATAACTCAGTCTCTATTTTGATAATCATCTGGACTTACTTGTCAAAATATCAATCTCTCAATCAACAACCTATGTCATTGATTGAGGGGGAGAATGATTTCAATTAAATAAAAAAGTTATTTGGCATTAAATTGTTTTCAAAAAAAATATATATATATATTCAAGCATGTTTTATCAATGGAGTCTAAAGTCTTAAAATCCGATCATTATCAGTTAAAACGCTTTCATAATCAAGTCACAATTCTCCTTAAAATCTTTCAAAATCAATTTAAATCTATAAGAGATCACAAATCTCAAATGATTTGATAATTGTGATCGGGGGAGAATGTGTGATTTAAATTGGATTTAAACTGATTATTCGGTAAATGGTTTTATGAGGACGTACATGTTGTCCTTCCCACATGTGACAAACGATTTCAAATTTTCCATGCACATGTTGAGGGGAGCATCTATCTTAAACCTATGATTTGAAACATGATAACTTATCTCAAGGTGCAACTTCCCTCTAGTATTTGCAAAACTCTTTTCAAATCTCGAGGCACATATTGAGGGGGAGCAAAATCATGAAAACCTCATCCTTCCCCAAAATGCTTTATCTACTTGATTCGATTAGGGAAGTGATGTTGATATTTTTTTGAAAATGGTAATCGAAGAAGTTAATTCTTTTCTCTTGCCTCCGTGTGGAAAACTATTTCAAATACTTGATTCACATGTTGAGGGGAGTTCTTCTTCTAAAAATATCAAAAACAATTCAGGTACAAAATGCTTTGATAAAAATATCATAAGTATCTGGATTGATTTTCAAATGGTTTTCAATTGGTTCCTATGGCAGATGAGCAATACCAAAAAGACCGACCAACTTTACATGATGTATGGTGATATAAGGACGATAAGGTTAGGTATGTGTTCCCATGATCCGCCAGAACGGAGGGATCTACCCAAGGACTATCCACTAGTTAGTGTAGAGTTCTTAGGTATGATGATAAAAGGAGAAAAATGAGATATGGGAAGAGTGCGGACTAAGACCGAGCTAGTACTGGAATAAACCCAACAAGGTTCTTGCTATGAAGTCTCGGTAAGCAATGAAGGGGTTGAGGGGTGAGAATTAAAAAGAATTGAATGAGAAAAGGGTGAAAACAAATAGCCCTCCATTTATTCAACCTTAGGGCATAAACCGGGTTCAATTCATATGCTACTGATGGTAACATCGGTATTGAAGACAAGACGTCATGGACCCAGTGACGCACTGCACTTCAACTTTCCAAACCACTCAAGTTCCTCTTAAAAGGACTTGTTTCATTATCACGGGGAACCGACATTATCTATCGACTTTCTCTTAGAGATTGTTGATATTGAAGAAGGAGACCCTCTCCCTAGTCTCCGATATAGGATCCAAATATGCACAAATTGAGTCTAGAGCCACGAGATCATCAATAAATCTCATTAGGACACTTTCAATGAAGACTCTCTGTTTCACACAATGTGGAAAGAGAAATTATATCTTCAGTCCTACGCATTATCCTTGTGGTATTGCCAGAACATCTGAGTGATGTGTTTACATATTCACAATGAAGATGGAAAGCCTTCCGGAGCCAACATCTAACAAGCTCCTGGTAGGTGGCATGTGAGATCTATTATGCATATCAACCATGTGACAATGACAGCGAAACAATGGGGCGCGATTCAATCTTTTGAATCAATCACGGTTCAGGTTATGGATTGACGGATACCTTTGAAAAACCGGTCTTTGTGCTTTAAAACTCTTTTCATTAGCACGTCGACCGTGTACTAATTTTTCAAATCAAAAGGTGTTTTATGATTGATAATTGATTTTCATTAAAACCTTCGTTATATTGCAAAAACAATTTCTATTGAGCAATACTCGATTGTTTTTTTTTCAAATATCTTTTATCAATCAGCTGGACTCAAATTCGCTGGTTCACTCACTCCGTGTTGTCTTCTTTGAGATATTCCGGTTTGAGAACAGCAGAGACAGCATTGTGCGAAACCTGTCAAGGAAATTCTTCGGAATTATACCTGATCACAGGCAGTACTTGTACTGATCAACGGGGAACCATGGGCCGTGTACCTCAATTCAACGAAAGTGATCAAAGACACTTTCGCGTGCTTTATTGCTAACCGTCTTATTCAGGTACACCCCGACGGTTGCAGCTGATCAGAATGAAGCGGTCAATCCATAGCCGCATGCTCACACAACACATTCATCTCAAAAGAAATCATGATTAGTGCATCAATGACTCTGATACTCTAACTCCATGCTTACTCTACGCCTGCTGCCAATATCATGATTCAACAAATGCTTCCGCTACTCTGATGAGAAGATATCATGATCAGAATGTGAGCATGTCGGTCCTAATGTCACAACATCACATAATACCAACACCACAAGGATGTCAG
The DNA here is from genome assembly GCA_910596185.1 of Chrysanthemum makinoi. NCBI lineage: Eukaryota > Viridiplantae > Streptophyta > Magnoliopsida > Asterales > Asteraceae > Chrysanthemum > Chrysanthemum makinoi. The sequence goes on along the minus strand of OU343216.1, from coordinate 165,572,331 downwards.
AGATTTTTTTGGATGATAATCTCAAATGATGGCTCAAAATTATTATCAACGTGGATCAGATAAAAGACCTCCACTTGAAGTAACCAAACATGCAATGTGAAGAATCAATGACTACGAGCTTAGGAACAAAGGACTACATCAAGAATGCAAGAACAATTGTTAATGTCATATCTGTTTGTATTCAATGTAATTTTAGTGCATGATTGAGGTGACCTCCCTTAGGGGGAGATTGTTAGGAATTAGAAATTCCCGGTATTAAAGAGTCGGTCACCTCAAGTATATGTAATCGTTAGAAAGCTCGGAGTCGTAGTTATTTTAAGTTAAGTAGTATTTAGTTAAGTAACACCGTGGAGGACGGACGGGTCTTTACCCACTGTATGCCTGATCCAGAGCCCGATGTGTGGCGTTTTATGTAAGACTATAAATACTCTCTACCTCCCAAGGTAGAGAGTTGGAGCTCATAATAATATCTTTCACTATCTCTCACTAAGTTCCTAAAACCTCTAACTTCTCTCTCTAGAATTCCATCTTAAACGCCACCTTGTGTTATGGTTTGATGTGTATGTGAAAAGTTAATATCCAACAGTTGTGGTTGATGAAGATTAAGCTCGGTTGAGGTGTTACTGAAAGTGTGTACTGTAAACTACGGTTCTTAAAATTTTCGCCCAAAATTTGAAATTCACTATAAAAATCAATTCTAAGGACGTATGAAAAATTTGAGTTATGACAATTTTGACGCCAAATTTGACCCAAAAATTTTGAATTTAGGCCCAAAATTTGAATTTTGACCAAAATTTCACACCTGCTTAAACCAAAATTTGAATTTCGCGTAAAAATTGAACGTTTAGTATCCTCAAAAATTTAAATTTTACTCAAGTTTTCCCGCCAAAAAATTTAATTTTTTTTTTTTTTTTTTTTTTTTTTTTTTTTTTTAAAAACTTTATGCGTAGAAAGAGCTTAGGCGTAGAAACAGAAGTTACGAGTAGGATGGCTTAGGCGTAGGATCTGGTGCTTATGCGTAGGATCTTATGGTAGGTCTCTTTAGGATGCTATATAGGCGTAGGATCCTTAGGCGGTAGGATGCTTAGGGTAGAAACTTTATGCGTAGAAACCTTATGCGTAGAAAGTATCTTTCGCACGTAACTTAAGCTTATGCGTAGACAAGTTACTCTGTAAACTTACGCGTAATTTTGAAGTTACGCGTAGAGTTACTCGTAAGCTTTTAGCTTATGCGTAAACTATGGTTAAGAACCTAAAATCCTTTACACTGCACAGGTAAGAGATATCCACAAGTCGAAGTGTTCCACACACTTATCCAAGTGAGGGAAGCAGGAATAGCAGGTATAGCACGAAGATTCTTCACCAAAAAGTTACGAGTAGAAAACTAGGGTTTTGACTTTTTGACTTCTACTCATAAGAAATTTCCAACGATTCAAATGATTTCTTTTGCCCAGAAAGCCTTAAAAACACTCGAATAACCCAAAATGTTGACCTTTTTCACCCAAAGTGCTTAGAAAAGTTACGAGTAGAAATGACCAATGAACCAAATACGAGTTCAAAAGTGAAGAAAAACACGTAAAAGCTACGAACTTTTGCAAAAACTGAAACTTTAGCACCAAATAAACCTTAAACCACAAGAATCTTGAATTTTTAAGTGCAAAAATTAAAGCTTTAAGCTTGACAACTATGAAAAACGTGAGCCTTTACGCGTACAATACCAAGCTTCAAAACAAACACAAACACTCCTAAACCATTGTTAGGCGATTGATACCAATTGTTAGGACCAAAGATATATATCAACCTTATCACTTTACCAAGCAAACCCAACACAAACACGTAACAGTTATGCGTAGATGAAGAAGAAAAGATTAAGATAAGATATGGTGACTTGATGTATATTCGTGTATATGTTTTAGAGAGACAAAGAGTAGAAAGAAAACAATAAGTTGTATATTGCTTCAAGGAAAACACACACACACACACTCAAGCACACCCCTCAAATGACATACTTGAGGGGTATTTATAGTAAGAGAGGATGATGCCCTAAGGCTTGGCCATGGGCCTTGAGATGGGCTTGGATTGGGCTTGGGTTTCACGAACTAGACAAGGCTAGATTAACATAACTTATGCCCAATTAGCTTAGCCCAATCCACGAGCCCGTTGACTATTCTATCACGATATCTAACACACGTTACAAAGTTCCTAAACGTGAGTGTGTGTGTGTGTGTTTTCCTTGAAGCAATATACAACTTATTGTTTTCTTTCTACTCTTTGTCTCTCTATACACATACGTAGAATATACATCAAGTCACCAAGTTCTTATCTTAATCTTTCTTTATTATTTACGCATGTGGTTACTACAAACAGCCGTTGAATTTTGATACAGGGGGTTGAGATGAGTTAGACAATTTCAAATGGTATTGTTCATCGACATCTTCTCACGGGCTGATTTGATTTATGATAAAATGCTTCCAGTTAATGCTTCATGTACACAATTATATGCTGATTCCGATTAATCGTAACCTTCGTGGGAGGAAAGAAATGTGTAATTATGGGCTGATTTGATATATGAAAGATAACGGAATGCATTTGTGAGATGAAGATGTTGATATATTATTCCCGAATGGACAATCTTGAAGAAGGTCGAGTCGACAGTCTTTTCTACATTTTCCACGAGTGTTAGAAGACTAAGACGGTTCTAATTTAATTATCAAAAGACTTCTTCGAATTCAGGAAATTCATCAGAAAGGTTGTCAGTTTGGGGGAGAGCACTAATTAGGGGAGAGCAAAAAGGTCAGATTTAATCCCTAATTAGATTTGCTCGCATTGTTCTTCTGCAAGTAAAGAGATGGCAGCTGAGTAGATTCATGAAGTTTGATGACTGTGAAGACACTTTGAGCCTGCCAAGCCTTATCTGTTGTGTTTAATTTTGCTTGTAGGGAACATTGTAAGCAACTCCCGTATGACATCACTTGGGGAGAGATTGTTAGCCTCGCTAAAGTGAAGTCATTACGGGAATTGCATTAGTTTCTTCTTTTACTTATTCACAAGGACTAGTTTAGTCAATAGTGATAAGTTATTCTTGTCTTAGTATAAATACACCTCCTAGTCCCAACTAGAGGGGGTAGGAAGTTCATTTATTTAAAGAAGTGTGTGTGTTTCTTATTCTTCTCTCTAGAAACACACACATCTTCCCTTTACTTTAATCTAAATAATACCATGTCTTATTCATTCTTTGAGCTTCCCCGACCCCCCGAACCACATAAATCACTTGTTTTTATCGATCCTACACATTCACATGGGACTTTGGTATCTGAAGGAATCCGGATTTGATC
>OU343216.1:165514424-165568896 GCA_910596185.1 Chrysanthemum makinoi | reverse complement strand
CATAAGGATCACCTTACGCGTAGCATGTTATCGCGTAAGAAATCTTCAGCGTAACTTTTCTGGCGTAAGGTTCTACATAAGGGACTACGGCGTATCCTATGAAGGATATCGTTGACCTTTACGCATAAGGTTGACTCTTACGAGTAAGCCTTAGCGTGGGTTCCATATCGCTTACGCGTAAGCTCTACGCATAAAGTCCTCTTTTTCCTACGCGTAATATTTCTTACGGCGTAAAGTCAAGAACCTACGCATAAGCTTATGCTTACGCGTATACCACTCCTGTTTACGCATAAGCTTGCCATTTCTACGCCTAAGCCTAGTCTAACCTTAATTATGAATTGTTACGCGTGCAAACTTGTAAATAAATAAATCATAGCATACCGAAACCAATAATGTCACTAATAAGCTTAAACGTTTATGTAGGATATTGGATTTCACATACACATCAAACCATAACACAAAGTAAGCATATAAGTGGAATTCTAGAGAGAAAGTTAGAGGTTTAGGGAACTTTAGTGAGAGAAAGAAAATTCTTATTATGAGCTCCAACTCTCTACCTTGGAAGGTAGAGAGTATTGTTAGTCTTACAATAAAAGCGCCACACAGCGGGTGTGGATCAGGCATCTGATGGGTAAAGACCCGTCCGTCCTCCGCGGTGTTACTAAACTAAATACTACTTAACATAAAAGTACTATGACTACGAGCTTTCTAACGATTACATATACTTGAGGTGACCGACTCTTTAATACTTGAAATTTCTAATTCTAACAATCTCCCCTAAGGAGGTCACCTCAAACATATACTAAAATGACATTGAATACAATCAGATATTACATTAACAATTGATCTTGCGTTCTTGATGTAGTACTTTGCTCCGAAGCTCGTAGTCATTGATTCCAATCATTGCATGTTTGGTTAATCCAAGTGGAGGTCTTTTCTTGATCCGCGTGATAATAATGTTGAGCGACTTTTGAGATCATCAGCTAATAGAAAATCTCCGATACATCCATTGTGGTGTTGGTATTATGTGATGTTGTGACTTTCGGACCGACATGCTCACATTCTGGATCATGATATCTTCTTATCAGAGTAGCGGAAGCTTTCATTTATTCATGATATTGGCGGCAGTAGCGAAGCATGGAGTTAGAATATCCGAGTCATTGATGCACCAATCATGATTTCTTTCGATATGAATGTGTTGTGTGAGCATGCGGCTATGGATTGACCACTCCATTCTGATCAGCTACTGATGAGTGTCTAAATACTCATCATTTTTGTACCGTTTAGAATGCCAAAAATATCTGAAAACACTTCAGAAATGCATCAAAATGATGAAAATATCACAAATAAGTGTTTTATGTGTTTTAAATGCAAAAATATCAAAATCAGATGAAAAACGTATCAAGTTTGCATAATTGGCAGTTTTAGTCCCCCAAGTTTCAAAAGTTGTCAAAACTAGTCCCTAGTCATTCCAAAACTTATAAAAAGTCATAAAAGGTCCTTGGGATTCAAAAGTTGTCAAAACAAACCATTCAAAGTTTAAAAATCACTATTTACAACTTTGGTCCCTCAACTTTACAAAAGTGTCAAAATCAGTCCCTGGGTGTTTAAAAATGGAAATTATTCAAACAACACCCTTGTACTATATTAATGTGGCATAATTGGTCCTTATATGATAAGTTTGGAGAATTTACATGATTGGTACATCAAGTTTAAAAATTGACATAAAAGGCCCTTGGACGTTTAAAATGGAAAATAAATACACTTATGGTCCTTGGGTTATTGGTACTTGGCATAATCAGCCCTTGTGATAACGTTGGAATTTTGACAGGTTTGGTCCCTCAAAGTTTGCAAATTACATGAATGGTCCTTGTGCTAAACCAAACGGACCCTTTATATTATTTATCCAAATCCAATCCTTAACCCAGCTGGCCCATCTTGCAAGTCCAAAGCCCAAACCCACGTTTTTAAAAATATACCACCATTACTGTTTGTCTCTCTCACACTTGCCGCCAAAACCGGATACCACCTCCCTTGCCTGTTTCTCATTACCACCACCTTTCCACTTGCTTCTTCCACCTTTCCAGCTGTATAACAACCCCCCTCCACCTCCACATCCAACCAAACTACATTAATTGCAGAAACCCACTCATACCACTTTTCCCGCCAAAAGTGCCAAGTGCACGGTGTTGATGAATTTCAATGATCCAATGGTTGAAACAAGGTGGGAAACAATCAGAGGTCGACAAAGAACTCTAAGAAGTCAATAAATAAGGATGAGAAGCAGAGAAGAAGGACTAAGTAGTGTAATTTTAATTTGTCATGTCGTTTTAATAAATTTAAGATTTCTAGTCTATGTTTAAGCTTCCAAGTACTTTTTTATGTAATCTCAGTGTGATATAAAACTTTTTAAGTAATCAATTTCAATTTCCAAGTTCGAATTTATGTTATGCAATTTACAAGTTTATGTATATGTGATTATAAGTTGAAAAGGGATAATAAGCTTGTATAAGTTCTTATATAAGCTTTAATAAGCTTACTTTAGCTTATCATTTACTTAGAAACTCACTTACTCAATTTTACTCTCAAAAATACCTTGGTCAACAAAAGTCAACTATTGAAGCTGATTTGGATTTGAAAATGAAATTGGGTGATGCGAGTGGAGCTGGTTATATTTGGGTTTGATTAAGCTTAGTTTAGTTTAAAAGTGGTTCATTTAAGCTTATCTACAGTTGAATTTGCTTGTAAGTATTTTCTTATTTCAAAGACTAAAATTATTTGCATAATCGGTTCTGCTTGAATTTATTATTAGCTTTAGTTTATATCTGATCTAATATAGTTTTTAGACCATAATCAATATAGTTTCAGTGTTAGTATAATCAGTTTGATAAATCAGTTCACATATAAGTCCTAAACTAGTGTTTGGTATAAGCCGATTGCTTGAAGTTTTATAGCTTCTCAGTAGCTAAACTCAGTTCATAGAGTCATCTTTAGATATACTACAGTCAATTAGCTCATTTAATTACACCTTAGAACATTAGAAGTCAAAATTAGCTTTAAACTCATCTTAATTATTAACTGTTAAGGATTTAGAGTAAGTTTATAATTATTTCAGTGTATAAGTTGGTAAAGTAGCTTAATCTAGTTCCATAATAGCTTAATATAACATATTTAGTAGCCTAGGATCATTAGAATCTCAAGTTAGTCAAACTGCATGTTTTATTAAAAAGTCAAATTTCTCTTTGGTCAGTTTTTGAATAAAATTAAGAATTTTATTGTGTACTTAATATTAAGATTTAGCTTAAATCCTTTTGGTATATTAAAGTTTAGCTGCTTAACTTAATTAGAAAAATATTAGTTCACTTTTAATCAGCTTATTCAGTGCTTATTGCTCAGCTTCTTTTGGACCCTTGTTTGAAAATGGTGCCCTGTGCACAGTTGAGCTAGTCATTTTTACAAGCTCCCACAGAGCTTGTTAGTTAGCATAATTTTGTGAATCTTGGTTCTTTGGAAAGCTGACCTAGCCATCTTGAGGTCCCAAGCTTTAAATTCCATTTTCTAGCTTGTTTGGTAGGGCTGCAATAAGCTTTAACCTTGTCCCATTTCTGTCTTATAACAATAAGAACATAAGTGCTTATTTGCTTATTTTTGGTTTTTCAGTATGCTTCTTTGTATCTTTTAGCTTCATTTGAGTAGTTTTTATCTTATTGCATCTTATTCCATCTTTGGTTTCAGCTTTGAAGCTTATTTGAGCTTAAAACACCCAAATAAGCTCTTAAGCTTAACTGTTGAGATTAAAAGCTTGCAAACAGCTTATTTTTAAGTTGTAAAATTTCTATCTTCATTAAAGTTTCATATTTTAAGTAGTTAAATAGTTTTCAAAAAATAAAAACCACAAAAACATCATTATAAAATCAGTGATAACGTTTATTTAATATTAATTAGCTTTTTAATTTTTCTTTTCAGCTTATTATTAAGCAAATTCTGTTTTTATAATTTTCTTAGTTTTCTGTCACCTTAGGATATTTTTAGAAAAAGTTTTATAATTTTCTCTGTTTGTTTAGTATTTATTATAATTTTAAATAGTTAAAAGTATTAAATAATTAGTAATAAATAATTAAAAAATATAAAAAAATATCTTTTAAGTTTTAAAATTAGTTTTATAATATTCTAGATTTTTCTAAATTAAAATTTTATTTTTCCAGGTTAATTTTATATTTTCTTGTATTTAAGTGTATTTTAAATAATAATTAATTAATAATAAATAGATAAAAAGTGTAAAAAAATATATTTTTAATTTTAAAATAAGTTTTATAGTATTTTATATTTTTCTAATTCATAATTTTATTTTTCTAGCCTTATTTCATATTTTATCATATTTTAGGTTATTAATAAATAGTTAAAAATAGTTTTTAATTAATAATAATTAAATAAATAGTTATAAAAATAATTTTATTTTTCCAATCATTTTATTTTATTTTTAGGATTCCAAAAATCTCATTTTCATATTTTTAGGTCTTTTATTTCTTAGATCTCATTTTTTTTTTTTATTTTATGCGTTTACATAGTTTAATAAGCGTCGCATTATTTCGTTTCTTTTATCGATTGTTGTGCTTTACAATTCTGTATTCAATATCCATTCCAATCAATCAGTAGTGTAATTATATTCCAAAATCCTTACTGATCACTATCCTTAGTGATTATTCGACATCTGAAAGTGTTGAACACCATTGAGTCTCCGTGGGACTTAACGACCCAGGAATCCACTATATTCCTCTGATCTTAATTGCATTTGCTTTACGATTTGTTTTAAGTTTTTCACGGTTGACCATTCACAAGTGGTGCGACTTGTGTGATTAAACTTGACGTTCGGGAGCCAATCGATTCTAAGCGTCGGGGTGTACGCATAAGGCGATTAGCAATAAAGCGCACGAAAGTGTCTTTGATCACTTTCGATGAATTGAGGTACACGGCCCAGGTTCCCCGTTGATCGATTACAAATCTTTTGTGATCGAGGTATAATTCGAAGAATTTCCTTGACGAGGGTTTGCATTTTGCTCTAGTTGTTCTCAAACCGGAACGCCTCAAAGAAGACAACACGGAGTGAGTGAACCAGCGAATTTAAGTCCACTGATTGATGAAAAGAGATTTGAGAAACAATCGTGTATTGCTCAATAGAAATTGTTTTTGCAATATAACGAAGGTTTTAATGAAGATCAATTATCAATCATAAAACACCTTTTGATTTGAAAAATTAGTACACGGTCGACGTGCTAATGAAAAGAGTTTTAAAGCACAAAGACCGGTTTTTCAAAGGTATCCGTCAATCCATAACCTGAACCAGGATTGATTTAAAAGATTGAATCGCCCCATTGTTTCTGTTCAGTTGTCACATGATTGATCTGTATAATAGATCTCACATGCCACCTACCAGGAGCTTGTTAGATGTTGGCTCTAAAAGGCTTTCCATCTTCCGCGGTGAATATGTAAACACATCACTTTCGGATGTTACGGCAATACCACAAGGATAATCGTAGGACTCGGATATAATTTCTCTTTCCACATTGTGTGAAACAGAGAGTCTTCATTAAAATTGTCCTAATGAGATTTATTGATGATCTCGTGGCTCTAGACTCAATTTGTGCATTTTTGGATCCTATATGGGAGACTAGGGAGAGGGTCTCCTTCTTCAATATCAACAATCTCTAAGAGAAAGTCGATAGATTATGTAGGTTCCCGTGAGAATGAAACAAGCCCTTTTAAGAGGAACTTGAGTAGCTTGAGAAGTTTAGTGCAGTCGTCAGTTGGGTCCATGGCGTCTTGTCTTCAATACCGGAGTTACCTAAGTAACCACCAATAGCGTATGTATTGAACCCGGTTTCTGCCCTAAGGTTGAATTATTGGAGGGCTATTTTGTCACCCCTTTTCACATTCAATTATTTTTCATTCTTCAACCCCTTCAGTGCTTACCGTGACTTCATAACTATAACCTTGTTGGGTTTATTCCAGTACTAGCTCTGTCTCAGTCCGCACTCTTCCCGTATCTCATTTTTCTCCTTTTTTCAATATACCTAAGGACTCTACACTATCTAGTGGATTGTCCCTGGGTAGATCCCTCCTTTTTTCAATATACCAATACCTAACCTTATCATCCTTATATCACCGTACATAAAGTAAAGTTGGTCGGTCTATTTGGTATTGTTCATCTGCCATAGGAACCAATTGAAAACCATTTGAAAATCAATCCAGATACTTGTGATAATTTATCAAAGCATTTTGTACCTGAATTGTTTTTGATATTTTTAGAAGAAGAACTCCCCCTCAACATGTGAATCAAATATTTGAAATAGTTTTCCACACGGAGGCAAGAGAAAGAATTAACTTCTTTGATTAGCATTTTCTAAAAAATATCAACATCACTTCCCTAATCGAATCAAGTAGATAAAGCATTTTGGGGAAGGATGAGGTGTTCATGATTTTGCTCCCCCTCAATATGTGCCTCGAGATTTGAAAGGAGTTTTGCACATACTATAGGGAACCTGCACATTGAGATAAGTGATCACGTTTCAAATCATAGGTTTAAGATAGATGCTCCCCCTCAACATGTGCATGGAAAATTTGAAATCGTTTGACACATGTGGGAAGGAGAGCTTGTACATCCTTATAAAACCATTTACCGAATTATCAGTTTAAATCCAAATTAAATCACACATTCTATCACAATTATCAAATCATTTGAGATTTGTGATCTCTTATAGATTTAAATTGATTTTGAAAGCTTTTGAGGAGAATTGTGACTTGATTATGAAAGTGTTTTAACTGATAAGGATCAGATTTTGAGATTTTAAACTCCATTGGTTAAACATGCATGATTATCTTTTGAAAACAATTGAATGCCAAATAACTTTTAATTTAATTGAAATCATTCTCCCCTCAATCAATGACATAGGTTGTTGATTGAGAGATAGATATTTTGACAAATAAATCCGGATGATTATCAAAAATAGAGTCCGAGTTATTTTTTCATAGCAGTTCGTTTTCGTGAGATAAATGTTTTTAGAATCGAGCATGGAATTTTGAAAATATGATCTGATATGGCTCTGTTCTTTCTTTGACAAGCGGGTTCTTGCGACGACAATAAACCATTGTTTCACTTTCTCCCAAAAAATATTTTTTGATTTTTTGATTTTTAACATTCGAATAACATCTAAAGTCACGTGTCATTCTTTGAATAGCGGCACAAACGTAGATATTATCGAACCGAGAAAAACATGACAAATTGACTATAATTTTTTGAAGATTTTTTGAATTTTTCAGATTTTTTGAATTTTTCAGATTTTTATGGATTTTGTAAGTTTTATAATTTTGTATTTTGTTTTTCAAATAAATATTTACAAGAGATAGATGAGCATAGACCTTTACTCTCGTCTTCTTCACGAAGGCGTTTGAGTGTTTCGGTTGAAGGCTTTTCAAGCCTAGTCGTGAAAGTATGAACTCAAAACGTTCTCTTGGAAGAGCTTTGGTGAAGATGTCGCTAGCGATATTGAGACCTCACAAAATAGAGTTCCACCACACCCTTTTCCACTTGTTCCCTGATGAAATGATGACGAATGTCGATATGCTTAGCTCTTGAGTGTTGAACGTTATTGCATGAAAGAGCAATAGCACTTTTATTATCACAGTAATATCCAAACAAAAAACCCTAGTCGGTTCTCTCTCCCCCATGGAGAAATCCAGCCGCCATCTCATCTTCACTTTCCGGCATTAAAACCTTCCAAATCTCGTCCTCTCTACCCTTTAATTGTTTATTGGGTATGCAATATGATGATATGGGGTGTTTTTATACAAAAGGGATGGCGGTACATTACTCTTTTATGCAAAAATTAGCGTTTTTCCATGGTGTGCGAAACCCTAACGATCTTTCATCTTGGATGATCGAGGAGGGTTTTGTTTGTTATATGCTATCATTGTTATACTAGACGATTTTTATAAATCGTTTACCTATATCTTGGGTTTTGCTGTTTTGAATTGATCGTCGTCTATATTACATGGGGTTATCTTTTTAACGGTCTTCTTCTTTGGTGATAGTGGCATGTTCATGTTTGTAATTCCAGTCGATTTGTTTTACATAGATCGATTACATTTAACATGGTGCGTTCGATTTTTTGGTGCGCTTATTGCAAAGCGAAACCCTAATTTTTAGGGTTTTAGTATCTTTGGATCCCATGTACTTGGGTGGTAAGTAATGCATGTTAACCTTGGCAAGGGGTTGTGGTTTTTGTCATGATGGTGCAAGATCTTTGTCGTCATTAAGTGCAAATATTGATGTTCTAAGGATTTTAAGTGGATTTTAGAGAGATGTAAGTCAAGTTTGATGGTATTCTTGTTCAAAAACCTATCCTTCTTTCACTTACCTGTGCAAAATTCATTATGTGATTCTTCGTGTTGATGAGTGGTATTTTCCAACTCTTGACGGGTTTTGATACGGTTGCTGCTGGGGTGTCAGTTGTTTGGAGATACAACTCTTGACGGGTTTTACTACTGATTTCTTTCTTTGGAAGTTGGTGTCACTTTCGGGTCAAGCAATGATGACATTGAAGGCAGGGTGCTCACTATGGAAGTGGTTCTTTTGAACTTTGGTTCTTTTACTATGCTTGTTATCACATTGGGGTTGTTGGTTTAGCATTTCAAGCACACTTTTGGAGTGAGTTTTTTGCTTCTTGCTCTATCCGTGGTTTTAGAGTCTTCCATCAATCGTTGTGCGAAATTTGTGAAGCTGACTCTTTTCTTTGATTACATGATCATGGTGTTGATGTGCGTTGGTTCTATATGTATTTGTTGGGTTTTCTTATTGGTGTTCTGTTTTGCATCTCAACATACACCTTTGGAGCGAGGATTCGAGCTTCTTTGCTCTATCCGTGGTTTTAGAGTCCCCCACCAACTGTTGTGTGAAACTTGTGGACAGTACTTCAGATTGAGGACCATGATATTGTATATTTGGACGGCTTTGGAAGTTTGGACTACTATGGTGATTTGAAGATTCAAGTATTTTTACTTGAAGTGCATGTTGTTTTATTCTTTTTATCATTGTAGTCGGATGTTTAGTTATAAGTGTGGTATGTCACACTTATATTGTCGATTATAGGAATGATGTGCATTCCTATAGATGAGTCTGTAAGTGTCCCAAGGGGACTGAGATGAGGATTCACCCTCATCCTTTGTACTTCAATGTTTTTTGGCGTAATATACTTTACCGGGGTGAATTAACCCTTTTACCCAAAAAAAATACAGAGGGATTTTGTTAAATACAAAGCCATAGTCAGTTAATTGAGATCTCATCCAAAGGATTTGAGCACAACAAGATGACATGGCTATGTATTCTGCCTCTGTAGAGGAAATAGAAGTACTCATTTGCTTCGTTGAAGACCAGCTTACAAGCTTATCACCCAAAAGCGTGCACCTCGGGCGTGCCGGCGAGTATCTTGACATCCTGCATGATCAACATCTGCATAGGCTGTTAGTGACATACCGGTGTCCTTCTGGTACCAAAGTCCCATATTGATGGTTCCTTGGAGATACCGAAAGACCCGTTTAACTGCTTCAAGGTGCTTTTTAGTAGGCTTAGCATGGTATCTAGCACACATGCAAACAACGAGCGAGAATATCGGTCTACTGGCTGTGAGGTACATCAGGATCGATCATGCAGCGATATTTTGTTTGGTCTACCATGATCCCTGAGTGGTCCTCATCCAGTTTTGTACGCTCAATCATGGGAGTGTCAACAGGGTCACTAGAATCAAATCCAAAATTCTTTAGAATCTCATTTGCATATTTAGATTGATTTATAAAAATGCCTCCGGGACTTTGTGAAATTTGTAATCCCAAGAAAAATGACATTTGTCCCATCATTGACATTTGAAATTTGGAACCCATTTCTTTTGAAAAGCGATCACATTCATTGGGGTCGGTCGAGGCAAAAATAATATCATCAACATAAATTTGAACGTGAATTAAATGTTTGCGACTTCACGGTGAACAGTAGGATCAACTGCTCCTTTGCTAAATCCGGTAGATAGAAGAAACTTTGATAGCGTATCATACCATGCCCTTGGAGCTTGCTTTAAACCGTAAAGAGCTTTCTTTAAATGATAAACGTGAGTAGGATGCTCTGGATTCACAAAGCCTTCAGGTTGGTGGCGTAGGCGACTTCTTTAAGATCTCCGTTCAGAAATGCTGTCTTTACATCCATCTGATAGACTACCATGTTCTTACTTGCGGCATTAGCCAAGAATATTCTGATTGCCTCGATTCGAGCCCTTTGGAGCAAATGATTCTTCAAAGTCTATGCCCTCCTCCGGACGGTATCCTTTTGCAACCAATCTAGCCTTATTCTTTAAAACATCGCCATGCTCATCAAGCTTTACTTTGAAGATCTACTTGAGAGCAATGATCATAGCACAATCTGGGCGGTACTAATTCCCATACATCAAGTCGATCAAACTCATGAATTTCTTCTTGCATGGCATTGAACCGGTTGTCTTCATTCATGGCGGTTTTAACATCTTTTGGTTCGATCTTAGAGAGTACGGAGTTGAAGAAGCACCATAAGGCATCGGTTGCTAGTTGTTTCCGTGTGGATCTTGGGCGAGAGGATTTCCAATGATGTTGTCTAATGGATGATCGTGAGTCCATTTTATGAGGTGTTCATGTGGCGTTGTTGAGGGGCTGAGGTAGCGAGTCGATGTCTCACGAAGAAGATGGTTCGATGATGATTGAGGAGCAAATATGTTTTCAAATGGAGCATCTTCGGGAGTAGCAAAGGGATTAACTTCATCATTCATGCGAAGCAGTTCCATGATGTACATTCGAAGATTGATGATTTGTTGATGAGGCGAGTTATCGGTAGGTGCTTCTTAACTTAATGATATTGAGGCGAAAAATTGACTTCATCCTCGGGGATCGGCAGTCTGTTGTGGGGATCGGACAGTTCATTAGCACTTGGCTCATAGAGTTCATCAAACATCGGATCAAACAATTTCTTCAAATCATCTTCAGTAGGAGGTACATATGGAATAGCAAGAGAGGATTTTGGTACAAGGGATGAACCAATGGGTTTGTTTTGAAGTGCGGGTCGAACTGGGTTGTCCGGAGCCATTTGACCGGTCAACTCATCAAACGTAACGTGAATTGTTTCCATGATATCTCGGGTTATATTATTGTAGATTCGGTAACCTTTTCGTTGGTTGCATAGCCTACAAATACTCCAATGTCTGCTTTGGCTCTCAGTTTTCCTAAATCTTGACCATCATTAGTTAGATAACATAAAGCACCAAACACACGAAGGTATGATAGATCAGGTTTTCGATTGTGGACAAGTTCGTATGGAGTCTTTTCGTGAGATGTGTGAATTAGAGATCTATTTTGAGTGTAACAAGCAGTGGCAATAGCTTCAGCCCATAGAAACATTGGAACCTTTGAGTAGATCAGCATTGTCCTTGCAGCTTCTACAAGAGTTCGGTTTCGTCTTTCAACTACACCGTTCTGTTGAGGAGTTCGAGGAACACTTCTTTGAGGACTAATTCCAATATTTTCATAAAATTCATTGAGTACTTTATTAACATACTCAGTTCCATTGTCAGGTTCGGACGATTGAGCTGTTTTGTTAGTCGATCTGAAGTTGTTTAATGAGTTTAATGATGACATCGGAGTTTCATCCTTTGTCCTTAAGAACTTGACCCAAGTGAATCGGGAGTAGTCATCAACCACTACTAACACATATCTCTTCCCATTAATAGTTTGCACTCTCATTGGACCGCACAGATCCATATGAAGGGTATGAAGAACTTCCATTACTGAGTTTGTGGGTTTTGGTTTGTGGGCATATTTCGTGCTTTTTCACAATTGACATGCTGAGCAAAGATGATCTTTTTCATATTTTAATCTGGGTAAGCCTCGACTAGATCCTTTCGGAAAGGTTGTTTATGGTACCAAAGTTCAAGTGATTGAGACGACGATGCCATAACCAAGACTTTGTTTAAGAAGCCTTTGACAGATGCAGATTGGAGGAGCATTTCTAAAATATCAAAACAATGAATCCCAGTTATCCTTAGTATATTCACTCTTCATCAAAAGAATATACACTCATTATCATCAAAAATTAAGTCGTATAACCATTATTCAAACATCCATCATCATGTAGTATATTCACCCTTCTCCCCCTCAAAAATTGCATCTGAAGTTGCCATTTTTGATTTAACAAGAATAAGATAATACACCAATGACATTAGATCCACTTGATGGTGAATGGCGTGGAAAAAATGAAGCTTGTTGATGAAGAATGTAGATGAGTATGGCCATTCATGAGAGAATTTCTCTTTAGCGAAGATAAAGCGCCTGAAGAAGCGTACACTTTTCTTTTATTTGAAGAGCGGGGCTGAAGTGTTATCTGAGACACCATAGTGTTGAAGAAGCGAGTGCGGCTGATGTGAGCAGACGTCATTGTTAAGAGCACGAGTCATATGTTTAGAGCGCCCGAATCCAAATACCAAGGGGCGATTTATACGACTGCTTTGGACAACAGACGAAGACATAGAATTGGAAACATTGGATCCCCATGTGCTGATGGGTTCCTTTTGGTTAGCACAAACAGTCTTTGAATCAGCAGAAACCCTAGATGCAATGTCATTGTCCCTAGGAGTTGAACTAGTAGAAGCATCAGACTTAGTCAAATGACATTTTGTGCATAATGGGATTATTCTACCAGTTGGCTTCCAAACCTTAACAGGCCCTATTCTAGGCATAGTGGATCTAGCTAAGGGGTAAGGTTTGCCATTCGTTAATATTCGACACTGTGGGCTTCCACTTTGAAATCCTACATTTGTAAACACATTCCTGTAGGTTTCGGGATTGCTTATCTGTTTAGCTCTCCAAGCTTTCTTAAGCGGGTTATGAATCTTAGACCTCGAAATAACACATCACATTTATCATGATTACCAGAAATTAAACATTTTTTACATGTTTTGCAGACAGCATAAGGCCTCGAATTAATTTTAGTAAGCTTAGAACTAACACGATTCTTTTTGTTCAAATCAAACTTCTTGTCCCTATAGTGTTCTTTCACTTCCTTATCATGGTCACCCTTATAGTTTGCGTAATCCTATCCTTCTTTGCATTGCTTCTAGGTTTTGACCCGCAAACTTTAGTGTCAATCTTAACATCTATAGAAGTAACTATGGGAACATTACATGGCTTCGCTACTTTATGCATTCCTGGTCTAGAAGTGCTGGGATATGAAATTCTAGGAGGCACATCACAGGTTGCTTGCTTGAATTTAGACATGGAACAAGGCATATCAAGGGTCACATGCTTGGCTTTAGGCATAGGACAAGGCACAACTATTCTATCTCGCCTATTGCTAGATTTCGGACTTGTGACAATTACATACTCTAAGAGTTCCTGAGATCGTTTGGCATCCATGTAGGCATAGGCTATAGTACTATCAAAAGGTTTTTCTAATCTTTCATCTTCAACAATCTCACGGAGACCCTTCAAACTTTCCTTAAGGTATGAGAGATATGCTTTATGTGCAAGTTCATTATTCCTAATGGGAGGGGGAATATATAACATATCGATAGCATATTTATCACAAGCAGAAACCATAGGAACAGAGTATTTGCAATTGGGGATTGGCAACTTTCCTTTCACCTCATGCTTCATATTCTCAATATCGTTAAGTAAAGAAGTTATCTTTTCAATTTGTTTATCATGATTAACTTTAAATGAATCACATAACTCTTTGTTTTGATCATTAACCTTTGAAATTTCAACTTTAAAACAATCATTTTCCTTTTGCAAGTTATCAATTATGTTTTGAAGTTGGAAATTCTGAGAATCTAAAGGTGGAGGCATATGGGAACCAATCACATCCTTCTTT
Organism: Chrysanthemum makinoi; assembly: GCA_910596185.1. Taxonomy (NCBI): domain Eukaryota; kingdom Viridiplantae; phylum Streptophyta; class Magnoliopsida; order Asterales; family Asteraceae; genus Chrysanthemum; species Chrysanthemum makinoi. Next base: position 165,554,963 of record OU343216.1, on the reverse strand, counting down.
TCACCTTTAGGTTGTGAAATTTGGGCTTTCAATCTTTTGATCGTGTTACAATGAGCTCGAATTTGTTCATCACATTTGCTAATTTCAAAAGCGCATCAAACTCGGGAGCATCAGAGGATGTCTTGATATTTGAGGTTTTAACATTTTCTTTGAGATGTTGATGTTTTAATTGCAAAGCAAGATGTTCAATTTCTAATTTAGAATAATGTTTGACCAAGTTATCATGATCATCCTGTTCTATTTTCTCATGCAATTTTGAATTTGTTTTTTCAAGCTCAATGACACGATCATGGGAGACTTTCTGAGCAACAGATAATTCATGAAATTGAGAAGCATTAATGGAACAATTTGTAGCGGTGAAAAACACATCTTGAGCAATACATTCAAAAATGATTCTCATTCGGTGTATGCAAGTTCTTCCTTTCAATCTCACTATATTTTAATTCTCTCTCATAGTCACTAACCTCAACAATCATTGCATCAAATTCCTTTTCCATTTCTTTAATATAAGAATGTGTCCCTTTTTAAGACTCTCAATTTGATCTTTTAGTTGTTTAAAGAAAGGCATGACCTCAGTTAAATAGCATTCTTTAGTTTGCTCAAAACCCCTTTCCCCTTTAGTTATACCGGTGGGTGTGATCCTTTTCTTACAAGTTTTCTCAAAATCAACAAATAGTTGAAAGATAACATATTGGCTGATTAAGGTCTTGCTTTTAGTGGCAATAGATCTAGGAACTAAGTGCATTGGTATATTAGGAGGATACACGGTTGCTTTAGGGAGTTTCCTACAAGGGGATTCTTTTCAACAAAATTTTCATCTTTTGCATTTCCATATCCTTTTTCAGAACACTTGTTGGGGGTTAATAGAGTCTGAGGCTTAAACTTGTTTAAGGAGATCCAATTTTCTTTAGTGTAATTATGGGGTTTGATCGTTATGTTATTCTTTTTACACTCGGGATCTTCTAACTTCATATTCATTTTCTCCCTAGTGACTTCATCAGATTTCTTATCTTCCTCAGTGCACTCAACGCAACTAGGTTTCTGCCTAGGTTTAAGGATTTCATTACCATCATAAATCACCTTATGAGCATTTCTAGCCTTTTTAATTACCTCTGGATTTGGTTCCTCAACAAGGGGAATGCTATACTTATCGCTTAAGACTCTATGCTTAGTGATCATGTGAGCAGTCTGAATGGTATTCCCTTGTACGTACAACTTATTTTCAAGCTTGTTTTTCAAAGTTTTTAGATTGGAAAAATCATTCAAAAGTTTTGATTCTTTAGCCTTGAATTCTTGCTTAAGCATTTTAACATTTTCTTGAAGTTCGTGTTTTTGCTTAGCAGTTTTAGAAAGCTTTTCTTGTAAGGAGTTTAACTCTTGTTTTAATACTTCTTCTCTAAAATAACTTTTTCTAATGATTATGCGTATTTGGACATCCATTTCCTGCTCACGGGTGGTCAACTCAAACTTAGCACGCTGTTCATAAATAGCAACTTGATCCTTATATATGTTAAGCTCGGTGGTAGGGAATCATCGGCACAAATCAGCGTACTCATGCAGTTCATAATCATCATTTTGAGTAGAAGATGCACAACTAGGTACAGCAGAAACTTCCATGCAACTTACCTCGGCATTGACATGCTGGTTGTGGGTGCATCTCTATATTGGGTACATCCGAAGCTTCCATGGGCGTTCCTTTGCATTAACTTGCGGGTTGTGTGCGGTGCACGCTCTCTCTTGTGAATTTGAGCACGAAGATTCCATTTTTCCATTATCCGACTCATCATTTTTTGTTGTCATCGACATTACGCATTCAGCAACACCCGATTCTTCAACAGATACATTACCCAACATATCACAACAATCTTTCAATTTTGACACTCATTCCGCGTCTTCATTCTTTTGGCGGATTCTTCAATGTACTTTTCACATTATCCATGAGTTGGATAAATGTCTCAATGAATTCCTGAATTTCCATTCCAGTATGTTTTTGAAGGAAATTCCAGTCAAGTGTTGATCGTAATCTGCTGAATATTCCCCCGATGAATGGTGAAATTGTTTGTAGATTACTTAAGAGCTGCTTTGGAACCATCCTTTTGAACCTCTTCATTGGTAAGTTGCAGCTTTAAATGTTCTAAGTTCAATAGCAAGCTTCTTGTCAATGTAGGTAAGTCTGGCGGAAAAAGAGCACTACATGTTCGATCCCGGCTATGGATACAGTTGTATGAGGTGCAGATGAAGTAGCTGATATGGCTCAATGCTGCATTCCATTTGCGTGGCATTCTCATTGTAATTAGAACATGAAGATCTCCCATCCTCATTGTTTAATTCAAACATCTTTAACCGTTCAGGGTAGCATACTTTATCATTGTTGTCCACAGCATCATACAATTTAAGCACTTCTAAAATCACTGGGTCAGTAGAGTAAGACATGATGTGGTAGAATGCACGGGATTTTACAAGTCTATGATTTAACCGAGAAATAGAATCTTTCGCGGGATTTTACTAAAATCAAGACCAAACCGTGATACAATGACCAATAGAACGAGTTAAGATAACTGATGGACCCACACAATGATAGAGGATTATGTGTTAGGAGTGATGAATGTTTGAAGGATTAGCTGAAGTGTTATTTGGTTGTGAATTGGATTTGTTAATGCACGTTTATACGGTGAAATTTAGGTCTAAAAACTTAAAAGATCAATAACTTCCTTTGAGAGGATTTGGGCCTCGAAAATTCGTTTCACGACATCGTGTGAAACCTCACAATATTCAGGCATTCGGTCGTTTTGACGGTATTTATTCGGCTGAAAGCAGATTCTGGATCAAAAGTTATGATCGTTTGAAGTTTTGACGTAAAAAGTCAACTTTGGTCAAACTTCTTCTTCGTAAAAATCAACCAAGTCGCTATAACCTTTGAACCAAGTCGCTAAGTCACCAAGTCGCTAAGTAGCAACTCGCTAAATCACCAAATCGCTAAGCACCAGGTCGCTACACAGTCAAATTAAGCTAAAGAGCAACTTCGCTAAGGTCAAGTCGCTAACACCAAATTAAGCTAAAATTTTTGGCAAGTCGCTATGCACCAAATTCGCTAAGAAATCAAGTCGCTAAATAGCAACTCGCTAAGGACCAAATCGCTACCCGTAGTGGAGAATCCACCAACAGTACTTTTTGTCGGCTTGTCTCTAAAGCAAGTCGCTAGGACCAAATCGCCACCAAACAACACTACAACTCGCTGATTTTTTCTGAAGCAAATCGCTAGCAAGAAAGTTATACCGTGAGCCAAGTCGCTAACTTGAAAAACTTCCAAAACACACTTTTCAATCCAAAAACAACCCAACCAAGATGATTCAAGCTTACCAAATGAAAACCTAAACACTTGTGATGATTCTAAACACAAAAGTACTAACAAAATCCAAGCTTTAACACAAGAAATCAACCAAATGATGCAAAAACCACTAAACTTTTTCAAACTCAAAAACCACCAAAAAACCACTAGAAATCCAAAGATGTGTAAGATATGATCTAACCATGGCTCTTGATACCAATTGTAGGATATTGAATTTCACATACACATCAAACCATAGCACAAAGTAGGCGTATAAGTGGAATTCTAGAGAGAGAAGTTAGAGGTTTAGGGAACTTTAGTGAGAGAAAGAAAATTCTTATTATGAGCTCCAACTCTCAACCTTGGAAGGTAGAGAGTATTTATAGTCTTACAATAAGCATACACACGAGAACGTGGATCAGGGCATACAGTGGGTAAAGACCCGTCCGTCCTCCACGATGTTACTAAACTAAATACTACTTAACATAAAAGTACTATGACTACGAGCTTTCTAACGATTAAATATACTTGAGGTGACCGACTCTTTAATACCTGGAATTTCTAATTCGTAACAGTTTAATATGTAGTGAAAAATAGGTGAAAACATAGACTTTAAAACTTAAAGTTAATCAACTCACGAAACTTATCACAACGTCATTGAACTATTGGACAAACAAGTGACATTGGACTCGTAACAATCATCGACATATCACATTCAAATAATTAGACAATAAAACCATCTGTTGACTAACGTAATGTCTTTCGATATGTTGGTTCTATTGGCTAAATATCTTTGGATCCACGACATGGGCGCTCAAATCACGAGAATGTGGAAGCACCAAATGTTCTCACGTTGGCTTTGATATCTTACCTAATGGCTATCCGATGAAGATTGGAAAGAACAACCTTCGTGTTGATTTTGATACTCTCACACCTTTCGAGTCTTCTGTTTAATTGCTGTGGACATTACTGAAAAATCACCCTTATCGAACATGCTCACCAATACGCTCTGATTGCCGGAGATCTACATTCACCAGTTCTGGAATACAATGCAAAAGATCAAAGGACAAAATGTTGGTAAACACAGCTACCCTTAAATATAGTGAATCTGTAAAGTTTAACACGAAATCCACCTAGCTCAGTTGGTAAAGTCGTTGGCATCTGAGAGACAAGGTCACATGTTCGAATCCCAGCAGCTGTTGTTTTGCCATTTATTTTTATATAAGTTTCACCTTTTGACAGTTTAGCCCAGCAGCTGTTGTTTTGCCATTTATTTTTATACAAGTTTCACCTTTTGACAGTTTAGCCCCTCTAGTTTGGAAAACTTATCAACTATTCTTAAAACTTATAAAAGTTTATAACTTATCTAACTATCTACAATTCCAACCCCTCAAGTTTAATACTTGACATTTTTTTTTATACTTTTACATTCTAACAATTATTTTTGGACCCCAAACTTATACATTTTTCTAACTAATAATAAAAATGTGAAAACAATTTATTCCTGACAGATTTCGTTCGTAATTTCTTCAAATAAAAATATTTAGCTTTAATACTAAAACCCGACTAAAATACAAGAGAATATTTAAAACAAAAGTAATATAAATTACCGACACATCTCGAAATAAATAAACCAAACTCTCGGTAACATCGTCATATTTATAAATCAACACTAATCCCACTCTATTGACTTGTATATATCCAATAATCTCTCCTTTTGGTCGTAAACCAAACATTTATCATTATTCTGAGTCATGGCATCTCGTTCTTAGGTTCCGGGTAGGAGCCGCTGTTGTATCACACTCGATCTCTTTGTGCTTATTCACCGAACTGCTAAGGTGAGTTTATAGCCCCACTTTTACTCTTATTACTTGCTTTATAAAACTATGGGGTGAGAAACATGAAAAACTCTTTTTGGACTGGCGAAAACACTATTACGTGAAACAACCTTGAATCCCAACTATGCTCTTGTTAGTTCCTTTGGGGGAAGCGATTGTTATGAATAGATCTATTGGGGATGACACCCCGTTCGAGTTTGACCGGATAGGCAAACGTCGGGCGTATATCATATCGTATTGACTAAGTGTACTGGAAATACACTTGTTGGGCTTTTAGTATTTATCATGCTTCTAGATGCATGCACACTGTCGTAGTTTCGGTCGCATGAACTTGGTACAAGCGTAATAGCCTTTTTGCATATAGTGTCATTCACGGAGATGCTATATGTGCAACTGTGGTCCAACTTGAAAACTTGATTACTTAAACCTATGAACTCACCAACCTTTGTGTTGACATTTTAGCATGTTTTTCTCAGGTTTACTTATTGGCGTGGGCAATGGAAAAGGCATTCGTTGAAGACTAGCATCCGAAGTGTTTTCAAGCATAACTAAAACAACTTTTAATGGGACAACATATATTTTTATGGGCTTTACTTCCGCACTTTGAAACAATGATGTAAAACTATTTCTTAAATAAATCTATATTTTAAAAATGGAATAAAATTTCCATTCTTTATTACCTTGTGTTGTGTATATTGATTTAGTAGCACCCCATGACCCGAACGCTTTCGCTGTGCAAATTTTGGGGGTGTTACATATATATTGATAGAGATATACTTTCTCTTTGGGTAAAGTAAAACAAATGTTTATGTATTAATAGAGATAGACTATTGCACCAATTCTGTAAGCTTCTAAAACTTTTTCAAATTGTGATACATTTGACCCCAAAGAGAAGATAAGGCAAATAGATCAAGTTAACAATACATACCTACAAAAGTGCTAAAATGTATCATTCAAAATTTATAGTGGGTTTAATAAATATGAAAAAATTGTGGCCAACAATGCACATTCTAAAGTATATCATATTATATGTCTAAAACGCTCCTTGCTATCAACCTTAAGGACATGCTATTGAAAGGGGTGGTCACTGCCACCTGAAATACATATATAAATATACGCAATATTACAGGACTGGATGATTTCATAACTTATCGATATCATTTGGAAATAAGGACCCCGTCTTAACATGCTCATATACATTCACAAAGTAACCAGGAACCTCAAAGCTTAAGCTTGTAACGTAAACTAATGATAAGTGGCAAACATAAAACATACTGCATTGCATAACGATTTTAAATATTCAATGGCAATTTATATAATTAAAGGGATTCTTACAGGTCCATAGGTCCAACGGAAACCAATGACGGCAATTGCATTTAACTTGCCGACTATCCTTATAGCATATTTAATCTATAAAATCAAATACAATACCTAACACTTGCAGCATACTTCTATAGAAGTAATGAATTGTCCTTACGCATGTAACAGAATTGCAGACAAAAAAAACTATGGCCACTGACCTCAAACAATCTATTTCATTGAGGCATAAAAACAAACACTTGATGTGCATACATATATAAGCCACTAATGAACACCCTTAATTCATCAACTAAACTAAACTAACAAAATCAAAAGCCCATATGAACAATCAGAATTTAAAACAAACTCATATCGAATACATAAATTGTAAAACACTAATTATTTATAAAATTTTATTTATATAACTTATTAGAATGAAGGGTATTTGATTCTACTGAAATGTAAAACAACTTCATATCATTCTTCTTCATCTAATTTTGAAACTATTGAAATCCATTACACCTAATTTGATTTTTTTGCAATATGGTTGTTGTGTGGATAAAAAGGGGATTGCTTTTTGACCCTTGAAGTTTATAAAACAACTGGCGCTTTTTTTTTTAATTTTGTTTTTTCATATTTTTGACACGAGGGGTTGGGGCTGCAGCTTCCAAAATCTGAAGTTTATATTTTTATACTAGCCTATAAACCCGTGATAAATCACGGGTGGCTAATAAAAATTTACGTAACATAAAGTAGTTTACTCGTGATTTGAGTGTAAGTAGTTGAAGAATTGTGTTATAAAAATATTAACTAACACATCAGTATTAATAAAATTATGTAAGAGTGCCAATGTAGCATTAAAAAGAATTTTACTAACAGGGAAGTATGTAACAAACAGCATATAGAATTCATAGGTGCCATAAGCAAGAATTACAAATCAAAGCTCTTTAGCTCCTCTAGCAACAAATGGACAATACATTATTAACATCTCCTTTAAATTAAATAGAACAATGCTCGAATGTAGAAAAAACACTACAAGAGAAGGTTTTCCCATTCTTTTTAATATCATTAAGAACTTGCAATATGTCCTATAAGAAAGTGAAGAAACAAAAACTAATATTCGACTTCAATTGAAGCGTGGGACTTTATAAATTCTGTAAATAAATTATCTAATCATTATATCAGCAATCCTTTGAAATCTTAAAAACCTTCAAATGTAATTAGGGCCATACAATTTATTACATTTATTCAAGTCCATTTACATAAAAATTGAATGTTGTAACATTTGGCAAATCTAGAGGTAGTAATTTGTGGCCATAAAAAAATGGGCTAATTTTAGAATATTTTTAAAAAGATTTGGGCATATTTAGCCTCTTTTTTTTAAATGGGCATATATTTCCCATTTAAAAGTTAAATTGACACGAATGTGCACATATTTTCTATCAATTGGAAAACATTACAATTGTTTTTAAAGAAAAACTTACAGATATAATACATTTATTTTTCTAAATATAAATGAGATTACGTTTCAGGAATTTATTTCATCATTTTGGGTCTTTTCTACAACAATTCATATAACATACGCCCGTTTGACCCGTGCCCGTTTAGCCCGTGACCATTTAGCCCATAGCTCGTTTAGCCCGTAGCCCGTGCCCGTCCAGCCCGCCCGTTTTGCCACCTCTGAGCAAACCCGTCAAACATAAACAAAATTGTGAATCAACTGTCACCTTGAACATAACATATCGATCTACATAAAGACCAAAATAAAAAAATGCAGTTGAAACATTAATAAAGACCTATATATATTCAGAACCTAACACTTATAATCAGAAAAAAGACATAAAAACTTTAGAATTACAAATTGAATAGCAGAAATATCAGCTGAGTAGACGAAACACTTTGGTTTAATCAGTTGACCTTTATACCATTTGATTTACGAAATATGCGTCCATAAAAATAATACTTGGGTAACTTGGTAAAAGCAACCAATTAGTTTAAAAAGATGAAAACTGCAAATGAAGAATGTCAGGAAACATGGTTTTATTTTTTGTTGAATTGCCCATCTGGCCATCTCTGTCCAGAAATTTATTTTGAAAACATAACATTTGATTAGAATAATATAGTAAAAATATAGGACATGATTGATTTGATACAATCCTTACCAAAGTAACTGGTTGATAATCTCTAAATTTTAATTTGATTTTGAATTTTGCGAGATGATGTGGTTAATTGATAGGTTTCAGTTGCCAAAAATAACTAAGAAAAGTCAATAAAAATAGTCAACATAATCACATGCGTTTTTTTATAAGCTGGGCATTCCATGTGGCATTTGTGACATGGCTTTAGTGACATGGCATGGTGTACATGTGGATTAAATGAGGTGTCAAGTTTTCAAAAAATCCTTTGTATATATATAGATATTTGTTCGGTGAATTAGTTCGAGCTGAAGTTTATTGATTTAAATTGCATAAAAGTATGTCAAATTAATCAGAGCCTCCTGTAAGCCCTTTTCTATAGATTTGGGTTTACGGAAGCTTATGGCTTATAAAAGCTTGAATAAGCCAGTGTTAAAAAACAAACCCATATCGATTATATAAATTGTAACAACCTAATTACGTAGTTATTTATAAAAGGGTTTTTGGTTCTAATATGGTTGTTGTGCAGATAAAAAGTGGTCGGATTGCTTTTTGACCCTTGAAGTTTATAAAACAACGGGGGATTTTTTATAGGTTTTTTTTTATAAAGATTTTTGACACATATGCTCTTGTTGTGGATGTTTTTCTATACACTAAATTTAACAAACAATGACTGAAATCAAAGTAATTTTTACTTTTTATTAAGGGTCCATTTGGTTTATAAGTAGGGTTAAATTAGGATTTAGATTTTGTATAGGATTTGGATTTCAGATGGGTTTAGAAAAAATAAATTATATTTATTTAAATATATTTTATAATAAATTTTAAATAAATTTTTTAGTTTAAATAATAAAATAATAAATAATATGGAATGATATGAAAAAAAGGCTCACATATAATAGAGATAAAAAAGAAATAGGGCCACAAAATAAGAAAAACCACCCATACCCACTTAAATAGTATACTATCAAATTTTGATTTCATCAATCATTTCCATATTCAAAAGATACAACCAAACAATTGATAATTGTTTTTCAAGAAAAAACCCAAACCAAAGTGCCATACCAAACATCACCTTTCTTATATCCTCAATTTAAATACTTAAATGTCATATTTATCTGACCAAAACCCATAATACCATATATACTAAATTTTAACACAAAACTTGTCAAAGATACGTTGACAATGATCAGAGATGATAACATCTCAATTACTCACATATAGTTCAAGAATTACATGAGTTCCTCATTATATAGACTTCAATTTACGGATAATGTGTAATATAAGATTGAACTATATACACTTCACCTCCCTCATACCCTGTGCAAACAATAAGGAAGTCTAAACATCACTTGTTTGCTATGTTATTTATCTAACAGACCGAAAAAATGTGGGTTGTAAAAGGTCTCACGTAAGTACACTGGTAGAAAAATTACCGGTCCACAAATTCCTATATACATCGCTATACCAATTTATGACACACATAACATAATAAAATATTTTTAATATGCGTACAGTATCAAGTGAAAATGTACTTGGAAGTGTAACTTTCAGTAATAATAAAAGAATAAAGAGTAAACTACACCATTCGTCCTTGTGGTATACGTTGACCATCAAGGATCGTCCTTTGACAAAAAAAATTGCACCGTTAGTCCTTAACTGCGAAACGTTACTCAGCGTTGGTCCCTCACCCTAACTGGCGTGAGTAACGGGCGTTAAACCTATTTAAGTCGAGGGTATATTTGTCTTTTCCTACCCACACCACTTTTCCCACCCACAAGATTTTTCCCGCTTCTTTTATATCTCATTTCCCACCATATATAACCATCCCATCCCACCTAAACTTTTTATTTTTCTTTCTTTCTTCCATTAACACTTCTATTCACAATAATTGAAGATAAGAAATGGTGAATTGTATCCTTTGTGGAAGTGGAGATGGTGAGAACATCATGGACCAACATCAACCCAGGACGAAGGTTTGTTGGTTGCCCAGATATGGTGCGCATCATGTTATTTAGTGAGTAAGAACATGGTTTTGATTGCTTTTATTATGTTATTAACTATTATTGTTTAATCTTTTTAACAGGGATCAGATTGTCCTTTCCTTGATTGGGTGGATCCCCCAATGTGTGTTCTCGTCTGTTAACATAATACCCGGACTATTGAGATCAGCGAACAACCATCGAGGATAAATCCAAGGATTCAGGGAACAAAGAGCAAGGATGAAGAAGTGTCATATGTTTCTTGGGCTCTTTTTTGATGTCATTGTGTCAATCTCTTGACTTAAATAATATTTTAAGTTAGGTTCTTTAATGGGTGTCTAGTGTAAGTTAAGGTTATTTTGTGGTGTTTACGTTATTTTGTGGTGTTTAGTGGATGTTTTGTGGTTTCTATGAATGAATCAAATGAAGTTGTTGGTATTCTTTTTTGTGTTGAATGTATTGAACCAAACCATATGATGAATGTTACCCATTAGCAAATAATGATAGTCAATCAATTTAAAGTCAAAGACTTGTGTTCTTTGAGACACTGAATTACAAAAAAGTGACCCATTACCAGAAACTGGAATAGACTCATTACAAAAAAGTGACCCATTACACAGATTCTTGACACATTAACTACTAGTAAAAGTCAATTTGCATATTTAAGTGCAATAAAACCATTACCATTACCAGATACAAGCCAAATACAAAAGAAGTGTAATAGAACCATTACCATTACCATTACCAGATACAAGTCTAATAGAACCATTACCAACTACATCATACAAAATAGAACCATTACCAGATACAAGTCTAATCCTACTGAGACCATGTCCAAATACTGATAAGTAGTCATAATCCAAACACAAGAAACTGAAATAAGTATACATAAACAGAAATATCAACCAAGAACAACAACTTTCTTCCTTGGTGGGCCTTTCCTTTCCATCATCAACTACAACTCCTTTACCTTTATCAGCATCACTAGGTCTTCTTGCAGAGTTGTCATCTTCCCCAGAAGCACTTCTAGTTTTCCTCTTCTTACCACCTCCCTTTGACTTTGATTTTCTTGGTCCGTCAACTCCTTGAGTTGTGACCTCTTTCCACACTTGTCACATGTCACGGTCTTGAGTTTCCTTGTCACTTGCCATTCTTGGACATATGCACCACATCAACCTCACCCTAGACTTCCTCCTTTCCTTTCTTGGTCTTCCAACCGTGGTTGATGTTTTGTGCTAGCGAGTTGTTGGTACATTACTTAGGCCAAATCGGACCTCTGATTGGTTTGATCATGTATGAGTAAACCTTCTTCCATGTATCCATCCTATTAAATGGAAATGCATTAATAATCCTCTTGAATTGAGCAATGTAAATGAAGTAATTGTACAATCAAAAGAAGTTAAGTGCATTACATACCTATAACATGGATGTACTCATTCCTCTGGTAATCCTCTTGATTGATTGTTAAGTGCCATATTCAGTTAGTTGCTATGGCATGTTTACAAGGTATCCCATTAACTCCACTTTCTACAGGTACATGTCCTTTGCTCCACATTCACCACACACTAATCATTCCATGGACCACTTACCTCATAATAAATACCTCCTCCCCAGTAATCTGTATACTTATTTTCTTCATCAGAGTTCAACTTCAAAATCTTTGTAGCAGTAGGTGTGAGTGGACCATCACATCTTTCAATCATTTTATTCACATTAACTATTCTTTTCATTAGATATGACCTTGCAAACTCCAATGTTGAAATGATTGCCTTATCTCTACCATCAACAAGCTTTCCATTAAAAACTTCACACATATTGTTCACTAGTACATCTGTCTTAGCTCTCCCTATTAAAAATTCAAATTTAAGTTAAAGACTGTAAACCTAAATGCATACTTGAACCTATTTGCAGACTATTTGCAGACTTGAACCTATTTGCAGACTATTTGCAGACTTGAACTAAATAAGTTAGAAGCGATCGAGGCTATACGAAATGGTTGTTTCAGTCTGAGGTGGAATCTTCAATAACCACTCATAGCGGGCTTGCTAAATGCTTTGAACTCATCCATTGCAAGTTGAAACTCGGAAATGTTGTTGTTGTGGCACATTTCCATAACAGTCTTTGTAAGTACCACTCCATTGTAGCTTCATATTTTCATGAATGTGCTTGACACAAAATCTGTGCTCAGTACAAGGAAACAACTTTGCAAGTCAGGGAATAAGACCCTACCACAAATAATCAGACATATGTTACAAACAGATAATTTACATCACATAAAAAGCATTAAATGTGAAAAGAGAATCATACCTTCGTCGTCACTAACAAATGTGAAATTGGAATTTCTATAAAGGTCCAAGTCATCTCCCAATTATGAAAGAAACCATGTCCAAGAATCTATGTTTTCAGTCTCCACAATCCCATATGCCAAAGGATAGATCCCATTATTTGAGTCAACACTTACAGTGATGCGTAATTGACGGGAATGGACCCTTCATGAATGTCCCATCTAGTCCAAGTATTTCTCTCAATACAGCCTTGAATCCTTTTTTTAAAGGCCCTTAGCACACATATATTCTTTTAAAAACCCTTGTTGGACATGTATGATCGCCTCAGCGAACACGAATCTTCACGGTTGTGTTTGGATTGGCTTCCATCAACTCTAATGCATAACTTCTGAGCATCTTATATTGATGAGTATAATCACCTCTAACTTTCTTTCCTCTCGACTTTGCTCTGAATGCTTTTTGTTCTGAAACAGCTAACTCATGCTTCCTTTGAAATTTCTCTTGCACGGCTCGACGGGTATACTAGGGTTTGATTGGAGTTGTTCAACAAGTTCTTTAGCAAACCATTTTGATGTGGCATACAAATTGCTACGGATTGTAAGCACTTATGAATAGATCTATGAGTTTTGACCGCCATGTATCACTGTTTTAATTTTGGATACTAGCAACACCTGGGACATTTATTGGCATCATCCTTTTTCCTATTTTTAGGTTTTCCACCATTTATTATTCTCTCTTTTGTCTTTTTTGATGGGCTAGTGTATTGAACCCCAACAGCCTCACAAACCTTTCCCTTGGTCCACTTGAATTTTGACCCACATGCATTAACTAAATCAGACCCATTATCAGGCCTATTATCAAGCCCATTACCAGACCTAGCTTCACATGTGGGTAAAGTTGGTATAATACCCCTGCACACAACCCTCACTCTTTCCTTATCATTTTTTTTCATCCTAAGTTCCTCCTTGTTTCAATTGAATGCTCCTTAACTAGGTCTTTTACTTGTTCCCTGTTTCCAAAGTTCATCCCACATAAAAGTATGTCTTGTACACGGGTAAGCATGTGCATGTTTCCTAATCGTTTCAACTTCCTTTTCTCAACCTATCAAGTTCATTTTCCTCATCTGAAGCACTCTCAAAATAATCATTATCCATAACTTCTATATCCTTTTGTGCTTCTTCATTATCAGATATTTCATCTCTATTCCTACATCCCATAAACTCAACAGTTTCATCAATGTTGCAACGGAAGTCTTCCATGTCAACATCAACCTCTGACACATAGTTTTCTTCATCCATAATGTAATCACTATCCTGGCTATCATCATCACTAGAATCTGAGTCCTGATTCCCTTCACTATCCTCACTAGAAACACAGGTTTCATTCCCTACATCACTAGGATCCCCGTTATCCCCATCATCCATATTATCAACATCTAAAGTAACATTTTCCATAGTATTTAGATCTAAATCAACATTTTCAGGTCCATGTTTTAATATATCATCTAAGTCAGCAAAAGGATCAAAGTTTAGGTCTTGTGAAGCTTCATAAGGGTCATAATAAGAATAAAAATCATTCACAAACTTACTATCTCCCTGACTAGGTACAACCTTAGCAGCACTGCTTTGTGTACCTACATCTTTAGTGACACCACAACCTTGACCTACATCTTTAGTGACACCACTACCTTGACCTACATTGACACTACTTTGTGTACCTACATTGACACTACTTTGTGTACCTACATTGCCTGCATTCTTATCTCTAATGCATTTCCTAACAACTGGTGTAATACCTGCTTTGGACAAACTTGGTTCATCTAACTCTTCTATCAAAACCCTTTGTTTTTCATTGCTGAAGTAAAATAAAGGTCATGATTTGTTCTTTCATGCTCAACATATATTTCAATTTCTTCAACATATTTTGCCAAAAAAAGAACATCTTGGTCACTGGCTAAAGGTTGTAGGCCACTATCTAAATCACCACCAGGTTTTAGAAAATGATAAAACATTATTTTATGGCCATCATTACCTAAGTCTTCTACAATGTCATCCATCTCATGCACGAGAAAACTCATCGAGTCTAACTCATCTACAATCTTTGAAAAGCCATTCATGTACCTCCTACCATGTGCTACAGTGACAGAGCCTCCATAATGCACCCTTATTGAAAACGCAGTACGTACACTAGCTGAAAAAAAATTATGATTAAGGTTTATTCAATTTTGGATCAAATTCACCATTTTAGACCCAACCAAAACAGAGTATCAGTTAGAAGACTTTGGATAAACAAAAAATTGCAAAAAATAAGAAAACTTGCCATAAGCTACATTTGGATCAAACTCAACGTGTGATTCTCGTATAACATACCCCATCGGTACAACCATTTTTGTGTTTTTCAATCTTGCAGGATTATGGAGATGGTTTATGATTCGATTGAGGAGTGTTGGTGTGTGTTTTTGAGTTTCTGGGGGTATGTGAATGAAATGAAAGGGTAGATGAAATAATTAATTGAGGGTGTGGTGTGGGTGGGAAAAGACAAATATGCCCTCGACTTAAATAGGCTTAACGCCCGTTACTCACGCCATTTAGGGTGAGGGACCAACGCTGAGTAACGTTTCGCAGTTAAGGACTAACGGTGCAATTTTTTTGGTCAAAGGACGATCCTTGATGGGCCATTATCTTAATATAAATTTTCTTTGACATTTTGTCCTATCTTACTATCTTATACCTAGGTTCTACACTTCTACTTGCCTCCTTCTTCTTCAACTTTCATGCCTGCTAAAAAGTTGCAGACCTTTTTTCTTTCACACAGTGGTGATCTAGATTTAGGTATGCACTTAAAATTTTACTGCATCTTGGAGGGTATGTACTTTTCAATTTTCAGTGTAATGGATAGTTACTTTTGAAAATAACCAAAATTTTTTACACTACTTCAAATTTATACAGGGTAGGCACGTGCATACCCTGTGTACAATGTAAATCCGCCCCTGCATTACACTAAAATGATTTAACATGTTTGTCTAGAAACATATATAGCAGGCAAGACTCGTTCAGATGATATATTTCTTTGCTTGTGGCATTAAATTCGAATTCATTAACGATTTCCTGCCCTTATAGCCATTTTTGTCCCGGTAAGTCCACTTGAAGCTACATGCATATACAAGTGATAGTCGTCCTATTCATCTCTTGCTTTTAACTTTAGGTAACGAATCAACGTTTCTTTGTTCAACAGTTGAAGCAACTGCCACAGACTTCGATTAAACTAGAATAGAAACCAGACTTTTAACAACCTTTTTGTTCACGTTGATGGGCCGCACAGGTCGTCGGCACAACAGGCGACTAAAAAATGTCGACGACACAATGTCGTCGGAATTTTACACTAAACGACAAAAAAACTCGCTTGACCAAGACTCCGTTGCGTTGAATTTTTATGAAAAATAATGCCGATGCCCTGTCCTTGGCATGATAATGGTCAAATTTGACTTTGCGAATAGTTGGGCGGGAGTTAACCCCGCCAATTGGTACCGACGCCCCAACGTCGGTATTATATTAAACAAAAAAATTACCCCGCTTAGCGTTTGATTAGCGTTAATAATTGTAATTAGTCTTTTAATCCCGACGACAGGGCGTCGGGATCAATTTATGCCAAATTTGGGTCCCCCGCGTGTAAATAACAGAGAATAATTGGGCGGGAATTTTTCCCACTAGTTTGTTACCGCCGACGTGTCGTTGGTATTGTTTTTCGCTTTATTGCAACTTTATCCTGCCAATTTTTTACTTATAAATAACCAATCATCCTTAATACAACAAAACGCGCACACATAACACAATCGTCAATTCTCGTAAAACACAAAACGCACACATAACAATGGTACGGTTACACACCGAAAGAAGAGTGGTCAAAGGTTTTAATACATATGGCGATGAAATTATCGACGAATAAGGTTCTTATAAGAATATTAGCCCGTGGATGAGGGATGTTATTCCGAAATGTTGAGGGAAAAGCCATACTACAGACACTATTTGGCCGAATCTGATGGAGAAAGAATAGAGGCAAAAGCCGATGAACTGGCAATGAGGATAACAAATCTTGAAGCTTTGTTTGAAAATTTCATCAAGCAAAAGAATGCAAGGGAGGGAAAAGGTGGTGCAGCTTCTAGCAAAGCAGGTTCTAGCAAAGTGGGAAAAGGAGGTTCAAGTTCTAGAAAAGGGAAAAGTCGATGAACTGTGATGTTTGTTATGGTCTATGTCGTGCGTTTTTTTTGCTTGTCGAGTTGTTCTTTTTGAGTTATTTCGTTTGCTTGTCGAGTTGTTTCGTTTAAGTTGTTTCATTTGCTTGTCTAGTAGTTTCGCTTGAGTCTGTATGAAATGTATGTGGTTGAGAACTCTTACGTGTTGAATAAAAGGTTTGCCTTCGTGTTTGTTAATTGTGATATTGTTCGTTCAATTATATGTAATTTAGTGTTGGAAAATTACATATTTGATTACATATTTGAAATACCCTGTTGTTTAAAGGGGTGTTTGGAAATGTATGTGGTTGAGTTGTTTCGTTTTCTTGTCAAGTTGTTTCGTTTGATCTGTTTCATTTGCTTTGATGTATAAAAATCTTAGGGTGTGGTTCGACCCACCAAGAGACGGGTGTCTGTCAAGTCGTCGATAACAACAACATTTTATTAAACAACAACAATAACACAACAAACAATAAACAACAACAACAACAACAACAAAAACAACACAACTACATAAGAAGATTTTCCATGTCTTGTCGGGTTGACCCGATAACATAAATAACATAAATTACAAAGTATGATGAGTTGCTCACCATTGTTTTTGGCTGACAAACTAGGCCCACTCCCAAAACTAATTATTTTTTTTGTTTTGTGAGTGTGTGTGAGATATTTAGTGGGGTATATTTTTATAATGTAGGTATTTTAATGAAAGATTAGGGAAGATGACGAAAACATATGTATGATGAGAGGGAGTGAGGGGAAGTGAGAGGATATATCTTTAGCATAATGTGTCAAAGATAGAAAACAAAGAAAAGCAATGAACTTTTACAAACAAATACAGTAGTTGCCATGCTGGCAATCCCATCCAAATACACTCTAATCTCCACCATTCACCAAAACCTTCACTCTCCATTTTTTGTTTATTTCACTCTCACTTCAAAGCAACTATCATTTATCAATATTTATTAATCTTTATACATATTAGTGTTACATACATCGAGATGGTGATTAGAACTATGGACTAATTGGGTTTTGCCAATTATATTAATTGGAGGTTACTAAGGTGAAACTTTGAACTTAGGGGTCGTTGTTCAAGCTTATTTTGGGCTTATGAGCTTATTTGGTTCGGCTTATATCTCATAAGCTCATCTTTATCCGCTTTTTTCTAGCTTATGAGCTTATCTTCCATCCTTAACTCATAATTAGCACACAAGTCTAAAAATAAGATGTAAAATATGGGCGTATGAGATATAAGCATAGTCAAATAAAACAAACAAATAATGTAGCTTTTGGATTTTGTTTATTTGAAATACACGCGTTTTGGTTTTACGTTATTTTACACAACTGTGTTACCAAACATAGCCTTACTATATATAATATAATGCTTATTGTTTGTCAACTAGACGCGTTCATTTTTTAGATTTTGTTTAAACGCTTCTACTTAAAATGCTAATAAAAGACGCATTGAGGTTTTATATTGTTTTACACTTTTATAAAACAAACAATTACTTGCTGCTAGTTTTTTCAAACATAGCCTAAGTGTAAAGGTTTTTGTTTGTTGTTAGGTGTTCACGTGTTTCATTTTGGTGATAAATGGATCCAATGGATATTATTAAGATGATGGGCACGTTGGAGCCGGAGGAGATTGGTGTTGGTGGATTGCAGTTGCTGGGGAAAGATCGAGTCTTCTTCGCACCGTCCGACTGAGAGGAAATCATTATCAGGTGAGGACTTATGTTTATTACATTAAGATGATGTATTTGCCTTTTTCTGGACTAATATGTGTTATAGTAATATGATCGTATGGGATTTAGGGTGTGTTTGGGTAAGGTTATTTAAAGTAGCTTAATAGGTTATTGGGTTCTTAAAAAGCTGTTAAGGTTGCAAATCTCGCTAGGCGGCAGCGAGTAAGTGGCCTAAGTGGTATTGGAATTTTTATGTACAATTTTTGAAATTATATGTATGATATGTTTATTGGACCATCATAGAACCAAAAAGTATGTTTGGTAACGTTAACACAATTGTCTAAACACTTCAAACCAAGTTTTGTGAGCTAAAGTTCGATCCATTAAATTCGGTCCATAAACACAAACCCTAACCATTAAATTCAATCCATTATCCATAAACACAAACCCTAACGATTCAAATAGATTCGGTTCTGTGAGCTGAAGTTGCTGATTTTGTGATGCTCTCATGTATACTTTTGAATTGAATTAATTGATTTTTGTGTTTGCTTCAATTAGGTGTTAGTTATGGAGATTTTTGATATTATAGTGCAATAGAGGTGAATTAGGTGTGTCACGTGCGGCTATGGTTTGAAGCTCGGGTTTAGGTCGTGCACGAAAGGTGTTTGATGAAATGTCCATTAGAGAATTAGGTTGTGCACGAAAGGTGTTTGGCGAAAGGTGAATTAGGTGTGTTACGCAACATTCATATATTTTTACTTACCTTATCTTTTATTAAAGCCATTATTGATTGTTTAGGTGCATAACCATTAACTTTTCCGGGGCTGATTGACCTTAAATACAATTTTTTTCAAGTTGGTAAGAACTTAAAATTTTTTATGGATCTAATAGTTAACTAGAGTTGAGATCAATATAGATCTCATATTTATCATATATCCAATAAATCAATCTTATCCATCTATTTTGTTTATCAAAATTAATAAATAAAAAAAATCCACATTTTTTTTTTTTTTTTTTTTTTAAATAACATATCTTGCAAACGGTAAATCTTCAAACTATAAAAAGTACACCATCCATCATTAAGCATTTGTTGCTTAGTCCAAGGTGTGGCCCACAATTGACATCGTATGTCATGTAGAAGTACATATTTGCATCTTGTTTGTATAGATATACAATCATCTCCTCCTACACTCACATACCTCATGTATCATAATCTAGAAGCAGCTAATTTTAGTCTTATTTGAATACACTTGTGCAAATTTTGACCATGTTGACTTGTTTGACACGTTTATTTTATAACCAATTATTTATGATTTGACCCGTTTGAAATACAATATAACTTAAAATCCGAGGGAAAAAAAAAGAAAAAAAAAACTTTGAGAGATTAAAGACACAAAAGTTCTTATTACATCATCGCGCAATAAGTTGATGAAATAAGGCATCCTAAATTCAAACATAAAATCCATTATTAAGCTTGAAACAAAATAAAGATTAAACCTTTCTTCCTTTTATCTAAAAAACTGTAATCTTAGATCAACAAACCCACGGCATGTCATACTGATTTTATCAATTTGTGTCATAGATTCACCAAAACTAAAGTTTAGGTTTGATTTTCAAGAACCCCAATTTCAGCTCTCTTCAATAACCAGAACATGATATATTGAAGTTAACGAGAAAGAGAGGAATGAGCAGAAGAATGTTATTCTTAATTGATTTTGTATCAAAATACAATGGGGAATAAATAGGAAAGGACTAACAAACATCCCGTGAATAACTCCTCCAAATATGGAAAGGATAGCAACTAAAAATATATAAAGATATATTAAATCCTATATTCCCCCTCAAGATTAGCATGTAAATTGGTAATGCTAATTTTGCCGCAGAAAAGCTGAAGTTGTTGTGCGTTAGACCCTTGGTTAACAAATCCGCTATCTGCATTTTGCTACTGATGTGCATGGGAACGATCTCCTTGGACTCAACGCGTTCACGAACAAAGTAGCAGTCCATCTCTACATATTTGGTTATGTTAATACAAATAAGCCGTAAAAACGTTTATTTATATTTTACGATCTTCTAATGTTTTGTCGATAACAAACGTAAAATCATTTTAACGAAACAAATAAAATACGTTAACTGTTTGAGCCAATAGTTTTCTAACACACTTAACGTTTTCACATAAAACACTAAAACAAGTATAAGTAATTTTATGATTTAGTAATACATATGTACAACAACTAGTGTTTACATATTGGTCAAACATACACATAACTAGTGTATACTAAAATGGGTAAAAACTACAAATGGTATTGACCCATAACCCATGGTATTATCCAAACCACTTGACTAGGTACATTGCACCCATGAGATACATTGTATCTAGTAAAAGACCCATGGATCAACCCATAACCCATGACCCATGACCCATAACCAAAATACCCATGGGTAAAGAGGAGCGTCCCACGGATCCCTAGCTTTACGCTAGACGGATCCCTTGTGGGAGGATCCGTGGGATCCGGGGAACAGTAAGCTTTCTCCTCTATAAATAGTGAGCCATTTCTTCCTTTTGCCTTGCCACTCTCACACATACTTTCCCCAAGTATTGTACCTCTCTAACCACTGATCCTAAGGAATCTTTCTATGTAGTTTGTCTTTTGTTTTTGTGTGATTCTCTAGGTTCCTCTTAAAGGCGAGATCACCACTTCTTAAAGTCGAGCAAGCTCAAGTCCATGAGTTGCCATGCTTTGTCATCATCAAGACAACTGAGGTTCTCTTATTGATAGTTCTTTCTTCCTCCGTAGATGTGTTGTGTTGAAGGCATTAGTGAAGGATGCCGAAAGAGTCAAGATGAAAGCATTAGTGAAAGGTGATTAACGTCCGTGTCAAAAGCATTAGTGAAGAATGCTAAAGGTGTCAAGATGAAGGCATTAGTGAAAGGTGCCAAGCATTGTGTCAAAGGCATTGGTGAAGAATGCCTAAGAATCAATCAAGTGGCATTAGTGAAGAATGCCTAGGTCGTATAATCGATGAGGTGCGTCGTTATACATATAGTATTAGCTTATTTTCAAGGATGGTGATATCCTTGATGGTGTTGTAATAAGGAGTGGATTTCCTTGGGATTGGGTATTGTGTTGTGTTGGGTAGTAGTTCCTCCATAGTAATGGAACTAGGTACTTATCCTAGTACCTAACAAGGGTAGGCGACGTTGTGATAGGTGTGGTTCACCTTGGAGTGAAAGAACCCGGTGGTTAGCCTAGTACCGGAAAAAGAGTAGACGACGTTGTGAAGGCTTCTCCGCCATAAGGAGTTTGTGTCGTGTAGTGATTCTGAAACTCGGTAGGTGACTCGGGGAGTGGAGTAGGGCAAGGAAGGTGTCCTTGTAGCCGAACCACTATAAATACTTGTGTCGTGGTGATATGCTTCTTACTCTTTATCTTTCATTACACTTTTATATATCTATCTATCAACGTCCAACATACACATCAAAATAGATTGACATAATTCGATCTAAATATTTAAAAGGAAGTTTTAAATTGGTAAAACTATTCAACCCCCTCTTTTAGTTTTCCACAATTGGCATCAGAGCTTCGTTACCAAGTTTCTTAGAGTATATTGTACTTTAAAAAGTTGATACGATCCGTGTATGTTTGAAAACTACAAAGAAGGAAATATTTCAAAACATTTTTTTTCTCTTTCATGTTGGACACTGATAGATCATTCTAACTTATTTTGTTTCAAGAAATCTTCATGCTAGGATCTCCTCAAAACCTTCATTTCTATTCAAAGAATAAATGAAGTCAAAACTTCGAGAAAGGATCTAAAAGTAATCACAACCTACTTACTCTAAGTACAAAGGATTACTTTAAGAACTCATGAAGTATTTTTAGTATTATGTCTTCATAAACCAAACCAAGAAGCATAAAGGTATGTTTACTTTTTTATTAGCTAGCTTACATGATTATGTTGATATCATAATTCTTGTTTGTTTAATAAACTGCTAGTCTCTTGAAAAAGTCTCTCTTTCGTCACTTTCCCGACTTACTCATCATCGGGAATATATTCCTTTTGATTTCGTCAAACTAACGCCGTCGTCACAAATGGATCCTTGATAAATTAACTTATCAAATCCGTCAACAAAACATCCTTTTATTTGAAACCTTTAAACTAATTTTGTTTCGTAAGCTAGTTTATAGCCTACTACAAAATTAAAGCCAAACAACCCTTTTTCTATCTATAGGGCGGATCCCTCTAGTTGTACTAGTCGGATCCCAAATACAAGGGATCCGGGAACCGTGAAACGAAACCAGCTATACGCATTCAAAAATCATCACGATCATTTTCCCTCACCACATAACACAAAAATGACTCACCGATTTCATCCTCATTGGACCTCATACCCTCAAGAATTCATCTCTAGAGCACCATTGTAAGTAATTACACTAACTTGTTCCAATTTCCATCATCCTCATCCTAGGGTTTATGTTTACACAATTTCTAATCAATTAATTCAATTAGGGTTTTAAAATTAATCATTAAAAAGGGATTTTAACACAATTAGGATTACACTTTGTTCACAACATTGTTAATACAAATCAAAACCATAAACCCATCTCAACTAATTTTACCTAATTAGAATATTTTTGTTTCTAGGACCAACCATGCCTAAAGCTACTCAACAAGACCACCATGATACCGTCCATTACCTCACCCATTACTATCGAAAAGAAGGGCTATCAAAAACGATCATAAAGTCTTCAAAAGACTTGAAAAACGACTTATTCACGAAGTTCGTGTAGTCAAGGAATGTTTCCTTGAAGATACCGACACTCGTCAAGTTTTCTCGGCAATCAACTTTGATTGTCTTCTTGACCTTGATGAACAAATTTGCGGTTTTTCATCTTTGAATTCTAAAAGCATTAGGATAATTGAAACACCGATGATAGCATTTCAATCGCCTTCATCATCAATAAACGAAACTTCATTCTACCTCTCAACACATTTGCTCAAATTCTTCGCATTTCTTGTGAAGGAATTTGTATGTATTCTCAAGATTGGGCAATTGCCGCTCAAAACCTTGCACTTGATTCTAAACCTATCTACAATACTCCTCTTGATGATCCCTCAACCATTCGAGATACTATCTTCAAAGTTAGGACCGACCAATCCCGTTACAACCGAAACAAAAAGCTCATTCACCGTGATCCTTTTCAAATGGAACTTTTCGAAATGCATCCCATGTTTAGAAAAGGGGAAGAAATCCTTAGGGAAAACTTCATTAGCCTAGTTGGTAACAAGGATCATCCAAATGCATATCTTGTGCAAATGATCTATTGTCTTATCCGCCAAAAGCCATGTCATTAGCCTATTACATGGTGAGGAGAATGGACGAGGTATTCAAAGCTTCCAACATGGTACTTCCATATGGTATGCTCCTAACACGACTTTGTAAGTATGTTAGTGCATTGCAACCATCTCCTATCAACGATGATCATTTCTTTGCCGATCACGTAATGGTACCTCTTACCAAACAAACTTCTAAATGGTTCATGGTCAATGGAAAGAAACCTAAAGCTCTCTCGGACTCCTTGGAAGGAGAAGAAGAAGAAGATGAAGAAGAAGAAGAAGATGTCGACCCCATAGCTAACATTGAATTGGAACCCTTTGATTACTATGAACAACTTCCAACCATTCCAAACGAGACCGCAGAATTCAAACAATTAAGGGGTATGATTCAAAATCTAGCTTATCACCTCACAAAGTCGGGAAAGAGGAAAAGAAAGAATTGACAAAAGAGACTATAGGATTATGTTTGTTTCTTAAACACTTGTCTTGTGTATGGATGATTATGTTTTAGCACTCTTGTTTGCATTAACTTGGATATTGCTATTTCTACCACTTTCTATGAGATGTTTTATGTGATGACATGCTTGTATTTATGTTTAGTTTAATGGCTTATTAGTATGCAAAATCTGCACATGATTCTGTGATGGTTCTGATCTGCAGATGCCGGATCCCTAGGATTAGCCTAGACGGATCCCTCCATTGAGGGAACCGTGGGATCCGTGACAATAGATCAGCAATACAACATCCCATACATCAATATAGTTTACTATATTACCTCACACTAGCTAAACATAAGATCTTAAAACTCAACTAAGTCTCCTTCAAGGATGAGAAAGCCTTAAACTCACTCATAGCTTACATAAGATCTTATTCAAAATGCCTTTTGATTTATCAAATCATCAAAACTCACCATATTTCCGCTTCAATACTCACAAATTGTTTTTCATTTTTCAAAACACTTAGGTGGACATATTGAACAATTTTAGGAAATTGTTTCAAGTCATCTTTATCTCAAAATGGGTCAAAAATTAGTTTTTCAATTTTTTTGATTTTTGAGGATTTTTCAAACTCCATCTCAAGCTAAAATCTGATCTCTAAGATCATTTATTATGACTTGACACCACCAAAACTCTTAGTGTTATCCTTGAACATCCATTGGTAGTCATTTACTCCCATTTTCTTTCCATAAAAAGCAATCATTTGCTATATCATTCATTACTCTTGATCATTCAAGTACACCCTCATTTTAGATAGTTAGGAGGACTGAAACACTCAAGATGGTATAGGTTTTAGCTCTTAGAAACTTCATTTCTAACCTTTCATAGCTGCTGAGAGCCGGATCCCTAGGATTAGCCTAGCCGGATCCCTCAAATGAGGGAACCGTGGGATCCGGGTGCCAGATTATGTCAACTCTAGCCAAAACATTCATTTCAAGCTCATCTTGCTTACTTGAACACTCCACCTCATCTTTATTAAGTTCCTAGATCAGTGAAACTCTGAACTTCAATCTTGTGCATGTCAATCATCACATTTCTAAGAATCTTAGTGGCTTAAGTCTTAAATGCACTTGCCAAACTCTTCCTTTTATAAGTCATATTGTTAGAACACCTTAGTCATCAAACTCAACATAATTCTCAGCAATTACAAACATCTTCTTTAGTCATTTCATCATAAGAAAAGCTCCTAGTGCTAACTCATCCACCCAAGAACCACCCAAGAAACTTGCTAGGCTCATACACGAAGTTTCCTCAACCGAATCATCTCCGGTTAAGTCCACAAATGCTAGGATTTCCCCTCACCAAAGAAACCAATCAAACTAATTCCCAAGAGGATTGTTCCCACAAGGATATCATCACCAAATTCTACTAAACCAAACATACCCTTTTCAACCCAACCAACATCATCGGTGCCTAGATCTACATCATTTAACGCCTCCCAATCATCCCCAAATTCTCACAACTTAGAGGACTACCCCTTGGCCATCTCATTTTCCACCACTACCAACAAATTCACTTGATAAGGTTGTGTAACAAAACCAAAGTGTTGAATCAACACTTGCACCAATATCAAATTCTCCAATTCCCCCCAATAGTCCATTTTGGATTATGAGGAGACATCAAAGTCAACCACCCGACCACATGGAAGTTGACACTTCTTTACCTCCACCTTCAAACATTGTTGAGCCTCCACTTAATGAACCTCCACCAATTCCTCCTTTATTTGAGGATCCTCAACCCACTTCACTTGAACCTCCATTTCAAGAAGCTCAAAACCATGACAAGGATTGCTATCATTGTCAACATGTTGAAAGGTTGATACATGAACTACGTGAAGAGCAACGTTTCATGTTTTATCACCTCCTCGAACGTTTCAAAGAGGTCAACAAACCTAAACAACCATGAGCCTAAAGCGGTATCCTAGTCTTAAGCTCAACTTAGAACGTCTAGGAATCCCATTTTATCCTAAAGAACGTGGTTACTTCTTAAGTTTAGGTCACTCGTTAGTATTTGCAGAATATGTATGGCTAGATCATTCTCTTAGTTTTAGAGATTTGTTTGGTTATCTCTTTGTTTTATTGAATGATATCTTATGTGCCACATTGCTTTGAGTGTATTATTTATACATATCTCACTCTCATATTTAGCATTGTTTGGAATATCACAAGTCTTTGAAAACTGTCACAGACAGACGGATCCCTTGAAAAAGCCTAGACAAATCCCTCCAAGGAGGGAACCGCGGGATCGTGCAACAGAAATAAAATTCCCTACTAACATTCTTATTTGCATGAAATTATGCACTATACTCTTGTTTTCTAACTTTTATTTTGTAGACTTTCAAAATACACATGAAGATTTTGACACCATAAAGCTAGGGGGAGCTTTGTGTCAAACCATACATTGCAAATCCATTTGCAACTTAATCCTTATTTGGATTACTCTTCATGACACCCCATTGCATGGGTGCAATCTTCAAGGGGGAGTATTTTCGTCACAAGGATGAACCATTTGCAAACATAATTGAAATACATTAGCTTACTTATTTTTTACTTGACTCCCTCACAAAGGGATGGACTCGTCAAGGGGGAGTTAAGACGAGAACCATTCCCGTCAGTTGCTCTCTTTACATCTGTGTTTCTTTCATTTGTAAAACTCAATTCAAACTTTTACAATTTTAGTTTTAGTTTAAAATAATTTTATGTTTTGTCATCAACAAAAAGAGGGAGATTGTTAATACAAATAAGCCGTAAAAACTTTTATTTATATTTTACGATATTCTAATGTTTTGTCGATAACAAACGTAAAATCATTTTAACGAAACAAATAAAATATGTAAACTGTTTGAGCCAATAGTTTTCTAACACACTTAACGTTTTCACATAAAACACTAAAACAAGTATAAGTAATTTTATGATTTAGTAATACATATGTACAATAACTTGTGTTTACATATTGGGCAAACATACACATAACTAGTGTATACTAAAATGGGTAAAAACTACAAATGGTATTGACCCATAACCCATGGTATTATCCAAACCACTTGACTAGGTACATTGCACCCATGAGATACATTGTATCTAGTAAAAGACCCATGGATCAACCTATGACCCATGACCCATAACCAAAATACCCGGGGGTAAAGAGGCGTCCCACGGATCCCTAGCTTAGCTAGGCGGATCCCTGTGTGTGAGATCCGTGGGATCCAGAACATAAGCTTTCTCCTCTATAAATAGTGAGCCATTTCTTCCTTTTGGCTTGCCACTCTCACACATACTTTCCCCAAGTATTGTACCTCTCTAACCACTGATCCTAAGGGATCTTTCTATGTAGTTTGTCTTTTGTTTTTGTGTGATTCTCTAGGTTCCTCTTAAAAGCAAGATCACCACTTCTTAAAGTCGAGCAAGCTCAAGTCCATGAGTTGCCATGCTTTGTCATCATCAAGACAACTGAGGTTCTCTTGTTGATAGTTCTTTCTTCCTCCGTAGATGTGTTGTGTTGAAGGCATTAGTGAAGGATGCCGAAAGAGTCAAGACGGAAGCATTAGTGAAAGGTGCTTAACGTCCGTGTCAAAAGCATTAGTGAAGAATGCTAAAGGTGTCAAGACGAAGGCATTAGTGAAAGGTGCTAAGCGTTGTGTCAAAGGCATTGGTGAAGAATGCCTAAGAATCAAATCAAGTGGCATTAGTGAAGAATGCCTAGGTCGCATAATCGATGAGGTGCATCGTTATACATATAGTATTAGCTTATTTTCAAGGATGGTGATATCCTTGATGGTTTTGTAATAAGGAGTGGATCTCTTTGGGATTGGGTGTTGTGTTGTGTTGGGTAGTAGTTCCTCCATAGTAATGGAACTAGGTACTTAGCCTAGTACCTAATAAAGGGTAGGCGACGTTGTGATAGGTGTGGTTCACCTTGGTGAAAAGAACCCGGTGGTTAGCCTAGTACCAGAAAAAGAGTTGGCGACGTTGTGAAGGCTTCTCCGCCATAAGGAGATTGGTGTCGTGTAGTGATTACGAACTCTCGAGTAGGTGACTCGGGGAGTGGAGTAGGGCAAGGAAGGTGTCCGTGTAGCCGAACCACTATAAATACTTGTGTCGTGGTGATGTGCTTCTTACTCTTTATCTTTCATTATACTTTTATATATCTATATATCAATGTCCAACATACACATCAAAATAGATTGACATAAGTCGATCTAAATATTTAAAAGGAAGTTTTAAATTGGTAAAACTATTCAACCCCCCTTCTAGTTTTCCACAGGTTCTTTCGTGAAAAACTGGATTGTTTGCAATGTGACGAGCCGCTTGATTGTCACAAAATAGAGGTGTAGGTGATGAGGTGTCAACTCTTAATTCGCCAAGTAATACTTGAACCCAAAGAACTTCACTCCACGGTGGGCGCCATAGCTCTATATTACGCTTCTGAGGTTCAGGATACAATAGGCTGTTTCTTACTTCTCGGAGGGCGTCCGCCTTGTAAGAGAAGTTACCAGATGCGTGAGCGTCTCGTATAGGAACATCCTAACCGGTCAGCGTCACAATAAGCTTTTAATGTAAGGTCTCGTCGGGGAAAGGAGAATGCCTTGACTCGGTGTGGCCTTTAAGTATCGAAGAACACGGTTTGCTGCCTCCAAATGATTGTTTCTTGGATCAGCCCAAGTGGCTCAAGACATTGACCAGTAGGTGATGTCACGGTCGTGTGGCTTGAAGGTAGAGGCGGCCGACCGATCAAGCGGCGATCTTGACTTGCATCGACGGTTGCTTCAACTTCACCTTTGTCGACTTTAAACCTTGTTCAATAGGGAAGGAATTCGGTTTGCAACCCAACTTTCCGTAGTCCTTTAAGATATCTAGCGTGTACTTTTCGTTGGCTAAGAACAAGGCCATCATTAGTTTTGGCTACTTCTATCCCAAGAAAGTATTTTAAAGGACCAAGGTCTTTGACACTAAACTCTTTGTCAAGTTTTTCTTTGATTTCTTGAATTTTGTTGAGGCAATTTCCTAATAATGGCGTCATCTACATATATCAGGGCAATCACCGTTGTATTTGCGGTCTCATACATGAACAAGGAGTGATCTGCTTTGGATTGTTTGAAATTTAAGCTTAGAAGAAAAGTGGTGAACTTATAATACCAATTCGTGAAGCACCTTTTAGCCCATATAAGGATTTTATTAGACGACAAACTCGAGTTTCGCCTTCTTTAGAAAAGCCTTGAGGAATTTTCATGTAAACTTCCTCATTTAGATCCCCGTGCAAAAAGGCGTTGTTCACGTCAAGTTGATGGATGATCCAGTCTCTTTTTACAGCCACCGCTAATAAAGTTCGAACCGTAACTAATTTGGCCACCGGTGCGAACGTATCGTGATAATCCACTCCTTCCATTTGAGTAAAACCTTTAGCTACTAAACGCGCTTTGTATCTTTCGATTTCACCATTCGGTTTGAATTTGATTTTATAAACCCATTTCGAGTCTATAGTTCTTTTGCCTTTAGGTAACTCTTCCAAAGTCCAAGTTCCATTCTTCTCTAATGCTTTAATTTCCTTTTTCATAGCTTCACGCCAACGGAAATTTTGAGCTGCTTGTTTGAAACACTTGGGCTCATCGTTATCATTGATGGCCGACAGAAAAGCTTTATGCTTAGTGAAAAAATTATCATAAGAAACGAAATTAGAAATTGGGTGGCATGCCATAGAGGTAACTTGATTGGATGTTGATGCTGGGTGTTTGACCGAAGGGGGGACTTGTACCATGAAATCTTTAAATCTCGATGGCTGGACTCTTGTTCGAGTGGGTCTTGCTTCAGATTGGGCTTCTGCTCCTTCATTTGGTTCATTTGTTTCAAACTCTTCATTACTTGGTTGTTCTTCATCATTCATTTGGCCCACTTCGTGCTCAACGTGATTTTCATGTGGGGTATTTAGCTCACTGTTTTGGTCATGATGCACTTGAGTGTTTTCCTCCATGGTGTTTTGCCTTTTTCTTTGTGTCAAATCTTGTTCATCATGACAGTGACACTCGTGATGCACCATCGGTTCTCCAACTTCATTCTCACTGCTTTCTTGGACATTTTTGAAAGGAAAATTTTCTTCATGGAAATTGACATTCCTGCTGAGTATTATTTTTCTGGTTTCAAGATCAAAAATTTTGTAGCCTTTAGTTCCAGGAGGATATCCAAGAAATACCCCTGGCTTCCCCTATCTTCGAACTTGTCCCCCTTTGTGTCGGTATTTTTAAAATAAACGAGGCAACCAAAAACCTTTAAGAGACTGCAATCTGGTTCTTTGTTCCAGATTTATTCGAAAGGGGTTTTATTTTTGATGACTTTGGATGGGAGACGGTTGATCACATAGGCTGCGGTTAATATGCATTCTCCCCAAAATCTTTTAGGAAGATTTGCACCGATTCTTAAAGCGCGGGCAGTCTCGAAAAGGTGCCTATGTTTCCTCTCAACCACCCCATTTTGTTGGGGTGTATGGGGACATGTAGTCTCTAGCAAAACTCCCTTTTCAACGTAAAATTCAAGCATCTTAGCTGATGTGAATTCCCCACCATTATCACACCTAATTCTTTTGATTTCTTTCTCAAGTTGCACCTCTATCATTTTATGAAATTTTTTAAGGTGTTGGCTGGCCTCACTTTTGTGTTTAAGAAGAAAAATCCAAATTGCTCTACTAAAATCATCAACTATTGTAAGAAAATAGTTGGCTTTTGTATATGACGGAATACGATATCCTCCCCAAATATCACAATGAATTAATTCAAATGGAGCATTTGTTTTAATAGAACTAGAAGGAAAAGGCAATCTTGTATGTTTTGCTCTAGCACAGGAATCACAAAAATTATCTAAATTATTAATACTCGTTTTGAGGAAGTCCACTCTCGCTAGTTTCCCATTTGATGCATGTCCAAGTCTTCTATGCCATGTCTCAATGGTAGTGGCCATAGCCTTTCTTCCTTGAATCATCTTCATTCTGTAAAGCCCCCCTTGGCATTTCCCCGTACCAATCAAGTTCCTCTTCTGTAGCCCCTGCATGTCACAGAAATTAGGAAAGAAATATATAAAGCATTGGAGGTCGTGACAAAGGCGACTGACGGAAAGAAGATTGCATTTGAAGTCTAGAATGTAAAGGACTCCATTTACTTTCTTTCCCCCTGGAAGGATACAATCTCCCTTTCCTTTGACGGGGATGGAATCCCCATTGGGAATAAGAACAGGAGCCTCGAAAGGGGTAGCTTTATTGTTAATAAGGGCATTAGACAAGTGAGTAATATATTTGGTGCAACCCGAATCAAGAATCCACTCACCTTCTTCGCTTTCTTTATGAGCCATATTGGTTGTGGGTTTGACACCCTCGGCATTACCTGTTCCAGAAAAATGCTTCAAGAAAAGTTGATAATCTTCGTTTCTCAAACCTGGAATCGGACTCATCTCCGTCTCGACACACCCAACTTTGCCTTTCGACTTTTCTCCTTTCTTTCCGGGCCACCATTCTGGATATCTGATCAGCTTGAAGCAACCCTCATGCTTATGGCCGTCTCTCCCGTACTCGGTGCAGTACTCAACCCCTTCTTTCAAGGTCTTGGTTCTGGTTCTTTCTTTGTTCGAAATCAGAGGAATATTCCTCTTTTGAAAGGCCTTGAATGCAGCGGACTCAAGGGTTTTAGCATTCTCATTTGAGACGGCTCTTTGCCTTTCATCCTCAGCCACCATGTGATACGCTGTACCGAGCGAAGGAATCGGTTTTGTGGCTAAGATTTGAGTTCTAATAACTGTGAATTCAGCATCTAGTCCCATTAAGAATTCATAAAGACGTTCCTTTTCTTGATGTTCATTAATTTTCTTGCCAATATCGCATTCACACTTGTTACAAGAACATCGAGGGAAGGGATTTATGGATTGGAATTCATCCCATATGGATCGTAACTGGGTAAAGTACGTGGACACATTAGTGCCTCCTTGTCGGGTGGAAGGAATCTTTTGTTTTAATTCGTACGCCCTAGGGTGCGCTCTCCTTACGAAACGCTCATTCAGATCGGACCATATCTCTGACGCCGTTCCTGCATATTTTACGCTGTTTCTGATGTTCTTCTCCATGGCAGTTGTTAGCCAACCCTTTATCATGGCATCGACCCGCATCCATGGCATGTAGTCTTTGGAACTCTTTTCGGTTTCTTGATCGTTCCATCAACAAAATCTATTTTGTTTTTAACAAATAGGAAGTTTGTCATCTCTTGGCTCCAATCAACGAAGTTGTTGTCCGTAAGAACCTCGTTGACATGTAGCTATTTTGGGTAGTCGGATGGATGAAGGTATCTGATAGAAGTCATATGTAATCCCCGCTACAACCTTCTCCATTTTTGGTTTTGTCTCCTGTCATTCTTCAAGGTCTAGGAACTAGGTTTGTGAAACCTACTCTGGTACCATATTGAAGTTAACGAGAAAGAGAGGAATGAGCAGAAGAATGTTATTCTTAATTGCTTTTGTATCAAAATACAATGGGGAATAAATAGGAAAGGACTAACAAACATCCCGTGAATAACTCCTCCAAATATGGAAAGGATAGCAACTAAAAATATATAAAGATATATTAAATCCTATATGATAAGGTGATCTGATTCGTTTGTAGATATAGAGCAGTTTTAAAATTTGTTTTTCCCGATTAAGAATTAATCACTATTTGAGGACAAGTAATAATCAACCTTCCAGATGTCGTATTCCTAGGCTAGAGATGAATTGAATTTTATGTTTTTGTTTGTTCGTTTTAAATGATGCTTGATTATCGTTTTGGTTTTTGTTTGGTTTTGTAGGCTAACTTTTAAAAGCTTTTATACTAATTAATAAAGCAACTATTTTAAGTGAGATAAAAATTAAACTAATAGCAAATAATAGATACCGACCTACAATATATGATAAAAGCTATGTTAGTCAAGTGTGGTGAAAAGTTCATTAAGTGTGGATTTTTCCTTAAAAGCACTTATTTAATTAATACCCGTCGAAACAAATTATTTCCTCACAACATTGGCTTATATTGAAAACAATTATTTTTTGGGCAAATGGCACAAAAAGGCATTAAAGTTAGGGTCCATTTCCAATTAAGGTATTCTACTTTTTTTCTTGCATAAAAAGGTACTCAACAAAAAAATTTGACGGATTTGGGTTTTTACTAGCGTTAGTTAACTCGCCGTTAATATATTACATGTTTAGTCCTCGAATTTGTATAATCATTTCATGCAACATCCAAACAAAATTTCGAATTGTTTTTTTACATGTTTGGTCCTCGAATTCTTATAATATTTCATTCAACATCCAAAAAAAAATTTCAAAAAAATTGAAAATTCAGCAAACCAAACGCACCATTTGGTGCAGAACATTAGCAACAGACACGCCCTTTTAGGGGCTAAAAACTTAGCCATTTGGGGGCTGAAAACATATTCAAAACACACCCCTTTAGGGGCTGAAAATCAGCAGCAAATGCTCTCATGTTTGAGCTGAAAATTAGCAGCAAACGCACCCATTTAGGGGCCGAAAATCAGCAGCAACACCCCCTTTGGGATGGGCTGTGATAGCAGATAACAAGCACCCTCGGTGAATCTTAGTCTCGGTAGAACTGTTCCAAGATTATAATGTGTCCAACTCAACTCACTAAAGTTGAGAAAATATCAAATGGCCGAACACCCCTATAGCCGAGACCACCTTAGCCTAAGGAATGTCTAACAACTACAAAAAGATAAACCGAAAGCATAATGACCCGGTAAGATGGAAAACTTAAGTAGGATACCAACTAGCCAAAACACGAATTTTAAGTTTCTTTCCTGTTTCTTTTACCACCAGATCATAACAACAACAATTTGCCACACCGTTTTAACTAAATCACATCATTATCAACTCCTTTATCAATTTAAATCTTCACCAATATTAACAATAAGACTTCAAATTTATTAATAACATTGAAAAAATATATAATCGAATTTTACAAATGAGATTACAATTTAACAAATTCAACAAGATAACAATTGGATAATCTTACATTAGATTTAAGTGGGTGAAATAGATGAACATCGAAAAACCCAACGAGCTCAATTGGAGGAGTTTCGGGACGAATTAGAACAATTAACTTCTTGGGAAAGACTTCATATGCATCCAATTGCAAAAACCCCAAGCTAATTTGGAAAAGCCCTTTCGATTGATATGAACCCTAATTTACAAAAGCTCTAATCGGGGTGGTATTTTGTGTGAAACATGAATTAAACACATAGAAGACTTTCTTATTTGTAGATGATAAAAGGATAAAGGATCGCTTACTTGACCTAGCTCATAGGTTGATCTCGTTCTTGGCTCTAGTATTTCTCGCCTCCACGTACTCTCGTGAATCTGCCTTGGTTACATGGAAATGATATATCATGCTTGAGGATTGAAGAGGAAAGGGAAGCAGGAAACTTTTTACTCCTGGCTTTTGGAGACAAGCGTAGCAGGAGAAAGAAAATAAAAGAGGAAGAGTAGTAGGGTGGGAGGAGAATAAGTAGGGTAGATTTGGATGTTGCATGAAATGATTATACAAATTCGAGGACTAAACATGTAATATACTAACGAAGTGAGTTAACGAACGTTAGTAAAAAACCCAAATCCGCCAAAAAATTTTGTTGAGTACCTTTTTATGCAAGAAAAAAAGTAGAATACCTTAATTGGAAATGGACCTTAACTTTAATGCCTTTTTGTGTCATTTGCCCTTATTTTTTCGAGGTAAAAATTAGTATACTTTAAATAATTAATTATCCCAACGGCTTTTGCCCGTTAAAATAACCAACTAATCAAATCATCGATTAATCCAGAAATTATTAATTAACAACCTTTAATTATCCGTTTTGAAAGTAATATAGATTTTTCTCACAACGTTGGTTTATATTGAAAATCCTACTTTTTATCTAGATAAAATCTACTTGGTTAAATAGTTAACATCCTATGGCTTTGCGTTAAAGTTTCTAAAAATCAAACCAAGTAAACAAAAGGCTACTAATTAACAATCTCTAATATTCCACACTTAATTTCACAATTCACCAATCACTTAACAAGCATAATAAAAATCTACTCACTAATAGTCATAACTAAACCAACAATGATAATAATAATAAGCTCAACAAACATCATCATAATTAATCTAAAACTAAAATTAATGAAAAAAGAAGAGAATAATACGAAAGTGAAAAAAAACTAAAGCTAAACGACCACCCGATCTTATAAACTTATCAAACCCCAAAGTTTAGTTCTTTATTAATTTTTATATTACCAAATAGTTAATAAAGTTTGTGACATTACTTACTAATTAGTTGTATAAAAACAAGAAAAGCTATAAACTTTAGTAAATAAGTAAGCTTATAAAACCCTTAAGCTCCTCGCCTTAGGATGAAAATGGTGAGAAACTAAGAAAAATAACAACTTTATTAAAGGTTAGGAAAAATAATCTATAATATGGATCAAATAAGCTATGAAAAAGCTTATTGATCTAAAAAGTACTAAACTTTAAAGAAAATAAGCAAAGAAAAAGCTTAAAGATTAGATCCAATATCCATCCAAAACTAAGTTGTTCCAATCCGAAGATTAAACGCGAGTTGGGTATATTTAAGGACTAGATCTAAATAAATAAGCTAAAGAAGAAAATAAGCTAAAGATAAGGTAAAAAGATTAAAAGCTTTTAATAAATAAGTACTAAGAATTATAAAAGATTAAAACTTTTTGATTTTTTTATAAAAGAAGTTGTAAAAGAAAATAGATCTAAGTAAATAAAAGAGTTTTTGAAAAGAAACTAAAAATAAAAAGTGCTTATTGAGTAAGCTATGTGAAAAGCTTACCTAAAAAGCTAGTCTTTTATATCTAAAAAATAAGCTATAAAGAAGAGCTTATTCAATATAAAAAGATATGTAAAAAGCTTAAAATGAAAAAGCTATAAGAAAACTTAACCAAAATAAGCTAATCTAATAAACCACAAAAAGCTAATAAGCTATTATGGCTTATTTAGATAAGAAAAGAAAGAAAGAGATGAAAAAAGGAATAAGCACTTAAGTAAACTCTATAAATTTCATTATCATTAATAAGCTAAAAAGGTTTGATACAATAAGATCTTAAAAATAAGCCAAAAGCTTAAGCAATAAGCTAGAGAAATAAGCTACTCCCTACGTCCCGAAATTATTGTAATGAGAGAGAAAACACAAAATTTAATAAAAGTTGGACCATATTAATTTTCAACCACTTAAATAGAATATTTCCTCACTATATTCTCTAGTTTTTTTACTTAAAAAGGAAAGTGAATAATTATTTTGGTACAACCCAAAAAGGAAATGTGGACCATAAATATGGGACGGAGGGAGTACTATTCTACTAAAATTATAACTACTATACAGCCGTTTTTGATATAATTGTCCATATTTCCATTTTGGGATATCTCAAAAAGATTGTCCATTTTTGATATTTAGTAAAAACTAGAGAATATATTAAGGGAATATTGTCTTTGAGTGGTTGAGATTTAGAATGGACCAATTTTTATTAAATTTAGTAATTTCTCTCTCATAACAATAATTTTGAAACGGAGAGAGTACTACAATAAATAAAACAAGTGTGTGTAAAATTAATGTGTTGGTGAATATCAGAAGCCCTCCATGTCTCGGATCAAGTGCCTTTTTATAGCCAAATGATGCCTTCTAGGCTCTTTTATGCGTGATCCCAACGCTAGCCAATCATAAAATTGATGCCACGTGTCCTCTAGTATTATGGAGCAAGTGGGAGTGGAATGCAGCAACAAATCTCACTCGCTGAGTTTGATTTTATTTCGGCGTGTATATCGAGTCTCGCTTGCACTTGGCCGGAGAAGCGAAGTAATGTAACATTCACATTCATTTTTAAATCACATTAAATTTTCGCTGGGACACAATTGCAATTTGTATTGCAAAAATAATTCAACTTTCATAGTGGGTGTGGGACCCACTCAAGATTCCTTGAGAATTAATTTCAAGTTTGTCATGGATTAACGTTTTATACCCCTCGGCTTCAATTATAGTCCTCATTTTTGCATCTTGGCTTTATCTATACTAGCCGGGTACCCGCACGTTGCGGCGACGGGTACCCGTGTGATTATATTTTTGGTGATAGTAAAGTTTTTTCGATACATTGCTTTTAAAGAAGGAAAAAAAATGTCTAGCAGAGGTTATTAATTCAAAATTAGTTTGTTTTCTTACTTACACATTTAGTAACAAAATAAAAAAATTTTATAGCAGGGTGCCTACGCGATTATATGTTTTTCATGATGCTAACTTAACACATGGCGATAACTTAATGAAACAACTTTACTGCACATTATTGCTTTAAAAAATGGTAGACATGAATCATGAGGCAACGACGATACGGAAACGATTGTCAACGATATTGCTAGTCGTTTTGGACGTATAATATTGTATATCGTTTAAACATAGAGGGTATTTTAAAATAGCGATTTTAGCACCATCTAGTGGTGTCTATATTGCTAAGTTGTGGTGGTAAATGGTGGTCCATTCATTAATTAGAAAAAGCGGGTTTTTGAGTGAAGAGGTATTTTAATAATATCATTAATTAATTGGAAAATTCATTTAGTGAGTTTTTAAAGATATAAATGATAAAATAATTTATGCATTATTCTTTTGTACCATTTCATATATTAATTGTACTTTTGAGTGATGGGGTATTTTAATTATATTATTAATGATTTATAAATTTTATTTAGTGAGTGTTTTAATGAAAAAGAAAAATTAGATGATTTATGCATAATTATTTTATACCAAGTGTTATATTAATTGTATTTTTGAGTGAGAGTATGTTAATGATATCATTAATTCTGTCAATATACACGAATGTTACAAGTTAGATGATTTATGCATTATTGTTTTGTACCAAGTGCTATATTAATTATACTTTTGGTTACAAGTTTAGAATGTTACTTTTATTAGAAATTTTTTTGGTCTTAAAAATTTTAAGACTTCTTTTTTTAGAATGTCCTAAACACTTTATATAGTAGTATAGATTAATCTTCGGGCTTTAATTGGGCTTCCACTTAAGTTTGATAAATCCTCAAATAAGCTCCAAATAAAAATACCATTTGACTCGCTTTTTTCGTGCTCTTTTCAATGATGTGCTCGGATAATTTTTGCGACTTCGTTTGAACCTCGAAAAAACGCGAAAACACCGTCGAAACTCATCCGAAAATCACCGTTTTTGCTTTGTTTTCAAACCCTTGTACCTGCAAGACATAATAACACATATCTAACATATTTGCAATATAATTTGACATATTTAATGGCTATTAGTCTGATTTAGGATATTTTTAGATATAAAATGATGTGTATTTTAGCACACATCACGATCGAAGCATGGTTGCTAGTTGTTCTTGCTTCAAATCTTAATGTAAATACAGAAAGTCCCTTGTGTCCTTGTTATTATCCGTAACAATAAAAATATGGGAGGTTGAGCCAAGTGGTCAAGTCAAAGTGTTTTTGGAATTATATATTGGAGCACTTCAACATGCTATATACTTTCCCATGCTATGCGTACCCTATACACTCAATTAAGTTTCATCAATCCACAAGAATTGACTAACCTAAGCCTACCAACTTCAAAATGAGCTTCAAGTTACTAATCAAGACCACTATTATATGTTATTGTACTATATTTAATACCATCATTCATTATAGGATGAGATGCATTCCTAAGACTTATAGGTGCAATAATCATGCTTTAGAAGATGTAACTTTGTGAATAGACGATACCTTGGCGATTAATAGTCTCTAAGTTCTGGATGCCATGCATAATTAGTTTAACTACAAAAATATGCCCATAATAGAACGTAAACATTTTTCTATAGAGATATAACGAGAAACAATTATTTTTAAACATGGCCCTACTTAAATTTTTTGACGCAATTTCTTGAATTAATTACTTGTAGTCACTTTATATATTAGATATAAATATCATATAAAATTTTTGAGGCCCTTTAATTTGGAGGCCCTGCGTGACACATAGCACACCACTCATATCTGGCTCTGACCTTGAGTAACTTGCAGCTTGAGTATGTTGACTTGTATCTTGCAAGTGTTGAATACAAATCAAAGGTTTCCACATGAATTCTTGTATAACTAAAAGCTCAACGTTCCTTCTATGATCATAAACACACCAAAGCACGGGAAAAAGGAAAAAATATATAATAGAATGATAACAATAATTCATCTAATAACCTAGTAATCCTTAAAAAAAATAATCCCCTTGATTAATTTCTATGATCATAAGCACACCAAAACTCATCATCTTGTTTGAATTCTTCACTAACCTGGTAATCCTACAATAAACAATCACCTTGATTAATGTAATTAAATTAGTAGCATTCTTACAATAGCACAAAAGATTAAATAACTTTTAGTTAACAAACAAACCAACAAATAAGAACACTCAACAAAATCCAGTTTTAACTTAACCATGCCTAACTTGATAGGATATTCGATGATGTTGGATTAGATCGTATTATTGAATCGCAGGGTTATATATGAATATGTTGCTGATGGTGGCTATTGGCTAGTAAAGGTGTATAGTTGTGGCGTGTGGTTGATGGTTATTATAAAGGAGATATCTTGGGGAATCACGATCTTTTGGTATCGAGTATCTGAAACGCGTTTTTTCTTATAAATTTAGAATTAGAGTGTAGCGGGTTTTGAAGGACGGGAAGCGATGGGATGATTAGGTGTTGCAAAGCGTGATTATCATTGAATTTGCCTTCCGCGTGGTTTTGAAATTGGAGGAAATAAGGACTTACTTTTTGCAAGCGTGGTTTTGCAAAAGCGTCATTTATCTGGCATTGATTTTTATCAAATACCCTTAGGTGCAAAACTATTAGGTATTAAATT
>OU343216.1:165442723-165514324 GCA_910596185.1 Chrysanthemum makinoi | reverse complement strand
TTGCAAGTTGGGCATTAGAAACCTTCACGCTCCAACTTGAGGGGGAGTATTAAAATCTCAATCATTGCCTTGATTGCCTCCATAATTTACGCATTCTTTTTATCATGTTTCCACTTATTATGTTTCCACTCATTATGTTTTCCAACTCATTATGTTTCCACCTTTGTAATCTTGGCCATTCTATTTATTCGATGGCTGTGCATTATCAGATATATAATAAAAAACATAAATATTTCTCTCATCACCATTCTTAAGAAAAACAACACGTGCAACCGGGAAATCCTCATTACCCTTCCAGTTAATTTTGTTAGTCAAGAATATGACTGGTGCGAGTATGTCGTTCGCACGGTAGAAACTTGCAAGACAGACTCGGATGAATCTCTGTTTTGTGGCCCGCTCGTATTCTTAATGGTACGTAAATTAAATATATTTTTGTTTAACTATTTAATGGTACGTAAATTAACTATTTACTTTTCTTTTATGCAGCTTTTGTAATGTGACCGCGTATCTATTGTGCTCGATCCTTCCGTTCTAAGGAACAGGCCTGTCGTTGCTGAATGGAAGCATGAAGATTTCCAAAGACGGGTTAAAGCTGAGATTTCAGGGGGATTTGGTTCAGGTTCGTTTTTAGGCGAGTGGAGGAACACATTAGAAGCGCAAGACTGGCGAAGACAAAATGTTCATTTTAAGCAATGCGGATGTCTTGCCTTAGAAGACGATGAGCATGTGATGGAGGCTGAAGAAGGAGAGGAGGACGATGAGCATGTGATGGAGGCTGAAGAAGGAGAGGAGGCGAACCAGATGAACAAGCAACTCCGCACGCAGCTCCATTTACTGAACCAGCAACTCCATTTACTGAACAAATAACAGTAAATCTGCTATTTGATGAGCTAGTTGTTGAACAAGATGACCCATCTGAAGAAGATCAGCTAATTGATGCAGATAAAGTTGAAGAAGATGACCCATCTGAAGAAGATGGCCCATCTGAAGAAGTTGATTCAAATCAAGTTGAAGGAGTACAACCCAGGAGGTCCAAAAGAGAGAAGAAAAAGCCTCGTAAGTGCAGTCCCTCTGCTTATGACTAGAAGACTCGGGCTGTGACTGAAGGTGACGTGGTTGTTAACTCCATGGTCATTTGAACCATCACAGTATTCTGTTTTGTTGTTTTTGCTATAAAACATTATAGAACAATGATTTTGTTTTTGTTTTTGCTGTGAAACATTATGGAACCATCACAGTATCTTTTGGCTGTAGGTTTTGTTCTTCCAAATTCCACCAAGGTTACCTCTCTTCTGGCTGTACGTTTTGTTCATGTGATTTTGTTATTCTTATGTGAAAACCCGCTAACACTTCCTGTAGATTTTAGACAGCCATTGTGTTAAGATATTTTAGTGCAACAAGTTGTGAGTTTGGATGTGATATTGACATATTGCGGAAGGGGTTGATATGTCGCATTGTTGACAATAGAGCTAGTAACTTTAAGGATAGGGTGAAAGCTATGAATACACAACTACTTTTTAAAAAAACACCTATATACGTAATCAACTACTTTTTATCACTCGAGCTTTCTCATTCAGATATTCATAAAAAAGCCAAATTTATGAAATTGAAAGTCAAAGAACAAGAATAACATTAGGCTGTTCATTAAGGAATCGAACACCAAGTAGAACTTAAGTGGAATTCAATACCACAAATTAGATTCATGGAAATTAAACCACATTTACAAACATGCTTGATACATATGATACGTCACCACGAAAGTAAACGTACTCTTATATCTCGTACACTTATGCAACAAGAAAATTAAACCACAATTACGAACATCTTTAACAACTTAACATTTTTTTAACTACAACATGCACCGCTCCTTGTTGCAGTTTCCTACAACTTCACCATAAAAGCTTGATGATAGACCTGAAAGAGTTGAAAAATAAAGCCATTTTAGTGATGATTTTTAGCAAACTCATGTAAAATCAGATTTTACAAAATGGGAGAACAGAGTACCTTATATATTTTTGAAGCACATCAAGAATATGCTGCAACTCATTGACAACAATTTCAATTTTTAGTCATTGGGATGGGGAATCCACAGAGCATGATACTCCAATCTTGATAGTTGCAGCCAAACATTCTTCCACTTTCTTTGCATTCGCTTTGGTACTTTGCAACACAATTGCATCATTATCAATAACATCGATTACTTGATCTGGTAATGCTATGCAAGCAAATTTATGAAGGCTAAGACCTTCAATAAACATGTCTTCTATAGGCTTTTTCCCAGTCATCACCTCTAGTAATAATATTCCAAAACTGTAGACGTCCCCACAACTTGTCATCTCGCTCCCGATACCATACTCTACAAATGAATAACAATTAATTAATTTACAAACTTTAACCTGTAAATAAATATAAGCATCATGGAATAAAAAAGGAAATACCTGGAGGTGCATAACCAATTGTTCCTTTAATCCCGGTTGAGCTGTTTTG
Source organism: Chrysanthemum makinoi (assembly GCA_910596185.1). Taxonomy (NCBI): domain Eukaryota; kingdom Viridiplantae; phylum Streptophyta; class Magnoliopsida; order Asterales; family Asteraceae; genus Chrysanthemum; species Chrysanthemum makinoi. The sequence goes on along the minus strand of OU343216.1, from coordinate 165,511,837 downwards.
GTTTAATTCTGTACCAAGTAGTCGAGCTAAACCAAAGTCTCCAACATGAGCCACCATATCATCATCAAGCAGAATGTTACTTGGCTTCAAGTCACCGTGAACAATCATTGTTTGGCAGCGATTGTGAAGATAATCAAGTGCAGTGGCAACATCTCTAAGAATATTTATTCTTTGAAGAAGGTTCAGTTTTGATGTATATGCACTTGAATGAAGCCAATCGTGTACACTTCCATTCGGCATAAACTCGTAAACCAGCGTTTTAAAATCATTGCCTTGAAATCGTAATTTCAACATGAAGTTATTATCTTCAACAGATTACGGTGACGAATATTCCGCCATGCTTCACATTCTACTATAAAACTTTTGTGAGCTCCTTTATTCTGAAGATGCAGAACTTTGATTGCAACAAATTTGTCATCATCGGGATCGAGGATCCCTTTATAAACAGAACTGAACCCACCCTCTCCAATCAAATTTGTTGTAGAGAACCCATCGGTAGCCTTGAAAGTGATGGTATGAAACTTTCATGAACCGTTCACTCTTGAGATTGAGATGGTTGACTTTTGCATTTCTTCTTACACAAAAGATACACACAACATAATACTACGAGCAACGTGACTGCAATCACGATGACTAATATGAAGAAAGGAAACCTTTTTTTCTTACCACCCGTCTCCTTGCATTTGGGTAACTCAAGTGTAACCAAACCACCACAAAGCTTATTGTTCCCCAAAACTGAAAATGCACTTGTATTGGCAAACACTCCTACAACCGGTACTTCACCCTCAAAATCATTAAAGGATAGGTTCAAAAATTCTAAGGAATTCCATTTGCCTAAGAATTGAGGAATTTTACCAGATAAATTATTTTGAGAAATGTCGAGTGCCTCCAATCCTCCCAATGAACTTATTGAAGATGGTATTATGCCTTGAAATTGGTTGCCATCAAGGAATAACTTTGTAAGGCTAACGCACTCACCAAGGCTACTAGTAATGGGGCCTGATAAATTATTATAAGATAAATAGAGCTCGCTCAACTTATTGAGGTTTTTAATCTTTGATGGAATGGAACCAGACAAGCGGTTTTGAGAAAGATCTAACAAATAATTTAGTGATGGAAGTTGAAGAAGCTGTTTGGGTATGTTTCCAGTGAGTCTATTGTATGAAAGGTCTAACCCATTAAGTTTTTTACAATTCCCAAGGGTTGACCTTAAATACAATTTTTTTTCAAGTTGGTAAGAACTTACAAATTTTTATGGATCTTAGTTAACTAGAGTTGAGATCAATATAGATCTCATATTTACCATATATCTAATAAATCAATATTAGCCATCCATTTTGTTTATCAAAATTTATAAAAAAAAATTCATTTTTTTTTAAAAATAACATATCTTGCAAACGGTAAATTTTCAAACTATAAAAATTACACCATCTATCATTAAGCATTTGTTGCTTAGTCCATGGTATGGCCCACAATTGACATCGTATACACTCACATACCTCATGTATCAGAATCTAGAAGCAGCTAATTTTAGTCTTATTTGAATACACTTGTGCAAATTTTGACCATGTTGACTTGTTTGACACGTTTATTTTATAACTAACGAGTATTGCGACCATCCGCCGCGTTGCGGCGGAGTTTTTTTTTTTTTTGACATTTTTATCTGGTAATTTATGTAACGAAAAAAAACGTTAAAAGTATGTAAACTTCAACTTAGATGTCAGGCACAACAATTTAGATAAAATCAGACCCGGGAAAAATTAAAATTCCAATGATAGATAACCACATAAAACCCAAATTAAAAAGCTTAAACTTGATAAATTTCAAATGTATGAGCAGAAATACTTATCAAGAATTGCCCATCTTGCACACATTTCTGCTGCTACCATAGGAATTGATCGAACTGGAGAATACGTCATGACTTTTACTTCAGTGTGAACCTGCATTCATTAAAAGCATTAGATTAGCATATGTTATAACCTGTCACATTGTATGGGGTGTTTGAATATGGGTTAGTTTAGGCGTTTAACAAAAACTGAATAAGCCATTTTTTTTTTCTTTTATAACGGATAGTCAAGCCGAATTATAACATATGCTAAAAGGCTACGACATGTGAAGGTGACTTGCGAGTAAACAACATATCTTTTTGGCATGCGCAGCCGAGACATTTTGTTTTTTATACCAACACATAGAACATTAGCGCAACATAAATGAGCATGTGTGTCACACAAACAACGTTTTTCATACGCTGAAATAATTAAATGGGATCACCTTGACTAACACATTCGGCATGAATAGTGTATATTTTGACCACACAAACTACAATGTTCAACAATATGATACCATAAAGCAGCCTCTCTAACGCCAGCGGCCTCATCTTCACAGCATCTTGTGCAATATCCTATTTCAAACAATAAAAGCATGTTAACCAAAAAGAATCATCCAACATTTAAGAAAACAAATTACTCCAACTTTCAGTGTATATTCATTAACAAATAATTTTGTTTACTTGTCGTTTGGAATAAAACATTAAACAAAACCCAAATATTGAGTATCAACTACATGTGTAAAAGCGTTTTTTGAACAATACCTTTTGCTATTTCACACACCATTCCTTTATGTAAGCAATATTTACGACATTTATGCAAAAACTGATCCATTTATGCGAAAAGCTTGAACTATTGTACCATCATTCGGGCGATCATATCCTTCTCTTTCCTTCAAGATTTTCTTTCAAACCTTCGATGAAACCAACTCGAGAGTTATCTGGAGGGTAATGTTTGGTGGCACTACACCGTCATTACCCACTTGCTGGCTCGCTACCATTCTCCCCAAATGCATCTGTAAAGATGTCAAAAACCTTAGGCTGAATCTTTCTTGTGCAAAAGTCCAACACAAAGGATTCGTCGATGCGGCTGCACATGATGTAAAAAACAATTAGTTCAACTTTTAAGTAAACGTGACGAAAGGCAAGCAACTGAAAAAAAAAAAACAATGCAACGGTAACCCTTGTACTGAACTGAGGTCACCTAATTCATGTTCTGTCCACGTTGCATTGCTGACCAGCCACTGTTTGTTTCCGTTTGTTATTTACAGCACGTGTACAACACCCACGCGTGTACGCATCCCCACAGATGAAAACGCAACATATAGATCAACAACCAATACATAACCATCCTAATCCTAACAAACCTAAACCTTTTTATAAAAAAATTAAAAGTTAATTAAAGAAAGAAAAAAACCTTACTTTTTGGAAGATCAATATCATCATCATCATCATCAATCTTTCAACTTTTGGTTCTTTAACCTTAACGCCCTGGTCTTGGATGTTCAATAAGCAATCAAAACATTAAAATAACAAAAATATAAATCGCAAAATATTATAAACCCACATCATAAATCATGCAAAATACAACTCAATATCATAAACTCACATCATAATCTAACTAAGAACAAACAATAGATCTGATAGAGTCTTCTGCTTTGCTATCTTTTTTCCTGTCCTCGTGAAGATGCTCTCGTAATTTCCGATAGAGATGGAAGAAACGTTGATGAAGACGGTGGGAGGTAGCAGAAATGTGTGGAAAGTCGGTTATGTTAGTATGGATAGGTAAAGGTATTATTGCAAAGTTGGGACATATATCTTACGTATTGGGCTGCAGCTGCGAAACAGACGATGTAGTGGGCTACCTGAAATGGGCCTCGGGTACTGTTCATCGAACGACGCCGTTTTAAACGGCTTTTACTATATATAGTAATTATTTATGATTTGACCCGTTTGAAATACAATATAACTTAAAATCCGAAAAAAAAAAAAAAAAAAAGAATATAAAACTTTGAGAGATTAAAGACACAAAAGTTCTTATTACATCATCGCGCAATAAGTTGATGAAATAAGGCATCCTAAATTCAAACATAAAATCCATTATTAAGCTTGAAACAAAATAAAGATTAAACCTTTCATCCTTTTATCTAAAAAACTGTAATCTTAGATCAACAAACCCACGGCATGTCATACTGATTTTATCAATTTGCGTCATAGATTCACCAAAACTAAAGTTTAGGTTTGATTTTCAAGAACCCCAATTTCAGCTCTCTTCAATAACAAGAACATGATATATTGAAGTTAACGAGAAAGAGAGGAATGAGTAGAAGAATGTTAGTCTTAATTGATTTTGTATCAAAATACAATGGGGAATAAATAGGAAAGGACTAACAAACATCCCGTGAATAACTCCTCCAAATATGGAAAGGATAGCAACTAAAAATATATAAAGATATATTAAATCCTATATTCCCCCTCAAGATTAGCATGTAAATTGGTAATGCTAATTTTTCCCAGAAGAAACTGAAGTTGTTGTGCCGTTAGACCCTTGGTTAACAAATCCGCTATCTGCATTTTGCTACTGATGTGCATGGGAACGAACTCCTTGGACTCAACGCGTTCACGGACAAAGTAGCAGTCCATCTCTACATGTTTGGTTCTTTCGTGAAAAACTGAATTGTTTGCAATGTGACGAGCCGCTTGATTGTTACAAAATAGAGGTGTAGGTGATGAGGTGTCAACTCGTAATTCGCCAAGTAGCCAATGAACCAAAAGAACTTCCCTCACGGTGGACGCCATAGCTCTATATTATGCTTCTGCTGAGGATCGCGATACAACAGACTGTTTCTTACTTCTCCAAGAGATGGGCGTCCCGCCTAGTAAGAGGAAGTAACCAGTACGTGAACGTCTCGTATAGGAACATCCTAACCAGTCAGCGTCACAATAAGCTTTTAATGTAAGGTCTCCTGATCGGGAAAGGAGAATGCCTTGACCCGGTGTGGCCTTTAAGTATCAAAGAACACGGTATGCTGCCTGCAAATGACTGTTTCTTGGATCAGCCACAAACTGGCTCAAGGCATTGACCGAGTAGGTGATGTCTGGTCGTGTGGCTTGAAGGTAGAGCAGCCGACCGATCAAACGGCGATACTGACTTGCATCGACGGTTGCTTCAACTTCACCTTTGTCCAGCTTTAAACCTTGTTCAATAGGGAAGGAATTCGGTTTGCAACCCAACTTTCCGCAGTCCTTTAAGATATCTAACGTGTACTTTTGTTGGCTAAGAACAAGGCCATCATTAGTTTTGGCTACTTCTATCCCAAGAAAGTATTTTAAAGGACCAAGGTCTTTGACACTAAACTCTTTGTCAAGTTTTTCTTTGATTTCTTGAATTTTGTTGAGGCAATTTCCTGTAATAATGACGTCGTCTACATATATCAGGGCAATCACCGTTGTATTTGCGGTCTCATACATGAACAAGGAGTGATCTGCTTTGGATTGTTTGAAATTTAAGCTTAGAAGAAAAGTGGTGAACTTATAATACCAATTGCGTGAAGCCTGCTTTAGCCCATATAAGGATTTTCTTAGATGACAAACTCGAGTTTCGCCTTCTTTAGAAAAGCCTTGAGGAATTTTCATGTAAACTTCCTCATCTAGATCCCCGTGCAAAAAGGCGTTGTTCACGTCAAGTTGATGGATGATCCAGTCTCTTTTTACAGCCACCGCTAATAAAGTTCGAACCGTAACTAATTTGGCCACCGGTGCGAACGTATCGTGATAATCCACTCCTTCCATTTGATTAAAACCTTTAGCTACTAAACGCGTTTCGAGTCTATAGTTCTTTTGCCTTTAGGTAACTCTTCCAAAGTCCAAGTTCCACTCTTCTCTAATGCTTTAATTTCCTTTTTCATAGCTTCACGCCAACGGAAATTTTGAGCTGCTTGTTTGAAACACTTGGGCTCATCGTTATTATTGATGGCCGACAGAAAAGCTTTATGCTTAGTGGAAAAATTATCATAAGAAACGAAATTAGAAATTGGGTGGCATGCCATAAAGGTAACTTGATTGGATGTTGCTGCTGGGTGTTTGACCGAAGGGGGGACTTGTACCACGAAATCTTTAAATCTCGATGGCTGTACTCTTGTTCGAGTGGGTCTTGCTTCAGATTGGGCTTCTGCTCCTTCATTTGGTTCATTTGTTTCAAACTCTTCATTACTTGGCTGTTCTTCATCATTCATTTGGCCCACTTCGTGCTCAACGTGAGTTTCATATGGGGTATTTAGCTCACTGTTTTGGTCATGATGCACTTGAGTGTTTTCCTCCATGGTGTTCTGCCTTTTTCTTTGTGTCAAGTCTTGTTCATCATGACAGTGACACTCGTGATGCACCATCGGTTCTCCAGCTTCCTTCTCACTGATTTCTTGGACATTTTTGAAAGGAAAATTTTCTTCATGGAAATTGACATTTCTGCTGAGTATTATTTTTCTGGTTTCAAAATCAAAAATTTTGTAGCCTTTAGTTCCAGGAGGATATCCAAGAAATACCCCTGGCTTCCCCTATCTTCGAACTTGTCCCCCTTTGTGTCAGTATTTTTAAAATAAACGAGGCAACCAAAAACCTTTAAGAGATTGTAATCTGGTTCTTTGTTCCAGATTAATTTGAAAGGGGTTTTATTTTTGATGACTTTGGATGGGAGACCGTTGATCACATAGGCTGCGGTTAATATGCATTCTCCCCAAAATCTTTTAGGAAGATTTGCACCGATTCTTAAAGCGCGGGTAGTCTCTAGAAGGTGCCTATGTTTCCTCTCAACCACCCCATTTTGTTGGGGTGTATGGGGACATGTATTCTCTAGCAAAATTCCCTTTTCACCGTAAAATTCAAGCATCTTAGCTGATGTGAATTCCCCACCATTATCACACCTAATTCTTTTGATTTCTTTCTCAAATTGCACCTCTATCATTTTATGAAAAATTTTAAGGTGTTGGCTGGCCTCACTTTTGTGTTTAAGAAGAAAAATCCAAATTGCTCTACTAAAATCATCAACTATTGTAAGAAAATAGTTGGCTTTTGTATATGACGGAATACGATATCCTCCCCAAATATCACAATGAATTAATTCAAATAGAGCATTTGTTTTAATAGAACTAGAAGGAAAAGGCAATCTTGTATGTTTTGCTCTAGCACAGGAATCATAAAAATTATCCAAATTATTAATACTCGTTTTGAGGAAGTCCACTCTCGCTAGTTTTCCCTTTGATGCATGTCCAAGTCTTCTATGCCATGTCTCAATGGTAGTGGCCATAGCCTTTCTTCCTTGAATCATCTTCATTCTGTAAAGCCCCCCTTGGCATTTCCCCGTACCAATCAAGTTCCTCTTCTGTAGCCCCTGCATGACACAGATTTTAGGAAAGAAAAGTTATAAAGCATTGGAGGTCGTGACAAAGGCGACTGATGGAAAGAAGATTGCATTTGAAGTCTGGAATGTAAATGACTCCATTTACTTTCTTTCCCCCTGGAAGGATTTAATCTCCCTTTCCTTTGACGGGGATGGAATCCCATTGGGAATAAGAACAGGAGCCTCGAAAGGGGTAGCTTTATTGTTAACAAGGGCATTAGACAAGTGAGTAATATATTTGGTGCAACCCGAATCAAGAATCCACTCACCTTTTTTGCTTTCCTTATGAGCCATATTGGCTGTGGGTTTGACACCCTCGGCATTACCTGTTCCAGAAAAATGCTTCAAGAAAAGTTGATAATCTTCATTTCTCAAACCTGGAATCGGACTCATCTCCGTCTCGACACACGCAACTTTGCCTTTCGACTTTTCTCCTTTCTTTCCGGGCCACCATTCTGGATATCCGATCAGCTTTGAAGCAACCCTCACGCTTATGGCCGTCTCTCTCGCACTCGGTGCAGTACTCAACCCCTTCATTCAAGGTCTTGGTTCTGGTTCTTTCTTTGTTCAGAATCAGAGGAATATTCCTCTTTTGAAAGGCCTTGAATGCAGCGGACTCAAGGGTTTTAGCATTCTCATTCTAGACGGCTCTTTGCCTTTCATCCTCAGCCACCGTGTGATACGCTGTACCGAGCGAAGGAATCGGTTTTGTGGCTAAGATTTGAGTTCTAATAATTGTGAATTCAGCATCTAGTCCCATTAAGAATTCATAAAGACGTTCCTTTTCTTGATGTTCATTAATTTTCTTGCCAATATCGCAGTCATACTTGTCACAAGAACATCGAGGGAAGGGATTTATGGATTGGAATTCATCCCACATGGATCGTAACTGGGTAAAGTACGTGGACACAGTATTGCCTCCTTGTCGGGTGGAAGCAATCTTTTGTTTTAATTCGTACGCCCTAGGGGCGCTCTCCTTACTGAAACGCTCATTCAGATCGGACCATATCTCTGACACCGTTCCTGCATATTTTACGCTGTTTCTGATGTTCTTCTCCATGGCAGTTGTCAGCCAACCCTTTATCATGGCATCGACCCGCATCCATGGCATGTAGTCTTTGGAACTCTTTTCAGTTTCTTGATCGTTCCATCAACAAACTCTATTTTGTTTTTAGCAAATAGGAAGTTTGTCATCTCTTGGCTCCAATCAACGAAGTTGTTGTTCGTAAGAACCTCGTTGACATGTAGCTGTTTTGGATAGTCGGATGGATGAAGATAATAGGGTGAGTCATATGTAATCCCCCCGCTACAACCTTCTCCATTTTTGGTTTTGTCTCCTGTCATTCTTCAAGGTCTAGGAACTAGGTTTGTGAAACCTGCTCTGGTACCATATTGAAGTTAACGAGTAAGAGAGAAATGAGCAGAAGAATGTTATTCTTAATTGATTTTGTATCAAAATACAATGGGGAATAAATAAGAAAGGACAAACAAACATCCCGTGAATAACTCCTCCAAATATGGAAAGGATAGCAACTAAAAATATATAAAGATATATTAAATCCTATATAATAAGGTGATCTGATTCGTTTGTAGATATAGAGCAGTTTTAAAATTTGTTTTTCCCGATTAAGAATTAATCACTATTTGAGGACAAGTGATGATCAACCTTCCAGATATCGTATTCCTAGGCTAGAGATGAATTGAATTTTATGTTTTTGTTTGTTCTTTTTAAATGATGCTTGATTATCGTTTTGGTTTTTTGTTTGGTTTTGTAGGCTAACTTTTAAAGCTTTTTATACTAATTAATAAAGCAAATATTTTAAGTGAGATAAAAATTAAACTAACAGCAAATAATAGATACCGACTAACAATATATGATAAAAAGCTATATTCGTCAAGTGTGGTGAAAAGTTCATTAAATGTGAATTTTTCCTTAAAAGCACTTATTTAATTAATACCCGTCGAAACAAATTATTTCCTCACAACATTGGCTTATATTGAAAACAATTATTTTTTCGAGGTAAAAATTAGTAGACTTTAAATAATTAATTATCCCAACGGTTTTTGCCCGTTAAAATAAACAACTAATCAAATCATCGATTAATCCGAAAATTATTAATTAACAACCTTTAATTATCCGTTTTGAAAGTAGATTTTTCTCACAACGTTTATATTGAAAATCCTACTTTTTATCTAGATAAAATCTACTTGGTTAAATAGTTAACATCCTTAACGGCTTTTGCCCGTTAAAGTTTCTAAAAATCAAACCAAGTAAACCAAAGGCTACCAATTAATAATCTCTAATATTCCACACTTAATTTCACAATTCACCAATCACTTAACAAGCATAATAAAAATCTACTCACTAATAGTCATAACTAAACCAAGAATGATAATAATAATAAGCTCAACAAACATCATCATAATCAATCTAAAACTAAAATTAATGAAAAAAGAAGAGAATAATACCAAAGTGAAAAAAATTAAAGCTAAACGACCACCCGATCTTATAAACTTATCAAACCCCAAAGTTTAGTTCTTTATTAGTTTTTATATTACCAAATAGTTAATAAAGTTTGTGACTTTACTTTCTAATTAGTTGTATAAAAACTAGAAAAGCTATAAACTTTAGTAAATAAGTAAGCTTATAAAACCCTTAAGCTCCTCGCCTTAGGATGAAAAAGGTGAGAAACTAAGAAAAATAACAACTTTATCAAAGGTTAAGACAAGTAATCTATAATATGGATCAAATAAGCTATGAAAAAGCTTATTGATCTAAAAAGTACTAAACTTTAAAGGAAATAAGCAAAGAAAAAGCTTAAAGATTAGATCCAATATCTACCCAAAACTAAGTTGTTCCAATCCGAAGATTAAACGCGAGTTGGGTATATTTAAGGACCAGATCTAAATAAATAAGCTAAAGAAGAAAATAAGCTAAAGATAAGGTAAAAAGATTAAAAACTTTTTAATAAATAAGTACTAAGAATTATAAAAGATTAAAACTTTTTGATTTTTTTTTTTAAAAGTTGTAAAAGAAAATAGATCTAAGTAAATAAAAGAGTTTTTGAAAAGAAACTAAAAATAAAAAGTGCTTATTGAATAAGCTATGTGAAAAGCTTACACAAAAAGCTAGTCTTTTATATCTAAAAAATAAGCTATAAGGAAGAGCTTAGTCAAGATAAAAAGATATGTAAAAAGCTTAAAATGAAAAAGCTATAAGAAAGCTTAACCAAAATAAGCTAATCTAATAAACCACAAAAAGCTAATAAGCTATTATGGCTAATTTAGATAAGAAAAGAAAAAAAGAAAAGAAAAGAAAGAGATGAAAAAGGAATAAGCACTTAAGTAAACTCCATAAATTTCATTATCATTAATAAGCTAAAAAGGTTTGATACAATAAGATCTTGAAAATAAGCCAAAAGCTTAAGCAATAAGCTAGAGAAATAAGCTACTCCCTCCGTCACGAAATTATTGTAATATGAGAGAAAACACAAAATTTAATAAAAGTGGGGCCATATTAATTTTCAACCACTTAAATAGAATATTTCCTCACTATATTCATTAATTTTTACTTAAAAAAAAGTTAATAATTAATTTGGTACAACCCAAAAAGAAAATGTGGACGATAGATATGGGACGGAGAGTGTACTATTCTACTAAAATTATAACTCTACTGCAATAAATAAAACAAGTGTGTGTAAAATCAATGTGTTGGTGAATATCATAAGCCCTCCATGTCTCGGATCAAGTGCCTTTTTATTGCCAAATGATGCCTTCTAGGCTCTTCTATGCGTGATCCCAACTAGGGGTGTCATAAATCCCGACCCGACCCGGACCCGAAACCCGAATAAGGATAATCGGGTCGGGTTACTCGGGTCCAAAATCTAACTCGGGTCAATCGGGTCAACCTGATTAACCCGAGTACGAACTAGGGTTGGGTCTCGGGTTCAAAATACTTTGCTATTCGGGTTTGGGTCAACCCGACTAACCCGAGTTTTGTTTTTGTTTTTCTTTTTTTTTTTAAAGGCCCAAGTTATCAAATTAGTCCATTTTGCTTGGGTTATTTTAACTTATTTATCCGTTTAAAGATGATGTTTTTTTTTTTTTTTTTTTTTGAAAAAAACAGAATAAGATGACACATATTTACCTTGAATTTATAATGTAAAATTGTTATCTTTACTGAACTAAAACAACTAAAAAATCTATGATGATGATAGAATTATTGACTTATCTTTGCTCCACTTTTGATGAATGTAAGCTGCTAGTTGCTTTAAGTAATTGCCAAAGATCACTTTGCTTATTGTTTGCATACACATTGTTGATTTTGGCCTTTTCATTTTATAAGATCACTCATCAAAAAAGTGTTATGACAATAAAAATCAGGCTAGTTACTATCATTGTACGAACATATGTGATTTTAACCACTAAGTTAAAAATATCAAATTATGTGATTTGGTAAATGGAACAGACCCGAACCCGACTTGACCCGACCCGGTTTAACCCGACCCGATTTGCCCGAACCCGACTAACCCGACCTCAAATAGGGTCGGGTACGGATATATTAATTTTAGCCTCGACCCGACTTGGACCCGACCCGTTTGATTCGAACCCGACCAACCCGACCCGATTAACACCGCACGCTAGCCAATCATAAAATTGATGCCACGTGTCCTCTAGTATTATGGAGTAAGTGGGAGAGTGGAATGCAGCAACAAATCTCACTCGCTGAGTTTGATTTTATTTCCGAGCGTGTATATCAGTCTCTCGCTTGGCCAACAGTAGAGCAGAAGTAATGCAACATTCACATTCATTTTTAAATCACATTAAATTTTCGCTGGGACACAATTGCAATTTGTATTGCAAAAATAATTCAACTTTCATAGTGGGTGTGGGACCCACTCAAGATTCCTTGAGAATTAATTTCAAATTTGTCATGGATTAACATTTTATACCCCTCGGCTTCAATTATAGTACTCATTTTTGCATCTTGGCTTTATCTATATTAATCTTCGGGCTTTAATTGGGCTTCCACTTAAGTTTGATAAATCCTCGAATAAGCTCCAAATAAAAATACCATTTGATTCGCTTTTTTCGTGCTCTTTTCAATGATGTGCTCGGATAATTTTTGCGACTTCGTTTGAACCTCGAAAAAACGCGAAAACACCGTCGAAACTCATCGAAAAATCACCGTTTTTGCTTTGTTTTCAAACCCTTGTACCTGCAAGACATAATAACACATATCCAACATATTTGCAATATAATTTGACATATTTAATGATCATTAGTCTGATTTAAGATATTTTTAGATATAAAATGATATGTATTTTAGCACACATCACGATCGAAGCATGGTTGCTAGTTGTTCTTGCTTCAAATCTTAATGTAAATACAGAAAGTCCCTTGTGTCCTTGTTATTATCTGTAACAATAAAAATATGGGAGGTTGAGCCAAGTGGTCAAGTCAAAGTGTTTTTGGAATTATATGTTGGAGCACTTCAACATGCTATATACCTTCCCATGTTATGCGTACCCTATACACTCAATTAAGTTTCATCAATCCACAAGAATTGACTAACCTAAGCCTACCAACTTCAAAATGAGCTTCAAGTTACTAATCAAGACCACTATTATATGTTATTGTACTATATTTAATACCATCATTCATTAGAGCATGCACAACAATAACACCATAACATCAATAACATCGTCCACATCAGCGCCACATCAGCTTTAACATTTCACCTTAACATCCCTAAAAAACACCCACAACAATAACATCCCAATAACATCAATAACATTCCCAACAATTTACAAAAATAACCCCTCATTTAGGGGCATAAATGAAAAAAAAAAACGAGGCGTTAGGGCCTACCCGCCCCTTTAACACCCATTTAACACCGGCCTTCCAACAATAACACCAAATAACGTCGGGTAACGCGGCAATAACGCCGGTTCCGGCGTTAATATTGGACATGCTCTTATAGGATGGGAGTCATTCCTAAGACTTATAGGTGCAAGAATCATGCTTTAGAAGATGTAACTTTGTGAATAGACGATACCTTGAGCAGTGCCGTCTTTAAGTTTACGGATGCCTGTGCATAATTCAGTTTAACTACAAAAATAGGCCCATAAAAGAACGTAAACATTTTTCTATAGAGATATAACGAGAAACAATTATTTTTAAACGTGGCCCTACTTAAAACTTTTGACGCAATTTCTTGAATTAATTACTTGTAGTCACTTTATATATTAGGTATACATATCATATAAAATTTTCGAGGCCCTTTAATTTGGAGGCCCTGTGCGACAACACACTTCGCACACCCTCATATACGGCTCTAACCTTGAGTAACTTGCAGCTTGAGTATGTTGACTTGTATCTTGCAAGTGTTCAGAATACAAATCCAAAGGTTTCCACATGAATTCTTGTATAACTAAAAGCTCAACGTTTCCTTCTACGATCATAAGCACACCAAAGCACGGTAAAAAGGAAAAAAAAATATAATAGAATGATAACAATAATTTATCTAATAACCTAGTAATCCTACAAAAAAATAATCCCCTTGATTAATTTCTATGATCATAAGCACACCAAAACTCATCTATCTTGTTTGAATTCTTCACCAAGTAACCTGGTAATCCTACAATAAACAATCACCTTGATTAATATAATTAAATTAGTAGCATTCATACAATAGCACAAAAGATTAAATAACTTTTAGCTAACAAACAAACCAACAAATAAGAACACTCAACAAAACCCAGTTTTAACTTAACCATGCCTAACTTGATAGGATATTCGATGATGTTGGATTGGATCATATTATTGAATCGCAGGGTTAGATATGAATATGTTGCTGATGGTGGCTACTGGTTAGTAAAGGTGTATAGTTATGGCGTGTGGTTGATGGTTATTGTAGGGATACGATCTTTTGGTATCTGGAGTATAGAGCGTGTTTTTTTCTTCTAAATTTACAATAAGGTGCAAAACTACTAGGTGTTAAATATCAAGTACATTATTACTTTCTTAGGAAATATTTTTTTTTTGAAATACAAAAGTCCCCACCCGAGGTTTTCCTTTATTGGGAAACATTATTTTTTTCGAAATACAAAAGTGACCGCTAGAGGTTTTCCTTTATTATATAAAAGATGACCAAATATTATCTTGTTTAGTATCATATAAATTCAAGAACATGAGACTTAAAGATTAGAAAAAAAAGGGAGTCTTACAAAGGTTGTGTGTAGATTTCGGCAAAAAGAAAATCAAGAACCAAGACTTTCAAGACCCAAGAATCAAACTATGACCCAAGCTTTCCAAATTTACCCAAGAATACTTCCTAGCTTTGTCCTAATCCCCTTGTTTATGCTTTGTATTAGTGAGAAAAGTTGCAAAATGAATTTGCATGTAAGTGTGTGTGCTTGTTCAGGTATAAAGAAACAAAGGAATGATTTTTCTCTTATGGTCAACACATAGCAAAAGTAAGTTATGGTAAAATTAACAAACTAATAGGCTAGATAGGTTACATGAAAAAATAATAATGACATAGAGAGTGTCGTTGGTTTGGTTTCAGCCGAAAGAAGTGGAGGAAGCAAAGGGGACCAAAATGTTTGTATGTTAAGTTTGCTTATCCAAAAGTTATAGTGTTTTATTTAATGGTCATTAAAGTCAAAATCAATACTAGTAAGGCATTTAGTTTAATTTAATAAGTAGAGTTAATTGCATTTTTGGTCCTTGTGGTAAGGTTAAATTGAAGGTTTGGTCTCTAAAACTTTGAAAGTGCAATGATAGTTCATATTTTAAAGTTTGGATTGCAATTTTGGTAAACAAACTTTGTTATATAACAAAATCGTAAATAACAAAAAGTTTAGGATAGTTTTCACAACTTGTTACATACTTTGGGGGGCTGGTTTGTGTTTTTTTCTTTTTTCCGTCAAATTAAACGGCCTTTGACCAATTGCCGTTAATTTTGAACAGCCGTTTATTTTTTGCTAAATGATGGTACGTTGTCTTTCTTTTCTAATTGGTTGTGATAAGTTATTAATCTTTACTCATATTAGTGTTACATACATCGGTCAATAAAGACAAACCCTAACGATTCAAATAGATTCGGTTAATCGTGATGGTACGTTCTCTTTCTTTTCTAATTGGTTGTCATAATTTATATTAGTGTTACATACATCGAGATGGTGATTAGAAGTATGGACTAATTGGGTTTTGCCAATTTTATTAATTGGAGGTTACTTATCATTGAGTTGCATGAACTATGGACTGGTGTTGGTGGATTGCAGTTGCCGGGGAAAGTCTTCAGACTGTTTGAGAGGAAATCGTTTATTAGGTGAGGACTGATGTTTATTACATTGGGATGATGTATTTTCCTTTTTTTTGGACTATTATGTTTTATAGTAATACGATCGTACGGGATTTGGGGGTGTTTGGGTAAGCTTATTTAAAGTAGCTTAATAGGTTATTGGGTTCTGAAAAATCTAAAATTAAGGCGGCAGCGAGTAATTGGCCTAAGCGGGGAGTACGTGGGGTATTGGATTTTTTATGTACAAGTTTTGAAATTATATGTATGACATGTTTATAGGACCATAGTATTGTTCATAGAACCAAAAAGTATGTTTGGTAACGTTAACTCAATTGTTAAAACACTTCAAACCGAGTTTTGTACGAATTAGCACCGAGCTGACCAAGTTGTGACCATATTGAATCTTTTGGTCGATTTTGCTCAACTCGCCCTGGTCATTGACCTTGTGGCTTGTATTCGTTGATTGCTTTGTAGTCCGAGCTTTAAACACTGGGTAGGATTATTTTAAGAGGTTAATAAGCTATTGGGTATATTAAAAAAAAGAGGTAGAGAGCTTATCGAATGTGTTTGGGTAAGCTCATGTCAAAGTGCCTTATACATTGGGATGTATTTGTGTTTTTTCTAATTATCATGTGTAGAGCAGCGTGAGTTTGTGAGAGAGATAACTGTCATGGACTCATGGGAATATGGGATTTAGAGGTGTTTGGTTAAGCTTATATAAATAACTTATAGGCTGGGCAAGCTTATGCCAAAGTGCTTATTAGTTATTTGGGGGAATAAGGGGTTTTTCGATAATGAATAACTAGATAAGTTAAGCATATGGTTATCCATATACAGTACATCTTAGTATCTTATAGGCGTGATTGAAGCTAATATAATGTGTGTTGCCTTGTTCTGCATCAAGATAAGAACCATATCTAAAGACTTTATCTTCTGAAGTTTGGTTATAAAAGTTGCAAGGTTCATTAGTTTTTCTGGTGTTCAGTCTACTTATATCCTATCTTAAGTTTGATCTAATTGTGATATGTTTTTTAATGTTGCAGAAAGTATCACTGAAGAAGAACGATCTGCTGGATATGCTTCTACCTCACATTCAGAGGTAACTTGGATGTTTGAGATAATGTTTTTAATCTTGTTAACATCTTGAAATTTTTGTATCTGCAACTAGCAATCAAAGTTGTATTTTGAGTATGAATGGTATATCAGGTTTGCGCCCATACCTATTACTGATTTTGTACTCAGATGTTGCAGCATATGAGCCTTGATGCTAAGAAATCAGTAGCAGTTATTCAAACTTATAAGATATGGGATATTGACATGAATGGGATTATGTGAAAAGTGAGGGGTGGTTTCTTTAGGATGGGGGCTAGTGAGCTGTGAAAGATGAAGCTACTTTTTCCTAACTAACTGTCCTGTTAACCACACCTCCCTTGTTGACCAGAAAAGTTGTTATATGCCTAGCTGGTGTTTGGAATAAAGGTTTAAACAGATGGCTATGTATCTTGGTTTTGAAAACCTTTGCTTCACAAGCTTTTCTGTCTGCTGATATAGTGTGTTTGGGATAGGCAACTGTATTGTCTTCTGATGTCTTTGGCTAGTAGAAATCATAAGGATAGTTTCCTATTTGGTAGTAAATTAAATGATCATTCATTTGGATGGTTATGGATAAAAGGCTTGCAGGCTGTAAAATGTCATTGTCTGCTATAATAATCTGCCTTGATCGATTAACTGGTTAGATTTGGAAATATCTGATTATTGAATAGCAGTTAACTTTAAAGAAGTGTTTGGGTTTGAAGATTTGTCAGATGGCTATGTACCTTGGTACTGAAATTCTTTGACTCGTAAACTCTCTTTTCTCACACTACTACAAAATCTGATTATCTGAAATAAAGCCCCCCTAATAGAGCCCTGTTAATAGGAAAAAAGGCTCAATAAAGGTGTCCGTAAAAAACAAAGGTATAAAGCTCGGTTATGAAATGAAAAAACGGGGGTCTAACCCGGCTTTATTTGTTTTAACTATTCCCTTTTGAGCGGGATTTCTCCCCCTTCTTTTTTTTCACTTTGCTTTCTTATTTCTTTTCACCTAGACCACATAAACATAAACCCTTAAATCACTTTTTACATGTTTCCAATTGACGGCTTGGGTTTGAAAATCTTCAACAACCAGGTATGCAATGTTTCTCTGACATCCATTTAATCATAAAATTCCAACTGTTGATGTTCAATTACGGGTTATTGGTCCTTTTTGTTAACAGATCTAACGCCGCCGTTAGTGTTGGTTTAAAGCTCGATTCCACATAGAATCCTTGCCAGCCTTGTTCATATGACCTCAAACTAGCAGTTTATTTGTAAAGCTTTTGTATTTGGGTTCATGTTTGCATTTCTTTTATGATTAGATTTGTTAGCTGTATGAAATAAATGTTTAAGTTCAAGTTATGTTGTATATGTGCATTTCTTTTATGATTAGACTATAGTAGAAGATCTACTAGGCATTTCATCTTTGAACACTTGCTTGCCATTTTCATTGATATAACTGTGAGACGTTTCTTATAAATAAAGACATGGATATAGAAACTTGTTATTTTTCATTTGGGCATGAGTTTTAGATACATGAAATGTGTTGGTGGAATTACATATTCGTAGAAGAATGGCTGCACATAAGCTAAAATACCCTGATGAACAAATGATAAGCCTTGGCATTGGTGATATAACTGAGCCCATTCCAGAAGTTATTACTTCAGCCATGGCTAAGGTAGGATTATTTCTTATCTTTTTTTCTTTCTTGTGTAAATGATACGCCTTGGCATTGGTGATAGCACTCAGCCCATTCCATAAGTTATTACTTCAGCTCCACAAGAAAATTATGTGTTTAAAACATTATTGATATGTTTGACTTTCGTTTTTGACAGACTCTTTAACATTGTGAACCATATATATGACACGTCAATCCTAAACATAGCTTAAAAAACATATAAACATAGCTTAAAAAACATATAAACATCGACCCATATAAAATGGTTCAGTTTAGGTTATGTTAAAAATATATAAACATAACTTAAAAAACAGGTCCTGCATGTCTGTTCTGGTCTTTCATAGCTTAAAATTCAGGTCCTACATGTTGGTTTAGGCTATGTAAAAAAGATACAAAAATTAAAACTAGCTTAAAACGGGTCAGTTTGGGTCATTTCATTAAAAAGGTAAATATGGCACATTAATCATTTGTAAAACTTGATGACAAAAACTTTTAGAATACCCAAACGCTAAATATAATGCGTCATCCTAAAACATCCAAGTGAGAAAATAAGATTAGAAGTCGCAACTATATGTTTCAGTCTTTTAACATTTACTGCCATTAATATGTTTGAAGCTCGAAAGAATGATAAAGGTGTTTGTTTTAGTTTGTGCAGGTGGTCAATGTGGTGTATTGCTAGTTATTAGTGTTATTTGGAGCTTGTACTTGGATGGGTAAAGTCAACATTTATTATGTATTCGTCATATGGCCTGATTCTCAATTCTAAAGGCAGATTGGAGACGACATTAACTTCATCAAACCCCATCTGTTTTTCTCGAGTTATTCAAAGGCAGTGATGATAACAATACGTACAGTGACGTCTATGGTGTATGTTTTTGTTACATTTCTGCTCTAGCAGTTAATAAGGTTGGCGTGTATCTTTTTAGATGTGTTGTTTGCAAGAGTAGTCATACAGTAGGCAAGCTCAATGTGTCAACTCATTTGTAATGTCAATGGATCTTCCTTATTTGAATCAATACTATGTTCATTTCGGAAAAGAAGAGCAACAGATTCATTCATGCCTGAAATTATCTCAGAAACTGTAGTGGTTGCCTTGTTGGTTTAACATTGTAAGGCTACCAGTAATGGTATCTGATAAATTATTATAAGATAAATCGAGATGGTTCAACATCTGTCAAAGATATTTTTTGAGTCTGCCCATTTGACCCATTTTAGTTTTTGCTGTTTTTTGGTTTGTTTCACAAGAGTGGGTGTACAGTTTCATGTTTATCTATATTTTTAGGACAATCCATACTTGCACCTTTTTTTGCTAATGAAACTTCCATTAAGTAATAACTTTGGCAACACTCTCAACTCTCAAGTTTCAAGTCTCAAATGTGAATGTACATGTGTTGGACCAACTGTATATCAAAATTGACACATTTTTAATACAGTATACTTGCAATAATAATACAGTATACCAAACATGAGGTTAACTTTCTATAAAATTGAACCATACACTGCTCGAAACCAGAAGAGGGGGAAGCCTCGAGCTTTCCCATTCAGATATTCAAGAAAAAGTCAAATTTATGAAATTGAAAGTCAAAGAACACGAATAACATTAGGCTGTTCATTAAGGAATCGAACACCAAGTAGAACTTATGTAGAATTCAGTACCACAAATTGGATTCAAGGAAATGAAACCACATTTACAAACATGCTTGATACATATGATACGTCACCAGGAATGTAAACGTACACTTATGCAACAAGAAAATTAAACCACAATTACAAACATCTTTAACAACTTAACATTTATTTAACTACGACATGCACTTCTCCTTGTTGCACTTTCCCACAACTTCACCATACAAGCTTGATGATAGACCTAAAAGAGTTGAAAAATAAAACCATTTTAGTGATGATTTTTCAGAAACTCATGTAAAATCAGATTTTATAAAATGGGAGAACAGAGTACCTTGTATACTTTGAAGCACATCGACAATACGCTGCAACTCATTGACAACAATTTCTATTTTCATTCGTTGTGGCGGTGAATCCACAGAGCATGATACTCCAATCTTGATAGTTGCAACCAAACATTCTTCCACTCTCTTTGCATTCGCTTCGGAACTTTGCAACACGATTGCATCACCATCAATAACATCGATTACCTGATCTGGTAATGCCATGTAAGCAAATTTATGAAGGCTAAGACCTTCAATAAACATGCCGTCTGTCGGCATTTTACCAGTCATCATCTCTAGTAATAATATTCCAAAACTGTAGACGTCCCCACAACTTGTCATCTCGCTCCCGATACCATACTCTACAAATGAAAAACAATTAATTGATTTACAAACTTTAACCTGTAAATAAATATAAGCATCATGGAATAAAAGTGGAATTACCTGGAGGTGCATAACCAATAGTTCCTTTAACCCCGGTTGAGCTGTTTTGGTTTAAGTCTGTACCAAGTAGTCGAGCTAAACCAAAGTCTCCAACATGAGCCACCATATCATCATCAAGTAGAATGTTACTTGGCTTCAAGTCACCGTGAACAATCGTTGGTCGGCAGCGATTGTGAAGATAATCAAGTGCAGTGGCAACATCTCTAAGAATATTTATTCTTTGAAGAAGGTTCAGTTTCGATGTATTTTCACTTGAATGAAGCCAATCGTGTACACTTCCATTAGGCATAAACTCATAAACCAGAGCTTTAAAATCATTTCCTTGGAAATCAGCACTTGAACATGAAGTTATTATCTTCAACAGATTACGGTGTCGAATATTCTGCCATGCTTCACATTCTGCTAGAAAACTTCTGTGAGCTCCTTTATTTTGAAGATGCAAAACTTTGACTGCAACAGGTTTATTATGATTAGAATCGAGGATTCCTTTGTAAACCGAGCTAAACCCACCCTCCCCAATCAAATTTTCTGCAGAGAAGCCATCAGTAGCCTTGAGAAGTTGATGGTATGAAACTTTCATGAACCGTTCACCCCCTGATGATTGAGATGGTTGACTGTTGCGTTTCTTCTTACACAAAAGATACATACAACATAATACGACGAGCAACGTGACTGCAATCACGATGACTAATATGAAGAAAGGAAACCTTTTTTTCTTACTACCCATCTCCTTGCATTTGGGTAACTCAAGTGTAACCAAACCACCACAAAGCTTATGGTTCCCCAAAACTGAAAATGCACTTGCATTGGCAAACACTCCTACAACCGGTACTTCACCCTCAAAATCATTAAAGGATAGGTTCAAATACTCTAAGTATTTCCATTTGCCTAAAAACTGTGGAACTCTACCTGATAAATTATTTTCAGAAATGTCGAGTACCCCCAATCCTCCCAAGGAACTGAATGAAGATGGTATTTGGCCTTGAAATTGGTTGCCACTAAGGTATAACTCTTTAAGGCTAAGGCACTCACCAAAGCTACTAGTAATGTTGCCTGATAAATTATTGTAAGATAAATCGAGATAGCTCAACATCTTAAGGTCCTTAATCTCTGATGGTATAGAACCAGACAGGTTGTTGTATGAAAGAACTAAAAATCTAGTTAGTGATGGAATTTGAAGAAGTTGCTTGGGTATGTTACCACTAAGTCTATTGTATGAAATGTTTAACCCATTAAGTTCTTTACAATTCCCAAGGCTTGATGGTATGTGACCTTCTAAGTTGTTGACATCTAAATAAAGTAAAGTCAACAATGATAAGTTCCCAATGGCATCAGGGATAGGCCCTGAAAATTGATTGCTTTCTAGATCAAGATATTGTAGCTTTTGAAGTTTGCCAATGGTAGTGGGGATGTTTCCTTTGAATCGATTAGCGCCTAAACCTAAAGTGGTCAAACCAACTAGTCTGCCTATACTTGAAGGTAGGCTTCCAAAAAATTGATTGTTTTCTAATCTTAGAGAGCTGAGTTGATGAGGGAGATTACCTATTGATATCGGAAGCACTCCTATAAGGTTGCAATTACCAAGTTCCAAGTCTAATAATCTGGTGCAGTTTTTCATAGAATCGATAAACCATCAAGTCATCAGCTTCTTAATCTAACTGCAAATAAATCTAACTCAGAGAAATAGTCTCAATCCAAACTAGCAAGTTGTCAACCTAAGTTCAAGAGCAGCCACAACTAGAACAACTATTGTTAGAAGCCATTTCAAGAATCAGTTTGTTTCCCAAAACTGAAGGAACTCAAGATTTGAGAATACCAATTTAAGTAGGAAGACTACCAGTGAGGTGAACTCCACTTAACAGGAAAAATCTGAACAGAAGGAAGAACTAGAAATACAGTAAGGTGGTTTCCATTCAGTAAGAAGAATATGAACTCTGAAAGAAATTCAGTCAAGCTGAATGACCCAATGTATCTGGAATTCTCCCACCTTGGCGTTCCATCAACATGAACTCTTCCATTGATGTAATAAAATTCAACATGGGAAATCACCTGTTAACCAACTGTCGCAAGTAAGAACTACAAATAGAAGTTTAGAGGGCCCTCAACTCCTTGGGTATGCTTCCAAAGATAGATTATTTAGAGCCAAAAGTTGCCTTGAGGTTAGAATAACTAGACAAGTTTGTTGGAATGTCTCCACTGAATTTGTTTCTGAACTAAAAAAGTGGTTGGATAACCAGAATTTGGCGCAAGATAAGACGATAACATGAAAGAAGTTTCATGTGAATGTTCCTTGAGAGCTGTTGCTCCGATCAGGGACACAGAGCTGGAGGTTTCAGAAGAAGACAGCCGAAGAAGCCTTGACCAAACAAGTAAAGTAAAAAGCGTGTTGTGGCGCTTTCCACATGAAATACCAATCCAGTCACAGAAATGAAAGGAATGGTTCCACGAGGTTAGAACTTTGTATGGGTCGGTGATCTTTGACTTGAATGACAGCAATGCGTGATAATCAGTCTCATTACCGCCATAGGAAGCAGAGACAGTGGCGGAAGTAAGACATGTTATCATGCAACCGTAAAGAAAAAGAAAGAGGAAGATGATAAGTGAATCATTGCTTGTGGTGACTTCATTTTGGAAATTTACTTAAACAAGTATAGGAGAGGAAAAATATTTGAAGTGATGGAAGTTGAAATTTTTGTTTGGGTATGTTTTCACTGAGAACTAGCATTGGGTTTTTATACTTAGTTTTGCATGTTAACGTATGTGACATGCAACTGGTGAAATGAATGGATTCCACAAATTTCTTATCATCTTGAGAATACCAAGACTTTTATGAGATTATAATATTTTCAAATATTAATGTTTAACGTTCGCGACTCGTAAATTGTGAAGAGAATGGCATCCAAAAATATCTTATCAGCTTGAGCAAAACAACATTTGATTGATAATATCTATTTTCTGTGAAAGAGAAGACTTTTAAGAAGACTTGGGATTGGGAAGACGACATTTAGATTTCACTGTAACATATCAATCATGCAACCCAAGTAGCACGTCTAGCATCACCTATGGTCTATCATCCACACATTTCTTCTTAGCTTGACCTAGACAATTTGACTGATAAATAACTATTTTCTACGTGTACTCAGAGAAGACTTGGGAAATACAACGTATAACATAATAAAATAACACTCAAAACTCTAAACATTTTATGAAGAAGAATTAATATATTTAAATGAAGGAATTTCATATCTTAACAAAGTACAAAGTACAAACAGTTGCTGCTAAATTTTATATATATAATTTAAAGGTTAAGGAGAAAAATTATTAAAAAAAATACTTATGGTGTGATGACGACGGCACAACCTCTTCTGTCTGCTGGTTTCAAAGTGTTTGGTGGTAAGAAGCTTAGATTGCCGAGTTTGGATTAGTGGGGGTTTGGTTATTTCTTTGCTGGTAAACAAGTCAGTTGTAATATGCATATATATTGTTTTATAAAATGTATCAATGAAATACTTAAAAGATAACTCATTTTAGCATAAATCCTTTTGGTTCTATGAATCTTGGTGACACTTGAAGGACGAATAATAGGATTGGAGAACTTATTTGACAGCTTGATTAGATTCAAAACAACAATGAAATTATAAGAAAGCTAATAAGATTAACTTCCAGGTTAAACCTTGAGCAACAACCTTAAAAGTTTAAATTGTTTTGTCTGTATGCATTATATATAAGTGTTTTTGATAGTAACTATTTGTTGCTCTTTACTTAAAATAATAAGAACATGCATTGGCTTTTTAACCATAGTTTTGCATCTTAACGTTCGTGACATGCAATTGATGAAATGAATGGCTTCCACAAATTCATTATCATCTTAACCAAGACTTTTCATTGAGTATGCAATTTTTATAGCAATTATTAATTGGCGATAAAGACATCTCTAGATTCCATATATAGGACCGACCAATATTTGCAAATAAAATGAATAGATTATAATTACAAAAGTTTAGTATAAACAATAACTAAAAGAAAATAATAAATTCCTTTATACTGCTTTAACTTATACTTGAGACACTAATCTAAATACAAGCTTCAAACTTGAAAACTCTGATATTTTCTAAATTTAATGTTTAACGTTCACGACACGCAAATTGTGAATAGAATGCCATCCACAAATTATTGGGCACTGAACAAAACAATATTTGATTGATAATAACTAGTTTGTATGTATACTCAAAGAAGACTTTAAAGAAGACTTGAGATTTGATTTGGAAGACGACATTTAAATTTCATTGTGGCATTAATCATGCAACCCAATTTGCACGGCAAGACTAGCATCACCTATGGTCTATAATCACCGAAGACTTTTAAGAAGACTTGAGATAGGGTTTTAACGCTAATTATGCAACCTATGGTCTATTATCCACATATTCCTTCCAAGCTTGGCCAAGACAATTTGATTGATAATAACTATTTTCCATGTATAGTGGATCACATGATACTTCTAAAAAGACTTGGGATATGGAAGACTACACATATATTGTATATCGTAGTTGCAAGAGTATTATAAAATGTAGATTGACATAAAAGCTAAACACATCTACTTAGCTTGTTTCCAATAGGAGTGTTTAAACAAAATTCAAAAGCTAAACCCTGGTGGCTAAACACTATTTTCCATAAACGGTCGCCAAACACTGTTTCTTATTAAGTTTCCTAAGTGCGATTATCAGATGTTCAAAACATGGATATATAGTTTTATAAAGTAGTAACAAGGAACAACAAACAATTAGCAGAAACAAAATCAATGGAAGAATGTAATTGTGCAAGTTTGGGGTTTACATGATCCACTACAAGAAAAAGGGCTTTATGTTTCTGCATATGTTTTCAACAATGATGGTACAAAAGAAAAGAAAGAAAAAGTTGCTTGACAACAATTGTAGAATCCCTATGTGGCGATTTTACCAATATATCAAGCATCCAAACTTCATTATACACATCATCTCGAGCCTCAACATAATCTTCATCCTCCCAGTACCCTACAAAAATAGTAAATTCAAAGCACATAAACTATCTATCAAAATACACCCAAACTCACAAAAACCCATTTATTAAAACAAGATTTAATTGCATAAATAGTCCCTGAACTTTGGCCAGATTGCATGTTACATCCCAACCCTTTCGAAAGTGCAGAAATCGTCCCTGTAGGAAACCTTTGAGTAAATTTTCGTCCATGATTGGGATGAAACATGCAATTTTCGTCCCAAACAGGGACGGAAATTTGCTCAAAGGTTTCCCACAGGGACGATTTCTGCACTTTAGTAATGGTTGGGACGAGACATGCAATTTGGCCAAAGTTCAGGGACATACAAAGGACAAATTCAAGATAAAATTTTATTGCCTACCTCAAATTCATGTGACAAAACAACCAATATACTTGACTTTATAAGTCGAACAAACTATCCCCAATAGTAGAAGGTTAACATGATAATATAATGGCAACAAGGCATAAATTGCATGGGCACAAAGGCTTGCAGCTGTTATCAGGATTTCGTGACAGATTCACTCACAAAAGGTCACTATCGTGACTTGTGATCCTCATGAGACATCTAAGAAATAAAAGAAAACAATGGTCCTAGCTTGTGGAATGTTTTAAAAGGGAAACCAGACTACTGACAGGACCTTTAATTGCTCTATGGACATCTCTGAAATAAAAGAAAACTATCGTCCTTGTGGAACGTTTTAAAAGGGAAACCAGACTACTGACCATATTTTCATAAATATTAACTGTAACTCGTAGTTATCTTATCGGTCTCTACATATTCCACTCGATTAAGTTACCGACTGACCATACATTTTATTACTCTATGGACGTCTTTAATCATAAATTACTAACCTCTACATATCTAAAAGACGCTATCATGTTACAAGTATTAACAGTACCAATTTGACATAAGAGCATATCATTTTAACCACCTAGGCATTGAGAAATCAATATAAAGAATTATGTGCCAAAGATACAGTAGTATAAAATACCAAATTTCATCGGCCTTATCATTGATCATTGCTTTGTTTTTTTATTTGAATAGTGGGCTATCTTGAACCCTCCAATCGCCGACACTTCCTCTCCCTGTTTCCTTTTCTGTTTCAAAATATAGTTAACAGTTATACGAAAAGGAAAAC
This sequence comes from Chrysanthemum makinoi, assembly GCA_910596185.1. Lineage (NCBI taxonomy): Eukaryota > Viridiplantae > Streptophyta > Magnoliopsida > Asterales > Asteraceae > Chrysanthemum > Chrysanthemum makinoi. The sequence continues at coordinate 165,484,993 of OU343216.1, read as the reverse complement.
ATACCATTTTAAACTACACTAATACTTCCACAATTTCCCTAAATGTAAAATATTAAAATCTCATCACACTTACCATGTTAATTACCCTTGCAATTGAGCCAACAGTACGTGGAACCTCATTAAAAGATCTGTTCTGCTTATTTTTTGTGAGATTATAAGAAAAAGAAGGGTTGTTCAATTTTATTTATCAACACTACATAACAGCATACATATATTTAGTTTTATATGTAAACTTTCCGTTAACACTACATAAACAATAAAACAAATAACAAGAGAAGCATGTACAAACAAGAGCAGCAGACATATATCTGGCATAAGACGATGTCGGTTTACCATGGCCACAGTGCCATGATTCATAAGGCAGAATATGACATAACATATTTTATTAGTTAGGTTTGTTCTAGACATATTAGGTGTCTTTATGCAATTGCTACCACTTCTTTTTCAGGCTTTACTAACCTCCTAAGTAAATAGTAATTTCTAATTATCAATAGATCTTTCAAAAACCTCTAAGCCAACACGAGCTTAAATTACAGGATCCTCATTCCAAAGTTGCATATAGCAATGAGAAAACTAGTTTGCAATGATATAAATGGATATTATGAGCGATGTTGCCTGAAAGAATACCAAGTATGCACCAAAAAAAAAATAAATAAAAATTAATAAATAAATAAAATCACTGAAACACAATTATTTCATAAAAGATATTTTAATGATCTATATAGCTTGAAAATCATTTTGTATTATGTGTCAAAATATATAAGAATGACCCGAACTCCTTTTGACCCAATAACAAAACCAAACCTACCCGTCTGTTTGGAAACATCACTAAAACATTGACCTTGCAATTGGAGGGGAGGGACATTTTTCGCTTTCGGCAGGGACATGTCCCCTCCAATAACTTTCAGCGGGGACATATCCCCGCCAAAGCGTCCCCGCTAACACCTAGTCGCTGATACTTTTGGCGGGGAAAACATTAGCCTTTAGGCGGGGACTAGTGGGACCCACGACATTTGGTCTGGTCATAGATTGTCCATCGTGGCATTTCCCCGCCAAAAGTGAACTAAATTAACTCGCAAAAACACTAAAATGGTGATTAAGTTAATTAATCACACTTTTTGGCTGGGATCTATTCAATCAAAGAATTTGTTCTTCTTTTTTGAAGACATCCACTAAATATTTGGAAGTGCATATATTCACAAGGGTATGCTAATGCAAACATCATTCATTCAACCTAAAAAGTCCAAACTGAACTAACCCTTTTCCAAAACCACAAATAATTAACAAAGCCAGTAAACCATACTGTCAAATTAAGCCCACACATAAGTTAAGATACTAAATTTCGCTCAAATGTGATTTTCATTAGGTTCTGAGAAGTAACTTGCCAACATATCGCCGCAAAATCCCTTGGAAATTTTGGGTGGAATTCTAAATAAAATATATGAATAACTAAAAACATAAAGAAAAAAGCCATATCTCAAGGCAAACCTTCTGTTGCTTGGAGTATAGTGTGGAGATAAGCTGCATTCTTAAGGTGCAGATCTTGGAGGGTCGTTGGCCGTTCATACTTCCTACTCCAATAAGTCCTCGGAGACAACAAATTATCATTCATTCTTTTCAGCATACAAAGTCTAACCGGTTTTTCCTATAATAACCAGTTAGTACCGGGTTTGGTTTTTTCTACCCAAAAGTCTAACCGACCACCTTTTTTTTGAAAATAACCTTTTGACCAGGTTGGCCAGTACCCCGACCGTTAGCCCAAAACCCGATTTGCGCACGGCTACTTTATAATATAAAGTACATGCAACAAAAGTTTAAAACTATTAGACTTCAAAACCTAACAAAAGATAGTAAATAAAGACAAAAAACAACATTAAGTACCAAAACATTCCTCCATTTTCATTCCTTAGTAACAGTCATGTTTGATTCCAAAAGTACAAAAGAAACATTTCTAAATAAAGTCAAGATATAACTCGCACTAACAAAAACGAGTTGTACAACCCTTTAAGCACAAGTTACAATGCAATAATGCACACTACATGTTACCTACTTTCCCATCCAACAACCCAAAAAACCAAACCAAACTCCCAAGTTCAGGAATTTTGTACCTAAATGGAACAAAACACCATCAGTACTTGGACCATTGTCGACTTCCATTGTATCGGCTTCCTTATTATCTGCTAAAACATGAAGAAACTCGGGAGGAATAGCGCAGAGTCGAGTCGAGACAACCCTTTGGGAGCGGTTTTGCATTCTTGACCCGTGAGCAGGTATAAGGTATTTGATGCGTATTTTAAGAAAGATTTTTTCTGGGATAAATTTTGTTTCTTTGCTGTCGAGATTTCGGTGAAACACTGTTTTAAATCCTACAAATTTGACTAGTGGCGTGACGGTAATGCCTGTTTCTTCACTGGACTCGTCAACTTTCACAAGTTCGTATATGTTTTAATCGTATCCGGTGTGTAATCGTATTTGTACAGAGCACAAACACTTCCCTTTTTAGGGAAAACACAAATGTTACGTTCTCGCTTTGTAAAGCTAGCTTTGTGTGAGAAATAGTTAGGAGAGGTAACGTTCGTGTTTTCGGTGGACTCACCGAATGCTTCCGAGGACCCGGGAAAAGGAAGGTTTCTTGTTAGGTTTTGAGCTAAGCCAACATACTTTCATCTTAAACGGATTCAAAGAAATTACTTTGTGAACTATGGCATAGTTCCGAGGCATCCCGTCACGATCATCATAAGCAGCCCGGAGTTGACCTTCTTTGAAACACTTTTCGCTTCTTTCTATATCGAAATCATGAAAATCTGGATCTGGGGCGTCAGCCTCGTTACTCTTGAGAAGCGTTTGCCATGTCAGCAACTTTACGGCCTCAACTCCATCGTCCAGTTTCTTCTTTATTTCCGTAGTCGCCTTCTTTATAAGGTGATTCTTGATAGGCCTGTTTTCTTAATTGCATCAAACCCCTTAATGTCTTGCTTTGTTTTAACAGATTTGACTTTCTTAGATCGGATTTAGCTTTTTTTTAGCGATCTTATTTCTCAAAGCTTCCTCTATATTAGTGCCTAGTCCAGCTTCTTCTCGATCCCTTTTTAGTGGACCCTGCTGGGAGCTCGTACCATTACCTGCCTCAATACCCGTTATATTACACGTTTCTGGGGCTGAATTGTTATTTCCAGTTCCTTGTGAAATTCACGCAACTTCTGAATAAGCATTGATATTTGGTGGTGGAATCACTCGATCGGCGTGAAACGTCCGTAACAAGCGGGCATAACATATTTTGGTTTATATACTTTCTCAAGAATTCATACTGCAATTTGCATCTCATGCATGGTCGGTCCAAAGCGTTTAATCTTCATCTGTTTAGTAACCGGTAAAGGAATAGAAGTGGGACCCATTTTGGTCGTCCCATTAACTTTATCCTTTTCTTGAGAAGTTTTAACCTCTGTTAAACAAGGCCCAGGCGTCGTCCTGACGCTATCTGTTCATTTGACGATGCAGGAGCAGAAGTGGGACCCGTCCTGTTAGTCCCGTTAACTTTATTCTTTTTTTCGAGAACCTTTGACCTTTGACGTCTCAGGAGCTATCTGTTCATTGGAGGATGAAGGAACATAAGTGGGAACTGTCTTGGTAGTCCCATTAATCTCATCCTTTTGACTCTTGGTTTTTTTCTTCGTCTGAGTAGTAGTTTCATCTTTCTTTTGAGAAGTTGTAACCTTTGTCTGCGCATCTGCACCAGCTGTACTCTTCGTGACATTGTGATAACCGTTCTGAGTTGGAGGTATATGCACCGTTGAACACGTTCTGAGGAACCCTACTGCTTCAAAACTGAGCATGCCTTTTATGATCATACGCCGATCTTTTATATTTATATGATAACAGATTCCATGCTTGAGAAACGAGTTGGAATGCCCCTTCTGCACCTATAGACTTGTTCTTATCGGGATGAAGTGATAAAGCTAGTTTTTCTACATGTTTCTTCACATTATCATCATCGGCTAATGGGTTCACACCAAGTATCCCATAATAATCTGATTCACCGCTTACTTTGTTTTCAGCAGCAACATGCACATCCAGAATTGCTAATAGTTGAGAAATACCCCTCAAGACCAGGATACAAATTTTGGGCCTTTAAAGCAAATTTCTTGGCACCCCATTCAGCATTTCTTTCTCCCTTGTGGCTTCATCCTTATTGCATTCCATCCTTCACGAGTTCACGTAGTAAGCAGTTAATCTTCTTCACCACTTCCTTAATAATGCTACTACATTTGTAGTTTCAAGTAAACATGAAGATTAGGCAATATTCTGGCCCGAGCTAATGCTTAACCAAGCTACTACTTTTGATCGCAATTCTCAAACCTGATACAGATATACGAAGTTGATAGATTGCTTAACTTAGCACATGTATAAAGTATTCACAGAATGATTTCTACAGATGTAAAACCATAGTAAACTATACCAGAATCCAAACACATATTTTCCTCTTTGACACAGCACTAAAAGTTTTACTGTATCCCTGTTCACCAGTCACAAACCACCAACTGGACTTCTTCAACCCGTTTTCTTGTAATCTATTGCTTTTCATTTTATTTATTTCCCGTTTGATCTATTATATATAAAAACTAACCAAAAGTGACCCGTTTCATGTAAATTGTCCCAAAAATAAAAATTCTGAGAGCAAGTTTGGAAGATCTGGTTACTTACTTTCAGTCAGCAAATGGCACACGTCTTATGAGTGTCATCTTACTCTTTCAAACTCGGCACGCCGAGGTATTATGAGGACAACAAAACTTGGTATGCAATACATGCAAACATGCAGATTTTATGTTCAGAATAGAGATATAACTTGTGAAAGAGTGATTTGAGAGTTTAAAAGTTGATTATCACACTCTTGATCAAAACTAGGCATCTAGTGACATTACCACATGGCTTTCAAGTGAAAATTTGAAAAGTGAAAAATGGATGGCTGCACTGAAAAACCTAAATGCAAAACCTGACTGTACAAAAAAAAATTCTTTAACGCAACACAAATACTTGCAACATAATATATTCACGCTTAGCTTTTCTTTCCACATGAACATGGTTAAAGTTAGTATACTCTAAAGTTATGCCATCAAGAAAGTTGTTCAATTCAGGGTTATTTTTACCTTTAACCTTTAGCCTGTAAAATGGGTAAACCAATGACTGCTTGATAGTCAATCTGATGCTATTGATTCATTGGAAATAACATTAGTGCTGGATGTTAAATCCACGCTTAGAGGTTGATAGTTAAATTGCATTATCTGCTCAATCAAAGAATTTGTTCTTCTTTTTGAAGACATCCAAAAATATTTGGAAGTGCGTATATATTCATAAGGTTATTCTAATGCAAACGCCATTCATTCAACCTAAGAAAGTCAAAACCTAACTAACCTTTCCAAAACCACAAATAATTAACCAAGAAGAAACCATATGTGTCAAATTAAGCCCAAACAAAAGTGAAGCCACTCAAGTTCACTAGAAATGGCCGCAAATCCCGAAATTTTTGGGTGAAATTCTACTAACAGAATCCTAACTAAAATTGGTGAATAACTAAAGAACATAAAGACAAAAGTATACCTTGAACATACTTCAAGGCAAACCTTCTGTTTCTTGGAGTATAGTGTTAAGCTTTCTTAAGGAACTTGGAGGGTCGTTAGTCGCTCATACTTCCTACTCCAATAAGTCCTTCGACGACAAATTATCATTCGCTCTTTTCGCGATACAAAGAAAAGTATCCTCATGTATATGGGGTGCGGTGAATTTCAAACAAATGGTTTTATTTCGTATCACCTACATAACAATGATTCTTATATGATTTAAGTTTCCACATCTTTTATATACATAATTAATGTGGTAACTTTGACCCATTTAATTACTTAATTATAGTTCAATTTGGGGTTATATTTATATAAATCGAGATATACTTTTCTTTGGTTAAAGTAAAACAAAATGCTTACGTGATATCAGAGATAGACTTTTACCAATTTCGTAGCTTAAACTTTTGTCAAATTTTGATACATTTGTTTAAAAGAGAATATAAGAGCAAGCAAATCAAAGTTAACTTTACATACCTACAAAGAGTGCAAAAATGTATCATTCAAAATTTATAGTAAGTTTAATAAATATGAAGAAATAGTGGCCAACAATGCACATTCTAAAGTATTATCATATTATATGTCTAAGCGACCTTTATCAACCTTAAGGACATGCTATTGAAAGGGGTGGTCACTGCCACGCTACATATATAAATATATGCAATATATTTGGATGATTTCATAAATTACTCATATCACTAAATAAGGACCCTGTTTAACATGCTTATAAACATTGAAAAAGTAATTAGGAACCTCAAAGCTTAAACTTGTAACGCATAATTAATGATAAGTGGCAAACATAAAACAAAACGTATGCATGCATAGTTTTAAAAATTCAATGAGGGTTGGGTTAACTTGCCGACTATCCTTATAGCCTATTTAATCTATAAAATCAAATACAATACCTAACACTTGCAAATAATTCTATAGAAGTAATGAATTGTACTTACAGTAGCAGACAAAAAAAAAAGTATACTTCTATAGAGGCATAAAACAAAAATTGGTGTGCATACATATATAAACCACTAATCAACACCTTAATTCATCAACTAAACTAACAAAAATCAAACACCCATATGTTAATACGCAATTTTAAACAATTATATTCATTCTTCTTCATCTATATATTTGATATCTTTAATTACACCTAATTTGACTTTTTTGCAATATGGATAAAAAAGCTATATAAAAATCAAATAAAACTAATTCGCTGAGAACCCGCATATCCAAATTTTATGCAGGGAGATGAACTCGAAGCTCTCAACCGGATCCAAACTTCCTGACAAAGAGTGAAGCTGTGACCGGGGTGAGTCTATTGCTGGGTGGTTTGACCGCCATTGGTGATGGTGACGTGTTGTTGGTGAGTTGACTTTAAAGACGGAAAGTGGAGAGTACATATAATAGTGTTTCTCAATTGTTTATAACGGATGTTTGCACTTTTTTATTATTAATTTAAAAAAAAAAAAAAAAATAATTTTATACAAGTTGTACATACCGCATAAATTATAAGTGAAAAGAAAAAAATTAGTGTGCAAATCAACCCCTTATTATTATCTCTATATTAGGGTATATTTGGCAAAACTAGTTGTAAGTTAAACCTGAAAGCTATTAACATGAGCTACAAGTTGTATCTTTTTAATAACGTTGTTTGGTAAATTAGTCATTAAATAATTATAAGATGTAAAATGACATAAAAAGATAAATCTATAATTGTAAATAAATGTTTGGATGGTATATTAGTAATTTAAAGTTTTAACAACTCATAGACATTTAAAAATCATCTTTTGTTTCTATTTGTTTTGAAATAAAAGCTTGTAGGTAAGTAAGTAAATCCCAACCTACTTAGTTTATAGGAGATTATTTTGTAACAAAAACTAATAACTCCTCCAAAAGAGTCTACTACCAAAAGAATTTTGTTTTATATTCATGCTATCCTTTTATACTAACCCGCCTTTATAATATTGATTGTATATATATTACAACTTCTATCGGAAAATAGTAATAAAATACTTGGGAAAAGAAATAGTCCACTTTCATTTTTGTGTGCTTGGCTTTTATATCGCTTTGTCCCTTTCATGGTCATTGTGTGGCTTCAACATGATTCACCAAAGAACACAATACCAATCTAAACCTTCTTCTTAAAATAGATCCGACGATCCGCTTTTTACACAATATAAGTGGGTTTTGTGGTTTTTATTTTGTTGATGTGTTGATGAGATTATCGATGTGTAATTAAAAGCATTAAGGGTTTAGGTCCGCATTTCTTCTCGATTAAAAGAAAAGAACACTCCTTAGTACCCGCATACACACTTACCATGGTTAAATGCCAAGCTTGCACTAAAATCCCATTTCATAATTAGGTCGTATTAATATTTTTATAACTGTATGATGTAATTTTGACCGCTTTATTTTGAGTTGGGGAGGGTTTACCCCTCGAGTCTCACAAGTGACAAAGAAAATCTGATTTTCCTCTTAGTGCGGCCCGTGAGCTCTAGGGGTTCCCTTTCGGTCTCTCCTAGTGATTCGGGTCCCAAAGATCTAGGGCCTGCCATTTTGATGGTTTAACTCGAGTCAATTTTAAGTGTGGTGCCATTTTAAAAAAATAATTTATTTTGAAATGGGTTGGTTTTGTTGATCTTTCATCTCTAACGGATCAAAAGTAAAAAAAAAAAGTAAAAGTCAATTAGTTAAAGGTTGTCCAAAGTGCATTGTTACACAAAACCACTAAATGAGTTTACTTAAACACCCACCAAATAGTAACCCTCTAACTTGAAGAAATGAGATATTGGTGGAGTTGAAGATGATTAAATGCATGTGTGATGTTGGAAATCGTTATTAGGTGAGGACTTATGTTTATTACATTGGGATGATGATGTATTTGCCGCTTTTTGACTATTATGTGTCATAGTAATATGATCATTTGGGACCATAGTATACATTGTTCATAAACCAGTATGTTTGGTAACATTAACACAATTGTTAAAACACTTTAAACCGAAGTTTTGTATGCACCGAAATAATTGAAGTTGTGACCATATTGAATCTTTTGGCCGATTCGCTTCAATCCAGTCCATTAACTCCAGTGGCTTGTAATCGCATTTTTGTAGTCCGAGCTTTACAACACCGGGTAGGCTTATTTTAAGAGGTTAATAAGCTATTGGGTATTAAAAAAAAAGGTACAATGCTTATTGAATGTGTTTGGGTAAGCTCATGTGTCAAAGTGCTTTGTATTTGTATTTTTCCTAATTATCATGTGTAGATCACATGAGTTTGTGAGAGAGATAAAATGGGAATATAAGGTTAGGGGTGTTTAGTTAAGTTTATATAAAGAACTTATATGGGTTGGGCAAGCTTATGCCAAAGTGCTTATTAGTTATTTGGGAAATAAGGGTTTTTCGATAATGAATAAATGCATAAGTTAAGCATAAGGTTATCCCGATACAAGACATCATATTATTATCCTTGGGCATGATTGAAGCCGGATATTGTATGTAGCCTTGTTACGCTAGAGATAAGAACAACATATCTAAAGGCATCGTATAAGGCAATATGAGGTCTAAGTGCTATAATATGTGGTCATACGTCGATTTTATAGGGTGTTAAAAGTCGCGGTATAAGTTGTCCTTTTACCTTACATTTATAAACGTTCTTGACGAAAGTTCATGCTTTTTTTTTTTTTTATTTATTTTTCTTTAGTGGCCAAATGACATTTCATTTTGGATATAGCCTTGGATCAAAACAATGTTTTTGGCTAAAAAAATTGCCTGGGTTGCTATTTGTCGCTTTCATAAAAAGGTTATGTGGAATCCTTTATCATGTGTTATGGAAGCCGCCTTTTATGGCAGCTATCTTAGATCGATGTCATTTTTGGATAAAAATTGTCATTTTGGGCTCCTACTTGTCATTTTCGTTAAAAGATTATGTGGAATCCTCTATCATGGGTTATGGAAGTTCCGCTATTATGGCAATTGCTCTTGCTAATGGTGGTGTAAGTTTCTGCAATTTGATTATCTAATTATTGCATTTTGATGATGTGTTTTGTTAGATCTTATATTGGTTAGATTGAAGAATGAGATGAGTGAACAATGGATGAGGGGTTTTGGTTTGTAAACACGAGGTTTTTTTTAGAACGCTACATGTGGATACTTTGAAGACGTGTGGCAACTTTCCCAACACTAAAACAACAATTTTTGGCATAACCCATGGTCATAAGTTTATCGCATATAACTCAATTTTTATAAGAAAGCGGATTTGCATCGATTAAGGCCCGAGAACACTATAAACATTATGCAACTCCAAATGCTCGCCACCAGCCTAAGCCCTGTTTACATTACAAAATACATTTAAATCCAAATTGCACATAAAAATCAAGTTATATATTTTATTTGTTTAAGGCTTACATACTTAAACGAGTTCACGGGTTGTTAGTTTAATACCTTAACCCAAAATGACCCGCTTATTAAATAGATTATAACGGACTTGTTTGTGAACCAAATCTTGTTTATCCTCAACCCAAAACCCGCTTAACTTCGTGTCACATTCGTATCGCTTATCGCTTCGTGTTGAGAATTGCCACCTCTACTTTAAATCACATAAAAAACACACTTTAAATAGCATAAGAAAACACCCTTACTTTTTTTATCCTTCGTCTTATTTAAATTTACACTTTTACCCCTTCAACTTTCATTTTAAAACAAAAACTTCATATATCACATAAAAACATTTTTCACTATCTCTAAATAGAGGTGTGCTTGTTTCACTATCACAAAAAATGAAAATACACCGTACATACCCTTCTAACCACCACCACCTTCTCCGACACCACCACCACCTCTCTATGCTCTAACACCAACGAAACAAGAACCCTTTATTAAATAAGGTACAAAGCTTATACATTGTGACATGGGTTTTTGGATAATAAGCTATTGGCTATAAAATAAGGTACAAAGCTTATACATTGTGATGTATTTGTATTTTTCCTAATCATCTCATAGATCAACATGAAGTTTGTGAGAGAGATAACACGGGAATATGGAATGTAGGGGGTGTTTTGTTAAGCTTATATATAAGAGCTTATATTTTGGCACGCGCCAAAGTGCTTATTATTTATTTGGGGAATAAGGTGTTTTTCGATAATGAATAAATGCATAAGTTAAGCATATGGTTATCCTGATACATTACATCATCTTATTATCCTTTGGGCATGATTGAAGCCAATATAATGTATGTAGCCTTGTTCTAGATAAGAACCACATATATAAAGGCGTTATGTTTGTTAAGTATGTGTGTTCTTGATAGGTATACATACTTGAAAACCCATAAATTAGCTCATTTTACACCGAGTATTGACTAGATGTTTGTTGAAAAAGTTCTTATGATGTTTGTACAAGAAAAAGCAAGAATTTATTTTTAGGTTGATTATTTTTTAGATTTTGCTGTAAATGATGTTTAGATGGTGAGATTTGTTGATGCTCGAAGCTTAGATTTTGAAGCTTTAATTGTTAATTGATTGATTTTTCGGGTTTTGGTTTTGAGATTTTGCTAAGCCTATGGTGTTTTTAAGATTTGAGTTGTTTTTATATGGGTTTAAGATTGCTTTTGATGCTTACCGCTTGGTATTTGATGATAGTGACGGTGTAACTATGTAACTACCCCTTGTTGGATTTGTATGTTGGCGTGTAAATGGGGTGAATCTTTGTGTTTTGAGAAAATGTGGTATGAATTTAGGATATGAACCGGGTTTAGCTTGGATTGTTGAGTTATGATGTTTAGCTTTTCGGTTCGATATTTTGAGATTGGGCTTTTTTTATATAGGATATGGATTTGAGATTGCTTTTGATGTTTGTGGCTTGTTAGTATTTGACAATAGAGCGGTGTAACTACCCTTGTTGGATCGTATGTTCTTATTATGGATATTGAATGAATTTAGGATATGAACTGGCTTTAGCTATTATGTTGAGTTATGATATTTAGCTTTTCAGTTTTGAGATTGAGTTTGGCTTTAGCTTGTTAGTATTTGACAATAAGTGACGGTGTAACTACCGTTGCCATCCCATAGACCGAAGGACCACTACATTTCCACCTTGCATAATAAGTTGAATGTGAAAATGATAGGGGTCACTCATCACTGCCAATAAACCATAGTCTTGATACGGACTATTATGCTTTTATAATGAACATGTGAATGATGATCATGACCCAATGGCTTCTAGTTGTAAGCATGCACTAGATTTTGCAATTGTTTGGTAATTAGGGTGTTTCGAGAATGGGGAAGCTGACATTGAAAACGACTGAGATGGAGACTGTGTATGATCATGTGCTAGTTTGCTTGGAACCATATGTAATGTTTTCATATGTTAGGGTATTTAGCTTGTTGCACTCACTACTAGCTGATAAGAAAGAAAGCTTGTATACAACTCTGTTTTCATGTCAACATGTAAATTAGTTTAATTTTAAAGTTTGATCATTCGAATATTTAAAAGTACTGCAATTATCCTAGTGCCTACAGAGGTGTTATCTGTGTTTGGGGGCTCATTAGTATTGTATTCAGGTTACAACTGTGTTGATTATATGACACATTGTTCATTAGGTTACAATTTGGTATGATGCCTTCAACACATGTGACTTAAAAGTTTATAATTTAACTGATTTGAAATCTAGTAGGACTCTTTTTTGCTAGGAACAAAAGTGCCATTTTCTCAAAGTCATGACTGATGCTTCCCTTTCTAGATTGCGCATTGCATTAGTGTTTCTGTTCTTTACCTTATTTTGTAGAGGCCTGAGGGTTTTGGGTAAATATAGTCTTTTTTTGTTTACAAAATACAAACATGTATGTCGTTAAAATGATGACTTTTGCGACCTCTATTATTGATGATTTTGGTTATTTTGTAACCTCTGATATTGACATTTTCTTAAGAATTACCCCGTATCATTTTCTTCAAGATCCTTGTCTTGGTTTTAATGATTTGTTTCACCCAGAAGAACAAAAAGCTTACAATAACAAAAGTAGGACAAATGAAAATGTATGTTGGTGTTTCATGCTAATAACTGTAATATTAACTGATAAGAGCATAGAAGCCATTCACAAAGGTACATAATGTTTGATTGAAATTAGGAATTTTGGATTAATTTCTTTACAGTTAGGATGCTTTGAAGTTAGATGCCTCATTTGGACTTCTGGGAATATGCATTAGGTGGAACTTTTGATGGTCATGGCTAAAACAACTGTTGTTAGGCTAACATGAATAACTGAAGTTGTGTCATTTTTTGAAGTTACACTTTCTGATAACAGAAACAAAGATGGTCTTTTTGTGCAATTGTCGGTGCTAGTTTCTGTTGTCTATGGGGCAGGGGAGTAAGGAACTTTGCATGATGAATAACTATGGTACTTGATCGTGCTGAAAACTTAATTATTTTTGTTATGAAATGCAGAACACAGGGTTTTCTTGCTCTTTTCACTGGTGACACCGGAGAAATACAAGCTGAATTGAGGGAACAGATCGATACAAAAGTTGCAGAGTGGCGAGAGGAAGGAAAAGCAGAGATCATTCCTGGTGTTCTGTTCATAGATGAAGTCCACATGCTTGTTATTGAGCGTTTATCATGCCCAAACCGTGCCTTAGAAAACGGCATGGCACCAATAATTGTTGCCACCAACCAAGGAATCACAATCGAGGCACAAACTGCAAATCCTCCACACAACCGTACACTGAAGATGCATAGGTTTTGTTGACAAAAATTGGGGTTGAAATGGAAATTGAAAACGTGAGCCGAGTTTATGAGCTGTTTTGAGATGTGAAGATCACAAGTACTTGATTGAGTATCAAAGCCGTACATGTTCTATGGAAGCAATAGGGGAGGAAGATGAATCCAACATGATGGTATGAATTTACAATGTAGAATAGTTGAAACAGCTTATCATGTCCGATGGCCACATGAAAAATGTGCTACTTTTTCATCCTGTGGCGAGAGGAAGGAAAGGCAGTGACGATAACGATACTTACAGTGACGTCTATGGTGTATATTTTATTTTCATTTCTGCTCTAGTAGTTAATAAGGTTGGCGTGTATCTTTTTAGATGTGTTGTTTGCAAGAGTAGTCATACAGTAGGCAAGCTCAAAGTATCAACTCATTTGTAATGTCAATGGATCTTCCTTATTTGAATCAATACTATGTTCATTTCGGAAAAGAAGAGCAACAAATTCATTCATGGCTGAAATTATCTCTGATGCACTGAACAAGGCTAATGCACTAAACAAGGCTACTAGTAATGGTATCTGATAAATTATTATAAGATAAATCGAGATAGTTCAACATCTTGAGGTCTTCAATCTCTGATAGAATGGAACAAAATAATGACACGTTCAGTTAAAGATATTTCTTCAGTCTACCCATTTGACCAATTTTAGTTTTCGCTGTTCTTTGGTTTGTTTCACAAGAGTGGGTGTACAGTTTCATGTTTAACCCATTTCATATTAGTGTAAGTTACATGTTTCCACATTACATTAGTAAGTAGATACAAGACTGCTGTAATTTAATTAATTCCTAGTTTAATTTATCTATATTTTTAGGACAATCCATAACTACACCTTTTTGTTAATTAAACTTCCATTAAGTAGTAACTTTGGCAACACTCTCAACTCTCAAGTTTTAAGTCTCTAATGTGAATGTACGTGTGTTGGACCAACTGTATATCAAAATATTCGAAAGGATTTATGTATCGAAATCCACTTTGATAGTTATTACACTTTTTAATACAATATACCAAACATGAGGTTAACTTTCTATAAAATTGAACTATACACCTCGAAACCAAGAGGGGAAGCCTCGAGCTTTCTCATTCATATATTCAAGAAAAGTCAAATTTATGAAATTGAAAGTCAAAGAACACGAATAACATTAGGCTGTTCATTAAGGAATCAAACACCAACAATGCCGGACCTCTTTGAGGCAGGGAGGGTCCCCCCCCTAAAAAAAAAAAAATTCGCACCTAATGTAAATATTATAGGTTTTAGAGGTAATTTAGTTGATGTGTTGGTTTTATGGACAATAAATTAATAGACGTGAGTTAGGATCGAACTCGAGACTATGGGATTGCACACTTTACGGATGAGAATTTAAAGTTAATAATTAAATATAAATGTTATATTTATTTATTTATTAAACGAAATAACTAACGGACGTTATGTAATTAATGTAATGGATTAACGGTCGTTAAATGTTTATGGAAAAGGACTAAATTGCAAAAGTTGGGAAGGTTCCGGAATCCCTTTGGGGAATCCTACACCGATCGGCCTAAAGAGAAAAGGAAACAACCTCAACTTGTTCACCAAGTTTAGTTGGGTATATAAACAAGGCTAGGGTTTTATTTTTCCATCTCTTGTGCTCATTAGCTAAACCCTAAAACAGTTTTGTGTGTTTCTTTGATCCAAACCGATCGTACACCACCTCTTGGTGTCGATCCACTCTTTTCCTATAAACCAAGTTATTTGTTTTATAAAAACTAGCATTACTTTAATTCGTTTAGTACGCGGTGTACAAGAACATAGTAATAACATATTTTTGTTATTATCTTGGATTGAATTACAAAACGGTAAGGGGTAATTCATATAATCCTATAAACCCTAATTAAGGTTCATCCTAATTGCTAGTTTGTGGATTTGATTCTTGTTCGACTAGAATCAAGAAAGCACGATACTTTATTCTTTAGTTAATTAATTATTCATTATATGTTCCTATACGCTCCGACTTACTTTGATGTTTATTGTTTATATTTATGATTAGTCATGTTATATAATTCCAACAAAGGTATCACGAGTCATTGGTTTTAATGAGTAATTAATTACTAAACACGTAAAAACGGATATTGTATTGTGTTTGATATGATTTATTCTAGGGTTTTGGTTATGATTATATAAACCCTAATTTTAAGGTTAAGGATTTTGCCCTAATTTGGTTTTAAAAATCTATTATGGATCGAAATTTTTTTTATGGGTGGAAACCCTAAAAAATTATTTTAGTCGATTTCCTAAATTTTTTTTAGGGTTTATATTAATTGTTATGTTATCAATATCGAAACCTAGATTTAATATATTTGTTACGTGATAAATTCATGAATAAATTGTTATGTGACATGAAATTGTATGCGATCTTGTGACTTAATTGAATAATTGTTATGTTATATCCATGATGATACATGCATGTTTGTCATGGATAGTTGCTTGTATTATTATTTAATTGTTAAGATTGGATTAATTGTTAAGTTTTATACACATGTATAATTATGATAAATCTTGAATTGGGGAAAACTTCAATTATATACATTAATGAATCAATTACGTGCAATTTGGTATATCATTAATTATGGGTTTACGCAATCGATTCGTCGATGTATGTGGCTCACTTTCAATTGAGAGAGTGAAAGCCCTAATTAATATATACGTTAATTTAACCTAGACATTGATTATTAATAGGGTTTTATCGAATGAGTTGCATGTGGCTACTTGTTTACACGTATAAATTGTTTATTATGTGCGCATTATTTTTAGTTGTTTATATTTTTTATTGGTATTACTTGTTTGTTTATTATGTGCGACAGTTTTAAGCAAAGGGTAATTTTGAATAGAAAAATAATACGGACTAAACAATGGTGAAATTGGATTTGTTTTGGAAGAGTTAAGTTTTCAATAGTTTAATTGATTGGTGACTTTGGTACAATGATTGAACGGCTCACCCATTCAATGAACTATAAAGGGGTTATTTAAGAAGTGCGACAACACACTGAATGGATGTCTAAGGTTATGCGCTTTGCGCTTACCGTCCTCGCCCTCTGTAAGTTGGAATGGAGCTACTTAGTAAGCTATAAAAGTACAAGCTCATCTTAAGGGCTTAATTAGTTTTAATTCCATATGCCACTTCGGTGGTAATTATCCGAAACACTAAGTGTTTACACTTATGCAAAAGTACGGTATAATGGATGATAATTAACACTAAATTCCTTGATTGGTGAACCCAATACCTCAATCAAAACTTTGATAATTTGATCTTTATGAATTGGTAATAAAAAGTTTTTTATTAAAATTGTGCTACAAGATGAATGCATGACATCTTTGTACATATTTGATTTGACCACATAAAATCAAAACTAGTACCCTTTTAAATTAAGAATATGCCATCTAATTAAAAGGAACACTTAAAGTTGCAATTTACGTCATGACAGTACTTGGCGAGATTGTGATGGAGAGGTAAATCTCTATGTAAAGTCAGACCTTACATGGACATATTTGCAGTTCTTTAAGTTAGACACTTAAGTTGAGTAGGAAGTGAGACCTGGACTCAATGGCATAAGATGGGATGAAACATGTTTATATTTGCAATAGCGTTGGAAAATATAAATCCCATTATGATCTAGGAGTTGGAAATTGTTTGCCAATTAATGTTCGACAGATTACCTTATTATATGCGTTTGTTGCTAGCAGATCAACTGATGTAATGAACCTATGATAATTTGGATCCTAGTTTTCGAGAAAATTCTATGGTTATATGAATATTACCTTGGGTATTTTATTTTCTTGAAAAGTTTAATTATCGAAAATACTAAAATTGAATTTTGCTAATTCTTTAAATGTATTAATGCAACATTAAACCGTAAACGAAGGTTATTCCTATATTGTTGAATTGATCTACACCTGTAAGGGTTTTTGGTAGAGTCAACTTTACTAAAAGAATATAGTTAGTCCTCTTTTCTAAGAAAGAGTGAGATTCAACCCTATTCCTTTTCATGAATGAAGAAAGGTATGATAGGACAATTAGAATTGTCTAAATTCTAAATACGTAACTCGTAAGCAAATTTTAATAGTTAAGAAAATTGCATATTTTCTGAGTTATTAAATTAGAAGCTAGACTAATCACTGTATAATTGGTAAAAGACAAACTAGCATATTTTATCTAGTTGTTTTGTTTTGACCATTTAAAAGTACTACTTACAATTGTTGGAATAGTAGAACTATTAAGAAAGAAATTGCATGCCCAATTATTTCAAGTTAATAGCATTGATGAATAGTTCATCATCTACATAGTAGAATACACTTTTAGTACATAAGTAATTGTTATGTATGGACTTTCTCAAAGGTGTAAGGAAGTAAATAGAACGCTATTTTCTTTCACTGGTTAATGAAACACTTACAATGTTGTCAAATCCAATGGGGTTTGTGTTCTTATTACTGAATAAAGAATTAATGTAATGATCTCTTATTCGTGGAGTTACAAGCTTTGTCATCTTAGTAGTAACCGATTATCTCTAGAATGTCTTATGATAATTATTTTCCACTTATAGACACTTATGTTTTCAAGGATAGTCATGTACGTTTCCTTATTAGACAATGAAGTGGTTCTACATCTACTAGTTATGCTAATATCAATGACACAATCATATTAGTCACATTAACAAACATATGTCGTTGTTTATTCTGCTACATGATGTTCCATGCACAAGTGGGAGAAATCTATATTGTGTGCAAGGTACAACATATAAGTATATGAGTTAACGGATTCTCTTGATCAGGTAAGAGACTAACGTTCTAATATAACTTGTACATATCTAATTCAAGAAACATTTGGTGTTGAAATTTACGTCATGTGAGAACTTGACGAGATTGCAACAACAAAGTAAATCTCTATGTAAAGTGAGATCTTGCATGGACATATTTACGTTTCTAAATTAGACAAGTATTTAGAACATGTGTCAAAATGATATATAAGACTACTTCAAATTAGATTTTTATGTATTATTAGAATGACATAAATGAAGTAATCTAATACTACTTCAAATTTGTTTATTTATGTATTTTGGAATGACATAAATGAAAAATAATGTAGTCCTGCATTATTGTGAAGTAAATAAATTAACTTGAAATTACTATTGAAACCAATAGTTGTGTTCATAATTACTTTAGTTAAACATGTTTATGATTCATTGTAAAGACATAAACATAAAGTCTTTTAAGACTTATAATAAAATAAGACGTTAACTTGTTATATTTTTTAATTAAGACATATACAAGAAGTCATTGAGTTGATCAATGATTTATAACGTATAATGGGATTATAACAATTTATGTTTCTTGTTGAGACATGGATATGAAGTAACTTGGTTAAAAGGTACTTGTGTTATAAAGCATGTAATTGGCTTGGAAAGTCTACTATACCATTAAGTTGACTTAGTTGGTAAATAGGTAAGCCAAAAGGAATATGTTTATCTTATATATTGTTAGATTGTCTTACAATATTAATTCTAATGAATACCACAAGTTGATGGTATTTTCAGTTAGGAGAATCAGACTCTATTTGATTTGTTTGATTCAAGATAACCATAACTTCTTTCTTAAAAAGTAACAAGGTTAGAAAATTGAGTATGGATTGAATATACTAAATATGACTCCAACCTAGAAGATTAATAAAACACCATTTCATTATGGAATGTGATGAATCACATTAAGGTTTTAAATTGAAGATTCCAATTTGTTAAACTATTAATGAATAGGTTATTAACAAAGTAAAATCAGGAATTATCAATGTGTATTTGTAATGTCCCAAAAGAGAACAATAGTTTTGCTCTAATTGCTAAGTATATATAGATAGTCTATATATTACAAAAGGCAAGTGGTTTTTTTTATCTTGAAAGATAAAATTACAAGATACATAATCTTCTAAAACACACTAGTATATATCATGATGAGGTTAGACATGTAATTGATAGACCTCATGATGATGGAATTTTCATTCATAGATCTGCAAGGATATCTCAGATATTTGACTTATATGCTGAGAAATATGAGTTACAGGATTATAGTAAACCTGATAATCATTATGATGGATTACCAAATATTGAATTGGGAAAATTACTCATACTATGAATGTTAAAGATGCTGTCCATAAAGATAATCAATTTTGGAAATTTGGTTTATCTTAATAGTTAGACTCGAGAATGGAAATGAGTTTCTTCAAAGAGATGAAAAACCCTAGTGGTTTGAATATCTATGTAGAAATCATATGGACAAAATATTGTACACATATTTAATTTATGACAAGATTATTAATCATACTTAAGCAATTAATTATGATTGAATATTCTTTTTAAGACACATTAAATATAAAGATGATAATTGTCATACTTGTTTTCATTAATATGAAATATGACAATGGAATAAAACTCTTTTCTTGAGAAATTACTTGAGCGAGGACGGTAAGTAATTGAAAAGTTTTTTTGAATTCATATAATCTTTGGAAGTGTAATAAGTGCAATAATTCATGAATGGATAAATGCATGCATCTATGAAATTATTCTTATATTAAATTATTAAATCCATTTTCGATTTATAATTAAAATAAGATAAATTTTAAGTATTCCTGAAAGCTAGTGGAGTATTATTAAGATTTTTAAATCTTATATGTTGAATAACATATAGGAAGTAACATTCCTTGTAAGCTAAATGTTAAGTCTTAGATTTGAATGAAACTTCACTTGTAAGATTTAAGAATTAAAACATACAACCTTGGAATATATGTTTATTGTTAATAAACATGTGCAGAAAAATAAATGATTCTAATAAAACATGATATATCATTTGGGAAATTGATAAATATCTTTTGACAAGATAGAACGTGAATGAAGTCTAAGTTTGACCTGTAGATTCATCATGTACATCATGTAGTGTATTAAAATTGTTGTATCATTCTTGAATAAGAAGTGATTTGACAACATTGATATCTAATTAAAAGTTATTAGATAACTTGTGTAATGAATATTCTATTAGAATTACATCCTTAAAACCTGGAATTGCTCCTAGATTCTATGGATGAACAATATGTCAATTGTTGTGCAAATTGTCATGCCTTTAAACTTGAAAGTTAGGAAAGCATCAAACGTTACATAATAAGATATTAAAGTTTACGGAGTTTTAATGGGCACATTGTTGTTTGTATACAATGATGCTGGTTTAATTGAGATGACACTCAATACTAATCATGGTAGGATTTCATCCTTGTTAATGGCCATATGAACTAGTAGTGCTTTCTAAGCACAGTTGCATTATACATTAAAAAATAAGAATACTTTAAACTTTAAAATGTTTGAAAGTTTAAATTGTCATAAATTGGAAAAGAGGATGTCAAACACTTTATGAATTATTATGGATGGTGAATGCAACATACAAGGACTTCATTAATTGAATTCTTAAAATAAGTATTCTCAAAATTATGATAGATCAAGTTGGTTGATTTATGTCTAGTCAACAAGTATGATTGTCATTACTTGAGGCATAATTCATCAACTCGAATTTTCATGCATTGATCTATTTGGTATTTGGATAAGGGATGTTAAACAATTGTTATAATAAATCAAATACTTGGTATGTTTGATTTATAATATATTGTATCCTATATTTGCATGTTTAATCCGTGAATAAATTTATTTATTCTAAATCGCCCGTTGTGATATGGGAGTATCATTAAACTAAGACAAATCGGTAGAGATATGGTATACGAGATATTGATGAATGCATACCGATGATATTCAATGAATTGAATATAGGACTTATCCCAACTCCATAATTTACTTTGTGGATATTGTTATAAGTAAATTATGAATAGTTATCCTCGACTTGAGATAATGATAAGTGTCATGAATGTAGTGCACTTCGTGGAACAACTTAACGCTATACGTAATCTGGTAGTCATAAGGGGTTTCCGAAGTGTTGCAAAGTTTGTATTGGTTTTCAGTCAAGATAGTTGTTCCTTCAAATTTATTTGGAGTTTATCCTCGTCACCAGTTTGTTACCACCCAAAAGTTCTAATATAAACCGAAGATTTGGTAATCTTGCTCAATCACTTATAACGAGAAACAGAATAGTTGATAAAGAATGACTTAATTCCATATCTTTATTTAACATGGTATTAGAAACAAAAGGATAATGAGAAATCATTAAAAGGTTTTCCAGGAGCCTTGCTCGAGTTGTACTAGAGGCATCGAAGTGTTGCTAGACGCTAACCAATGTGATCACTCTATTAAGATATGTCCAAGTGGAGTGTTGGTTTGGAATAATTAATAGACGGAGTTAGATCAACTCGAGACTATGGGATTGCACACTTTACCATGAGAATTTAAAGTTAATAATTAATATAAATGTTATATTTATTTATTTATTAAACGAATAACTAACGACGTTATGTATTAATGTAAGGATAACGTCCTAAATGTTTATGGAAAAGGACAAATGCAAAAGTTGGGAAGGTTCCGAATCCCTTTGGGGAATCCTAACCGATCGGCCTAAAGAGAAAGAGAAACAACCTCAACTTGTTCACCAAGTTTAGTGGGTATATAAACAAGGCTGGGGTTTATCTTTGTTCATTAGCTAAACCCTAAAACAGTTTTGTGTGTTTTGATCCAAACCGATCGCACACCTTCTTGGTGTCGATCCACTTTTTCATAAACCAAGTTATTTGTTTTATAAAACCATATTTTTAATTGGTTTTAAGTACGTGTACAAGAACATAGTAATAACATACTTTTAATTTATTTGATTGAATTGTTAAAACGGTAAGGGTAATTCATAATCCTATAAACCCTAATTAGGTTCATCTAATTGCTAGTTTGTGGATTTGATTCGTTCGGCCAATCAAGAAAGGTACGTATACTTTATTCTTTAGTTAATTAATTATTCATTATATGTTCCTATACGCTTCCGACTTACTTTGATGTTTATTGTTTATATTTATGATTAGTCATGTTATATAATTCCAACATGATGTTACATACAAATCTCCATTCGCCCCCAAAATAAAATGGTCAAGTTCCACCAAGAACACCAAGTAGAACTAAGTAGAATTCACTACCACAAATTGATGAAGGAAATGAAACCACACTTACAAACATGTTTATACATATGATACATCACCTATGCAACAAGAAAATTAAACACAATTACGAACATCTTTAACAACTTACCATTTATTTAACTTCGGATGCACCGCCCTTGTTGCAGTTCACTACACTTCACCACAAAAGCTTGATGATAGACCTGAAAGAGTTGAAAAATAAAACCATTTTAGTGATGATTTTTAACAAACTCATGTAAAATCAGATTTTACAAAATGGGATAACAGAAAGTACCTTATATATTTTGAAGCACATCGAGAATGCGCTGCAACTCGTTGACAACAATTTCAATTTTCATTCGTTGTGGTGGGGAATCCACGAGCACGATACTCAATCTTGATAATTGCAACCAAACATTCTTCCACTTTCATTGCATTCGCTCACATTTTGCATACGATTGCATCACCATCAATAGCGTCAATCACATGATCTGGTAATGCCATGTAAGCAAATTTATGAAGGCTAAGACCATCGCTAAACATGTCATCTGTCCGCTTTTTCCCGTCATCACCTCTTGTAATAATATTCCAAACTGTAGTCGTCCCACAACTTGTCATCTCACTCCCGATAGGCATCATGGAATAAAAGTGGAATTACACTGGAGGTGCATAAACCAATTGTTCCTTTAACTCAGAGCTGTTTTGGTTAAGTTTGTACCAAATAGGTGAGCTAAACCAAAGTCTCCAACATGAGCCACCATATCATCTTCTAGTAGAATGTTACTTGGCTTTAAGTCACCGTGAACAATCGTTATTTGGCAGCGATTGTGAAGATAATCAAGTGCAATGGCAACATCTCTAAGAATACTTATTCTTTGAAGAAGGTCTTTCCATGTATGCACTTAAATGAAGCCAATCGTGTACACTTCCATTGGGCATAAACTCGTAAACCAGCGCTTTAAAATCATTGCCTTTGAAATCGGTACTCGAACATGAAGTTATTATCTTCAACAGATACGGTGCTGAATATTCGTATGCTTCACATTCTCCGCTATAAAACTTTTGTGAGCCTTTATTTTGATGCAAACTTGATTGCAAACAAATTTTATCATCGATCGAGGATCCCTTTATAAACAGAACTGAAGCCACCCTCTCCAATAAAATTTGTTGTAGAGAACCCATCGGTAGCCTTGAGAAGTTGATGGTATGAAACTTTTGTTGGAATTAGATAACATGACATTCAATAAATAATCACAAAACCATCAAAGTATACATGCGAAGCGATAGGATTTTAACGAATAATTAATTAACATAAGAAGAATATGCACCTTACTTGATTCTAGCCAACAAGAATCAAATCCACAAACTAGCAATGGAAAACCCTAATTCATTTAATTTGGATTATGAATTACCCCTCACCGCTTTGTAATTCAATCCAAGAATACTAACAATAATGTGTTAGTACCACTTTCTTGTACACACGCATTCAAACCAATTAAAGTAATGCTAGTTTTTAGTAAACGAATAACTTGGTTTGGAAAAACAAGCTAATCGATCCCTTTTGGTGGTGATTGACCGGTTTTGAGGACAAGAAAACACACAAAACAATTTTAGGTTTAGTTAATGAGCACAAGAGATGATTTACAAACACCCTAGGTTTTGTATATATACTCAAGAAAACTTGGTGAACAAGTTTGAGTCAAAGTTGATGGGTTTGAGACTCCTTTGGCCGATCGGTTATGGCCATCCCAAAGGGATTCCGGAACCTTCCCAACTTTTGCAATTTAGTCATTTTTCAAATACATTTAACGCTCAAGTAGTCCATTACATTAATTACTTAACGTCCTTAGTATTTCGCTAATCAATAAATAAATATAACGCTTATATTTAATTATTAACTTTAATTCTCATACGTAAAGTGTGCAATCCCGTGGTCTCAAGTTCGATCCTAACTCACGTCTACTAATTTATATCCATAAAACTAACATCTCCCACTTGGATATATCTTAATAGAGTGGTGACATCGGTTACCGTCTAGCAACACTTCAATGCCTCTAGTACGACTCGTAAGGATCCCGAAACCTTTTAATGATTTCTCATTATCCTTTTTTTCTAATACCACGTTAAATAAAGATATGGAATTAAGTCATTCTTTATAAACTATTCTCGTTGTAAGTGATTGACCAAGATTACCAAATCTTCTAAATATATTTAGGGGAGATTTTAAAAGGCCCACAAACATCTTGTCAACCCTACGAAGGGCCCAAAGAAGATAAACCCCAAATAAATTTAAGGAACAAATTTATCTTGACTACAAGAATAACCCACAAACTTCGAACATTTCGAAAACATCCCTTATGACTACGAGTTACGATAGCTTAAGTTGCTCCACATAAATGCACTACATTTATGACACTTATCTGGTATCTCAAGTCTGAGGATAACTATTCATAATTACAAAGTAAATTATGTAGTTGGGATAAGTCCTATATTCAATTCATTGAATATCATCCGAAATTGGTATGCATTCTCATCAATATACTTTCAAGTATATTCTACCACAACTCTCAGATTTGTCTTAATTTAATGATACTCCCATATCACTAATTGACAATGGACATTTAGAATAACTTAGTTATTCACGGATTAAACATGCAAATATAGGACAACAATACTATAAAATAAAAATAAACATAAACATAATCCAAACTTTATTTCATCAAAATAATAAATGTTTTACAATATCCTTTATCCAAATACATCACGTTATGCATGAAACTATTAGCTATACGAAGTCCAATTCCATTGGCAAGTCCAATAAGCTTGTCTTTAGCTAAAGCCTTAGTAAAAGGATCAGCTAAGTTATCATTTGTGTTAACTTTCAATAGATTAATTTCACCTTCACGGACTTGTTCCTGAACATAGTGATACTTCAGAGAAAATGTCTGGTGCCCTTCATGACTCCGGGTTCATTGGCAAATATGATTGCAGCAGAATTGTCACAATACATATCAATAGGAAATTCAATTGAAGGCAAACACCAAGCCTCAAATGAATTTCCTAATCCAAAGAGCCTCCATTGCAGCCTGGCAAGGCTATGTATTCGCTTCTGTCGCAGACATCGCAATCATTCTCGCTTCTTGCTCTTCCAGCCAACCGCTCCTCCGTTGATGACAAAGACATAACCCATCTGAGACTTCATATCATCTTTATCACACCGCCAGAAGCATCACAAGAACCTGTAAACAAGCTTCGTCCTGATTTCCACCATACACTAAAAACATATCTTTCGTATTCCTAAGATACTTTAGAATATGTTTGAAGTTCACCGATTCTCGTTGATATCGACCTGGTCATGTTTTGAGCTTAACGCCACATCGGCCTTGTGCATCTCACAGCATACATAATAGATCTACTGCCAAGCATAAGGAACTTTCTGCATATGTGCCACCTCAGCAGTGTTGAAACACACATATCGCTACATAAGTCATGCTTTACTTCCATTGGCAAATATCCTTTCTTGGAATTTTGCATATTGAATCTCTTTAATATTTTATCAATGTTGACTTAAACCATTAACCGCTGACCTATCTCGGTAGATCTTGATTCCCGAATATATGCAGCTTTCCTAAATCCTTCATGGAAAAACACTTCCCAATATATGCCTTAACACTTTGCAAACTTGGAATGTCTTTTCCCATAATTAATATGTCATCGACATAAAGAATTAGAAAATTACATCACTCCCACTAACTTTGTGATATACACATGGCTCATCAAGATTTTGAATAAATCCATACATTTTGATTTCTTCATCAAATCTCTTATTCCATTGCCTTGATGCTTGATTCAATCCATAAATGGACCTTTGAAGTTTGCATACACGGTTTGGAAATTGTGGATTCACGAACCCCTCAGGTTGCTGCATATAGATGTCTTCATCTAAGCGACCATTCAAGAAGGCGGTTTTGACATCCATTTGCCATATCTCATAGTCATAGTACGCTGCTATAGCTATGAGAATTCTAATAGCTCTAATGTCCGCTACAGGAGAAAAGGTCTCTTCGTAATCTATGCCATAAGTTTGAGTAAAACCTTGCCAACTAGACGAAGTATACGACGTGTATTTGCCATCCATGTCAGCTTTAATTTTATAGAGCTACTTACTTCCAACCACCTTGGCGTTTGGAGGTAAATCGACCTCTTCCAAGACTTCATTTTCCTGGATTGCATTTCCATTCATTGCAACTCGCCACTTATCCTTATCAGGACTTGCCATGGCAGCTTTATAACTAGTAGGCTCTCCAAGATCTCCTAACATAGTTTCCTCAACCTCTATGTTAAGACATAGACGTTCAGGTGCACGCGTAGTCTTACGGATCTACGAACGGAATCACTTCAACTTCGTGGAGGACCCAGACTATCGTTCTACCGGGCATGCTAGTGTTGTAAGGTAATGCATCTTCTGATCATCTTCCGATCATAAAATCTCCCACTAAATTTTTGAGATAAGATCTCTTTCAAGAAAATCTCCATACCTAGCAACAATTACTTTATTTTCAGTTGGATAGTAGTAGTAACCCATAGTTTCCTTAGGGTATCCTACGAAGATACACTTTACATATCTTTGTTGGAGCTTATTCATGAAGTCACGCTTAACATATGCCCGCAACCCCACCTTTAAATAAGACAAGTTAGGAGCTTTACCATGCCATATTTCATATGGTGTCTTATCAATCTTCTTTGTGGGAACCATATTTAGAATGCGAACAACAGATTCTAAAGCATAATCCCAAAAGGATAAAGGTAGAATGGTAAGATTAAACATAGATCGTATCATGTCCAACAATGTACGATTTCCTCTCAGATACACCATTTTGTAGGAGTATATGGAGAAGTGAGATTTGGACAATTCCATTCGCAGCTAAGTAATCTTAAACTCTTGGCTTAGATACGCCTTCTATCGAATCGAAGAGCTTTAATCTTCTTTCCCAATTGCAGTTCTATTTCTCAGATTGAAAACCTTAAATGTTTCAAACACCTCATGTTTATGCTTAAGTAAATAAACATAACCATAACGGCTGAAATCACTAGTAAAGGTTAAGAAGCTAAACCTTCTTCGACACATGTCTAAGTGGTCCACACATCAGAGATGAATAAGACCAAGTAGATCAGAAGCCCTATCCATATTGCTATGAAAAGGTTTCTTCGTCATCTTCCCAGATATGCATGACTCACATTTATCAAATGATTCATCATTGATATTTTGCAAAAGCCCTTCTTGTTGCAGCTTATGCATGCGAGCCTTGCCTATATGAGCAAGTCTATAATGCCAAAGATAAGAAGAATTCAAGTCCAACTTTATCTTCTTATTGATGCTAAACATCGAATTATTATATTTGTTAGATTCATTTCCAATCACATCAATTTCAAACACACCATTCACAGTAATCGCATTAAAATAAAATACACCATTTAAAGAAACAGAATTCCATTACGTGAAATAGTATGAGTAAAACCATCATCCAAAAAAACTGAAAAGGAAACAATACTCTAATTATAGAAGGTGCGTAATGACAATTGTTCAATAATAAAGACTAAGCCCGAAGGCAATACTAAACTAAACATTCCTGGCTTTCAACAAGCTGTGATGTGGCCATTTCCCACGTGCAATATTGCCCCATAGGCAGCCTTCTTTCCACTCTAAATCCCTAGTGTATTACAAATGTGAATACCACATCCAGTATCATATACCCAGGAATTTTATGATTTAGAGTAAATAATTCAATGACAAATAAATTACCAGAAAAACCGGCGCCCAAGGACCCTTCGTACTTCATCTTATTTGCCCGAAATTCATCAAGATAGAGAGCACGTTTTCCAATGCCCAACGCTCTTACAGTGGTGGCATGCTTGATCCTTTTAGGATTTTCCTAGGAGTAGGGTTCTTGGATTGTGTTGATAGGCCATAACTTGTTTACCCTTATCAACTTTCCCTTTGCCCTTCCCCTTCTTGTTGTTCGCACTCTGCGGTTTTGGCTTATTAAT
Organism: Chrysanthemum makinoi; assembly: GCA_910596185.1. Classification (NCBI taxonomy): domain Eukaryota; kingdom Viridiplantae; phylum Streptophyta; class Magnoliopsida; order Asterales; family Asteraceae; genus Chrysanthemum; species Chrysanthemum makinoi. The sequence goes on along the minus strand of OU343216.1, from coordinate 165,456,461 downwards.
CCTTCCACCAATAGCAAGTACTCGGATAGGAACCTTTTGAGGTAACCCTTTTTCATAATAATAAGCAATGCGTAGGTCAGAACGTCTTCCCATGCAGGCATATTGAAGTTTCTAACAAAACCATTAAAATCCTTGTTAAGGGATCTATTAATCAGATTCACAGCCATGTCATCATCATAAGTTTTGCCAAGTGCCTTTAATTGGTCCATGTAACCTTTCATTTCCAATACATGAGCACTTACGGTTTACCCTCTCCCTGCCTACAACTGTGTAATGCGTCGGTCAAGTCATAAATCTCGACAGCAGCTGGTTTCTCAAACATAGTTCGAAGTTCATTGAGCATATTATACGGGAAATAATTTTCGAATGCTTTTGAAGAGCAGATTCCATCGTTCCCAACATAAGACAAGCCACATCATTATGACGCTTTATACTCATTTGCCAAGCGTCCTTTTCAGCTTGAGTAGCCGTGTCCGTTGGTTCAGCAAGGTTCATAAAGGTATTTCAACCGGCAGCAACTCTACAGAAATTCTCAAAAAGCTGCCAATCATTGAAATTTTAGAGCCAGTTAACTTTTCTCAATCAAAAAGTTTTTGAACGCGAACTTAGTGTTGTTAGTGTTATCGTTGTTTTGAGCCATTTCTACAGAAAAAAGTTCAAGTATTAGTATTTTCGATAATAAAACTTTTCAAGAAAACAAAATATACCCAACGGTAATATAAACATATAACCATATAATTTTCTCGAAAACTATGATCCAAATTATCATAGTTTCATTACATCAGTTGATATGCTAGTAACGAAAGCATATAATAAGGTAATCTGTCGAACATTAATTGGCAAACAATTTCCAACTCCTAGATCATTATGGGATTTATATTTTCCAACGCAATTGCAAATATAAACATGTTTCATCCCATCTTATGCCTTGAGTCCAGTTCTCACTTACTACTCAACTTAAGTGTCTAACTTAGAAAACTGCAAATATGTCCTTGTAAGGTCTGACTTTACATAGAGATTTACCTCTCCATCACAATCTAGCCAAGTATTGTCATGACGTAAATTGCAACTTCAAGTGTTCCTTTTAATTAGATGGCACATAACTTAATTTAAAAGGGTACTAGTTTTTTGATTTTATGTGGTCAAATCAAATATGTACAAAGATGTCATGCATTCATCTTGTAGCATAAATTTAATAAAAAACTTTTATTACCAATTCATAAAGATCAAATTATCAAAGTTTTGATTGAGGTATTGGGTTCACCAATCAAGGAATTTAGCGTTAATTATCGCCCATTATACTGTACTTTTGCATAAGTGTAAACACTTAGTGTTTCGGGTAATTACCACCGAAAAGCATGGAATTAAAACTAATTCCCTTAAGTGAGTTTGTACATTTATGGCTTACAAGTAGCTCCAATCGAACTCACAGGGGCAGAGGACCGTAAGCAAAAGCATAACCTTAGACATCCTTTCAAGGTGACTGGCGCACTTCTTTATTAACCCCTTTATACTTTGTTCTAGTGGGTGAGCCGCTCGCACCATTTGTACCAAAATCACCAATCAATTAAACTATTGAAAACTTAACTCTTCCAAACAAATCAAATTTCACCATTGTTTAGTCCGTAGATATTTTTCTATTCAAAATTACCCTTTGCTAAAACCTGCCATACATAATAAACAAACAAGTAAAACCAAAAAAAAAACAACTAAAAACAATGCCACATAATAAACAATTTATGCATGTAAACAAGTAGCCACATGCAACTTATTCGATAAAACCCTATTAATAATCAATGTCTAGGTTGAATTAATGTATATATTAATTAGGGCTTTCACTCTCTCAATTGAAAGTGAGCTACATACATCGAAGAATCGATTGCGTAAACCCAAAATTAATAATATACCAAATTGCACATAATTGATTCATTAATATATATAATTGGAGTCTTCCCAATTCAAGATTTATCGTAAATAAATATATCTTAACAATTAAACAATTATCAAAGCAACTATCCATGACAAACATGCATGTATCATCATGGATATATCATAACAATTATACAAATAGTCACAAGATCGCATATCAATAATCCCATGTCACATAACAATTATTCATGAATTAATCACGTAACTAATATATTAATTCTAGGTTTCGATAAGGTTAGCAAACAAATTCCAAACCCTAAAAATAATTTATGTGTGTCGACCAAAAAAAATATGGGGTACAAAAAAACAATTAAAATCGACCCATATAAATAAATAATCAAACCCTAGATTAACCATATCAAACAACATACAATTATTTGTTTTATTACGCTTTATGTAATTAATTACTCATTAAAAACCAATGACTCGTGATGCCACTGTTGGAATTAGATAACATGACATTCAATAAATAATCACAAAACATCAAAGTATACATGCGGAAGCGTATAGGATTTATTAACGAATAATTAATTAACATAAGAAGAATATGCGACCTTACTTGATTCTAGCCGAACAAGAATCAAATCCACAAACTAGCAATGGAATAACCCTAATTTGATTTAATTAGGATTATGTGAATTACCCCACCGTTTTGTAATTCAATCCAAGAATACTAACAATAATGTGTTAGTACCACTTTTTGTACACACGCATTCAAACCGAATTAAAGTAATGCTAGTTTTAGTAAACAATAACTTGGTTTGAAAAACAAGCTAATCATCCCTATGGTGGTGATCGACCGGTTTTGAGGACAAGAAAACACATAAACAATTTTTAGGTTTAGTTAATGAGCACAAGAGATAATTTACAAACACCCTAGGTTTTGTATATATACCCAAGCAAACTTGGTGAACAAGTTTGAGTCAAAGTTGGATTGGGTTTGGTCTCCCTTGGCCGATCAGTTATGGGCATCCCAGGATTCCGAACCTTCCCAACTTTTGCAATTTTGTCCTTTTCAAATACATTTAACGCCCGTTAGTCCATTACACTAATTACTTAACGTCCGTTAGTTATTTCGCTTAATCAATAAATAAATATAACGTTTATATTTAATTATTAACTTTAATTCTCATACGTAAAGTGTGCAATCCCATGGTCTCGAGTTCGATCCTAACTCATGTCTACTAATTTATATCCATAAAACTAACAACTTTCATGAACCGTTCACTCCCTGATGATTGAGATGGTTGACTGCTTGCTTCTTCTTACACAAAGAGATACACAACATACTACGATTTAGGTTAATAAGCTATTGGGTATAAAAAAAAGGTACAAAGCTTATTCAATGTGTTTGGGTAAGCTCATGTTAAAGTGCTTTATACATCGAGATGTATTTGTATTTTTCCTAATTATCATGTGTAGAGCAAATGTGGTTTTGAGAGAGATAACTGTCATGGGAATATGGGATTTAGGGGTGTTTGGTTGCTTATAGAAAGAACTTATATAGGTGGGCGCTTATGCCAAAGTGCTTATTAGTTATTTGGGGAACAGGGGTTTTTTCGATAATGAATAAATGCATAAGTTAAGCATAAGGTTATCCTGATTGTAGCCAATATAATGTATGTAGCCTTGTTCTGCCTAGAGATAAGAACCACATATCTGAAGGAGTTATATTCGTTAAGTTTGGTTTGAAAAGCTGAAAGGATTAGTTTCTCTGAAATTCTTTGTGCCAAATTAAGTTTGAATAGCTATTTTAAAGGAGTGTTTGGGTTTGAAGATTGGTCAGATGGCTATGTGACTTGGTAGTGAAATTATTTGACTCATAAACTCTCTTTTCTCACACTACTACAAAATCTGAAATAAAGCCCCCTTAATAGAGCACTGTTAATAGGGAAAATGGGCTCTACAAAACAAAGGCATAAAGCCCGGTTATGAAATGCAAAAACCGGGTCTAATTCGCCACAAAATAGAGCCTGTGTTAACTTTTCACTTTTGAGAGGTATTTCTCCCCTCTCTTTTTCACTTTGCTTTCTTATTTCTTTTCACCTAGACCACATAAAACAAAAACCCTTAAATAACTTTTTACATGTTTCCAATTGACAGCTCAAGTTCAAAAATCTTCAACAACCAGGTATGCAATCTATCTCTGACATCCATTTAATAAAAAAATTCCAACTGTTGATGGTTCAATTACGCCGCCGTTAGTGTTGGTTTAAAGCTCGATTCCACATAGAGTCCTTGGCAGCCTTTGTTTATATAAGCTTTTGTATTTGGGTTCATGTTTGCATTTCTTTTAAGATTAGATTTGTTAGCTGTATGAAATAAATGTTAAAATTCAAATTATGTGTTTGTAGTAGAAGATCTACTAGGCATTTCATCTCTGAACACTTGCTTGCCATTTTCATTGATATCACAGAACATGAGGGCTTTGAGATAAGGTGGACCAAAGAGAACATGAAAGCCTATATATACACTGAATACAAGGGTACTTGTCAAATTGCAGCTCGAATTTTTGTCACTATAGATTCAGGTTTACATCGGTATCACTGTCACACGTTTCTTATAAATAAAGACATGGATATAGAAACTTGTTATTTTCATTTGGACATGAGACTTAGATACATGAAATGTGTTGGTGGAATTACAGATTCGTAGAAGAATGGCTGCACATAAACTAAAATACCCTGATGAACAAATGATATAACTGAGCCCATTCCAGAAGTTATTACTTCAGGTCCACAAGAAAATTATGTGTTTAAAACATTATTGATATGTTTGACTTTTGTTGCAAGATCCCCAATTTTGCTACTGTAAATGGTTGTTTTTGACATAGACTCGTTAACATTGTGAACCATATATATGACACTTCAGTCCTAACCCGTTGGTATTCCCATTTATTTGAATTGCAGAAAAGCATTGGCTAACGCTTTATCAGTCACACCGTAGATGTGGACCCTTGGAAATGCAGGCTTGGGAGCCTTACAGGTAACACATGATCTAAACTAGAGGTGTTCCATAACGGGCAGCTAGTCAGGTTGGGAAACAAGTCAAACTGGTAATTTTAATGTTTTCAGCCCGTTGAACCCATTAAATATAACATAACGTAAATTGATCCATTTATAATTAAAATGCTTGAAATGACGCCTCTGTATCGACAATTAGTTTCTTAACAACGTAAATATTTTCTTCCCTTTGAAAGAGCAACAAATTACTGGAATGGGCTCAGTGATATCACCAATGCCAAGGCTTAACATTTACTGCCATTCATATGTTTGAAGCTCGAAAGAATGATAAAGTGTGTTTGTTTTAGTTTGTGCAGGTGGTCAATGGTGTATTGCTAGTTATTAGTGTTATTTGGAGCTTGTACTTGGATGGGTAAAGTCGAGATTTATTATGTATTCGTTATATGATCTGATTCTCATTTCTAAAGGCAGATTGGAGACGATATCAACTTCATCAAACCCCATCTGTTTTTCTCGAGTTATACTTATTCAAAGGCAGTGACGATAACGATACTAACAGTGACGTCTATGGTGTATGTTTTATTGTCATTTATGCTCAAGTAGTTAATAAGGTTGGCGTGTATCTTTTTAGATGTGTTGTTTGCAAGAGTAGTCCTACAGTAGGCAAGCTCAATGTAGTGGTTGCCTTGTAGGTTTAACATTGTAAGGCTAATGCACTCAACAAGGCTACTAGTAATGGTATCTGATAAATTATTATAAGATAAATCGAGATGGAATGGAACAAAATAATGACACGTTCAGTTAAAGATATTTTTTTATTCTACCCATTTGACCCATTTTTGTTTTTGCTGTTCTTTGGTTTGTTTCACAAGAGTGGGTGTAAAGTTTCATGTTTAACCCATTTCATATTACTGTAAGTAGATACAAGACACATTTTTTGTAATTTAATTGTTTGACCCAGTCCAGTTTTATCTATATTTTTAGGACAATCCATAGCTACACCTTTTTTGTTAATTAAACTTCCATCAAGTGTGTTGGACCAACTGTATATCAAAATATTCGAGCTGATTTATGTATCAGAAATCCACTTTGGTCATTATTGACACATTTTTAATACAATATACTTGCAATAATAATACAGTATACCAAACATGAGGTTAACTTTCTATAATATTGAACCATACACTGCTCGAAACCAGAAGAGGGGAAAACCTCGAGCTTTCTCATTCAGATATTCAAGAAAAAGTCAAATTTATGAAATTAAAAGCAAAGAACACGAATAACATTATGCTGTTCATTAAGGAATCGAACACCAAGTAGAATTCAATACCACAAATTGGATTCATGGAAATTAAACCACACTTACAAACATGATTGATACATATGATACGTCTCCAGGAATGTAAACGTACTCTTATGTCTCGTACACTTATGCAACAAGAAAATTAAACCACAAATACGAACATCTTTAACAACTTAACATTTATTTAACTTGCACATGCACCGCCTTGTTGCAGTTTCCTACAACTTCACCATAAAAGCTTGATGATAGACCTGAAAGAGTTGAAAATAAAACCATTTTAGTGATGATTTTTAGCAAACTCATGTAAAATCAGATTTTACAAAATGGGAGAACAGAGTACGTTATATATTTTGAAGCACATCGAGAATATGCTGCAACTCCTTGACAACAATTTCAATTTTTAGTCGTTGGGGTGGGGAATCCAGAGAGCATGATACTCCAATCTTGATAGTTGCAGCCAAACATTCTTCCACTTTCTTTGCATTCGCTTCGGTACTTTGCAAAACAATTGCATCATTATCAATAACATCGATTACTTGATCTGGTAATGCCATGTAAGCAAATTTATGAAGGCTAAGACCTTCAATGAACATGTCGTCTATCGGCTTTTTCCCAGTCATCACCTCTCGTAATAATATTCCAAAACTGTAGACGTCCCCACAACTTGTCATCATCTCGCCCCGATACCATACTCTACAAATGAACAATACCATTAATTTACAAACTTTAACCTGTAAATAAATATAAGCATAATGGAATAAAAAAGGAATTACCTGGAGGTGCATAACCAATTGTTCCTTTAACCCCGGTTGAGCTGTTTTGGTTTAATTCTGTACCAAGTAGTCGAGCTAAACCAAAGTCTCCAACATGAGCCACCATATCATCATCAAGTAGAATGTTACTTGGCTTCAAGTCACCGTGAACAATCGTTGTTTGGCAGCGATTGTGAAGATAATCAAGTGCAGTGGCAACATCTCTAAGAATACTTATTCTTTGAAGAAGGTTCAGTTTCGATGTATATGCACTTGAATGAAGCCAATCGTGTACACTTCCATTCAGCATAAACTCGTAAACCAGCGCTTTAAAATCATTGCCTTGGAAATCGGTACTCGAACATGAAGTTACTATCTTCAACAAATTACGGTGCCGAATATTTCGCCATGCTTCACATTCTGCTATAAAACTTTTGTGAGCTCCTTTATTTTGAAGATGCAGAACTTTGATTGCAACAAATTTGTCATCATCGGGATCGAGGATCCCTTTATAAACAGAACTGAAGCCACCCTCTCCAATCAAATTTGTTGTAGAGAACCCATCGGTAGCCTTGAGAAGTTGATGGTATGAAACTTTCATGAACTGTTCACTCCTGCTGATTGAGATGGTTGATTGTTGCGTTTCTTCTTGCACAAAAGATACACAAAACATAATACGACGAGCAACATGACTGCAATCACGATGACTAATATGAAGAAAGGAAACCTTTTTTTCTTACTTCCCGTCTCCTTGCATTTGGGTAACTTAATTGTAACCAAACCACCACAAAGCTTATCGTTCCCCAAAACTAAAAATGCACTTGAATTTGCAAACACTCCTACAGCTGGTACTTCACCCTCAAAATCATTAAAGAATAGGTTCAAATACTCTAAGGATTTCCATTTGCCTAAAAATTGTGGAATTCTACCTGATAAATTATTTTCAGAAATGTCGAGTACCCCCAATCCTCCCAATGAACTGAATGAAGATGGTATTATGCCTTGAAATGTTGCCCTAAGGTATAACTTTGTAAGGCTAACGCACTCACCAAGGCTACTAGTAATGGGGCCTGATAAATTATTATAAGATAAATAGAGCTCGCTCAACTTATTGAGGTTTTTAATCTCTGATGGAATGGAACCAGACAAGCGGTTTTGAGAAAGATCTAAAAAATAATTTAGTGATGGAAGTTGGAAAAGCTGTTTGGGTATGTTACCAGTGAGTCTATTGTCTTCCAGGTTTAACCCAATAAGTTCTTTACAATTCCCAAGGCTTGATGGAATATGGTCTTCTAATTTGTTGGATTCTAAATAAAGTAAAGTCAATAATGATAAGTTCCCGATGGCATCCGGGATAGGCCATGAAAATTGATTGTTATTTAGAGTAAGATATTGTAGCTTTTGTAGTTTAACAATGGTACTGGGGATCTTTCCTTTGAATAAATTAGATCCTAAATATAAAAAGGTCAAACTAACTAGACTCCCTATACTTGAAGGGAGGCTTCCGAATAATTGATTATCTGCTAAACTTAGAGAGCTGAGTTGATGAGAGAGATATCTATGATATCGGAAGCATTCCTATAAGGTTGCAATTTGAAAGACTCAACCTTACTAATTTGGTGCAGTTTTTCAAAGAATCAACAAACCTCATGTCATCAGCTTCTCCGCGTCCATGGAAGTTGTTATCAAATAATCTAATTATTTTAATATCTCTTAGTTTTGAAAAATTGATTGTCAACTTCCCACTAAAATTGTTGTCACTCATTTCAAGGTACCATAATTTAGAACAATTAGAAAGAGAAGGTGGAAGAACTCCCGTTAGTTCGTTATCCCTTAACTGAAGGAGCTCAAGATTTGGGAGCTGATTACCAATTACTGAAGGAAGACTACCAGTGAGGTGATTACCGGTAGGAAAAATTAGCTAGAAGTGAGAGGTTGAAAATGGAATGAGGGATGCTTCCATATAAGTTGCAGTCATGACAATAAAATTGGCCAATCTTTTCCAAAGACCCAAGGTATCTGGAATGTTCACCCAATAACAGTTCCCTGCAGCAGAGAACACTTCCATTGATGTGATATTCCCCAAGAAAGATGGGATTCCACCTGTTAACTTATTATTCTCAATTACAAGAATAGCAAGTTTCGAGAGTAAACTCACCTCCTTGGGTATGTTACCAGCTAGCTCATTTATTCCAAAGCACTTGGAGGTTAGAACAACCAGACAAGCTTGCTGGAATGACTCCACCTGAATTTGTTTCGTTAAGATAAAGAACACGTAGGCCCAGACAGACATGAAGAGCACCGTTTTATATTCACATGACAGAACAGTCACCAAGCTTGTGTCGCCTCAGCCATGAAATACTTCCTATGAACAAGCAGAAATGAAAGGAATGATTCCACGAGGTTAGAACATTGTATGGATCATGGGTGATCTTTGACTTAAATGACAACAACGCGTGGTAATCAGTCTCATTACCGCCATAGGAAGCAGAGACAATGACAGAAGTAAGACATATTATTGAGAGACCATAAAAAAGAAAAGAAATAAGAGAGGAAGATGATAAGTAAATAATTGCTTCTGGTGACTTCATTTTGGGAAACTTACTTAAAATTATAAGAATAAGCATTCGCTTTTTATCCTTAGTTTTGCATGTTAACAGTTTTAGAAGACAGAAGTTTGTATAATCAGCGAAAACTTTTAAGAAGACTTATATAACACTAATTATGCAGCCTACGGTCAACACACTCCATCTCAGCTTGACCAAGAAAATTTGACTTATAACAACTATTTTCCATGTATGACTTTTTAGAAGACTTAGGGATATGAAAGACTACACTTATATTGCATATATCGTAGGCAAGTAACTGACAAGTGTCATTCAGAGCCGCACTTCATTGCGTACTACTAATGTTTGTTTACGTAATAGTATGTGACACAAGGAACTAGGCTATCGTGCGTTGCTATGGAGCCAATTTATGTTCAAATTGTTTTCGTAAGTGGCTAAATTATATGCTCGACCTCAACTCTGTTGTCGGAAATTTTGTTTTACTAACAATACTAATTAATGTATTCTTAGACAATGAGATAATGTTTGATCGGATTTGGTCAAAATATTAACTTCACAATCAAAGTTTAACAACCTCATTTGACTTTCTATACAATTCAAGATCAACCAATGACCTGCTCATTTGAGTCTATCATGGTCTGTTGACAATATCTTATGGGTCTTGACTTAACAATTGAGAATGTGTGATATTCACATATTTTTTTAGCTTTTAGGATAATATTATCGAATTAAGTTTCCTAAAGAAAATTAGAAGTCTCAACATGATTTTTTTTAAGGAACCATTTGCTGGTGGTGCCAGCATCACCAATGACTTCCCATCCAAATACTTAGCAACTTCTGTCCCTATGTCCTTTTCATGCCTACATCACCGTATATCGTTAGAACCCGTAGACGCACAAACTAATACACCGGCGATACATTTGCATCCACATCGTAAATCGACATGTATTTAAATAGACAGAACCTAATCAATCAGTAAAGGTATGTAAACCGTAAACTCACCAACATGCAATTCAACTAAAGAATACTCTCACTGAAGTAACAAATCAAACTGGGATCTAATTTTAAACAGCTGACCTATGACTTTCACTCACTCAACATACAACACGGTGAAAGTTAATTTGTAAAATATGGCTAAAATGAACTATTGGGGATAAATACATGCACAGCTTTAATTAATGCTAATTATAGTATAATTTATATAAATTAATACTACACGAGATATTGACTCACAAATACCGTCACAATCAAAGTTTAACAACCTCATTTGACTTTCTATACAATTATAAACACTAACTTAATTACATATCAATGTTTGATCAGATTTGGTCAAAATATTAACTTCACAAATACCAGTTCACATCAAAGTTTAACAACATCATTTGACTTTCAATTCAATAGCAGCCAATGACCTACTCATTTGAGTCTGTCATGGTCTTTTGACAATATCTTATGGGTCTTGACTTAACAATTGAGAATGTGTGATATTCACATATTTTTCTAGCTTATAGGATAATATTACGGGTTAAGTCCATAGATAGACAACGAATTTTCCTAAATGTCCTCGTCTAGGTAACTGACTTAGGAATATCTCATTACCATCGGTATAACTTTTGTATTTGTTCCAAAGTTACCAGTTCCGTCCTCTTTCTTGATGGGTTACCTATTCATAAGGTAAAATACATGGCATGTCATTTTTGTTTTATTTTAAAACGAATTATCTTTTTCCACCTCACCCTTATGACTTTTTCCATATTTTGACTTTTTCAAAATAAATTACTTTTGCATATTACTCTTCATTTTTCTTCAACGTCTAATCATGGTTTGCATTTACTCACATTCAAGAATACATAGCTCAAAAATAAAATTTCTCAACTATAACAATTTTGAATCGTAACATCCACGGTTCAAATGAAAAAAAGAAAAAAAAAAGTTCAATATTCATATCTTATCATCGATCGTATAATCATTAGAAAAAATTAAACTCACTTCATGAGAAATCTAACCACAAGGAAATCTCATCAATTTACCCGTTTAATAAGACTATTGGATTTCTAGAGCACTTTACAAGTTCAGGAATTTTGTACCTAAATGGAACAAACATCATCAGCACTTGGACCATTGTAGCTATCCATTGTATCGTCTTCCTTAACATTTGCTAAAACATGAAGAAACTAGGGAGGAATAGCTGTAGGGTCCAGGTCTAGACAACCCTTTGGAGCGTTTGCAGATGTTTGACCTGTGAGCTGGTATGAAGGTAATTGATGCCATATTTCAAGAAAGTCTTTTTCCGGGATAACTTTTGTCTCTTTGTTGTCGAGATGTCGGTGAAACACTGTTTTAAACCCCGCGACTTTCGCAAGTGGTGTGACGGTAATGCGTTTTCACTGGACTCGTCAACCTCCACAATTACATAAGCACACAGTGTTTTATCGTTTTTATACTTCCCTTTTTAGGGAAAACACGAATGTTACCGTTTTACTACTTTGAAAAGCTAACTTTTGTCAAATAGTTTGGGAAGTAACGCTTTTGTTTTCCTGATTGATACTCGCCAATGCTTCACGAACCCGGAAAAGGAAGTGGTTTCTTGTCGTTGAGATAAGCCAACATACCTCATCTTAAACGTTCAAAGAAATACTTTGGAGTGACTTGTTTTTTATTTGTATTATTTTAATATGTTAATATTAGGTTCATTCTTACCGTTTGATAACTCTCCGGATTGTATTTGACTAAAATTGGTGATAAATATATAATTTAGTGTTTACTTTAAAAAATGGGTGGCCTATATGATTGAATATCTAAATCCGAATAAAGCATTATTCTATTTACTTGAGATGATGTGATTGAATATTTAAATCTTTATTATTCACAAGTGGGATCTATGTAGCCATACTTTGTCGGTTTTTATTGACCTTGGCTCCAATTAAATAACGTTAATAATGTATTTTTGACAAACATGTGAATGTTTATTGGAAGAAACTGTGGTCCTAAAAGATGAAATATGTCATTCTGGTTGCTCGTTCGTTTGTCAACGATGGTTTTTCTACCTGTTTTCATATGTCTATGGACATATCTAAATAGATAGGTACGTGGTACATTTCTTTTTATCAACGGTCAATTGTCGAGCTTTATGTTCTACCTTCCGAATGGACAAGAATGCATTTATAGCTACCAAATTCATATTTCTAGCTAAAATTGGAAACGATAAACTGTTAGTTAATGATGATCGCATGTGTTGATATATATAATAGAGAGGAGCAATGAATCATGGGCCCAAAAAACATCCATGGGCCAAAGCTAAGCTTAAACTAAATATAATCCATATTAATAAAGCACATAAACACCATATATGCCCATAAAAGGAAAAAAAAATGGTTGCCCGAGGTGAAGTCGAAGGCTCAGTTCAGATGATGTAGTGGTAGTCGGTGGGTTACGGAACTTTAATGAGGGATAAAGAGGTGTGTGTGTGTTTATTTGTGTTTTTAGATGTTGAAATGGAAAATGATATGTAAGAAGGCAATTTAATGAAAAACTTTAATGAGATGAAGAAAATAGACAGGGATGAACAAAACATATGGGGTTTCAAGATTTATTGTTGGTGCGTGTTTGGATTGTAAAAATAAGCAAGGATGAAGAAAACATGAAAATTAGAGTTTACATTAATATGAAATTGAAGTTATTTTGAAGAGTTTTAGTACGATGAAAGTTGTTCATGAGTTTATTTCTTCTTTAAGAAAGAAGTCTTAAATTTTGGTGACTTTGATTAAAATCGGTGACTGATAGTGAGTGATGGTAAGAGAGGGATTGTTGTTGGTGATATCAAATGAAGAAGATAAAGAAGGGTCAGTTGAAGAATATAATAAAGTTAGTGAATTTGTGATTGATGAAGATTTAGATTAATGTACTAATAATAATAATAACAATAATAATAATAATAATAATAATAATAATAATAATAATAATAATAATAACAGGTTTGTCAATTATTTTAATTGGAGGTTACTCAGGTGAAAACTTTGAACCAGGGATTTTGTTAATCTTATTTTGGGCTTATGATTTTATCTGGTTCAGCTTGTATCTCACAAGCTCATCTTTATCTGGCTTTTTTCTAGCTTGTGAGCATATCTTCCATCTTTATGTCATAATAAGCTCACAAGTCTGAAAACAAGCTGGAAAATATGGGCGTATGAGATATAAGCATAGTAAAATAAAACAAACTACTGT
>OU343216.1:165426484-165442623 GCA_910596185.1 Chrysanthemum makinoi | reverse complement strand
GAAATTAATAAAATTAAATTATTTACCTTTATCAAATGAATCAGTAATCAGAACCATCAACAAAAGGCCAAATGGTCATTAGAACACCTTATATAAATAATTTCATACATACGAGGCTATAAAAAAAAGGGATTAAATGAAGATGTAATCAGAATTATGATGAATCCTTATAGAAATTTGGTATTAATGATATAGAAATTTGGTGAAATATTATAAAAGATTATCAAAAATATGAGGATACCAAAAAAATGGATGGAGTGAAGATGTAACAGATTTATGACGCGTGGAATAGTGACGTCAATATATGACGTCATAATAGGGGCTAATGTCATTCAAAAATCTTTTCTTTTATTATATACTAAGATAATTGAATTAAGAACTTGCAAAGGATTTAATATTAAATATAATATTTGCTGAAACTTTGACGGGATGAGCCTACTTGTAGTATATATTTAATATTTTAAAAGTATTGAATGTCAGAAGTATTTATATATACTATTAAAGCTCATTGTCGGTGGTACTTTTTTATTCTTAGAATATAATTCCCGGTTTAAAATAATCTTTTCTTTTTGGGCTGCTTTCTGAGCCCGTTGGAGGTCCACTATGAGGGAGCAGATACATATCTGAGATTGACACATTGATGTAGGTTTTACTCACCAGGTCTTAATATTTATAGTGTCTCGCAATACCAATGGTGTACCCTAGTGCATTAACGGGAAGTGTACCCGGTCGTGTGTAGTGTAGTAAACGGTAAAGCCAAGGTCGTCCCAAGAGCTATGTGTGTTGGATTATTATCAAGTCTAGTGTCACAGAATAATAATGGTTTCGATAGGGATTTAATTAATTAACTGCTAATGCGGAATAAAGTAAATAAGATAATTGGATAAAGGGAAATCAATAGAGGAATAGTGGTGCTAACCTAGTTAATCCTCCTAGCTAGTTATGTCTACGTCTACCTACTTCCAATTACTTCTGGTGGGGTCAAAGTCGAGAGGACAGCATTTGGTCAATTCGCCCTAACCTATCAGCAAAGATGCCACCAAAGGAGAAATCAAGCGCACCGTCATAAGTCCTGTTGTTCCTAGTCCCCTAAGCCAAGTCATTAAGTACCGCTACATGCTAGATTCATAATAGTGAGTGCCCGGCCGTTAGGAACTTAGACACTACACCCCCTAGTTCTTAAGTTCATCCAAATGATAGGTGATCGGTTGGTCAAATCGCACAAGTAGAAAGGGTCAATGGTCATATCTTACCCTTCCCGTCTCCGATCCACACCTAGGGCCGATTGGTCATATCTCCTAGGGAATTGGCCTCTACCGCCATTCAAAACTACAGAACCAAGGGTGGCTACCAATGAACTATGCATGCATACACTTAGAAATAATTGTACGGAAGTAAAGTAAACATAAACAAAACAATTAAGGAATCATAACTAGGCTAGCACCAAAAGGTGCTTAGCAGCTCATATTAATCATGCAAATCAATTCAATATTCAAAGGTACGAAATACATGAATTGAAAGTAAATATAAAACGCTAATGCTTATCGTAATGGGGTGACTTCTCCTTGGAAACAAACTCAGATGCTCCTCTAGACCCGCCTTGAGCTTTCCCATGTTCTCGAGAGTGTTGTGTGTGGAATGGGATGATTAGAAATGATGGAATTCGTGGGTATTTATAGGCGGATCACGGGTTACTGGCGTAACCAATATAGGACTGTAGTAACCTTCTATTTCTTCAGAAAATGCACTAGATCTGGCTGTTACTGGTAACCTTATTAGTGGTTATGCAGTAGTCTTCAATAAACTTGGTTACGCCGTAAGAGATGCAAGAGGATTACGGCGTAAGTATCAGGCGTGGAACCTCTTTTGACCTAATGTAGTTATGTCGAACCTTTGGGAGGAGTTAGCGTAACCTTCCGATAAGTTGGCATATTGAGTCACGCAATAGTTACGGTAATGTGAGAGAAGAGTTACGCAGAACTCTTCAAAATAGCATACTGTGATAAATCTTTAGATATGTTTCCATTTCCGCGTCTCTTTAGCTCTAATGCTCGTAATTTACGAAAGTGGAAAACAATGGAAAACAAGCGTAAATCCATATAAATGATATAAATAACGAGCATTATCGGGGAAAATTGACACTTAATATTCAGGACTATTTGATGTTATCAACATCCCCACTTGAACTCTACTTGCCCTCAAGTAGACCTTATTAGATAGATTCCTAAAAGATATTTCCCATAACCTGGAAAATATGAGTTTACAAATCCCTTATGCTAGAATAAAACAAAGCCAAGCACCTCACGAAAGGGGAACAAACACTCAAATCTCTCTCACTATTCTAAGTGTCAATTTGGGTGATCACCAATCCTTGACCATAGCATGTATTCTATCATAAGCTTGGCGGTTACATAAATATCCACCACTAGAGTTAAGGGCTAAACAATTCCAAGGCATATGGGTAGACACCGCAAGGTTAAGGGTGACTCGTCATTACTAACATGTCACATGGAGTGGACAAAATCAATGATACATGACCAAATCCATGGCCAAGACACAAAGATTGCTCACGCATCACCTAGACACGCTTCATGACTAAAGGGTAGGATAAGACATGGGATATATAATTGGTGTAAAATAAAAAACAAGCGGGTAGTCTAAATCTATAACCAAGTCATCACCACTTACCGCTCACCAAAGTTCAAGCTTAGAAGTCAAGAAACCGGATCATGAAATACAAGGTAGATGTGTCATTAGAGGACGTCGTGATGGGCACACTATCTTTTTTCCAACTGTTGGCATAAATACCAACTCCAATCTTCAAATGTGATCAAGGTGGCCTCCTTGATACTAATCAATAAAGCTCATACTACAGTGCTTATAACATCACACTTTACAATAATCATAACAACTTTTTTTTCTTTTTTTTCGAATCACTTTTGTTTTTTTTTGTTTTTTGTTTTTTTTTTCAACATAACATAACATAACATAATATCCCCCCACTTGAGAAGAACAATTGGAATTCGGGGGGTCTTCAATGATCTTCGAATGTTGTCTGGTGAAAGCGTGATTTCCAAAACTTTCCACTCGAACCTTGAACTTAGGCAAATGATGACTTCCCAATTACAAATAAAGACTACAAGGTAGGCTAAGGTGTATAGGTGTATCGAAACAATATATTGGGTTAACCAAATGAAAGGAATGGCTCGAGAAGGTGTATCTAGGGGTGTCTTGCACTAAAGATGAGTGCAACAAAAAGGGTTCACATGGGGTCAATGAAATGAGGTGACTAATCGATAGACTCACAATGGTAGGCTGTTTGGGTGATAATCCTATAATATTGCCTTCTTAAACCGAAAAGTCCAAATACATCGAGCTAACTCAACATACCTCGCCTATGGTCCTCAAATGACGACAAAGGCCAAGTTCTAAAGTTTACAAGCTACCGGCACACTCATAATTGGGTGGATTTGGGGTCAAATATTGGAAACGGATAAGGTTAATCTCACCATATAATATCAAGGGTTGTATGTGCTCGGCTAAGGTCTAATCTAGTTAGGTTAAGAAAACATGTCAAAATTTTAAAATGGCATAATTTTTCAAAATAAACTAGAAAAATGAGGGCAAAATAAAGTTCAAGAGATAATTCTACTCCCCGTCCCCCCACTTGAATTGTACAAAGTCCCTTTTGTACTAGGCATTAATATAAAGGTGAAGAGAAGGTAGAATTAGACGAGAACTTCCCGAAATTTGCTCCATAAAGAAGAAGGCCCACTTAAAAAAAGAAACGCTTCGTATAAGCGCCATGAACAAACTTCAATCCCTGAAATCACAATACCGACAAGCATAATTCTAAAATGAAAAAAAATGAAAACTAAAACAAACCTAACCACTTTCCTAGGAATCACGGTTGCATTTAGCGCATGCAACAAGACTTTTAAACCACCCGGGGTCCCAAATGGACGAGTGAAGTCTGAGGGTTTGAGGGAACACCCCACAAAGTTCATTTAAAAAAAACTAATACAAGGTTATTGTGTTTTAAAATGAAAGAATTAAAGAGGAAAGTTCGATGTGTAACTCTTGAGAGTTCGCCGTAACCGCAAAACCTAGAATGAGTTGTAAGCAGTAGTTACGGGTAGCTCCATGAGATGGTATTACTGTACTAATTGTATGTGTCAAGAATTCTTTTAAAATGTTGGTTACGGATATTCTCAAATGAGTTAGCCAGAACTCTATCTGATCAACAAACCGCAGCAGACAATTACTCGTTTCACAAAAAAATAGTTAGAAAACACAAAACCTAACAGAAAAGAAAATAAAATAAAAGAAAGGGATAATTCGGGTTGTCTCCCTAAAGAGCACTTTTCTTTATTTATGAGTCTTTAAGTTAGATTGACATGCGGCTTCTATGGGGGCCTTTGGACTTCCCCGACTTCTTCGATACATCTTTCATCAAGTTATGCCTCATCCAGGCGACATTCAAGCGCTTCGAGGTATTCATTGGTTTCGATTTTCCGGACCTTACAAAATTTCTCATCGAGTCCCGGTGGTAGCAGTAAATTCATATTTTTCAAAAATAATCGAGGTGGTCTTTTGTAGGGAATCCCGAGAGTTTGCACCTCCTTTGTTCGTAAGCCATTCGTCGGGATCGTTAAAATCCTCATTACCTTGCTCAAGGTAATCTAGATCCCTTCAATATCATTATCATCGTAAGTTCCCCTTGAACCATTCTTCATCGAGCAAATTCTCCACTAGAACGCTTGCTTCTTCTTTTTCATCACTAACCAACTCTTTGTCATTTTGAATTATTATTTCACTCGTGTTGTTGAGACTCTCGTTGTTTGAATTGTCTCGATCCATGTACTCCTTCCAAATCTTCTCTTTAGTTAACGTGTCCACATGTCCATACTTAATCTTCACCCAACTATCGAATCCTAGGTTGTCCAGCAAAGGCAAACTCGTTCTCTCCTCATCATTGGTTGAGGACCAAAAGAATTCATCTTTTCCTATTCTCCCGTGAGTGCTTCCCAGTTCACATATCGTCATATGGGTTGCATGACGCCTTAAAATTTCCCGTGAGATTTTACTCTTTCTTGATGGCTAGCGTAATTCCTTGTTGTCAGTTTCACTTAAAATGCTCATTCGTGCAAGATATTTCTTTATTAGCCTCTTCCTTTTTTCGAATGTGTCCTCATAATCAATTTTAGCTTCTTAAGAAGATTCGATTAATCTTGGCATTTCCGATTGTATTTATGCATTAAATCCTCAAATGCCAAGTCATCGAACTTAATATGTCTTTCACGCTCATGAGGGCATGTCCACTCTTCCTCTCTTTCACTATCCCACCCGCTGCAATATTCGGAAGGGGTTGCAATGGGTTATGCTCGTGTGAACTCATCGAGCTTATGATGACGAGTACACCAATGAGTGATAAGTGGCTCTTCTTCATCTTTAAGGGAGAGTTTCTCCAATCTTTCATCATCAGTATATGCAAGCCACATGAATTTGTTATGGTTGATCCTATTCTTATTGCTTCCTCCGTCAGAACCCTCATTTCTTAGTCACACAAGGCCCAAAGATCATACCAATCTCCCCAGCAACCTGTATCATTTTGCCACCTGATATTTCTTCTTAGATTTGGGCGAGAGGAACAAGTCATGTCATCGAGACCATTCGCTTCGATTCTTCCATCGAGGAATTTTTCGCCCATGTATCCCAGTTACGTTACTGATATTCTTGGTTACTTATGCAATTCATTAGAGTCGTTTTCCTCAAAGATTCTTTACAACCCCGTTATCATTGTCAAACACATAGTTGCCAGAACTCATTAGGCGCCTATAAGTAACTCGACATATAGACAAAATCATCCCTCGAATCCAGTATCATTATCCGAAACTTCGAAGTTATTATCAAGAAAATCACTTTACATTCCATAGCTGGTTTAGATCCTTCAAGTTTATCGTTATTCCTCACCTTTTCACCGAAGTTTCTCCACCATGGATTCTAGGTTTTTTGAGTTGTGTCGTGCTTGGAAGGTTCTGTCGGTGTTTTCCGGAATTCTTTCAACCACTCATCTTGCTCCTTTTGTCTTTGGGCCGAACTTTCCGTGAACTTATTAATTGTTTCTTCAAGACTGGCTTTCTTTCCATAAGGCCCACGGTTGTAATTTCCACGATAACCATTACTATTTCGATTATCTCCATAAAATGGTCGATTTTCTCCATACTTAGCTTCTTAAATATTTTCTTCGTCTCGATGAGGACAATTCTTCGTGGGATGTCCTCCTCCACAGCCTTCAGAACCACTTGGATGGCATGAACGGTTTCTCACGACCTGATATCTCGAATCAGATTTTCAATTTTACTAGCGATTGTCGCAATCGACAAAACTTCCGCCTTGTTCCTTTACTTCCTCACGTGCCATTTTTTTGAGTGAGCCATTTTTGAATGGCCTCAATTGCAAGAGTAGGAGTCATGTTCGATAGGTCCTTGATAGTCCAAAGATCTCGCCTTGTAATATTAATTCCTTTGTAGAAGATGTTGACCTTCTCACGGTTGTTAAGATCATTAGTAGGACACTTGAAAAGAAGACGTTGATACGCTTACACTGGCTTAGGGTCAAAGGAACTTCCTTTCGTTAGAACAGTTTTTCAACACAGGCGGTGAACCTAATCGCTGTAGTGTAATATTAGGGTAAGCCACGGTATTGATATCGTTCTCTAGGGGAATAGGAATGCTAGTGAGAAGTTACTCGCTAAGGTTAGTTGAGGAAGATTAATTTTTATCTTTTATGTTTTTTAGAAAAGGAAAAATCTAATCTAGGGGTTTGGATTTGGGGTTGGTATTTCTCGACACTCTACTATTATCTAATTATCTAAACTAAGGTGGTGGTAGTCTATGTCTAATTATTGTGTGCTCGTATGATAGTTTAAAGATGTGTTTACTTAGGTTTTACTACTCTTTAATTATCTTCTATTGGTGGTTGAATTGTCACGTCCTTATTCCTAGTTGCGTTGTGTGTCTAAAGTTGTAAGGTATGCGTTTCTCCCTACTCTTTGAAGTTACCAAAGGGTCTCGGCTACAAAACCCACTAGGGATGATAAACTCTAACTCTAAGGCCTTTTTGGATGGTTTAGCTTACAACAACTCAAAGTGCTATAACCTAAGGTTCACAAAGATTAATCAAGCATTAAGTACACAACTAATGACCTATCGCATTACTAGATCATTAATCAACTAAGATAAGAAACAACCAATCAATATTCAATAATTAAGTTTCATATTCCCTAAGCAAACACACAGTAAATTAGCGACATGGAGACATGCAAGCATACACACAAATAATTGAAGACATAATTAAATTAATGAAGTAAACAACTTATCTTGGTGTAAGATAGGGTTTAGAACCCTAAAATACGACCTTGGTTGGGTTTAGGTTTTACTCCAAAAGTTTACCCAAAAGACTACTCTCTAAAACGAAAATTCGATTCTATATATAAGATTACATATGCGACGCGGCACCTTATGATTTGTGGCCGTTCGTCACCGGCGCCATTAGGGTTCGTCTTGGCCAAGTTAATCTTATGACGGCCACCTTATGCTTGTGACGTCCTCTTTAGCCGGCCGGATGCGGATTGAATCTAAATGCGAGTTGCGGGACCCTCTCTTTTTAAGCTCGGCTACCGCCTCCAAAAACTAGCAATTTCTCTTCTATCGCCACAAATTCCTCCGACGTCGCGGTGATTGTGTGGCAAGGCCCCTTGTAATTTAGCACTGAGTGTCTCGATTCTTGACTTTGGCCATTTTCTTCATATATCCGCGCCTTTTCTTCCAAATAAGTGCCATTACGTGGCTTGCCTTCAAGAGACCTAAAAAGTGAAAAGGAACGATATTAAGCAATAACGGATACAAAGTGATCAAATAAGGGCTTAAACGACCCCTCAAAAAGGTACATTTTAAAACCTTATCAAATATCCCTACACTCGGTATTTGCTTGTCCTCAAGCAAATGTGCTTTTAGCCAATTAATTTATAAGTTAGGG
The DNA here is from genome assembly GCA_910596185.1 of Chrysanthemum makinoi. Lineage (NCBI taxonomy): Eukaryota > Viridiplantae > Streptophyta > Magnoliopsida > Asterales > Asteraceae > Chrysanthemum > Chrysanthemum makinoi. The sequence continues at coordinate 165,434,583 of OU343216.1, read as the reverse complement.
TCATGAAGCATTGGTTTAAAACAGTCCACAACACATATAAGCCCCGCAAAAAGTCATAACAAGCACGGAAATTACATACTAGCACCTCACATGGGGTGTTTGATACTCACATCTCTCGGGTGTATATGAAGTATAGCAAATTGGAAATGGAAGATAAACACTCATTAACCGGTCCTAGTACATACCATAGGCTTGAGAATAGATCAAACCTCCATCGCTTTGGGTAAGCACCTAGGAAAGACATCAAAGAGGTCTTTAAAGGGTTGTAACGTTAGGCTTACGGTAGGGAAACAAAGGGTTTGGTTGGATAGGCTATTTAGTGGTGGCAAGTCAAAAATCTCTATGTTAAATGCATACTAAGAATGGCGCTATAAGCCAAGACTGACACTCTAAACTCTAGATAACTTTAAAATAAACAAACATAAATTTAAAGATAGATGTAGGATGGTAGCCCGTATGTTGTTGTTTTTTTTTTTTTTTACTCTTTTTTTTTTATTTTTCTCTTTTTCTAATTTTTTGATTTTTTTTCATACACTTTTACTCTACCATCCTCTACGATAACATCAAAATAAAAGAGATTTATAGCACATCCCTACACTTGAGTTTTTATTACTCTAACACTAATATGACCCGAATTGAAAAGATCAAAACACTCGGAGTAATTATTATTATGCGATAAGGGAATTACGCTCCTTTAAGTCATTTAAAACTTTAACTTTTCCCATGAGTCCCAATCGTCCCAAAACTGTGTACAAAAGATATGACTCAACTTAGTAACTCATGCAAGTAATTTGATAATTGAACTAAGGGTTTAGGGTGATAACAATAATGCACTAAAAGTGAGTGCATACAAGGTAGGCTAAGGCGATTTGGGTGTACATTTGGGGTGGGGTGTAAACAATGCTCTTCATTGATATTCCGAAAAACCAAAACATCACGAGAACCGTGAAAAGGATAGGCTCAGGGTTAACTAGGGTATCGTACTAAAGATGAGTAAATTAAAGCAAAGGTGGGGAATACTCAACCGATGTGGAAGAAGTAATAATATTACGGGTATCAAACAAGGGTTATCCTAATGCCTCTTATCATTTAGTTATTCCTAACTACACAAGTGTAGTCTCAATAGCGATCTCGGAATGCATCACAAAACAAGTTCTAGAATCTAATATACTATTGGTTCACACTCTAAGCATTGAAGATGAATGCTTCAATTCCTACTAATCTAAGGGCTATCCTCATTTTTTGTGGAATTTAAGTGGTAAAGGGTTTTGTGCTAGCCATATAACTTCCTATCCGTGAGACGCTTTTGTTAAGACTAATGGCCCCCTCCTATATGTCATGAAAAATTTTAAATTTGGTGCCAAAATTACCCTAACCGACATTTTCTCATGGTTTATTCGCCAAATGCAATTAGACAAGCAAATAATCAAGGATAAGCATAGTTTCAAAGTTCCGTTTTATTTTCCCTCCTACATGATTAAACATTGTCTAATGTTCCCCAAATATCAAAGTTAAGATAAAAGAAGGTAATCAAAAACGAAAACTAGTATCTCCCGATTAGCTCGTAGATCCGTGTGAAGTAGTGGTTAAATCCTTTCCAAGAAGAATGTATGCGTGAAAAGCTCCTTCCAACTTTATGTATCTTCTTCTTGAGAAACAAAACCTGCACACTTGAAGAAAATAAACGAAACCTTCGCGTAAAATCGGCGGTAATAATATATATAAGACTCTACTAAACTAGGATATAATGCTTGTGGAATGGATGTTTACAGAATTTCTGGAAAATTAAGACCTGGAAAATTCCAAAGTTTATAAGTAGCTCAGAAAACGAGGAAAAGTAATCAGTTGTTTTTGCTCCTTCCTGACGCCGTCAGGTTGCAATCCTGACGCCGTCAGGTTATCCTGACAAAAACTGGTCTGCGATTTTCTGGAAAAATTCTGGAAAATTTACATCTTTAGAATCTGGAAAAATTTCTGCAAAACATCCATTATGACTCGATACAAGCATTTGACTCGAACAAACACACAAATATATCTTTTAATTAATTGTTATTCTCATGTTCACGCTTCTTATGAAAACGTGTGTAATCCTCCCTACACTTATCCTTTATGTAAAATACCTTTATATGCAATTAAGACAAGGTTAAAAACAAAATAAAGCATTTTTACAAATTTAAACATGAGATTAAACAATCAATAAAAGATATATGACACAAACAAGCAAACAATTAAGCATGGGTTGCCTCCCACGAAGCGCTTTTCTTTTTTTAAGAGTCTTGTAGCTAGACTCATAGTCGTGCCCCTACGTGACTTCATTGCCGTCGTTCTTTTCTTCCACTAAGCCTTCATCATAAGGTTGTAGACGTTGTATGCTCACCGTGAATTCTCTTCCAACATCGTCTACTATGATAACGATTTTATTTTTTAGATTAGTTTCTTTCAACCGATAAGGTCCAAACCATCTTGGCTTATTCCTTCCCCATAATGCTTTTATTCTTGATTTATACAAAAGCATCTTTTCTCCATTCAAAATTCCTTAGGGTTCTTTTGAGTTTGTGGTATTGTGGTATAGTTATTTCCTAACTTTTTATCACGTTTCCACAATGTCGCATTTAACCCTTGAACCATGAATTCTCTAAGCCCTTTTTCCCATTCAACCATTTTCTTCTTAACGGCATTATTGGAGACTTGCGAATTCTTATCTTTAACCTTCTCCATAATCTTCAAAGGATATCTCGGAACAATAGGTATCCTAACTTGTCCTTTTCCACTTTTGAGTATCATAATCCCTTCACCGCATTTGATGGTTGCCTTGGCGGTGGTCAGGAAAGGTGTTCCCAAGATTAATGGCAGGTTTTTATCTTCCTCAATGTCTACAATTGCGAAGCCCACATGATAGACAATATTGGCAACCTCAATTAAGACATCCTCCGCTATTCCTATGGGGTAAACATATGAATGATTTGCTAAGGAAAGTCTAAGATTGGTCTTGGTCGGTTCCTCCTTAGTCAATTTATTATAGACTGACAGCAAGATTATGTTTACATCGGATCCCTGGTCGGCCAAGGCATTTAGGTTCTCTAAGTCACCTATGCTACAAGGAATTACAAAGTTCCAGAGATCTTTGCTTCTTAGTTATGGCTTTCTCGAATCGACTCGTACATAGGTCCAATAGGCATGGTGTCATACTCTTCGTCTCCTATTTCACCTAAGAGGGCTTTCCTAAGAACATCATTGCACCTAAAGTTTTTCACTTGGTTAACGATTGTTTTCTTATTGATCTCATGCTTAAGGTAATGCTTGATGAATTTGGGTTCATCATCAGTCTGAGCCTCATTCTTATCCTTACTATCCTTGTTGCTCTCAGGCTCCTTCTTCTCAACTGCTCCATCCTCATCGGAAGCAATGGAAATGGCGTTAACAGACAAAGTGGGGGTGGCGTGCTCATCGTTCCTCACTAGCACCTTCTCAGGAATCTTCGTCTTAGTGTAATCTTTCACTAAGTCCATCATTTCCGCCATTTTTTCTTGTATTTCATCCCTTTGTCCATTAAAGGCTTTCAAGAGGGTGTCGAGCTTGTTTGTCATCTCGCTTTGTCGTTGCTTGAAATCGGCTTCAAGTTGCGTCAATCGAGCTTCTTGAGATGACATGAATTTGGACACCATTCCCTCAAGACTAGTGGAAGTTCCGGTGTTTGGAGAGTTGTTGTATGATTTTCCTAATTTATTTGGCTCGAGCTTAGGAGTCTCGTAGGAGCTCATTAGGAATTTGACTTGATCTTCAAGTTCGAGCATCCTACGATTGGAAGGTTGTGAGTCAATGGGAGGCAAAGAGACTTCCTTATCAGTTTTGGACAACTCACAAGGGTCATTCCAACATTCGTTTTCATAGAGGGCAAGGTCCTCTATTGTACCCCATGATTCTTCCACGGTGAGATCACTATGTTTTCCACCGGCCGCTTGGTCAATGGATGGCTTAGTGGGGAAGTTGACATGATCATAAAAGATTTTAACTTGGAGCCAAAGATCAATGCCATGATGAGGGACTTTATGAAGTAAGTCCTTGAATCGAGTCCATGCTTCGTAGAGAGATTCACCTTGACGTTGTTGGAACATCAATATATCATTCCTAAGTTTTTGTGGTTCTCCCGGTGGGAAAAATTGAGCAAGGAAACGAGTGGTGAGATCATCCCAACTTGAGATGGAGCCGGGGGGAAGTCGCTCAAGCCAATTACTAGCTTGGTCCCGTAGAGAGAATTGGAAGAGACGCAGACGCGTGGTCTCCCGAGTATTAGCATCAAGGTCAATAGAATCGACAATTTTAAGGAAGTCCTTAAGATGCTGATTAGGATCTTCGGAACGAAGTCCATGGAATGCACATCCATTTTGCACCAACCGGATGGTGTCGGATCGCAGGGCCGTAATTTGGGCTTGGTCGGGAAGCTCAATGGTGTTCCTATAGCCTAGGTGGCTAGGTCTCGAGTATTCACCAAGAGTACGGTCTCTTGGCGGGACAATGATTTGAGGGGGGTTTTCACCTTCCATGATGAAAAGTGATGGGGTTACGAACAAAGGTCACGAAGAAGGGGGATAGACTAAAAGAAAGCTAAAAATGAGAAAAAATTTACTTGATAGGAATCAAGCAAAGAAACCTAAACGAGGTGGACTACTAACTAGCTATTCTATTCCCCGGCAGCGGCGCCAAAAACTTGATACGCTTACACAGCGCGTTGGGGTCAAAGGAACTTCCTTTTCGTCGAGCAAGTTTTCAACACCCTAGGTAGTGAACCTAATCGTTGTAGTGTAGTATTAGGGTAAGCCTCGAGAATTGATATCGCTCTATAGGGAATAGGAATGCTAGTGAGAAGTTACTACGCTAAGGTTGGGGTTGAGGAAGATTAATTTTTATCTTTTTATGTTTTTTAGAAAAGGAAAAGTACGAATCTCGGAGTTTGGATTGGGGGTTGGTATTTCTACCGATTACTCTACTATTATCTAATTATCTAAACTAAGGTGGTGGTAGTCTATGTCTAATTATTGTGTGCTCGTATGATAGTTTAAAGATGTGTTTACTTAGGTTTTACTACTCCTTAATTATCTTCTATTGGTGGTTGAATTGTCACGTCCTTATTCCTAGTAGCGTTGTGTGTCTAAAGTTGTAGGGTATGCGTTCTCCTACTCTTGAAGTTACCAAAGGGTCTCGTCTACAAAACCCACAAGGGATGATAAACTCTAACTCTAAGGCCTCTTTGGATGGTTTAGCTTACAACAACTCAAAGTGCTATAACCTAAGGTTCACAAAGATTAATCAAGCATTAAGTACACAACGAATGACCTATCGCATTACTAGATCATTAATCAACTAAGATAAGAAACAACCAATCAATATTCAATAATTAAGTTTCATATTCCCTAAGCAAACACACAAGTAAATTAGCCGGACATGGAGAACATGCAAGCATACACACAAATAATTGAAGACATAATTAAATTAATGAAGTAAACAACTTATATTGGTGTAAGATAGGGTTTAGAACCCTAAAATACGACCTTGGTTCGGTTTAGATTTTACTCCAAAAGTTTACCCAAAAGACTACTCTCTAAAACTGAAAAATTCGGATTCTATATATAAGATTACATGTGCGACGGCGGCACCTTATGATTTGTGACGCCGTCGTGTCGCCGTCATTAGGGTTTCGTCTTGACCAAGTAATCTTGCGACGGCGTACCTTATGCTTGTGACGCCGTCCTCTTTAGCTTGACGCCGCTGGATTGAATCTAGGCCGTCTGAGTTGCGACGCCTACTCTTTTAAAGCTTGACGCCGTCTCCAAAAACTAGCAATTTCTCTTCGTGGTCGTCACAAATTCCTCCGACGGCGTCGCAGATTAAGCAGTGACGCCGGCCCCTTGTAATTTAGCAGCTTGAGTGTCTCGATTCTTGACTTTGGCCATTTTCTTCATATATCCGCGCCTTTTCGTCCAAATAAGTGCCATTACAGCAGTTTGCCTTCAAGAGACCTAAAAAGTGAAAAAGAACGATATTAAGCAATAACGGATACAAAAGTGATCAAATAAGGGCTTAAACGACCCCTCAAAAAGGTACATTTTAAAACCTTATCAATCGTTGTATCTGTCCCAAGCTTGATACAGGGTTTCGTCGACTTCTTGTTTGAAATTATGGATCTCCAAAAGCTGGTTAGAAATCTTCGACGGCGGGCAATATCTTTGAATAAAATGTTTCTTTAGTAGCGCCCAAGTATTAATTTCCCCCGCGGGCAATCTTTCGATCCATCTTCTAGCAGCTCCAGTAAGAGTCATTGGGAATACCCTTAGCATAATAGCATCATGAGACACGCCCGGAATGTTGAAAAGGCTTGCAATGTATAGGACATTTTTAACGTGCTCATATGCATCTTCATCCCTGTTTCCTGAAAAAGGGTTAGCGCGAAGCTCCCTTATAAATTGGTTTTTGATTTCGAAACGGATATCCGCTCCAATTGCCGTCTTAAGAGACCCGGCCCTTGTTCCACTCTTGTCAACGCCAGGTATTCCTCAAGAGTGAGGTCATCGATGTTAACAACTTCCATGGTACCTGAAAACTTAAAATATGATCGTGAGAAAAGTTTTAAAATGAAATGAAAGACTTAATATAAATCCTAATATAACTCCCCGGCAGCGGCGCCAAAAACTTGATGCAGGTTTTACTGACCAGGTCTTAATATTTATAGTGTCTCGCTATACCTATGGTCTACCCTAATGCACTAACGGGCAGTGTACCCGGTCGTGTGTAGTGTAGTAAACGGTAAAGCCGAGGTCGTCCCAAGAGCTATGTGTGTTGGATTATTACTAAGTCTGGTGTCACAGAATAATAATGGTTTCGATAGGGATTTAATTAATTAACTACTAATGCGGAATAAAGTAAATAAGATAATTGGATAAAGGGAAATCAATAGAGGAATAGTGGTACAAACTTAGTTAATCCTCCTAGCTAGTTATGTCTACGTCTACCTACTTCCAATTACTTCAGGTGGGGTCAAAGTCGAGAGGACAACATTTGGTCAATTCGCCCTAACCTATTAGCAAAGATGCCACCACAGGAGAAATTAGGCGCACCGCCATAAGTCCTGTTGTTCCTGGTCCCCTAAGCCAAGTCATTAAGTACCGCTACATGCTAGATTCATAATAGTGAGTGCCCGGCCGTTAGGAACTTAGACACTACATGCCCCAATTCTTAAGTTCATCCAAACGATAGGTGATCAGTTGGTCAAATCGCACAAGTAGAAAGGGTTGTAAGTTGGTCATATCTTACCCTTCCCGTCTCAGTCCGCTCACCTAGGGTCAGTTGGTCATATCTCCTAGGCAATTGGCCTCTACCACCATTCAAAACTACCGAACCAAGGGTGGCTACCAATGAACTATGCATGCATACACTTAGAAATAATTGTACGGAAGTAAAGTAAACGCAAACAAAACAATTAAGGAATCATAACTAGGCTAGCACCAAAAGGTGCTTAGCCGCTCATATTAATCATGCAAATCAATTCAATATTCAAAGGTACGAAATACATGAATTGAAAGTAAAAGAAGTATAAAAGGCTAATGCTTATCATAATGGAGTGACTTCTCCCTTGGAAACAGCTCCGTATGCTCCTCTAGACCTGCCTTGAGCTTTTTCCCACGTTCTCAGAGTGTTGTGTGGAATGGGATGATTAGAAATGCTGGAATTCGTGGGGTATTTATAGGCCAGATCTTGGTTACGGCGTAACCAATATAGGAGTTACGCCGTAACCTTCTATTTCTTCGTAAAATGCACTAGATCTGCTGGTTACGGTGTAACCTTATTAGTGGTTACGCAGTAGTCTTCAATAAACTTGGTTACGTCGTAAGAGATGCAGTAGTTACGGCGTAAGTATCAGCGGCGTGGAACCTCTTTTGACCTAATGTAGTTACGTCGTAACCTTTGGGAGGAGTTACGCCGTAACCTTCTGATAAGTTGGCATACTGTGTCACGTAATAGTTACGGTGTAATGTGAGAGAAGAGTTACGCCGTAACTTCTTCAAAATAGCATACTGTGATAAATCTTTAGATATGTTTCCATT
>OU343216.1:165379704-165426384 GCA_910596185.1 Chrysanthemum makinoi | reverse complement strand
TATGCTTCATTCAAGAATTTGGTTGTGTATCCATGGATGTTAAAAGTGCATTTTTATATGGCACTATTGATGAGGAGGTTTATGTCTGTCAACCTCCTGGTTTTGAAGATCCTGATCATCCTGACAAGGTTTACAGGGTGAGGAAGGTTATGTATGGACTGCATCAGGCTCCTAGGGCATGGTATGAATGCCTATCTACTTATTTGATGGACAATGGGTTTAAGAGAGGACTGACTGATAAAACTTTGTTCATTAGAAAGCACAATATGATATTTACTGGTTCAGTTTATGTTAGATGACATCATCTTTGGGTCCACAACAGGAGTTATGCAGAGATTTTGAGAAACTTATGCATGATAAGTTTCAGATGAGTTCTATGAGAGAACTCACTTTCTTTTTGGGGCTACAGGTTCAACAAAGGACTGATGGTATTTTCATAAGTCAAGACAAGTATGTAGCAGATGTGTTGAAGAAATTTGGGTTTCAAGATGTAAAAAGTGCAAGTACACCTATGGAGACTCAGAAACCTATGCTACCAGATGATGGAAGTCCAAAGTTGGATTTGAAGTTGTACAGATCCATGATTGGTCTTTGATGTATCTTCTGCATCCAGGCCAGACATTATGTTCTCAGTATGTGTGTGTGCAAGATTTCAAGTAACACCCAATATCTCACACATGAATGCTTTTAAGAGATCTTTAGGTATTTGAAAGGTCATCCTAAATTGGCCCCTTTGGTACTCTAAGGATTCTTCTTTTGATTTGGTAGCATACCTGACATGACTATGCTGGAGCTAGTCTGGACAAGAAGTCTACCACTGGAGGATGTCAGTTCTTGGGAAGTAGATTAATTTCTTGGCAGTGTAAGAAGCAAACTATTGTGGCTAATTCTACAACTGAAGCTGAATATGTGGCTGCTGCTAGTTGCTGTGGTCAAGTTCTATGGATTCAGAATCAATTGCTGGATTTTGGGTACAATTTATGCATACTAAGATTTACATTGATAATAACAGTACAATTTGCATTATCAAAAATCCTGTTTTACATTCTAGAACTAAACATATTGAGATAAAACATCACTTTGTTAGAGATTGTAATGAGAAAATGTTGATTCAAATGGTAAAAATCCATACTGATTTCAATGTTGCTGATCTTCTCACTTTGATGTGGGGAGGTTTCAGTATCTTTTTGTTAGTATGGAATGATTATCTCTAAAATTCTCAAAATTGTTTTGTATAAGTTTGTAAAAGTATTGGACTGTTATTAAGTAATCTTAGTATTGCTATTTCTTCTTATATCCATTGATAGTGTTGCTTCTAACCACTGATAGAGTTGATCTATCCACTGCTAGTTGTTCTGTGTTTCCACTAACCCTTGTGCAGGAAAATACTAAATCATTATAGAGATGCAAGAAGTACTGAAGTTACATTGTTCATTCAACAAAACAGTTTACAGCTTACAGTTTACAATGAAACTTCAAGTGCTAAATAAAGACTACATCTATACATGATTTCTACTACTACTATCCTTGCTGATATCGTTTGAATGCTGGATATGCATTTATCATATGCAAACGAAGCAGCTAAGGATCAAAATGGAAAGGATGGATTGATGCAAACGAAGAAGCTGAAGCTGATTGTGGCAGATAGATGGATGATATGATATTCTTCTTGTGCTCCATCTTCTCTTACCACTATTCTGCAACTTACTCCATCTTCCCTTTTCCTTTCCTGGTTACGATATGTGAAGAAGCACCATGACTTGGTGCGATAAGACCAAGAACCACCTCTCTATCACTAGGGAGTGGTGGGTTTCTTGCTCGTGGTCTTGGTTGGGGGTTAGATGATGAAGGTTTGGGGTTTGAAGTCCTCTTCTTAAGACGAGTCCTCAAGTCTTCAGTGGCATCACTGGATTCCCACACTATCATCTTCAGATGATGGAGAAAGGGAGATTTTCTTGGTCTTGGTTCTAGTGGAGGCAAATAGGTTAGCCATGGGTTTCCATCTTCACTTGATGATGAAGATGATGAAGAGATGAGGAGTGTTAGATCAACCACTTCTGGTTTTGTTCCAACTAGGTTCCACATTTTTATTGATTAGGGATTTTGGAGCAATTAGGGTTTTTATCTCTTGATTGGTTTGGGTGTTATATGATATTTGGTTGCTTTTTATAAGTGAAGCTTAGGGTTATTGAAGTTAATATGGGGCAGGTTAAATGTGGTTGGAGAGTTACTGAGGTACTTGAGGATTGGACTGAGATGTATTCTAGAAGTTGACTATGTTGACTTTCCTGTTCTAACCCCGGATAGGTCATTTGTAACCACTTCTGGCTATTACTAACCACTGACAACTATAATCTTTGTCTCTTTGTTTGTTTTGTGTTGTCTTGCAGGAAAGAAGGATATGTGTGCATAAGGAGCTAGTGTGTTTGCTACTTATGTTTGTGTAAAAAAAAAAAAAAAAAAAATTAAGTAATAGATGGTTATTTGTGTAATCCTTCATATCTTGTGAGATCACTTTTCAAGTGGCATGGATTTGCTTGCTCTAATTTGGACCAGTTGGGAGGAGTGATTATCTGTATCCACTGATGGTGTGTTACAACTGCGGACAGTTGTTGTGGAACAGCTAAGTATTTGTTCTGCTTTGATACTTCAGGGGTTGTTTTGACACTTTGGCAAAAGTATATATCACTTACCAAAATCATGGATGGATCACATTCTTTAATCTTCTAACCACTTACAATTGCCAAAATCCTTAAACCCTAATCACTTCTGTTGATTTCTTCACAAATCCACTTCATTTATATCATTAATCACAATGGCTGAGACGTACTCCACTTCACATAATCTTATTGCTATTCTCACCAAAGATGCTCGCTCTGAAGGGTTCCATCAAATGATTGATTTCCTTGTTCATAGTCCCATTCACTTTGCTTTAACGGTTGACCTACCATTCTAAAGCCTATATACGCAGTTTTGGAAAATGCTAAACTTGAAGCGTTAATGGGTGGAGGTTTTTAGTACTAGGGTGGATGAGAATGCTATTTCTGTTTCTGAGGAGCTTATTAGAGAAGTTTTGAGGCTTGATGATGCTGATGGTGTTGATAATCTTACAGATGTTGAGATTGTTGCTGGTTTAGAGAGATTAGGATACACACACAGAGGTGAAAAGGTACAATTTTTTAAGAGTTTCTTTTCCCAACAATGGAAGTTTTTGATTCACACTTTGTTGATGTGTATGAGCAATAAGACCACAGGCTTTAATGATTTTCCTTCAAAAATTGCTACTGCTATTATTTGTTTGTCGATGAAGGAAATTTAACTGTCTAGGATGATTTATGAGGGGTTAGTGCAGAATATTAGGAAGAAGGGTAAATATTATTTGTATCCTAGGTTTGTTCAACGCTTGTGAACATCAAATACAGGATCCTATTGAACATATTAGAGAGTATGAGGTACATTGTATGCTTCCTAGAGTGTTTGCTCATATGAGGAATCAGCCACAGCTGTTGTCATTAGAGATGTTCCTTTATTTCCTCACATGCTTACTTTTCCTACTAATTCTGAGTTTAACGAAGGTCTTGCATCATGGACTAGGAGAACACAAGGCACTCAGCTTTCCTCAGTCTAGTGCTAGTGGTATGGTAAATGAGGCTGTCACAAGGCGTGGAGGTGACATGATTGGAAGGGCTTCCACTACTGATTCATGCTTTGAGGCTGTCAGGGATAGTGGAAACATCATTAAGACCCACCTTTGGCAACTCCTAATGTGGAAAGTTCTTGGACTTACCACAGGTGGAGGTATCCCAGCCAACTGGCTGCTACAGGTACATAGATGATCAGTGCTCGTCTGGTGCTATGTCTTTTATATCCAAGGATTCACCGCTCGGAGCAGTTTAACCCAGCTCGAAGTGATGAGGATAATTGAACCTGACATTGAATTGACGGTTAATGATTTTGTACATGATGACTTTTCCAATGAACCACCTCTCGGACCAGTTCACACAGGTCGAAGTGGGGAGGATATTCTTGAACGATTAAATGAATTGACGGTTAAGTGTGCTAAATTGGAGGGTACTGTTTCTGGTCTACAGGCGTTATCTGTGCTTCAGGGTAAGGATATTCGGCGGTTGAAGCATAGAGTCTTGGTTTTGGAGAAAGTGAAAAGACCTGGAGTTGCTGTTTTGAAAGCTTTGCGACGAAAGAAAAAGAAGGTGCACAACTCTGTTGCTCTGAATGTGAATGATGTATCCAAACAGGGGAGGAGTGATGGTATGAATTCAGGGGAGGATGTATCTGTTGATGTTACTATGGAGGAAGATGTTGACAGTGGGGATCAAGATTTTTTGGTTTCTGATAAAGATGGGAATGCAGTTGTTCTTGAAGAATTGAAGAATGTTGACATAGTGCAGAACACAACACTTGATAGTATATCTGAAACCATGGTTAGTACTTGTGTAATCACGGATGTAGTTTCAGAATTGGCTATTGTTCCTTCTACTGTCATACCCACTGCTATCACAACTATTTCTACTGTTGTTACAACTCTTTCTGAATTACCATCTAAGCCTAAAGAAGTAGAGAAAGAGGCTGCGAGTACATTGATTAATCTGAGCAAAACATCATCTATACCTACATCAATCATTGCACATGTTTTATCTGTTCAGTCTACTGCTACTAAACCAAGAGGTAAAAGTTTGGTTATTGGTGAACCTTTGAAGAAGAAAATGGTTAAATCTAATGTTGGAAAAGGTAAAGAGGTAGTGCTGAAGTTTAAAAATAAAGCAGAACAAGAAGCCTATGATGAAGAGTATGCTAAAAGTCTTGAAGCTGAGGATAAAGTAGTTTTGGTAAAGAGAAAGCAAGATGAAGAGGAAGCTAGTCAGAAATTATTAGCTACATGGTATGAATGCCAAAACTATCTTGAAGCTTTTGAATTAATAAATGATGAGTATACAGTACAAGAATGGGCTTTGTTTGATGATGAAGAAAAAGCTAGACTTTTGGGTATATTGGCAAAGAAGGTTAGTAAAGAAAAGACGCAAATTGTAAGAAAGAAACCTCCTACTATTGCTCAGTTGAGGAATGCATTGATGAAGATTATCAAGAATTCAGGCATACATGTTTCTGATAATCTTAGTAGGTGTTCATTTAACATAATCTTGGAAATCTATGAGAGATGTATGAAAATTAATCATGATGATTTCTGTCCAATGAATTCTCAAAAGAAGAAGAGTGGATTAAAGAACATGATGAATGGATGCAAAGTAAACGAAAAAGAACATCTGAGGTTCAGGTGACATCTGATTCTAAGAGATTGAAAGTTGTTGAAGATGAAAATCAAATCATTTCTTATGAGTTTCAGCTTTTAGATGGAAGTGAAGGAGTTTGGAAAATTCAAAGACTCAATAATGAAGTTTCTGAGTATAATAAATTTTCCCAAATGCTTCAATATTTTGATAGAGATGATTTGATGAATCTTTGGATACTTTACAAGAATAAATTTGGTGAAGTACATCCAAATGATTATCATGAGAGGTTGGTGTATCATAACTTGAAGATTCTATTTGAACCTACTCATGCTGAACCTGAATGGCAAGGACTCTACAATGGTCAAGTTACTCGATGGTTTTTATATCAAACCTGTGGAGTTCATGTTCTAACTATTTCTGGACAGCTTATTCATATGCTTGTAGAAGGTGATTATCCTAAATTGAATAAGCATCCAGGAATAATTGCTCAGATGTTGAAGCCTGGTTGTTTCAAGATGGTATTATCCTATGATGGTCAAGCTTATGATTTGTTGAAGAAGTATGAGAAGATACTTAAAGCAAGTAATTGTTTGGCTACATCCTCCACATCAGATGGTTTGAGCTTAAAAGAAACTTGAGAATTCTGTTAGAATTTATCAAGTTTAAGGGAGGATTGTTGGGTTTTAGGTTCCTTGAATAATGAATTACTTTAAGTTCTGGAACCACGGACAAGCTTGATGTAACCACGGACTGAAGAAGTGTAACCACTGATGAAGATAACCGCGGCTAGTAGTATGGTGTAACCGCTGATAGTATGTAGTAAACACTGCTAGTCTTGTATAGTCGGTTAGTTTATTTGTATTGGATAAATATGGTAAAGATACTTATCTTGTAGGTTACGTATTGTATATTGTATAGGACTCCTTAGCCTATAAAAGGAGGTCATAGGTTAGGTTAGATATACGTATGTTTTATATCTAAGGTTGATACACTTCAAGGTTGCAAAACCCTAATACTGTAAGAGTATTCGTATTAATAAATAATATTGAGGTGTTGAATGTTAATTGTTCTTCTTCTTAAGATCAAGTGTTAAATTCCGCATAATACTTGATAAGCTTTTGTTACAAGTCAGTTTCTATATTAGATCGTTTGCTCAAATAGGATCAACAAAGACGTTTGAATTGGTTGAGTTCTTCTTGCATGGATTCAATCCAGTTGTCTTTTGTCATTGCGTCTTTGATGTTTTTAGGTTCAGATTGGCAGACAGTGAATGCATAAATGCAATGTTCACTGTCTGTGTGAAGACGTTGTCTCGTAACGACTGGTTGATTCGGGTTGCCAATAATGTTTTCCAGAGGATGGTCTTTCGTCCATCTATGTGTGGAGGGTTGATATTGGTATACATTGTGTCAATTCTGAGGATTCAAATGGTTTGTTGAAGATTCCGCGACATCTGGTGCAGCAGTCTCATTAGCAAACGGGTTGAAGAACGCATTTGGATCAAAATCTGCAGTGGGGTACTACATTCGAATACATCAGCAGCTTCATCATTGTTGGAAGCGGTTTGTTCAACTGTTGTGGTGGAGTCATGGTAGTAGGTGCATCTGCAACAGTAATTGTTGTAGCCGTGTATCAGTAAAAGAGTATGATCAGTTTAAGCAGCGAAACAGCGGATACACCTGAGCACGTTCATCAATATCGTCACTGAACAGCGGAGCAAATAACCTTTCCATTTGTTGACGAGTAAGCCCGGGGCTTTGTTCAGCTGATGATGGGGTTTGGGGAAAGTTTAAGCGGTTGAGACCGGGTTCTAAGCGTTATACTCAAAGCCATGTCCCGAATTTCATCGAAATGAGCATGAATCGTTTCCATCACCTGTTTTGTACGACGATTCCAGATTCAGAAACCTTTTGAATTATCACAGTATCCGATAAAGACTCCAATGTCAGCTTTGGCTTTGAGCTTCCAAAGTCATCACGATCATTATTCGGATAGCAAAAGAGATCCAAATACATGAAAGTGTTTTAGATTTGGTTTTCTGTTATGGACAGCCTCGAAGGTGTTTTGTTGTGGCGTTTTGTAATCATAGAACGGTTTTGAGTATAGCATGCAATAGATACAGCTTATGCCCATAAGTAATCTGGAAGTTTAGCATTGATTAACATTGTTCTTGCAGCTTCCACTAACGTTCGGTTTCATCTTTCGACAACTCCGTTTTGTTCTGGTGTACGTGCAATAGATGTCTGATGCTGAATTCCCACTTTCTCATAGAATTCACGAAGAGTTTGATTAACAAATTCAGTGCCTTTATCTGTTCTGATTAGTCGAACGGTGTTTTGTAGCTGAACTTGTATTTTCGTGAGAAAGGTGATGATTATCTGTGGAGCTTGATCTTGCTTCGAGAAAGTATACCCAGTCCGCGTGAATAGTCATCAACAATTCTAAGATGTAGCGTTTGCCATTGAGCTTTTGCATGCGCATCGGGCCACAAAATCCATGTGAAGACATGAAGCACATGCTGAGAGATTTGTTCCACCTTTGAAGGAAAATGAGCACGAGTGCTTTTCCCTTGTTCACAAGCTGAGCATAGGTGATCCTTAGAATACCGGAATCGTGGAAGTCCTTCAACTAGTTTGTGTCGAGCAAGGTTGGTGATGGTTTGAAAGTTTAGATGTGAGAGACGACGGTGCCATAGCCAGTATTTTGTTGATGTTGCCTTTGAAAGTAAACATATGGGGGATGAAGCAACCATGTCTTTCATAGAGATAGTGTAGAGACTAGAATTACGCGCTCCAGACATAAGGTCATTTCCTTGTAGATCACGAATGAAACAAGTTTTCTCCCGAAAGCACTCCAAATCTCCATCACAAACCTCGACCTACTGAAAATAGATTATGACCCAGGCCTTCCACATAGTAAACCCTGCTAATTTCGATGTTCCCATTGACATAGTCTCCGTAGAGCCCTGATATGCAAGTGATCATTCCCAACCTGACAGTGGCCATGAACTTTGCAATAAAGTTTGATAACAGTTTTAAGATTGCCTGTCTGTGTCGGAACATCCGCTATCAATAATCCAGAGAATGATCTGTATCACCTGCTTACCACACGACACAGATGTAACAGAAGTAGATTTGGAACCCGAATGTTAGAGGGTTCCCGTAGCAGTATAGTAGATATACACACATCCATAGCTTTAGGTATCCACTTAAATCCTAGTGTGTTATATATCCATTTCTTCCATCTATAACTACTCTTTGCTTTAGTCTTAGTGAATGCACTAGGTGGTACTACATTCTTAGGAGGTTAAAATGGAGCTACAGGAGAATGCGTTTCTTAGAATCTAAAGATGGCGGTCTACAAAGCACAGACTTAGAAAGATTAGTGGCCTAGGTATTCCGTTTCTAGGATTCCTTAAAAACGAGATGATAGCTTTAGCAACACATTTATCATGACAATCAGAATTCATACTTTTACGACAAATATCACAGGTGCATCAACTGATATCAAAGTACTTAACTTTAGCGTACAAACATCACTATTTCTATTACATTTGCCAGACGCAATATCTATAGTGGAGGCAACGTGAGTCTTATTCATAGTCCTAGGTGTTCTTCTACTTTAGCATTCTTGATTGATCTTTTCTTAGGTCGCAACTTCCTATTCCTCGATTGAGTGCTCCTAGGCTGTGAAGTGCGGACGTTTGGAAAAGGCTCAACTATTCCTGTTTCAGTATAAGGAAGCACATTAGCTACTTGTGTTTTGGCAGTAGAGATTCTAGGTGCATGAGTACTAAGTGTTACTGGGCTAATCTCTTAATGATGGTTGGCGGAAGTTGTTCATACTTTCCTAACATTTCTCTTAACATGATGATAGTGTGAATCAGATCTTGATTTTCAGACCTAACATTTCCACAAAATGCATAACTTCTTTAGTGTGTGCAAGATAATGATCAAGTTCATTTGATGCTTCATCACGAGTCTTTTTGAGTAAATCAAATATGACACCATATTCCTTTTTAACTTTTACAAGTTCTTGTTCATATTTTGAGATTTGACACTTAAAAGACACGTTTTGATCATCCAGTTGCTCAATTTTAGGATCAGAAGGTTTTGCACGCAACTGGGCGATTTTGTGTTGAAAAGCAAGTTGTTGATCGTGAATATCTTTTTGACACCAATTGAGACGACGTATTGCATTTGAAAGTTCGTTTGACAATCGTTTGTTTTCAACTGTTAAGGACTCGATCTGAAGCACATTATCAGTGTTCTCAACATGTATCACAGATTTAACAGTATCAGCAGAGGTATGATCAAATGCATATGACAAAGAATTCTTTAGCACAACATTATGGACATCAGCACAGATGACATCTTCCAAGAGTCGATCAACATCTTTTCTCAACAGTTTCTTTTTACGTTTAGTATTAGAAATAGATGTTTCTGTTTTCTCGAAAACGACCTTCATCACTCCAAGTTCCTTATGAAAATCCTTTTCCCAGGCTAATGCACAATTTTTCAAAATTTTAACATTAGGTAAAAGATTTTTCTGAAAAATGTCTCTTTGTTCTCACGCAGCGCAGCGGCATTGAAAATGATCAATTTTGATTTCAGACCGATATTCTATCTCATGTTGTAAAATTTTGAGGTCAGCCATGAAGATGTCAAAATATCTAAGAATTTTTCGATTTTCATGTTTTGAATTTACTTCACTGATGGAAGGTAAAGGACCATAAATTTGTGCATAATCTTTTGAGGATTAACATTAGAAGATTCATGTGTTTTTGATGATAATCCTTGGTGTGTTAGAAGAATCCTTGGTGTGACGAAAGTGACCCTTTTTGAATAGTTAAAAGGTTTGTTGTAAACAACTTTTTTTAATTTAGATCGACTCTCGTCTTCTGCATCTAATTCCTCTTGACGATGATATTCAACAACACTCATATAACAGAATTATCAAACTATATCTGCCTGGAACTTCAGTATTTGGTTTTGATGCTTTTGTGGAAACTTAGTTTGTAATCAGCAAGATTCGGTCCATATCCATTTGGATTGGGTTTTAAAGTAAACTTTTCAATGTCTGTGACCGACTCGCCATGTTTGTAAACAACAGTTTTAAACTCTTTAAGTTTGTTTTGCAAGCCGATGATTTCTTCAAGATGATCATCTATTCGTTTCGTTGAATGCTTTTTGTATGCAGAGAACTGTTTATGACAAGTTAACAACTCCGCCTTAGCTTTTTGATTCTCCAAGGTGAGAGCGTTAATTTGCTTTTTATGTTCATGTTTCAGTTGTTCTATTTCAGACAACAAAGTATTCTTCGAAGCGGCTAGATCATGCATCTGTCTTTCTAAATGTTGTTCGTTTGATAAGATTTGGCAAAGGCTGCTTCAAACCGTTTTCACGTTTTTCTTGAGTTTTGAAAAAGTTGAGTTGCTTTTGTAGACATTCAAAATCCTGGTTAACATGCATTTTTGGCATTTCAAGTCCTTATTAATGGCACGACATTCTTCCACTATGGTTTGTTGGTCTTGTATTAAACGAGCAAAATCTGTATGAGGCAAAAGTTCGCGTGTTTTCAACGTGAGTCTCAACATGATCATTACAGAGATCCTCAAGTATGACCACGGAGTCCATTTGATTATCAAGGGAAACCGGTTGGTCATCTTGATCGCAAATATAACTACGGGGTCTAGTTGAAAATCGTCGGAATGAGATGTGGATGGATCATTTTGAACATTCGTAGCTTGCCGGATGCATTTTGGCGGAGATATGAGATCAGAGATAAATATGGTTTGTTCGTGTACCTGAGACAAGCCATCGTGTCATAAACCTGGCCCTGTGTCACTCATGTGTGTAACTCCTGCATATTAGCCATCAACATAACAGCTGCATTGGCCTGCAAGTCCTCCATATCATCATCTGAGTCAGCATTTGCCATAAGCTCTGTTCTTTGTCTGTGAGAGTTCCACCGGCTTCATCTTAAGAGCCAAAGAAGAGCCTCTTTGAAATAAGCACTGCCCTTAGTCCTTGGCTTTGGGCATGCATTAGCCAAGTGTCCCTTCTCATTGCAGTTGTAGCATCGAAGACCATTCAACCCATGCTGAGCATTTCCCTGTTCCACCACTTGAGCTTTGTTGTTATTCCTACCCACAGCATTAAACCCTTGACCACCGCCCATCTGACAACCATAACCACGATTCTGAACTTCAACTCGTCCATTGTTCACAACATCTTGATTCCTGGTATTAGATGAGGAGCGATGCGTTGTTGGATTTGTTGGTATAACGGCTAAAGGCATAAGCAATCATAGCAAATCCTTGTTGCAATGCTTCGAACGGATCGATCCTCCATTATGAGTGCTTGATCATTGTTGTTGTAAGGAACCAACTGATTTTGTTGAGGTTGATGTGATTGATCGTTTGGCGGGTTTGAAGCAGTTGGTTGAGTTGCTGGTTGAGGAGAATAATTTTGTTGAGCATATAAGGCAAGTTGTTGATTTTCCGGATGTGTGGGTGGAGCAATTTGAGCACGGAGAATCCTTTCCCTATCAACTTCCTTTCATGAGGCTTCAAGTAATCGTACAACAATCCGTAGGTAGACTGATGCATGTTTTTAGCTTGACGGAGAAAAATGACATACTTCTCCCATTCAAGACCAAGACTACTTAGGAACTTAGTATTCACTGCAATTCTTGGCATGTGGATGTTTTGTTTATCCAAATCATTGATGATGTCTGAAAATCGGTGATGATAAGACTCGAGTGCTTCTCCAGGTTCAATCATGAAGTGTTCATAAGCCAAGTAAATTTTGGATTCCAAATCTTCCTGATTGAGTACTGATCCTTCCATAAGAAGACGAATATGATCCCACATTTTCTTTGCAGTCTTTTGAGCATCAACACTACGAAGAATTAGGTTTGGTAATCCTAGGAGGATATATTCCATTGCAAGCTCATCTGCTTCATAGAGTGTAGAAGTCTTGAGGATTCAAGTCTGCAACAATAGCAATGTTCGTTTGTTCATCTCTTGGTGGAATGGCATTGGGATCTCCGGGTACAATGACAGTAGGCATCTCAAAAGGACCTTCCAAGATAACCTTCTTTAAGAACTTTCCATGTGGCTTTTTTAGATCACAAAATCTAAAGAACCTTATTACCCATTGATCGTAGTTTCCTGGAGTGAGCATTGGAGGTCTATCAAGTGAACCAGCCTCATAAATTGATTGTTGGCTCGCTTAAGTTTCAAACATCTTTGCAAACCAAGTGGGTTCCCTCATAGTGATCCTTGATGGATGTTGATTAAGGTCATTTGTGTATGGTTGAGCTTGAAGACTTTGTGGTGGTTAAACCATTTGAGATTGTGGATTTGCAGCAAGTTGTGGAGTATGTTGTTGGTTAAATTGTTGTTGATAAATTGCTTGTTGTTGATTCCATTGTTGATGTTGTGGAGTTAGTTGTTGTTGACGTTGAGGATGAAGATAAGTGTAAGGGAAATAGTTAGAGTATGGTGGTTGTGACATGTTGATAAACTTGTGTTGGTAAAATGGATCTTTGTAGTCGAATGAACCTTTGTTGATGAAGTATCCTTAGGCGTAGAAATAACCAAATAACACTTAAGCGTACAAACACCAAAAATTACGCGTAACAATAAGGAGTTACGCGTAGGTTTTAGCTTACGCGTAGCAGGGAGAAAAACTAAAGTTATGCGTAGACAACAAAGTTAGGCGTAGAAACTTAAGCTAGGATTTAGCTTATGCGTAAGACAAGGCTTAGGCGTAAGAAAATCTTAGGCGTAGGATTTCTACGCGTAAAGTTGAGCTTACGCGTAATTGTAGGGTTTTATCCCAAATGATCTTTTACACTATCACAGTGCAAAGATATCCAAAGTCGACGTATTTTCAGACTTATCCAAGTAAGAAAACACGGAATAAACCACGAAAATGAAGATCAAACCAAGGATAATCTTAAGCGTAATTTTAGGGTTTCAATACGCGTAGGATTACTCGTAATTTTGATTTTGCCCAAAGATGTTTCTAAACCAGTTTTTGTGTGATGAAATAGCTTCAATAACACCAAAATAACAAAAAAGTGTGAGACTTGATGATCCAAAGCACTCAAAACAGTTATGCGTAGAATGACACCCACGAATAAAAACTAGTTCAAAAACAATGATCCACGCATAAAGTTTGAAACTTTTTGCCAAAAACAAGTATTTTAACACCTTAAAACGTTGAAAGTACAAGAATCTTGGATTAAAAAGTGTAAAACACAAGTTTTTAAGAGAGCTAAAGAATGCGTTATCTTTACGCGTAAGACCCAAAATCAAAAAAACTTCAAAAACAACCGAGTACACCCAACTATTTGGCGATTGATACCACTGTTAGGTCACTAGTTTTACCACACAAGCTTATATGAAAGATAGAGAGGCGATTGAACAAGATTCCAAACACACACACACGATAATATGGAACGGTTAGGCGTAGAGGTGAGTGAAAGAGAATAACTTGAACAAACAACCTTCAAATGAAGGTTTACAAGGGGTATTTATAGGAGGGAAGCTAGGGCAACACTCTAGTTCCCTTCCTTTCCTATTGGGCTAGGCCCTAGGCTTATGGGCCTTCTACATAAGCCTAAGGCTAATAACAAACATAAAGGCCATAATAAGCTAACTATTACATATGAGTAACTAACACTTGAATAAGGTTTAGGAGTGATTCCAACAAATTCTCTAGTTGCATTGTGTGATTTACTTCAATTATTAAATTATGATTTGCTGTGTAGTCAAATGATCATCTACTCCAAAATTTCATCTTCTCTTTAGCTGTTTGAACTTGAAAAAAGGTAAGCTTCAATAATCTTCTGATCTTCTCCTTAATATATCTTTGCACATGTTGGTTTTCATATGTTTAGCCCATTATAAATGGTATATGGAAATAAGTACTTTCTTTACTTAAAAATGCAAGGGTTTTCCTTTAAAGTTATTCAAAAACGTTTATTGTTCGTTATGCTCATTTCAAGTTTGATGAACCGTCTCATTGAGGTTAAGACGAAGATCATAGTTTTTCTATGAACACAAGAACACAACTTATTCACTATGTTATAATAAAACTTACGTGCTTGGCTCGATTTAAAGTTTGATGAACCGTCTCACTGAGGTTAAGACGAAGATCATAGTTTTTCTATACTTAAAATCTTATACGCTTTAGCATAAACAACCTAAAATCTTATACTTAAAACTGAATGTAGGGAGTAGGGACATTAATCCATATGAAGTTTCTTGAAGTTATTATGAAATTGAACCGAATGGTGTGATAGCTTTTTCAGGATACCCATGTAGCAAAAAATTCACCTGCAGGAATATTTTGTTTCTGGGCATTGGTCACAGTTCGAGTGACTAACAAATAATCTTATAAGGATTTTGTATGGATTTAAAAAGTTCATTTGGAATTAGGACAGTAAAAAACGAATCCTTCAAATGTCAGTCATGTTGTCGTCTTTGAAAATTCGTAGTATTTAATGTGGCATACCATTGGAATTTAAAACAATGACATAAAGGTTATTTCTTAATTTAACTTCTTACTAACATCACTAACTAACAAGATATGTTACGTAGTATTTTTTTAGTTAATATCTACTTATGTTTGTATTTTGGTTGTGGCCTTGCAGGTTATAGAACATTCAACTTCATGTGATTTTAATCATCATGAGCATGAGAGGCAGTCACCTTTTGTATCAGTTGACCTACATTTAGCATTAAGAAACTCAAAGATGGGGATAAGTTCTTTCAAAACTATTTCTTTAAGGTATTATATTTATTTTCAGTTAATAACCCGAGTCGACCCATTATTGTGCTCTTGTAGTTATAGAGAAGTAGAGAACTTTTCTGTAACATTACTATGTATGTTTGTTAGATTACTATATACACCCTGCAAGTAATTTTATTATATGTTCTCTTCACTAAATTACAACAAAATTTTGAAGATATAAGAAAATACGGTTACAATCATTATTCAATATCAACTTTATTGGAAACTTCTTTCCGTTTTCAAAGCTTACGACACTTACTTTCGACATGTCCACTTTTCCAGCCATTTTTTTCCCACCTTCTTTCGCTCCACCTTATGGAATTTGGTTCAATTACTGTCGGGTTACTAGGATGAGCAAGATATATGTTTTGAACAATCAAGTTGGATTACTTCTACTTTTGATTTCTCTTTTTACATATAATACAATAGCACTATATTTTTGTTTCCGATTATTTGGGTTTAACATATTTTGCCATTATTCGTTATTTATGTTACGTGCGTACTATTTTGTCATACAATATTATGAAGCTAACCCGCCCATTGGGCGGGTCTTGAAGCTAGTATACAAATATGTTACTAATTAAACTTTTAAAAAAAATTGCCTAAGTTACTATACTTTTATTTTGTTTAATTATATTACTGAACTTATA
This sequence comes from Chrysanthemum makinoi, assembly GCA_910596185.1. Taxonomy (NCBI): domain Eukaryota; kingdom Viridiplantae; phylum Streptophyta; class Magnoliopsida; order Asterales; family Asteraceae; genus Chrysanthemum; species Chrysanthemum makinoi. The sequence continues at coordinate 165,410,679 of OU343216.1, read as the reverse complement.
AAATATGATATTTGAGGTCACTTAGCTTATAAAAAATATTCATAAACAACACTGAACTTGTAAAAATACTACATTTATGTTACTTAACATATCTAAAAATATACGATTAAGTCACTCCTATCAACACTAAAAAATACTTCCTATAAGTTCAATAACCTAAATGAATAAAAGAAAAGTTCAATAACCTAGGCGAATTTTTTAAAAAAAATAGTAATATATTTGCATATTAACCCGGTTGATATTAGGCAATGAAGAGGAGAGCATGTGAGCCATTAGTTGCGCAGGTTCGAATCCAAGCCGGCCCTGGTTTTCATCCGGCCGTTACTCCAGCGATTTATAATCGTGTGGAGACAGTACGGTTTCCGGGCAGACGCCGCTAAAAATCCCCATTGCGCCAGCGTGGACCCGGTTAAGACAACATAGTCTGGGTATGTGGTTGATGAGGGCCTACAATGTCGTAGGTGAGACTCTCGCTCAAAAAATGAAAGTCACCGTCCAAAAAAAAAAACCCCTATTGGAATTATGCGTGCATCATCACCGTCACTGGTGATGGAGTCGGCAATGACGACATATTAGGACTATGGCTATTTTTTTGTTATTACAAAATTTCTTCTAATATGATAAAACGTTGATGATCATGGAGTCGTGAAGACAATACGTGATTGGCAGCTAAAAAACTCATTTTTCATAAGCTTTTATGATTTGATGTAATGTAGGTACGCTGGGTCATATATCACAATCGTTCCTAAACTGGGAAACCAAATAAATCGCCACTATAAATATATTTAAGTTGGATCGAATCGATCATCCTATTGACAACCTAAATTACCCTAAGTGGCAACTTAGGGTAACTTAAATCATTTCAACTTCGCATGCATGGTATTGGAGTAGTATATACAAATATACAATCAATCTTTTGATTCACACACTTCAATAAATAAATAGTTTTGTTGCAAAATACTTACAAAGTTACAATGGTATAAGCCAGTTTACCAAAGTGCCATGCTAAGGGTGTGTCTAAATAACTTATATAAGCCCGAACGTCAGTCTCAAAATAAGCCGGAAAATTAAGGCTTATAATATATTACTACCTAACCCACTATTTTATAATAGCTTAGAAAAGGAGTGTTCGGTACTGGTATGAATCTCACAAACCAACCGATAGGCCATGCTAAGGCTGCGAATGCTATACAAACTCCCCACTGCATGATATTCAGTTTCTCTGTATCCGCGTAACTGTTTAGGAACTCCACCATCACAACCTGAAGAATGATCGTCACCCCAATGATTCCAAGAAAAGACCTGTTCTTGTGAAGATCTTCAAATATATTCTTCTTCTCTTGTTTCCTTGAGTTGAATAAATTGAACACTTGACACAGCACGAAAGTATTGAAGATAATGGTATTCTTCACGCTCTCATTCACCATGAAGATTGATTTACCTCTGAACTTGATGATGAAGAGAATAATAATCTGATACACCGACTGAGCTAAGAGGTTCCTCCACATGACGTTGGTTATAAGAGGCGCCTCGTTATTCTCTGGTGGCTTCTGCATGAGCTCTTGAGCTGGCCACTCTCTGGCAAGTGCTAGCGGACCAAAGGTATTAATAACTAGGTTGGCCCAAAGCTGTTGTACCGGTATTAAGGGAATCCCTCAGACAGAAGCAGCTTTGACGAAGTTGATGGCAAGAGCAACTACATTTGCAGTAAGTTGAAACTGAATAAACTTTTGGATGTTGTTCTTCACACACCGCCCCCACATCAGCGCCTTGACAACAGAAGCAAAATTGTCATTTAGGATGATTATGTCCGAGATTTCCTTAGCCACCTCGTTACCTTGAATCCCCATGGATAGCCCAACATCGGCTTCTTTCAGAGCATGTGCATCGTTGGAAGCATGGCCTGTGACTGCAATCACATGACCTTTTTTTCTCAGGCATTGAACCAATAGAAGCTTGTCTGCGGGAGTTGATCTTGCCATCACTTTGATACGGTCAACCTTTTCCATTCTTTCCTCGTCTGTGTAGTTACGAAATTCCTCGCCTTCTACCACTTCTACTTTGCTTACCTGTTGACCAGCTTCAAGTATCCCACAGTCTGTTGGCCCAGTTTTACGGATCTTTAATCAAAATATACCAAATAGAAGAAAAGGATTAAACTTTATAAACGTAAACTACTTTTATATATAAAATCTGTAATAAATCTGTCATGCTTGTTCATACATAATTCCTATCTATTTATACATACTGAAAAGACACAAATGAACCATTGTGTTGGTTCAGGGATATGGAGTTACTTCATAACTGTCATATAACCGTTTTTATATAACTGCTTCTGTTGACTTTTTAAAGTCTGACTTGTTTAGTTGACTTTCGTTGACCAGGTCGTAGTGGGTTGTGATGGGTCAGAGTGGGTCGATGGTGATTAACCCAATATTCTCCCCCTTAATCACAATCGTCTTGCCGTAGATCTTCAGTAGTGCTTGAAACTGCCAACAAGAGGGTTGGTTCTAAATCTTCTTCGACGAGGTTTGTCTCTTCTTGTCTTTGATATCTTCGATCTTGTTTATGGCAATGTGAGGCATAATGTCCATATTCATTGCAATTATAACACTTTACTTTGCTAAAATCTCTAGGCTTTTGCGTTGCTTCATTATAATCTTGTGAGAAATTTCCTTCTTTGTCATGATTTTGACTATGTGGTGGAATGTATCTTCCTTTTCCTTGATTATGTCTTTGAGCATTGTTGTTGTGTTTTGTAAACAATAGTTTATCTTGATCTTGGAATGTTCTTCCTTTCTTTGCCTTTACTCTTTCTTCGAAGGTTTTCAATCTACCAATAGCTTCGTCTAGAGTCATTTTATCTAGATCAGAATATTGCTCTATAGATGCGACCATGTGAATGAATCTTTCAGGTACAAATTCACAATTTTAAAATGCGAGTTGATTCATCAAGTGTTGATCCAAGACTTGTCATCTTTGAAGTAATACTTGTCATCTTTGCGGTGAATGAATCGATAGTGTCATCATTCTCCATTTGCAATATCTCAAATTCGGATCTGAGTGTCTGTAGTTTTGCCTTTTGCACTTGTTCCACTCCAATATTTCTAGTCTTCAATGTATCCCAAACTTCTTTTGCGCTTTTGCTATTTGCTACTTGTAATGTCATTTCTTCCGATAGTCCTTGGAATAGGTATGCCATTGCAGTCTTATCTTGCTTTTCATCGACTTGAGTTGTAATGGTAGGTTCAATCGTTTCCCATAGACCATTTGCTTGTAAAATGATCTTCATTCTTATCGACCATATCATATAGTTTGTTGCCTTTAGCAAGGGGCATTGGAAATAGGCTGTCGATCCCATCCCTTTAGTTTTATCGTTGTTTGAACTACTACTATTATCGTCGTCTTTTCCCATAATTTATTTTTAAATGTCTTAAATCTAATAAAATACTCTTATAAAACTTTGTTAATAACTTTATAATTCCTAAAAAACTTAACAATTAAAACCTAAAACTTTTAAACCTTTAAAACTAAAAAAACTTAAAACAACTTAGAAATATCAATCTTATAAACCGTAAAATTTATTTATTTATTATCTTAAACTTAATAAAACTTAAAACTTAAAAACTTGTTTTCTTATCATAAACCAAATAAGAGAACTCTTAGAAACTTGTTTCTTACCGTAAACCAAATAAGAAAATCTTAAAACTTGTTTCTTACCGTAAACCAAATAAGAAAATCTTAAAAACTTGTTTCTTACCGTAAACCAAATAAGAAAATCTAAAACTTTAATAATCTTGGAATTTTCTTGTCATAAACCAAACAAAAAAACTTTAAAAAACTTAAACTTTTAAAAACTATTAAACACTTTTCCTTAAAAACTTAAAACACTTAAATCTAAAACTACTTTATAAACTTAAATCTAAAAATACTTTAAACTTAAACTAAACTTTTCAAAAAAAAATCTATATATGTAAATACTAAAAAAATAAAAAGAGGGTGTGTTTTGTAATTTTGAAACCTGGAGGGGTTGATGGTCTAACCCGATGCCTAAACAAATAAATATCCGGCCCTTATCTTTACACGCGTCTCACTTGTAACCCGTTTATCTCCCTTTTTTTGAGATAAAACTACGCGTCTCCCTTTTTTATTTCTTTGAGATACTGGTTTTTCAGTCTCTCTCTCTCTCTCTCTTCAGAAGATAACCTTTTATCTTCTCTCTTCTTCTCCGATACAACCGACGCTGTGGTTTTGACCGTCCTTTTACTATCTCCGGTGTGGTGTTCTTTACGAGCACAGTTATTCCTCCACTTTGAAACCTAGGGTTTCGACTTATTTGGGGTTTTCAAATCCGTGAGAAGTATTATGATTGGAGTATGAAAATGAATCAATTGGGTCTCAATTGATCCTTCTGGGCTTGATTCCTTTGAAGAACAGGTGTGTTTGTTCTTAATTCGAATCTTGACTTGTGCCCTAATTGATGACTTCGTTTGGTTTTGTTTGAATCAATATATAAACGATTTAATTTGTTTTCTTAATCCTATTGGATTGGGTAAAAAAGAAAACTATTTTCGGTAAAAAAATCTTTGCGAATGATTTTCTGATGCCGGGTGAGAGTAATCACGGTTGTGATTGTTCCCCTGTTGCGACAGAAATAGGAACACAGAAATGATGTTATGATTTGTGTCCGAATTTATTTTGCAAAAAGTTCCGAAACAGTTTTTTTTTTTTTTGATTCTGAAACTATAACGTAAATGGTATATGATGATTCAGGCTCTGATACCAATTGTTGGCCCAGTTTTACGGATCTTTAATCAAAATATACCAAATAGAAGAAAAGGATTAAACTTTATAAACGTAAACTACTTTTATATATAAAATCTGTAATAAATCTGTCATGCTTGTTCATACATAATTCCTATCTATTTATACATACTGAAAAGACACAAATGAACCATTGTGTTGGTTCAGGGATATGGCGTTACTTCATAATGTCATATAACCGTTTTTATATAACTGCTTCTGTTGACTTTTTAAAGTCTGACTTGTTTAGTTGACTTTCGTTGACCGGGTCGTAGTGGGTTGTGATGGGTCAGAGTGGGTCGATGGTGATTAACCCAATACAGTCTGTTGCAATGGCTTTTGCTGTGAAAATATTGTCTCCTGTTATCATCTTAATCCCCAGACCAGCTGACCTGCAAGCGTCGATAGCTTCCTTTGCGTCAGGTCTACATGGGTCCTTGAATCCGATAATGCCTAGCAATGTCAACCCTTCTTCATCTAGTGATATGTAGGTAGCACCGTCTTCATTGTGAATCTGCTTATGAGCGAATGCAATGCAGGTTAGGCTACTTGCTGCCATTCCTTGGATTATTCTCTCAAATTGTGTCTTCTCTTCGTGATAAATAGACTTTATAAGACCGTTTCTCTGATAATAATTCGAACACATTGCTAGTACTATCTCAGCAGCTCCTTTCCAGTGTACATGTATGGTGCTGTCTTCTTTTTTCTTAATGAAAGCTCCACTCCGCTTTTTCTCAGAATTGAAGGTCTCAACATGAAGAATGGTATGATCTTGTTTCAGTCTTACCATATCCATACCCAAACTCGTGACACCCCATGACAGTATTGCCTTTTCAGCTGGACAACCAGAATATTCACAAGTTGTTCCTGAATTGCAAACGTTTGCTGTGGCATTCAAACCGACCCCTTGATGGTAAATTTCAAGGACTTCTGTGTCTACTGAAGAACCGTCATCAACCTGATCAAGTCCGACCCAAAAATCTTTAACTTTCATTTGATTTAACGTTAAAGTCCCGGTTTATCAGTGCATATGACAGTGACTGAACCCATGGTCTCGCAAGCAAACAACTTCCTGACCATAGCCTGATCAAACATCATTCTCTTCATACAATAAGCAAGTGTGAGGATGACGGCTAGTGGTAGGCCTTCGGTGGTTGCCACCACGGCACGTGTAAAAGAGTTAAGTATGTCATTTGTATCTGTACAATGGCCCTTGAATTCCCAGTTCCCATGCGTATCTTTTGTATATCCTGTGGAATAACGGATCAACGTAATCACAAGATCAAGTAGAACCGCCGCAAGACCAACCTTCGCAAACGATGAGGCGATTTTGTTGAGAGAAGATTGTATTGGCGTTTGTTCATCAGCACAATCACCCGTTATGGAGCTTGACATCTTCCTCCAAGCAGTGTTCATCCCGACTGATATAACAAGCATTTGAGCATGCCCGTCAACCACTTTTGAACCCGAGAACAAGAATGGATTATTGATGGCATCAATGTCTATGTGGTCACTTCCACCCATCGTGATACTTGACTCATCAATTACCAAAGAATGCCCGTTTATGAACAACCCGTCTGCGGGAACTTGATCTCCTATATTAAGAAGTACAACATCGCCAACCACTAGGTTGAAAATGGATATCTTTTGCCGATTCCCATCTCTTATTGCATCCATCTTCATATCATCATATATCGTTTTTGACATAAAATAAAACTGTTTCTCTTGTCCGAAATCACTTAATGCAGATGCAACGATAATAAAAAAGACGGCCACAAAGATACTAATGCCTTCATACCACCCATCTTTTGCTCCGTTATCTTTGATACCAAACCCTAAAGAAAGGATGGCACATAATAACAGTATAATATTAGGGGTGTTCTTAAAAGCCTTTACCACAGAATGAAAGAACGCTTTGGGGGGCAGTTTTTTAAAAGTATTGGAACCAAATGCAGTTTTGCGACTTTCGATATCATGGTTAGTAATTCCATGTTCAAGGTTGGTGTGAAGAGATTTAGCTAATCCGCCAACGCCGTTAAACTTGCTGAGGGTCTTCAAGTCTTTGCTTTTCATCAAATCTCTGAGCTCAGTCTGGCTAATGCTTGAGAACCATTCTGTTGGAGCTGCAACTATTCGTGCTGCTGCTGATGAAGCAATGGTGTTTGAGCAATAAACTGAAAAGTAAGCTAAGCGCCATCTTTTCTGTGCTTTAGTAAGTGTTATGGTGCTTATGTTGTATACCAACACTCCAATGTCATCATAATAATTTGGTTCAAATTCACTAGCCATTTAGTATATGATTTTTGTAAGCTATATATATATATATGGGACAGGATTTTTTTTATGTGTAAGATATTATGAGACATGCATGCAGACGCAGTTGAAGTTATATATATACTATGATTCTTGAAAGCGCGTAATTAGCACGTGCACGAGATTGCTGCCGTCATTTAGTTTACCACCGCCGACTTTTCTACGTCATTTAGTGCTTCCTTTTGACACGAGAAACAATGTGAACCAATCATTTTGAATTTAGTTTAAGGGTAGTTTAGGTAACTAAAGTATTGCTCTCTGACTTCTGAAAATGTCAAAGCCACCTTTCTTTATTTCAGTTTTTGCATCTACTAATTTTTCGAATGAATTAAAATAAAGTTCGAAGTTTTCTTCTAGATATGGCTGCATCTACTAATACAAGTTATACGGAGTATTTTTCTTCTAGATATGGCTGCATCTAAATAATAAAGATATTGCATCTTATTATGTGCATGCATATGGACACCAGGGACGGATCTACTTTGTAATAATGGGGGGCAAGTGCCCCATGGCTAGCCGAAAAAGTCGCGATTTTAATGTAATTTTCTTAAAATTTTGACCTTTTTTCGAAAGTGCCCCCCACTCAAAACTCAAATTGCCCCCCACCCACATACTAAAACCTAACATTCAACACTCTAAAGCTTTAAAAATCCGTCATTTTAAAGTAAAAATACTCGATTTATCATTAAGATCCTCGTTTTTTTCCGCATTCTGTTGATGTTGTAAAAAAAAAAAAATTTTGCCCCCCACATCCACATTTCCTGGTTCCGCCACTGATGGACACCATGCGTACAATATTCAAGGCCTTCATAGATTTGTTTGTGAACAACATATACTCATAATTTAACTTGATGCAAGAAAGCATCTAACAATTTTTAATTGATCATCATATCCAATGCAAAACAGATGCATACGCATCTATTAATGCTACATGAAATGATTATGGACAAAAAGGAAAGAGATGCAGATTTACTTACTGTAAAAAAGATGCATCATTTTGTTGATTCTCATTAGAAATTAGATATATAAAATGGGTTTAAGCTATTAAATAGCCATATACTTTCTCCAATGTCCCGATATGGTACGTGTACTTTTTTTGCAACCTGGTTAGGTAGTGTACTTTCTCCAATGTACTGATATGGTACATGTACTTTTTTTTTTGTGTCAATATGGTCAAAATCCTACGTGGCACTTGAATTTGTGTGACGTGGCTTGCCCAGTCACCTGGGTTTGTGTGACGTGGCTTGCCCAGTCAATTTTCTTGCCTACGTGGCTTGCCAACGTGAAAAAAAAAAAAAAAAAAAAAAAAAAAAAAACTTTACGTTTTTTTTTAAATTAGAAAAAAAAATTTAATTTTTTTTAAAAAAATTAAAAAAAAAATTTATAAACAAATTTACGTTTAAAAAAACAAAAAAAAAAACCCCTTTACGTTTTTTTTTAAATCAGAAAAAAAAATTTTAATTTTTTAAAAAAAATTATGTTTAAAATTTATAAAAAAATTTACGTTTAAAAAAAAAAAAAAAAACGTTCACGTTTTTTTTTTAAACTTTACGTTTTTTTTATAAAAAAAAATTTTTTTTTAAAATTCTTTAAAATTTACGTTTTTTTTAAAACTTTTTTAAATATTTACGTTTTTTTAAATCTTATTTTTTTAAAGTTTTTTTAAATCTGATTTTTTAAAACTTTTTAAAATGGTGTTTGAGGGGTGTTTGAGATGGCTTAGTAAAGCTGCATATCTACTCATTGCATATTTGTAAAAAGGGTTTAAGCTATTAAATAGCCTAAAAGGGTGTTTGAGATTGCTTGTTAAAAAGTTTTTTTGATTTAAAACTTTTTTAAAACTTGTTTAAAAAGTTTTAAAAAATCAGATTTAAAAAAACTTTAAAAAAATAAGATTAAAAAAACGTAAATTTTAAAGAAATTTAAAAAAAAAAAAAAATTATAAAAAAAACGTAAAGTTTAAAAAAAAAACGTGAAGTTTTTTTTTTTTTTTTTTTTTTAAACGTAAATTTTTTTATAAATTTTAAACATAATTTTTTTAAAAAAATTTAAATTTTTTTTTTCTGATTTAAAAAAAAACGTAAAGGTTTTTTTTTTAAACGTAAATTTGTTTATAAATTTTTTTTTAATTTAATTAAAAAATATTAATTTTTTTTTTCTAATTTAAAAAAAAACGTAAAGTTTTTTTTTTTTTTTTTTTTTTTCCAAGTTGGCAAGCCACGTAGGCAAGAAAATTGACTGGGCAAGCCACGTCACACAAACCCAGGTGACTGGGCAAGCCACGTCACACAAATTCAAGTGCCACGTAGGATTTTGACCATATTGACACAAAAAAAAAGTACATGTACCATATCAGTACATTGGAGAAAATACACTACCTAACCAGGTTGCAAAAAAAGTACACGTACCATATCGGGACATTGGAGAAAGTACATGGCTATTTAATAGCTTAAACCCTATATAAAATTTAAATTTCATTCATGCATACATAAATGCCACAATGCAAAACAGATGCATACGCATTCTAAAAGAAAATAAGAAAAGACACATGCTATAACTAAGAAGATGCATATACTACTGTAATAATTGAGGAAGGTGCATCTAATAATCATATAACTAAGAAGATGCATATCCTAATATGAAGATGCTATAACTGAGAAGATGCATGCTATAACTAAGATGATGCATCTAATAAATCATAGTTTTCATTCATAAAAAACGTTGAAGAAGATATAATAATAAATTATCAGTGATGTTGTTTGCGGCAAGTTCTTGAAACCGAATAAAAAGAAGGGAGCGAATTAGATGAGATGTTAATATGGAATGTATGGATTTTACTTTTTTACGCTTGTGCTTAACAAAAAATACCTTGTTATTTACGAATTTGCCATCATCTATTTTTAGCCATTGATATATATTCATCCAATGGTTTAAATCATTTCTTATTCTTCTTAATTTAAATATTCTTCTTATTATATCTTTACTTTCTAGAATATAAGGGATTTGGGCTTGTGCATGGTAACTTTATAAACCAAGGAACAAGATTGAATCTAGTATACTTCATATGAAAATAACCTAGTTCATCTTAATTTGTTGAAACGCATCATAAACTTGGTGAGTGTCTAACAGAAAATGAATGTAAATTTCAATCGACTTATTGTACTTGATTAGGGACGGAACCAGGACACAATTTGACCAGGTGCATTTACGAAAAATTATACAAAATGCGGAATATAATTTTTTGGGACCAGGTGCATTTACGAAAAATCGAGGGTTTGTACAAAAATTAACACTACGCCGCAAAATTCCATGGGTGTCCCGAGACCCAGGGCCGTCCCGTGGTTTATAGGGGCCCTGTGCCGTAATGATAATATGAAAACGAAAACTTATATGTATACAGAATAAGCTTATAATTGTTGCAAAAATTCAATCCAATTAACTTTTTCAAAACACCGGATACATTCAACGTCAAATATTTCGACATTAATATTATTTTGATACCTTTCTCGACAATATCTTTTATCTTCACTATCTTAAATCCATCTTAACAAGATACCATTCATAACAAATGGGTTAAAAGTGTCAATTATGTTAACTCATTTACCTAGTTTGGAAATAAAACAAAAAAACCAGGACAAAAACTGTATAAGCTATAAAGTATAGGGTATAAAGTATAGATAACCTAAAAGTATTCATCTTCTTCACCAGTTTGATATCCATCCTCAGTTGCTACGGTTTTTTCATTTGGAAAACCTATAAAATTCGATTTTCACTTTACCTGCTATCAAGACAAGTTTTTCTAGCGTTTTAAAGCACATATTTATTAATTTTGTGTCAATAGTCGAATTAAAATTAACACTAAGGTCTAAAATCATGGGGCCCTTGCAGAATCGGAGGCCCTGAGCGGTTGATCACTCCGCACATGCTCAAATCCGGCCATGCCGAGACCCCCCGGGACCCACCCTGGTTCCGTCCCTGTACTTGATGTCGATTCTATAAATTCTTTTGTTTGGGATGGCTTGTCATCATCGCTAGTGATTTGAAAATGAAATTGGTCTATTTCTAATTAAATAAACACGTAGAGATTTAATGATTACTTGATAGCTGCGTCGTCTATGGAGATTTAATGATTTTGTAATATAAGAAAATACATAACTATATTATATTAAATATGTTTAAAAGTCCATATTCGCTTAAACATGTTTTGTAAATGCAATAGTAATTTAAAAAACTCTGTATGTGTGCGCAAATGGGTCAGCTCATTCACCTTCCTCCCTCCTTCTTCTTCAATCCCGTATATATTAAATATATAAAAAAACCCGTTTTTTGCATTAAAAAAAATGTTAAATTAAATCATGTGATAACAGCCATTAAATTGATGAATCAATGTTTATTTTTCACACCCAAAAATAGACTTTTACTCTCTGGCTTTCTCTCATCTACTCATATATCATTTTTCAATCAAAATTTATTTTTAAAGATGCTTATTTGGAATTGGTTTTTGGCTTCCTATTGGTCCAGCCTTCTTTTGAGATAGTTGTTTTTGTGTTTTCTTCTCAGCGAGCATATAGTCTTGTATGTGTGTTGTGCCTTTTGTGGTGTTTGTTTTAGTCTTAGTTTTATTTTGTTGTAGACAATTTTGTATTCGTATGTTTTGTTCTTTGGGTATTCTATATGTTAGCATCTTGTTAATACAGTGAATGCCCTTATTTGTGTTTGGTTTGGTTGTGAAATAAATTGTCTTTCCAAAAAAAACGGTGAAAAGACTTTTAGAATCGATTATTTCTTATACATCGCAGATCAAGTTATTCATCACTAAAGTAAATTTGACCAATTTAGATTGTACGAAGATACTTTTAGTTTACTATTAAGCATTTTAGAATCGTACTGAAGCATTGCTTCATAATCTTCAATCTGAGCTTGTCGATGCAACCATTTCTTCTTCCGCTGACTCCTGGAAATGGCTCTTAGGAAACGACGGATCATTTGCTGTAGCTTCCACTCGCTCTCACATTGATCACCTCATGCTTCCCTCGTTGGCATCCTCAACAACATGGAACTCGTGCCTCCCAAGAAAGGTAAACATATTCCTTTGGAGATTCGGTTTGGATAGGCTCCCGCATCGGTTTAATCTTTCTAAGCATGGTATTGATATCGAGTCTATTTTATGCCCGGTTTGTAATAGCAACGTGGAAACTATAGATCACATCTTCTTCTCCTGCGAAGTGGCATTCGAGGTGTGGCGCATGGTTCGTATATGGTGCAACATTACGGACCCTTCCATGCCATCTTATTCCGATTGGTCTTCGTGGATCGAGAATGTGACAAGTTCGAGTATTAAGAGGAAACGTCTTTTCGTCATCATCGCCTCTATGTTTTGGGTCATTTGGAAGTTCCGAAACAACATCACTTTCAACTCTCAACAATTGAGGAAAAGTGATATTTACGATTCTATCCGTTTATTTTCTTTTAATTGGTTAAAACATAGAGGTAGATTAGTTTTTAATTGGAATGATTGGCTTTGTGTAACCCTTTATAGCTTTCTAGCTTCTTGCTAGTTTTCAATATATATCATCTTTGCCGTTAAAAAAAAAAAAAAAAAAACAAGCTAAAAAATTAGTTGTTTGAACTATAGTTATTAAGATCTCGATCCTGATCTTAGGATTTTACGATTTTACAAAGCAAAAACGATCTGGATCCTACGTAGGATCTTAACAAGCTTAAGATCTTATAGGATCCCGATCTTGACGATAGGATTTTAAGATCTACTCTGATCAGATCTTACTTTTGTCAAACCACAAATTAAAAAACTACAAATTTATGGTTTATGTTTTTATATATAAAAAATAACATGTGATTCTTCATAAACATTTCATATTCATAATTTGGGACAACATTTTCATGAAACATTCATATAACTTCGTGTTTATAATATATAATAATTTGTAGATTTGAATAATATTACAAAGACCATTAAAAATGACTTTATTGTAGGATCTTAGGATCCCGATCACGATCTTGCAAAGATGAAAACGATCCAAGGTAGAATCTCGATCTTAAAAAACTTGGTTTGAACCTTCAAAGTTATTTACGCCAAATTATAAAATTGTTTGCATATTAACGACATAGACTTATTTTCGCAACTACGAGTTTTGAGAAAAATTATACAAGTGAATAATGCTACACCGATTGATATACTTAATCAAATTATAAATCTAAACCATTTTAGTAATACTTATATAGTGTATAAAATAATGTTAACCGTTGCGGTACAACTTCTTCAGCAAAAAAAAATATTTCAAAACTAAAAGTTATTTAAGATTGAAAGTGTCACTAAAATATTAGATTTATTGTCTAATTTATCAATTGAAAATGAAATATTTATACTTTGTACTATATTGATTTCGAGAAATTAATCAAAGATTTTACATAAAAACTTTAAAAAGTATATTTTATATAAACGATTTTTTGACAGATGACTTTGAAAGAAAAGTCCCTATTTGACGGCTTCGCTTTAGGCTTTCTGAAGTTCCCATGATGAACAACTTTCGTCGTATGCATGATTTTTGAAGGAAATGTTTATATATATGTTGGATTAAAACCGCGTTAAGGAGTTTTTGAATGTAAGATAGGAAACACGGCAAATGCATGTGATTGCCATTTTAGGGGAATATGTCGGTGGTACCATGTATTGACCAATCAGCATACTTTTTTTTGGAAAAAAATGGAAACATGGCACCAAAAGCTATTGACCAATCAGAATACTTTTTTGGAAAAAAAGGGAAGGTACCCCGGATTGTCAATCAGCATACTTTCATACTAGCAGAGTACCCGCGCGATGCGGCGGCGGGTACCCTGTGATTAAATTTTTCGGCGAACAAATGTTATTTTGATTTGAGTTGCTGGATTATTGGATTTCAGATTTATGTTTTAGAAGCTTAATTAGATTGTACATTGTGGTTAAAGAGTTGTATATTTTGATGAAATGGTGAATTAAATTGTGTATTAATTGTATGTGTTGAATAATGTGTTTTTAGTTTTATTTGTATTTGTACATTGTGCTTAGGTAGTTGTATATATTGGTGATGGGGTATATTAATTGTATGTATGTAATAAATAATATTTGCTTAAAATCAATTATGCTTTACATATTTGTACATTATGTTTTATAAATAGTATTTCTTAAATTCTAATTTTAGAAATCTTAAACTCATAAATAGGAGAGACGGTCATCCTTCAATTATAAATAGTATAGATATGTTCTATTTTTGCATTAAAAATACATATATATCTAACTTAACAAAACCCAAATTATATATATATATTCAATCTAAAACTTAAAATTACATATATATTTAAGATAACTCAAAATTTTCATATATATCCAATTTAAAACTGAAAATTTTCATATATATATATATATATATATATATATATATATATATATATATATATATATATATATATATATATATATATATATATATATATATAGGGTAAAGTTAAATAAAAGACAAATATCCGTAAAAAGAATAAAAAGATTTTTTTTTTTTTTTTAAATTCTACAAAAATTCCAAAAAAAATTCAAAAGATCGGGTATGTTGGTGCATAAAACTTTTGTGAAAACATTTTTTATAATTTTGAGTTTTGATACGTCTTTTTTAATGCACAAAAAACAAATTTTGATGCGCAAAAAAATTTTGATTCACAAAATTTTCAACTTGTTTTAATTAGATGTGCAATGTTATTTTGATGAAAAAAGTCAAAAGAAGTTGGGTGGAAAAATCAATTTTTGATGCACAAAAAAACGATTTAATGCGCAAACGTATTTTTTCATAATTTTTTTTCGGAAAAAATATCCGCTTTTAGAAAAAAAAAATTTCACAACTTTTTCATGCACCATCATACCCGATCTTGTGGAATTTTTTGAGAATTTTTTTTGAAAAAAAAAATATTTTTATCTTTTTACGGATATTTGTTTTTTTATTTAATCTTTATCTTATATATATATATATATATTTGTGTTCATGTGGTGAACAACTTAAAATGAAAAATGATAGGCACCAATTAGATGTTGACAAGTGGATATTAACCATTTAAGTTAATTTAAAATTATTAGTTAAATACTAGGGGCATATTAGGCATTTGTGTTAAGCCTTAAAAAAACTCAAATCGTCATATTTATGATTATAGGCCATTACTCCGATCGCCAAGGAGCTTTACCCATATAAATACGCTAATGATTAGCGTATTCTTTTATTTTATTTACACACTCTACTTTGTGCTATAAAAAATTATACATTTTTTATATACAAAGATCATCAGTTTGTACATAAAAGTGTGCAAATAAAAAAGATAAGTATGTCAATCAACACTCATATAAACATGGCAAAAGTAACAAGTACTTGATAGTACTAACTGATTTCGCAGTGACATTGTTGTGGCATTCCTTTTATAGATCATTTGATTATGTGTTTTTGTTTTTTATTTATATATCAAAACGAGTGAGAATGCGTCTGCGCGTTGCTGTGTGGGCATGCGTAGCGTTTTTGTATTTGTGTTGTTGCCAAAAAGTCATGACGGAAATTTTCTATGGTTTGGGTGTCACTATATTGTATGGGTTTTCCTTTATTCTTTTTTGGGCTATATTCATTTTCGGCGATATATTTTTTGGTAAAGAAATCGCAATTTTTTTAAAAATAAATACTAAGCTTCGACATTTTTTTCTTAAATTCATACGTATGTAAAAAATATAATTATTTGGCTCGTCCTTCTTGTAATACGGAGACCTTTCCGGAAGTATATTCTTTGTATATTTGGTAAATAAAGCATGTTATATAAAAAGACATTATTTATCTATAATTCTAACTTTCATTGAATCGTATGTTTTTGGCTCGTGTGGTTTAAAAAAATTAAGATAGTTATTAAAGTTACTTAGTAAGTTAGGGGTGCATTTTAATTTTTTTTAAACAAAAAAATATATATTAAACTTTAACGTCTTTTTATAAAGTCGTATGTGTGTCAGAAGTATATCGATATTTGGCTCGTTTTGTTCGTTATTAAAAGACGTTTCTGGCAGTATATTTTTTATTAGAAAAATCGTTAGATATTTGGTAAATAAATTTGTTATATAAAAAAGTCGTAAATTATAACTAGTTTAGGGTACTTTTCGCAAATGATTGGATAGTTAAAGGGTTATTTTGTAAATATTTCTCGGCTGGTTTGGGCTTAGCTCATAGGCTAAAAAAATATTATTTTATTAAGATAAACAACCGCATACGCCCGTCTTTTTGATCACGCTATAATATATATATTTATAATATAATAAGGTACCGAAGTCAAACTTGTGGATACCTCAAACAGAATCCTTAGAATGTTCTTTTAAAAACCAAAACGAATCTGGACGTAGATCCTACAAAGACAAATATATACCTTTTAACCTTTTAATAGTTTTCACGTGAATTATTATTATTATTCTTACTCTAATGTAAAGAGCAACGACGGTGAAATTTTAAAAGAAAGTCGGTGATGTCGGTGCATACTTGGGCCGTTTGGTTTTGCACCTATTTGGGCCGTTTGGTTTTTACTGTATAACGAGAGAGGTTCGTTTCTTATTTCTATCGCCTCACCTCATGCTAACACGTGTTGTGATGACTCTTTTTTTTTCTACCGCCTCATGTTAACACGTGTTGTGATAAGTTGACGTTATCATCTCTTTGCACCGAATCTCGGGGTAAATCTTCGATTGTTACAAATTTTATTCGGGTTTTCTTTTGATCTGATGCGTTTAGATCAATTTTTTGGGTGCTATTGATTTTGGTTTGCTTTCTTTGGGTAACCGAATTTGGCTTGCCCAGGCCCGTATCTTGGCGGGGTAGCCATTTGGTTGCAGCCATGATGGGTTTCGGGTACAGTCTTGCTGTCTTTGGACATAAGAGGCGATGATGGATTTGCATTGGTTTTATCAAAAACGCGAACCTCTGCACCTTGGCGGGGCAAACAATCACGTTTGCAGCCATGGCGGATGTGTTCGGTTTTCGAGATTACTAATCAATCTGAGCCTCTTTAACCTGACAACCGACGATGGTGGCCATTTAGTATTTGATGTTGTTTCTACCTATACGTTTTAGGTGAGACGTTTCAGTTTCGCTATAGAATAGTTTCTGCTACGTTTCTTTGCACGGGGGCAAAGTTGGTAGGTGGTGCATATCTCAGATTTTTTTTAGGTTTTTGCTATATGTTTCTGCTTTTGTTGCTTTTGATTAGGGTTTTCTCTAGGATTCTGTTGCAATACGTAGCTTTTAGTCTCATAGAACTGATGTGGTTGTTGCTGTGTATGACTCAAATTTTTATGTTGCCTTTGTTTAGGCTGCATATCGAAATCTAGAGAGCATTGAAGGTGGCATTTTAAAAAAAGAAGTAACACTTTGGTTGCTCAGTTGGTCTATGTTGTTGTTTTATTTCTGGACCGCCTTATTTGTTGTATAATAGTATTGATTGTCGTAAGTTTCGATAATAAATGCCATCAGTAACATGTTTGCGAGGCAGCTAACTAGGCTTGCAGCCACTGTTACACGCGGCTTGCAGCCACTGTTATACGCGGTGAATTTAGAAATATGTGGTGTACTAAGTGGCAGTGATGATTACATGTTTTTTGAATAAAATGAAGTGGGTCATTAGAGGCTCGGTCTGTAACTTGGCATGGGAATAACCGGGTGGCATGAAGTTGTCGTTATGCAACCGTGTTTTTTGCAACCATGGTGGAATTCGAAATTCTTTGACTCTTTCGCATTTAAGAATCTGAGCCTAATTACTTATTTTATTCAAATTTGGTTCAAACTTATTGATTTATACATTCTTAACATGTGTGGATAAACATGTATATATACCATGTTGTGATGTGATTATCGTAATCGCTTTTGTTCAGCGGTTTAAGCGTACCGTTTTTATATAGTTTGCTGGAATTTCTGATGGAACCTCTATAAATATTGGGCATGGTTTAGGTACGTTAGAACAAACTGCCGCAAAAGTCTTGCGTTGCGAGCTTATCTCAGTGCTGCATTTCTTTGGCATCCACTATTTCTGATAAGTGTTTGGCAAATGGATGTTGTGACCCGTATTCGGCCACGAAAAACTAATCCTACTACTGGTGTACTTGGATTTCTTTTTCTTGGTCGAATACTGATCACCGCTTATGATTTCCATGATGCATCCATTACAAGGCCTGGTGTTTCGTACGTTTGGTTTGGAGCCTACCTGGGCCGTTTGGTTTTTAACTTATGAATCATTGGGTTCCCAGTCATGTTGAGTGTATGGCTGCCGCCATGTTGATAGCCTGGTATCGCTGTTGTATACGCATATTTGATCTTCATTTGGTGTCAACATCTACGCGTTTCTGTGACCTGCTACGCGTTAGTGAAACTGTGCATCCCTTACTTGGGCCGTTTGCTTTTGAACCTATCTGGGACGTTTGGTTTTGAATGTATAATGGGAGAGCCGCGTTTCTTTTTTCTTAAACTGTCATCGTCTTTGCTCTTTACATTAGAGATATAATCCCTTCATGTATACTTGGCTTAAGTCGTTTGCTCAAGTGGTTTGTATAATGGTATTGTGTGTCATAGGTTCCGATAAAAATGAACTCAATAACATGTTGGCAAGGCAGCTAGCTTAGCGTGTAGCCACTGTTATGTGAGGACTTGACAAATATGTGGTATACTAAGGGGCACTGATGATTACATGTTTTCCGAATAAAATCATGTGGGTAATAAGAGGTTTGATACGTAACTTGGCATGGCAGTAACTGGGTGGCATGTAGTTCTCATTATGCAACCGTGTTTTTTTGCAGCCATGGCGGAATCCAGATTTCTTTTACCCATTCGCATTCAAGAATCTGAGCCTGATTACTTATTTTATTCAAATTTTGTTTAAAGTTACCCATTTATACATTTTTAATATGTGCAGGTGAACATGTATATATAGCGTGGTGACCTTTGATGATCACTATCGGTTTTATTACGCAGCCTAAATGTTCTGTTTTTATATACTCTCCGGTAACTTTTAATGCGGTTTCTATAGATATTGGCCGCACTAAAAATAGATCAGCCTCTGCGGCAACTTTTGCGGATAAACATTCTTTAATTTATTTTTCCGGTATCGCTTTTTCAAAATATCAATATGAAAAAGAACTGTTCTTGATGAAGAGTGGGGTTTTTGATGGTTTCTATATGTTAAAAGAAACTGCCGCAAAAGTCTTGGCCTGCGATCTCATCTCAGTCTATGCATCTCTTTGGCGTCTACCATTTCTGAGAAGTATTTGGTGCATGGAGGTTGTGACCAGTATTCAGCCACGAAAAACTAATGCCGCTACTGATGTATTAGCATTGCTTTTTCTTGGTTGAATACTGATCACCCTTTATGATTTCCATAATGCATGCACCACAAGGTTCGATATTTCATAGAAGGTTTTGGCCTTTACGGATACAGGTAGTTATTTTCTATTTCAGTTTCTTTGTTCTTCTTAGGATTTTCAGTAGCTTCGTGCCGGACATGTTTGCTCCACTTTATGGTATATCGTGGAGCATAACTAATGAATATAAAAAGTTTCACGGCAACTAATGTTGGTTGAGAACTACAGTTTATGTATCGCTATATCAGTAGGTTCTAATTCTAATATTGCAATAACACTACTTGGAGTACCAATATTCTCATATTTTGTATACGCTTATGTGACCTTTCAGGATCATAGGTTACTGCATTGCTGTAAACGAGGATTGATTGCAGTTGCCAATACGTTTGCAATCAGTTCGAGTGGAATCTTGTCTAACCGAGTTGTCGTGTCACTGATTGGGATCTTTCCACCTGGTAGAATATTTCAAGCGTCATTTGCTAATATTGGTATGGGATGTTTATGATATTCCCATGTCCTGATTTAATCCTTGAGGCCCTTTCGTCCCTATAGCGGTCTAGCAAAACATCTGGTGCAGACCTTTGCATAGCGGCCGTTGAAATGGCAAAAGGTACTCAATGGGGCAACTAGACGGGTATCACTATCCTGAACATCACGTCTCAACATTAGCGACAGACGCTTGATATGCACTCCCAAGTGGAAAGAGCCCAGTCGATGACGCAACAATATTCAGGTATGGAAGCACAGAAACCTTTGGGGATTACAACCTGTCCGGCGGTATGAGTGGTATGTTATGCAGTCGAATGGCTGTGTCATCGATTGGAATCTTTTCACCCGGTAGAATATTACAGACGTCATTTGCTTAGGTCGAAACGAGATGTTTAAGATACCGTCCCGTTCTGATTTTCTGCTCGGATTCCTTTCGTTCTTACAGCAGTCTAGCAACACGTCTGGTGCAGACGGCTGCACAAAGATTGCTGAAATAGCAAAAGGGATTCGAGTGGTTGATTAGACGGGTCTCGCTATCCTGAACATCGCGTGTCAACATTACTGACTGACATTTGAAATGTACTCCCGAGTGGAAAGAGTCCACTCGATCACGCACTAATATTCAGGTACGCAGGCAAACAAAGTTATTGGCAATACAGTCTGTGCAGGCTGAGCTTTCAAGAACTGTTTACGCAAGTAAATAGTCGTGTCATCGATTCGAATCCTCTAACTCGGTAAAATAGTACAGCCTTCATTTCTTGATATTGATATGGTTTGTTCAGGATATTGGACTGTTCTCATCTTCCCCTCGAATTTCTTTCGTTGTGACAATAGTCTAGCAATACATCTGGTGCAGACCTTTGCACAAAGGCTCCTGACATAGCAGAAGGAATTTGAGTGGGCGATTAGATGGGTCTCACTATCCTAAGCGCCGAGTATCAACATAATCGGCTCACGATGGTCGTATACTTTAGAGCCGAGGGATCCAACTCGATTACACGACGACATTCACGTATGGAACAAAAGGATCCTATGCATAGTACAACTTGCGCAGGTACAACCATCGCGAACGATGAATGATTCTTATCCAAGTAAGTGGTGTCATCGATTGGAATCTTTCCACTGGGTAGAGTATTGCAATCTTCATTTGCTAAGAGTGATACGGGATGTATAAGATATTGGCATGTTTTGATCTTCCTTTCGAATTCCTTTCGTTGTTGCAACGGTCTAGCAATACGTCTGGTGCAGACTGTTGCACAAAGACTCTTGAAACAGCAAAAGGAATTTGAAAGGGAGATCAGACGGATGTCATTATCCTAAACGTCATGTGTCAATATCATCGACTGACGACTGTGGTATACTTCCGAGTGGAAAAATTCCACTCGGTGACACAACAATATTCAGGTGTGGAGCAAAAGGAAGTCATGTCCTAATTCTAATACTATCCATACTTTTGTAGTCATTGGCGGTAGATTCTTATCCAGTTAAATTCTCGTGTCGCTACCATGTATGTGTTCCTCTATCAGTACGTTATAACTCTGATATTGTAATAACAGTATTTGGAATGCCACTATCCTCATATTGTATATGTGCTTACATCACCTTTCAAAATCATGGATAGTTGCATATTTGTACCTGATGGTTGTGTTGAATTGCCCATATGTATGCAGTAGGGATGAGTTCCATCGTACGGAACTAAATAGTTGCGTCATCGATTGGAATCTTTCCACTCGGTAGAATAGTACAATCTTCATTTGATAATATTGATACGTAATGTTCAAGATGTTGGTCGGTTCTCATCTTCCCCTCGAATTTCTTTCGCTGTGACAGTTGTCTAGCAATATGTGTGTTGCAGCTCTTTGCGCAAACACTCTTGGCACAACAAAAATAATTTGAGGTGGCGATTAGACGGGGCTCGCTATCCTGAACATCGCGTGTCAACATCATCAATTGACGACAACCACATATCATTTGTTTACTTGCAATCCAGTTTTGTTGATTGAATGGCACGTCAAACCTAGGATCATTTGTGCAGTTTATAGATCAGCCTAGATCTGGCATGCCATTCGAGCAACAAACCTGGATTGCAGCTGGATAAACAGTGATGTTTAAGATATTGGCCGCTTCTCATCTTATCCTCTAATTCCTTTCGTTGTGACAGTGGTGTAGCAATACGTCTGCTGCAGACCTTTGCACAAAGGCTCTTGACACAGCAAAAGGAATTTGAGGGGGCGATTAGACGGATGTCGCTATCCTGAACATCGCGCGTCGACATCATCGACTAGCGATTCAGGTATACTTTCGAGTTGGAAAATTCAACTAGATGCCACAACGATATTCAAGTATGGAACAAAAGGATCCTTCACAGAGCACAACTTATGTGGGTACAAGATTCGCGAACAGCGAAAGATTCTTTTACCAAGTCGAACACTTTTCCTTGCTAATGTTGTAGATTAGGTGATATTGCAGATTAGGTGAACACTGTTCTTTGGTAATGTTGGTTATAGGTCGTTTCGTTTTGCACATTACAATCAAGTCTTCAGCAGGTAGGAATGTATTTTTATCTAAGTCTGACTTTTTTACGCAACAATTTGTCAATTGATTTGTGTATAACACCTCCTTACCACAATTAACGCCTATCTCCTTCATTTTTGGGACCTTAACAGTTGGGGTATGCGGTGGCAGGTGGTTTTATGAGCTGCAATATCATCCTAAGGTATAAGATTTATGAATTGGTTTTTGTTTTTTGTGACATCAGATTGTGTATGCGAGAATTGTAGTCTGCGTGTTTAAATTATTTGGGATTGATTTAGCCGGGGTTACTTAAAACTTATTTATGGGATTATGAGCTACATTGACTTCGCCTATAAACGACAGACCTTTATATTATCTTACACCTTTAAGTTATTACAAAGAAAGATTGGATGATGCCCGTTTACTTCGAATTCTGCTTACAAGAAGTTTTATTGTAACAGGTCCTGTCGAGGTTGCTTATTGGTTGTGTGGCCACAGATTCGCAATCAAAGACCAGGTATAGTTTAAAATGATACGTCACTAGGGAGGGAGATGGTGATTAATGTTGAAGAATCAATCGGCCAACCTCCTTAACTAGGAAATATAAAACAGGCACGCCCGCATCTGCTGCTAAAGCATCTATCAACTTATGAGTTACTTCCCAAAACTTCTGAAAATGGTGAGAGATGATTGCATAAAGTAGTGGCAAAAGGCTTGTGGAAAATGGAGGTAATCAAGAAGAGAAAAGTGATGAGGAGTTCAACTACAAATGTTTGCTTACTTCTAAATTGCTATGCTCTTTTATATAGTACTCCCTCATTCTAATTCTAAGCAAACAAAAAAAAAGACACTTATGATATGTGTATTTAAGGGTGTTGATACTCACACCTTTTATTTGATAATTACACGTGTCCTATTTTGAAGAATTAGTTTTGCATATTATCAACTCTAAGTTAAGCTACGCATGGCTTTTTGAGGAACGAACAGATCATTTAGGAATGGGCTTTATAAAAATGGGAATGTTTAGGAGCGGGAATTCAACTCGGTTCGTTGTGTTATCGAGTGACGTGGCTGTGCTATCAAATTTCAAGTGTTCACCACATTTTTAAATTGTTTTCATCCTATAATTGCTCTTTTATTTGTATGATAGGCACTTGAAGGTGATGCACAAGATAGGGGTATGATGAAAAGCTAAAAGAGATATTAGTTAAAAAATTCAACAAACTGTCTAAACATAATACAACGTATTTAAGGTCCCAAAAATTTTTTTAACAAAATCCGCCGCAACGCGGCGGCGGGTTTGAACCTCGTTATTATTAATTACAAAACATCACTTAATTAAAAAATCATAAGAGTTACAAGAAATTAGAGGGGAGCTAAGATAATAACTGGGCTTCCACTCCTTTAGCTATAGCAAAGCTAATCCTACTAAAAATATGATCAGCAGCACGCGCTTCAATGTCTTGAGATAACAAGAATTTTTGAATACGCCTTAGTAGGTTCACAACATCCTTCTCAAGTTCTCCAAACGAAAAAAATGAGAAGGGGAGAAACACCTATCCAATGTCTGCACATTTAGCCTCGTACTTGACACGCTTACGTTGTGCGGCGTCAGTCACCGCACGCCCCGATACAAATTCAACCATGTTAATTTGCATTTTAGAGCAGTAACAACATAAGAAGTAACTAAAAATAGAATTAAGATCCATAGAAGAGTTATGCCAACAACATGTGTAAATAGACGTTGCATACACGGTTGGTCCCTAAACTTGGCAAGACGCATCGCGATGGGACAAAACTCGGCCTTTTCATCGCCAGAGGTCCAAACCTTGGCCTTTAAATGCCAGAATCGTCCCTTGACCAATAACGGCGTTGTCAACGTTCCGTTATACGCCACAAAAACCCATATTCATGTTACTGTTGAGGGTACAATAGTCATTTTGTTTTATTTATCAGAGCAGATGTCTTGTCCAATTTTCCGCCATTATGTACAATATAACAAAACTGTGTACTCATTGCTCATCCCCAAACTTGTTTTGGAAGCCTACCCAGAAAACCCTAATGCAATGTCTATCATAAAATCAAATAATCTAAGTAAGAAAATAACAAACAACCACCTTGGATTTACTCTGTGGCGAGTAAGGGAATATCCTTTATATGATGATCGTGAAACGAAGGAAAGAGCTGCAATCAGGAGATATTGTAAGTATTTTTTGGTTAGAGCCTATTACAATCATATGTTAGTACGACTGATTAAGTTATTCCCGTTTTAGGTAACTTTAGCTTAACATTGTTTTTGTACATTTTTTATACAGCGGGTGAACATGGATCGTTTAGCATGATGTTCCATTATAAAGGTACACTCAAATACTTTCCAGGTAGGATATATCAAGGAGGCAAGAAAAGCCTTGTTGATCTTGTGGAAATAAAAGAGGTATCTGTTGATGAAATGGATGCTCTCATGACCCAAATCGGTTATGAGACTGGACAAACAAATTATTTCTACTTTCTTAAGCCTGGTTGTACATTAGACGATG
The DNA here is from genome assembly GCA_910596185.1 of Chrysanthemum makinoi. NCBI lineage: Eukaryota > Viridiplantae > Streptophyta > Magnoliopsida > Asterales > Asteraceae > Chrysanthemum > Chrysanthemum makinoi. The sequence continues at coordinate 165,385,617 of OU343216.1, read as the reverse complement.
GTTTGTTTCTTTATGGTGAAGCCGCTAATCTAGACTTGTTGAAAGATGTTGTCATAGAGCATAAGCTGATAGACGTCTATGTAGAAATAGGAAGACTAGATTAGAACTTTCTGAAATGTCCCCACAATCAATTAAGACTGGGAGATGGATGAAGATAGGAGAAAAGTTGCTACTGAGGCTATTCAATCTCGTTGTAGATGGTTGGTGTTAGATGATATAGATAATGAACTCGCCTAGATCCTTTTATCCAACTTACACAATTTCCTGTGGACGTCAATGATATTGGTGAATCTAGAAATTTGCCAAACATTGAGCCAGTATTTTCTACCTTAGACTGCTCATTTGCTAGCCAACCTGTTCATAACAGTGAGCGTGCTTTAGTAGTTATTGATGAGGACAATGCTATAAAGGAGCCTGATAATGTTGAGGTTCATCTGTTTCGAGTGAGTCGGGGGAAGCACTTAGAGAAAGTTGGAACAGACTAGTTGATGTCAATAACAGACTTTGAGGAGCTGAAAATTTTGAGGTTAATCTGTTTCAATTGACTCAGGAGAAGCATTTAGACAAACCAAGAAGAGCACTAGTTGATGTCAATAACAAGTTTGAGGAGCCTGATGTGGATGTAACTCTCTTTCAATTGACTCAGGATAACATGGAAGAGGATCTTGTTGTTGATGTTACTCTGTTACAAGCGAGTGACACTAGTGACTTAGGAAATGCAGTTGATGATTTAATTAAACCAAATGAAGAGAACACTTGTCTTGAGAATGACACAACTTGGTATGGTACAAGTAGGCCAGAGTAATGATTTAGGTGAAGCAGGAACAACCCGTAATATAAGTGATGACAGGAAGTTGGTAAATGATTTACCTGTGATGGTTGATGATGTATTTTGCAGTGACTATGTTAGTTTCCAACATGCAGACTTTGCTAATGGCGTCTATACCACTTTTTCTATGCAGGTCAGGAGTTTGGTACTGCAGGGGAAGTAAAAAACCTAGTAAGAGAGCATTCAATAGAAACTAGGAGGGAGTTGTTTTTTGTGAAGAATGAGAAAACAAGAATAAGGGTCAGTGTAGGGTTGTGTTCCACTTTCGTGCCCAAGTGAAGGTCTTGGACTGGATATAGGCCCATCTAGAAGTCCATTAAGCAGAACGGGTATAAATGCATTGCTTTCTGGCAAAAAGGACCCTTCAGAAATACTTTGCCCATGGCTATTGTTTGTCGGCAGGAATGGTGAGACAGTATCGGGTCGGTCATAACATATAATGAGCAACACACTTGTTTGCAATCAAGGGAAGTCAGAGCTTTTGACCTTCGCTATATCTCACAGAAAATTACAAAGACAAGTTGAAACAAATCCCCAGCTTCCTGTCAGTCTGTGCATAATCAACTTACCAACCAATACGACCTTCAAGTGTCCCTGCAGAAGGTTTTAAGGGCCAAAAACCTAGCAATAACAGCCATCAGGGTCAATTCAAGCTACAATTTACCATGTGGAGAGATTATGTTCAAGAGTTGCAGAAGACAAGCCCTAATACAACAGTGGTGATAAATGTGGAATGACCTCCAGATAAGTCTCTTCCAACCAGAGAATTCAAGAGAGTGTATGTTTGTTTAGGTGTACTGAAGCAAGGATTTAAATATTGCGAGATCATTCACCGTGTTGGGGCCGCTTTTCCAATTCGTGGTCCTTTCAATGGTCAACTGATGACAGCTGTGGGAATTGATAGCAATAATGGTATATACCCTTTCGCTTATGCTTTTATTGATTCAGAAAACATAGGATCATGGACTTGGTTTCTTCATTGTTTATCCGATGATATAGCACTTGGGCCAATTTCAAGCATCACTTTTATTACTGACATGAATAAGGTACTCTCTTACTCTGTTCATGAATTTAAGTTTCTCTGTTTGAAACAGACAGTAAACATATTTGATTTTGTGCAGGATATAAGTAGAGCTTTAACAGAAGTTTTTCCAAGTGCAGAACACATATTCTGTATTAGAAGCATTCATGAGAAAATGAAACTGCAATGGAAAGGTAGGGCTTACAAAGACCATATGTGGAAATGTGCAACAACCTCAACTGTTGTACAGTTTCAAAGCTATGGTGATCTCAAGAAACTTAATCAACCAACCCATGATTGGTTAAGTAAGATACCACCGATCCATTGGTCAAGGTCACATTTTTCATGTAAGTGATCTATCGTTTCAGTACTTTGTATTTGTAAATGCAAGATAAACATGCTATAATTAATACATGTTTATTACTTGTCATCTTTAGGGAGAGCTACTTCTGATGTGTTACTTAATAACATGTGTCAAGTGTTTCATGAGAAAATAAGTGAGGGTTTAAGCAAACCAATTATTACAACCTTAGAATACATCAGGGAATATTGTATGAAGAGGATAATGCATGTTCTTATGGTGATTGAGAAAAGTGATGGGCCACTAACACCAACTGCACAACACATGCTAGAGGCTATTAAGAAAGAGGCTGTTAAGTATAATGTTTTATGGAATGGGGGATCTAAGTTTCAGGTTAGTGGACCATGGGGTGACCAATGTGTAGTTAATGTTGTACACAAGTCTTGAACTTGCGTATAGGTGGAGATAACAGTTTACCATGTAAACATGTTGTTGCTACCAATTGGAATATGGCTTTAAATGGGCAACAAGTAGGAGCAGTAGAAACATGGGCTCATCCTTGTTACTATCTTCTCACTTGGGAGGCTACCTACAAACACCATGTCCAACCTATAACTAGCAGTGTACATTGGGAAAAATCAACTATGCCAATAACAATTGTTCCACCGAAATCCGAAACAAACCCGCCTACCGCAAGAGGTAGAAAAAGAGTTAGGATAGCTCCTGAAAGTGACGAGATTGTGAAGGATGGTAAGTCTGTCGAGGGCTTGGAAGAGTGTTAAGTGTAGTATTTGTGGCATTGATGACACAACAAGGTAACATGCCTAGGGCTTGCTGGAGCTAAAAGTAGTGGAACTGCCAATAAGGGAAATGTCAAACAGGTGCCTACTAAAGCTGCAGGAAAAAAGAGACATCCTAAAGGTAAAAAGGTAGCAGCAGATAAAGAAGCTAAAGGTACATGTCTTGTTGTTGAAAGCCAAGTTAGTGCAGTTCAAGGAAGTGGTGTTCAATTTGAAAATCAAGATCCAGCAACTGAAGATCCCATCATATATGATGCATCCCTGTCACAATCCCAAAGAACATCAAGATGAAGTAATTGCCGATCCCAGCATGCATGAGCAAGCCTAGTGTCAATCCCAGCAACATGATCAATCCCAGGTCGATTCTCGATGCAAGCAAGTGATGTTCAAGCAGTTTACGCTTCAACCCACCGCTTTACGAAGAATGACTAGGCAGCAGGCGTGACGGAAAGAATGATGGCCTCACCATAGGTCAATTATGTTATGATAATTATCTAGACGATGTTTCATCTAGGTTATTTCATATGGACAAGTTATGTACTCTAAAAACATATGTGTGTGTGTGTCTAACTGTAGTTCTCATGCTTTGAAAAGTATGCAATTTTATGCATTTGGAATTATATCCATTTGCATTAACTATGGAACCATGTCATTATTGTGTATTTTTTTTAGATTGACTAAGCTTGATGTGTGAATAATTTCCATCAAAAGTAACCCAAAGCTAAACAGAACCTCATAAGAATGTTGACATTTAAAAGTCAACCCTAAACAAATTGCTAACCATCTGCATACCCATAACGGATTGAAAATCAAAACCCAAACCGCCATTCAAAAATAAAATTCAAAACCCAAACCAAACTGAATACTTCATAACAAGGTTAGTACAATTCAAGATACAGAACATTAACCATCTCGCGTCATTACATAAAAGGTAAAAAAGTTATCCCAATGCATAAACAATGAAGAACAACATCCAACTTAGCACCAGGTAAATCTTCCACTTCCACACATCACCTTGAGCAGCTACTAATCTTGCCTCAAGCTCATTTTTCCCCCTCAAAAGGCCTGGCATGATCATTCTTGAACGAGCACAGATTTCAGGATCATACCATCTTATCCACCGACAAGAAGACCCCTATTAATGATTATGACAAGTCATTAAACAACCACCATTGTTACAAACATACACAAAAAATATTAAGACGCACTTACTTGAACAGGACAACCAAAGAATCGACGCCCTGGTTGGCGAGGTCCAATGGTGCGAATAATAGCTTGCTTACCACACCAAGCGTACCATATTGAAACGATTCATCGTTTTGTAGAAGACGGGTTTTGAAGGATAGTTTAGGGATGGGTGATAAATGTAGACCAAACCGTGTTACACACACATATACTAGCTACAAACACCGCATACAACGGTTTTATTTAGTACGCCTACGTGAAAGACGCTTTTGCCCTCACCAACATAACGTTGACAACGGTATTATTGGTCAAGGGACGATTCTGGCATTTAAAGGCCAAGGTTTGGACCTCTGGCGATGAAAAGGCCGAGTTGTGTCCCATCGCGATGCATCCTGCCAAGTTTAGGGACCAACCGTGTATTTTAGTCTAATTTAAACATTCCAACATATGGCCAACTTCCTTTTAAGATATGTTTCAAATGGACTAATAGAAAACACATTTTGCATCAACCCACCCAAAAGTAAACTGCTAAAAAATGCAAGACCTTTCCAAAAATATTGTGCAACACTTTTCTGAAAATCATAGATCTGTCTTTGTATTAAACAGAAGTCACAAAGCTTTATTAGTAAGGATATGTACCTTCCCAACCCATACAATAGTGACAGCCAACTGTTAACCGTGGGCACAAAAAAGCTGGAACGATTGTATCTATATCAAGGAAATTGACATAACTTAAAAAGATTTTTTTTAATTAGAGAATACAGGTTCACTTCAAACCACGAAGCTAGAACGATTGTATCTATAAGATATCTATCTGTACTTAAAAATTTGTTTAAAGGTTTTTTTTTAAATTCAAGATAATGTTTTTTTAAGATCAGGTACATTCACATTTATTAGTTTCAGACAACTAAAAAATTAGCTAGAACAGAAGAAAATTTCCAACACAAAATGAATCTATGTTCCAGGAGAGATATATGCATGTCTCAGAAATGAGCAATGTGTAATATAATAGAATACATGTTCACTTCATGAGAAGATATAAGTTCTTATCCACCAAAAGCATCTCACCCTAGTTTAAATCATGTTGTTCTATCTTGTATTCTTATGATTTTAAATCTTGTAGCTCTGTCCTAAGCATATCATCCCTATCAGTTTCTTCATCTTTCTAATGATCCCGATGAAAAGAACTCATTCCTAGATCCTAACTACTGATTAGATTTTCTGGCCCCAATAAAAAATCATCAAAATTGCACATCATAGGCAACTATTTTGTACTGGCCAAAGCCATAATCCTTATATAGCAAATACTCCTCGACTCCTTACCTTTAGCCCCGCATTTACACACTTGACACTACCTAGTCTCATCATTCAACACTGCATCAGCAATAAAATAATACACCATGGCATAAAGTTACTTTTACAAGGGTTCTAATTTCTGCACCTGTGATTAAAAAATTAACCATCTGATTAGTTCATATAATGCTTTTCTTAAATATATTTAAGTATGCCCCTTTCCACTAAGTAATAAGTTTAAAGGGTAACCAAATGTTATTAGGTACACCACTCTATCAGGACAACTAAATCCATATCATGTCATGTGATAAATGATCAATCAAAACATTCAGCTCAGATGATGTGATACACGGTTTATCTAACAATATTATGAACACAAAAATTAAAATTACACAATCATACAAATTAAAATAAAGATTCAAATTAACAGAACCTTTAAAATGAATCATCACAACAAAACCCATAATATGAATCGGGTATAGAA
>OU343216.1:165263001-165369943 GCA_910596185.1 Chrysanthemum makinoi | reverse complement strand
CTACCTACATGTTTTCCAACAACGTGGAAACGGTATGACATTGATCGCGATGCGAGATTTATCATTGGCGAGAAGCAAATGAATCTGCAGGCTGCGGGGTTAGAGGTCTCAGCATGAAGTGTTGTTGATACAGGGATGGTGGGCATTAAGCATGTCACCCTTTCATCTAAATGGGATTACACTTTACGGTATCGTGGTGAAAATGAAGATGAAAGGGACTATGAATACGTGACGGACTTTACACGGTACATCCCGGGCATACAGATGGGTAAAGACCGTCCGTCCTCCCGGTGTTACTACTAAATACTACTTAACAAGTACTATGACTCACGAGCTTTCTAGCGATTACATATACTTGAGGGTGGACTCTTTAATACACGGAATTTCTAATTCTAACAATTCTCCCACAGGAGGTGCATCAAACATATACTAAAATGACATTGAATACAATCGGATATTACATTAACAATTGATCTTGCATTCTTGATGTAGTACTTTGCTCCGGCTTCGTAGTCATTGATTCCACTCATTGCATGTTTGGTTAATCCAGTGGAGGTCTTTCCATGATAATAATGTTGAGCCGACTTTTGAGATCATCGGCTAATAGAAAATCTCGATACATCCATTGTGGTGTGGTATTATGTGATGTTGTGACTTTCGGATTTTCCATTGGATCATGATATCTTCTCATCCAGTGGAAGCATTATTTGATTCATGATATTGGCGGCGTGAAGCATGGAGTTAGTCGAGTCATTGATGCACCAATCATGATATCTTTTGATATGAATGTATTATGTGAGCATGCGGCTATGGTGACTCCATTACGATCATTTACAAGCGTCGGGTGTACATTTGCATAAAGATGGTTATATAAAGTGCAAAGTGTCTTTGATCACTTTAGATGAATTGAAATCTGGACCCACGGTTCCCGTTGATCGGTTACAAATCTTACTTGATCATGTATAATTAGAAGAATTTCCTTGTGGGGTTTAGCTTGTTCTATTCCTGTTCTCAAGCGGAGCGTCTCAAAGAAGACAACGAATTGAGTGAACCGGCGAATTCGTCCAGCGATTGATGAAAAGAGATTTGAAAAACAATCGTGTATTGCTCAATAGAAATTGTTTTTGCAATATAGCGAAGGTTTTAATGAAAATCAATTATCAATCATAAAACACCTTTTGATTTTGAAAAATTAGTACGATTCGTGCTAATGAAAAGAGTTTTAAACACAAAGACGGTTTTCAAGGTATCCGTCAATCCATAACTTTGAACGGGATTGATTCAAAGATTGAATAAGCCCCATTGTTTGTTAGGTTGTCACATGGTTGATCTATATAATAGATCTCACATGCCATCTACCAGGAGCTTGTTAGATGTTGGTTCGAAGGCTTTCCATCTTCACGGTGAATATGTAAACACATCCTTTCGGATGATTACGGCAATACCACAAGGATAATCGCGTGGGACTCAAGATATAATCTCTCTTCCACATTGTGTGAAGCGAGAGTCTTCATTGAAAGTGTCCTAATGATTTATTGATGATCTCGTGGCACTGAACTCAATTTGTGCATATTTGGATCTATATGGGAGACTAGGGAGAGGGTCTCTCCTTGAATATCAAAAATCTCTAAGAGATGATAGATAATGTGGTTCCCGTGAGAATGAAACAAGCCCTTTTAAGAGGAACTTGAGTGGTTTGGAAAGTTGAAGTGCGGTCGCGTCTTTGGGTGGCGTCTTTGTCTTCATACCGATGTTACCATCGGTAGCATTTGAATTGAACCGGTTTACAAGGTTGAATATATGGAGGGCTATTTGTTTTCACCCTTTTCTCATTCAATTCTATTTCATTCTTCAACCCCGGTGCTACAGAGACTTCATAAGAACCTTGTTGGGTTTATTCGATTACTAGCTCGATCTTAGTCCGCACTCTTCCCGTATCTCATTTTTCTCCTTTTATCATCATACCTAAGAACTCTACACTAACTAGTGGATAGTCCTGGGTAGATCCCTCCGGTTCTGGCGGATCATGGAACACATACCTAACCTTATCGTCCTTATATCACCATACATAATGTAAAGTTGAAATTAGGTCTTTTTGGTATTGTTCATCACGCCATAGGAACCAATTGAAAACCATTTGAAAAATCAATCGAGATACTTATGATATATTATCAAAGCATTTTGTACACGAATTGTTTTGATATTTTTAGAAGAAGAACTCCCCCTCAACATGTGAATCAAGTATTTGAAATAGTTTTCCCCACGGAGGCAAGAGAAAGAATTAACTTCTTTGATTACCATTTTCAAAAATTATCAACATCACTTCCTCGAGATCAAGTAGATAAAGCATTTTGGGGAAGGATGAGGTTTTCATGATTTTGCTCCCCTCAATATGTGCCTCGAGATTTGAAAAGAGTTTTGCACATACTAGAGGAACCTGGCATTGAGATAAGTTATCACGTTTCAAATCATAGGTTTAAGATAGATGCTCCCCACCGTGCATGGAAAATTTGAAATCGTTTGTCACATGTGGGAAGGAGAGCACATCACTTATAAAACCATTTACCGAATTATCAGTTTAAATCCAATTTAAATCACACATTCTCCCCGATCACAATTATCAAATCATTTGAGATTTGTGATCTCTTATAGATTTAAATTGATTTTGAAAGCTTATGAGGAGAATTGTGACTTGATTATGAAAGCGTTTTAGCGATGATCGGATTTTAAGACTTTAAACTCCATTGATTAAACATGCACGAATATCTTTTGAAAACAATTGAATGCCAAATAACTTTTTAATTTAATTGAAATCATTCTCCCTCAATCAATGACATAGGTTGTTGATTGAGAAATTGACAACAAATAAGTCAGGATGATTATCAAAAATAGAGTGAGTTATTTTTCAAAGCGTTAGTTCGTGAGATAAATGTTTAAAGAATCCGAGCATGGAATTTTGAAAACATGATAAAGTATGGCTCTGTTCTTTCTTTGAAAAGCGGGTTCTTGCTGAAATGACAATAAACCATTGTTTCTCTTTCTCCCAATTTTTTTTGAGTTGAGCCGACATCTAAAGTCCGGGTCATTCTTTGGAATGACACAAAACGTAGATATTATGAGCAGAAAAACATGACAAATTGACAATATTTTTGAAGATTTTTGAATTTTTTATTTTATGGTTTTGAAGGTTTTATAATTTTGTATTTTGATTTTTTGAATAGATATATACAAGAGATAGATGAAGATAGACCTTTGCTCCTCGTCTTCCTCACGAAGGCGTTTGAGTGTTACGGTTGAAGACTTTTCAAGCCAAGGCGTGGAAGAATAAACTCAAAACGTTCTCTTGGAAGAGCTTTGGTGAAGATGTGCGCTAGCGATATTGGACCTCACAAAATAGAGTTCCACCACACCTTTTCCACTTGTTCCTGATGAAATGATGTCGAATGTCGATATGCTTTGCTCTTGAGTGTTGAGCGTTGTTGCATGAGAGAGCAATAACACTTTTATCCCGCGATGCAGAGGGATTTTGTTGAATTCAAAGCCATAGTGGATAATTGAGATCATCCATAAGACTTGAGCACAACAAGATGACATGGCTATGTATTCAACCTCTGTAGAGGAAATAGAAGTACTTATTTGCTTCTTTGAACCCGACTCACAAGCTTATCACCCAAAAGCGAGCACCTCGGATGTACTTGACGAGTATCTTGACACACTGCATGATCGTATCTAGATAGTTGTTAGTAACATACCGGTGTCGCCGGGTGCCAAGACCCATATTGATGGTTCCTTGGAGATACCAAAGACCCGTTTAACGCTTCAAGGTGCTTTTAGGGCGCTTAGGTATCTAGCACACATGCAAGCGGCGAACAAGATATGCGGTCTACTAGGCGTGAGGTACATCGAGGATCCAATCATACTACGATATTTTGTTTGGTCAATCATGATCACTGAGTGGTCCTCATCTAGTTTGGTTCGATCAATCATGGGGTGTCAGCGAGGTTCACTTGAATCAAATCCAAATTTCTTTAAGATCTCATTTGCATATTTAGATTGATTTATGAAAATGCCTCCGGGACTTTGAGAAATTTGTAATCCCAAGAAAAAATGACATTTGTCCCATCATTGACATTTGAAATTTTGAACTCATTTCATTAGAAAAACGATCACATTCCATTGGGTCCGTCGAGGCAAAAATAATATCATCAACATAAATTTGAACATGAATTAATTGTTTGCACGACTTCTGGTGAACAATGTTGGATCAATTGCTCCTTTGCTAAATCCGGTTGATAGAAGAAACTTTGACAGTGTATCATACCATGCCCTTGGAGCTTGCTTTAAACCATAAAGGGCCTTCTTCAAGCGATAAACGTGAGTAGGATGCTCTTGATTTACAAATCCTTCAGGTTGGGCGGCGTGGCGACTTCTTTAAGATCTCCGTTTAGAAATGCCGTCTTCACATCCATCTGATAGACTACCATGTTCTTACTAGCAGCATTAGCCAAAAGATTCGATTGCCTCGATTCAGCAAGCTGGAGCAAAAGATTCTTCAAAGTCAATACCCTCCTCTTGGCGGTATCCTTTAGCAACTAATCGAGCCTTGTTCTTCAACACATCACCATGCTCATCAAGTTTCACTTTGAAGATCCATTTAAGGTCAATAATCATAGCACATTCGGGCGGTACTAACTCCCATACATCAAGTCGATCAAACTCATGAATTTCATCTTGCATAGCATTGAACCAGCTGTCTTCATTCATGGCGGGTTTAACATCTTTTGGTTCGATCTTAGATAGTACGGAGTTGAAGAAACACCATAAGGCATCGGTTGCAAGTTGTTTCCGTGTTGATACTGGGCGAGAAGGATTTCCAATGATGTTGTCTAATGGATGATCGTGAGTCCATTTTATGAGGTGTTCATGTGGTAGTTGTTGAGGACTAAAGTAGCGAGTCGATGTCTCTCACGAAGAGGATGGTTCGAAGAAGATTGGAGCAAATATGTTTTCAAATGGAGCATCTTCGGGATTAGCAAAGGGATTAACTTCATCATTGATGCCAGAAGCAGTTCCATGATGTACATTTGAAGAATGATGATTTGTTGATGAGGCGGAAGGATCGGTGAGAGGCGCTTCTTGACTTAAAGATATTGAGACGGAGGGATTGACTTCATTCACTGGAATATGAGCAGCCTCTGTTGTAGGGATCAACACCTCATTAGTACTTGGATCATAAAGTTCATCAAACATAGGATCAAACAATTTCTTTAAATCATCTTGAGATGGAGGTACATATGGAGTTTCTTGAGAAGAGTTTGGAACAAGGGATGAACCAATTGGTGATTTGAAGTCTGCGGGTCAGGCTGGTTGTTGAGAGCCGTTTGACGTCGACTCATCAAGCGTAGCGTGAATTGTTTCCATGATGTTTCGGGTTCTTTTGTTGTAGATTCGGTATCCCTTTTGTTTGGTGCATACCCTACAAATACTCAATGTGCTTTAGCTCTAAGTTTGCCTAAGTCTTGACCCTCATTAGTTGGATAGCACAATGCTCCAAACACACGAAGGAGAGAGAGATTAGGTTTTACATTTGTGGACAAGTTCATATGGTGTCTTTCCATGAGCGGAACAGGTGTGAATCGAGGAACGATTTTGTGTGTAGCATCGCGTGGCAATAGCCGACCCGAGAAACATTGGAACTTTTGAGTAAATCGGCATTGTTCTAGCGGCTTCTACAAGAGTTCGATTTCGTCTTTCAACTACACCGTTACGTTGAGGAGTTAGGTGGAACACTTCTTTGATGGCTGATTCCAATGCTTTCATAAATTCACTAAGTTGTTTGTTAACAAACTCAGTTCCATTGTCTGTCCGGATAATTACGGCGGTTTTGTTAAGTCGAACTGCGGTTGTTTGATGAGTTTGATGATGATATCGAGAGTTTCATCCTTTGTCCTTAAGAACTTGACCCCGGTGAATCTAGAGTAATCATCAACTATAACTAACACATATTTCTTCCCAAAGATATTATGCACTCTCATTGGTCCACATAAATCCATGTGAATTGTATGAAGAACTACGAGAGTTAGTAGGTTTGGGTTTATGGGCATACTTCTTGCTTTTTCCCAATTGACATCTTGAACAAAGATGATCCTTTTCATACTTTAGTCGAGGTAAACCTACAACTAAGTCCTTTCCGGAGAGATCATTGATGGTGCCGAAGTTCAAGTGATTGAGACGTCGATGCCATAACCATGACTTTGTTTTGAAGCCTTTGACAGCAAGCAAATTGGAGAAGACTTCATCATATCTTCTATAGAGATGGTGTAAAGATTTGAACCACGAGTTCCTCTTAAAAGTTCCTTACCATCAAGTTCTCTAACAAAACAAGTATGTTTTCTGACAGCTACTTCTAGATCGAGAATCACGAGTTATTCGACAGAAGCAGTTATGACCAAGACCTTCCACATAGTATACTCTAGAGATAACACTATCACCAACAACATAATCACCATAACCCATAATTGCACCGAAATGTTCATTACCGAATCTAATGTCAGATGAATTTGCTCACGAGTTCATGAGCGCGACCGGTCTCGGTCATATGCTTGGAACGGCACGAGTCCGGTACCACGAGCGATTTGAGCGATCTGCGGTTGAACAGAACAAGAATGGATAATGGATAATTGGGATCCCCATGCAAGAATGGGTTCCACTTGGTTAGTAACAGTAATTGGAACACCCACATCAGAAATAGAAACATCCATATCGAAGTAGAAGCAATGGAATCATTGGGAATAGATGCAATCGGTGTCGTATTTGACCTATTCAAAGTATGTTCACTTCTTAAGGGAATAGTTCTACCGGTAGGCATCCATTTTCTAGTGGGCATAATCTTAGCAGTTTGAGAGCAAACCTGATTATTCTTATGGCCAAAAGGTATCCAATAATAACCTATCTTTATAAAAGTTCTTCTGTGGGGTTTCCATTTGTTTTCTAACAATCTTTAGTTTTGCCTTTTGCCTTATTTGCGATTATTAGCATTAACAATTTTAAGCGGGCATTTGACACATTAGACAAAGCATTCACACCACATTCATGATTAGTAACAGAATTCAAGCGGACATCATTACAAGGTTTGCAAATAGTATCAATTGAATTAATTACTGATGCGCCTAAGGCTAATACTAGAATCAACACGATTCGTTTTATTCAACTCAAGCTTAAAGTTCCTAGATTGGTCTTCTACACTCTTCCAATGCACATTCTTAGCTTGCGAGGTCCTATCATTCCTTGTGTTATCTTGAGACTTTGACACCTTTCGCTTTAAAGTCATGATTACTCTGTGAGGGAATGGGAACATTAGTTGTTTGATCTAATTTTTTCATTCCTGAACTTGATGTGCAAGGATCACGAAGTACTAGAAGGCACATTAGTGTATACTTTCTTAAGGCGTGATTTGAGCTTTTTCGGGCAGTACACTAAAGTTCACTTTCTTAGCACTAACATATCCGGAATCTGAACTACTTGAAGGCACATTAGTGTTTCCTTTCTTAAGGCGGGCATAGAGCGGATTTCTGCTTGGCACTAGCGGGCATAGAACAAGGCTTCACAGCCTTGCCTTTTTCACCTAAGGGTTTTGGACATGTTGCAATTACACATTCGAGCAGCTCTTGAGATCGTTTGGCCGGAGGCAAGCAAACCTAATTTCTCTATCAAGAGGTTTATTAATGAAGTCCTCTTCAACAATCTCACGGAGACATTCTAGACTATCCTTAAGGTGAGCACAATAGTCATGAAAGACATGTTCATTATTCCTAAGATGAGGAGGAATATATTTAAGCTGTCACGATGTATTTGCAATCTAAGGGTGATTTTGAGACAACATTCTTATTGAAAACAAGTGGCGGTTTCCCATTTCCACGACTTTTGATTCTCAATTTCCTTTTGTAAAGGCGTTATTTTTTAGTTGTTTGGTCACGGGTGACTTTCATTGAATCATATAACTCTTTAAAATGTCGTTTAACTTTTCATTTTCTTCTAGAAAACTCTCGTTTTCCTTTTGTAAGGCATTAACTAAGTTTTGAAGATGAAAAGTTTGAGAATCCTGAGAATCTAAAGGAGGAGGCATTTGGGATCCATGTCACATTGTTCTTTTCACCCTTTAATTGAGAGATTTGGGCTTTCAACTTTTTGATCGTGTTGCAATGAGCTTGAATCTGTTCATCACATTTGTTAATTTGAAAAAGCGCATCAAACTCAGGAGCATCAAGGATGTCTTGATATTTGAAGTTTTAACATTTTCTTTTAGATGTTGATATTTTAGTTGTAAATTAAAATGTTCAACTTCTAGTTTAGAAAGATGTTTACCAAATTATCGTGATCATCCTGATCAATTTTCTCATTAAGTTTCGAATTAGTCTTTTCAAGCTCAATGACACGATCATGAGAGACTTTCAGAGCAACAGATAATTCATGAAATTGAGAAGCATTAATGGAGCAATTTGTAGCAATGTAAAACACATCTTGAGCAATACATTCTGAAATAAGATTCTCATTTAAGGTATGCAAGTTCTTCCTCTCAATCTCATTATATTTTAATGCACGCTCATAGTCACTAACCTCAACTATCATTGCATCAAATTCCTTTTCCATTTCTTTAATATCTGAATTCATTCCCTTTTTAAGACTCTCAAATTGATCTTTTAGTTGTTTAAAGAAAGGCATGACCTGATTAAATAACATTCTTTAGTTTGCTCAAAACCTCTTTCTCCTTGGTTATACCCGATTGGGTGTGATCCTTTTCTTGCAAGTTTTCTCAAAATCAACAAATAGTTGAAAGATAACATATTGGCTGATTAAGGTCTTGCTTTTAGTGGCAATTGTTCTAGGAACTAGATGCATTGGTTTATTTGGAGGATACACGATTAAACTCTAGGCATTTTCCAAAGGGGGTTGGTTTCAACAATATTTTGACTTTACGCTTATCTAAATCCATTTTCAGAACACTTGTTAGGAGTTAACAATGTCGAGGCTTAAACTTGTTTAAGGCAATCCAATTCTCCTTTTTGTAATCATGGGGTGTGATGATTACTTTCTTTTCTTTACATTTTGGATCATCTAGTTTCTTGTTTAACTTTTCCCTAGTGATTTCATCTGATTTCTTATCTTCCTCGTGCACTCAGCGCAACTAGGTTTCTGTCTAGGTTTAAGGATTTCCTTGCCATCATAAAGAACCTTATGAGCATTTCTAGCCTTTTTAATGACCTCTGGATTTGGTTCCTCAATAAGGGTAATGCTATGCTTATCGCTTAAGACTCTATGCTTAGTGATCATGTGAGATCGAATGGTGTTTCCTTGTGCATACAACTTATTTTCAAGCTTGTTTTCAAGGTTTTTAGATTAGAAAAATCATTCAAAAGTTTTGATTCCTTAGCTTTGAATTCTTGCTTAAGCATTTTAACATTTTCTTGAAGTTCTTGTTTTTGCTTAGCAGTTTTAGAAAGCTTTTCTTGCAAGGAGTTTAACTCTTGTTTTAATACTTCTTCTCTAAACCTGCTTTTTCTAATAGTTGTGCGCATTTGGTCATCCATTTCACGCTCACGAGTGGTCAACTCAAATTTAGCTCGTTGTTCATAAATAGCAACACGTTCTTTATAGGCATTAAGTTCGGAGATTCTGAGACTCATCGAGGGCATGCGGTGTATTCATCAAAAATATAGTCATTGTTGACTGCGGGAGATGCATCACTTGGTACAACTTCACTTTCACTTTGTTTCACATATTGATCATATGGGACAACATTGATATTACCCATATTTTCAATATTTGATACAAAGTTTGATTGATAGTACTTTGTCATGCATCTTTTGCACATCGGCATCATCGTATAGTTTTAGTACCTCTGAGATGAGTTTGTCTTTGGATGGGCGAGCTTGTGGTGAAGAGGAGACCTTGGGAGAAACCATTGGAGAAATGCTAGCCATAAAGATTGTATGTGTGCGATGGGTCCATCATCCACATCAGTCGTATGCATCATGTCAATGCTGACTTGAAAGGCATTATGATGATTGTGACCTATCTCTGAATAGGCGCACATCCACATACGCATCATAGGTCTTGGCATTGCCCTCGGCTAGAAACAACAATTCCTCTTCATCCAAAGCAGCACCATTATCCTGAGCTTGCACAAGATGCATCTTATCTCTGAGTAATCGGCATTACGTTCATTGGGGCTTTGGAGATGTGGGTTCCTTGCAATGTGTCCCTCACCACCACAATTATAACATTTGATCGGCAGCAGCTTGACCTTGATTACCATTCCTTCCTCGATTCGATTACCAACATAACCTCTACCGCTCCACCTCTTCCACGATCATCTTGTCTTTACTGGCTGGTTGCACCACGATCCTCCCATCTTTACGGTAGCTTGATTGTGTGGGTTAGATCTTGTTGCGAGGTTGTTATTGGTTTGTGGGAGAGAATTCATGTTTTGACTAATCTGAAGAGCTAGTTGATTAATGAAATTACCGCGTGTGCATCGGCATCGGCTTGTTTGAACATAGGATCGGGAATTAGTTTGTGATTACCATTTCCCATGGGTATGACTTGTGAGGCTTTGGTTGTGATTCCGATGTTTGAGTAGAAGGCGGTTGAGTCATTAGGCGAGCTTGTCTCTCCACGGTTGGTTTTGACTGATTAAGAACCAATTTTTCAAACATAGCATGTCTCTCATTCCGAAGGAGGAAGGCATAGAGTTGCTCATAGTTTGTATTCTTCAATCCTTTAGTGAGCTTCACAGAGGTGACAAACTTGTGCCATTAGGGATTCATGTTGTTCACAAATTTTGAGTTCAGCTGAATGTTAGGCATAGTCATTCCGATGTTCCTCATGTCATTCACCAACTTATGAAATCTCACATAGTACTCATAGACACTCTCATCTGGTTTCATCTTGAAGTGTTCAAATTTGTCATAGAGTTGTGATTCTCTGTTTTCCATAGTTAATTCGAACTGAGAGAAGCATCTTGACATTATCCCATCTTGCCTTTGCCGGTGTTGTGATTGATCAGCTTGTAGATGTCTTTAGGAAGACCTTGAAGTACAATGTTAGAAGCCACGATATCGACATCGAATCTCTTTTTCTCCTTATCCTCAAGCTCATCATACATTTTAGGCCTGTCCATTCCGTAAATCGAGTTCCATCTTCCCAGCTGTATCAAGTACATCTCTAGTCGTCTCAACTCGATCCGGTCCTTCATCAATGGATTTGAGAATGTTGACACCATTTTCCTTTCAAAGGCGGTACAATCGATTCGTTGAGCCCAAGAATCGTAGTCGATTCAATCATCAAGCATGGGTGGGCGAGTATCGAACAGTACTTGAACATCCTCGACAGCGATGGAGATGATAGTAGGAACGTTTGTAGACATGTTTCAAGCTCTACGAGATTTTGCAATTCTTTGATTAAACCGGGAAATTGATTCTTTCACGGGATTTTACTAAACCAAAAGAACAACAGTAAGAATGTAACACGAAAGAAAGAAAAAGGTCTAAATGAACAAATTAAGCTAAACACACTGACTTCATAAGCGGTCAACCGCAACACACTCAACTGCTAAATTGATCAAGTAGCTAAATAGCCAACTCGCTTTAGTCTCAAGTCGCTATATAACAACTCGCTACAATCCAAGTAAGCTAGCAAAATTTTGGCGACAATTAAGCTAAGCACCAAGTCGCTAAATAATCAAGCTAAATAGCAACTTCGCTAGGTACCAACTCGCTAACACCTAGTCGCTAACAATATAAAGTACAAATTAAGCTAACACCAAGTCGCTACGTGTAGTGGAGAATCCACTACTTGTACTTTTTTAAACTGTCTCACTAGACAAATTAGCTATTATTCGCTAAGACTTTCAACTACAACTCGCTACCAAATTGTAAAGCAAGTCGCTACAAAGAAAACTTTTCCGTGGCTCAAGTTGCTAGCATGAAAAACACATGAACACCACTTTTCAATCCAAAAACAACCCAACCACTATGATTCAAACCTTCTAAATCAAAACCTAAACACTTGTGATGATTCAAAACACAAAAGTACTACCAAAATCGAAACTTTAACACTAGAAATCAACCAAATGATGCAAAAACCACTAAACTTTTTCAAACTCAAAAACCACCTAAAACCACTAGAAATCCAAAGATATGTAAGAGATGATCTAACCATGGCTCTTGATACCAATTGTAGGATATTGGATTTCACATACACATCAAACCATAACTCAAAGTGGGCGTATAAAGGTGAGTTCTATAGAGAGAAAGTTAGAGGTTTAGGGAACTTAGTGAGAGAAAGAAAAATCTTATTATGAGCTCCATCTCTCTACCTTGGGAGGTAGAGAGTATTTATAGTCTTACAATAAAGCACACAGCGAGTGGATCGGGCATACAGTGGGTAAAGACCGTCGTCCTCCACGGTGTTACAACTAAATACTACTTAACATAAAAGTACTATGACTACGAGCTTTCTAACGATTACATATACTTGAGGTGACCGACTCTTTAATACCTGGAATTTCTAATTCCTAACAAGATACATGAAGGAATTGGTTCTCCAAAGCGATGGAATTCTAAGGATAGACAGGATGTGAAGAGGATCATCACTCTAATTAATGAAAGGTTGTACAGAGGACGATTCGAGAACCTTGGAAGCTTTGTAGGTGGTCATCGGGATTACTCTCCCGAGGCTATCGCGCCGATTAGCATTCTGTAAATTGATGGACTTCACGGTACCCCTTAATCATTTCATTTTCACTATTAATTTGGATGTGTGATTATTTAATGACAATGAAGGCTTGTGCACACATAGCGATTATGTACAACTGGAGACCTTGTAATGAAAGGACCACGTGTAGTAAGCTTGATTGCACAATCCTTATAAAAGGAGGCGAAAGCTTCTTACTTTTTGATAAAACCTATCAAATCTTTCAATTTTAAAAGGTTTGCTCAAAAGAACAAAGAATACTTCCTTATGTTTTAAAACCTCAACCGTTTATATCACTCGTTGAGGGGGGAGTATTTGACTTAAAAACTTTGTTCACAAATGTTCTTAGTGGTAATCTTCCATAAAACTTCGAAATGGACATATTTGATATCAACATTTCTTCAAAAATAACATTTATATGCCATTTTTGAGGGAGAGAAAAATATGTGATAAGAAATATGTTGTGTTTTGCTATTGAATCCTCGTGTGAAAAGAGTTCAACCCATGAATTGTGAGGCGAACACTCATACATTGAAAAGATTTTTCTTCCAAGACTTATCTAAGTAAATTGTACCTATCGAAACTCTTGATAGACATGAACTTTGATGGGTTTGACAACCTTTCGGGGTTGTCCACATCTTCAAGGTAGTTATTAGAGCTAGTTGTCACCTAAAAGTTGACAACGCATCTCTTTAACTATGAAAGCGTATCGTGTCTTGCAAGGGGCTGTCCATCTTGAGTCGATCAATTCAAAAGTCTGGCTCTTTCCTCCCATGCGGATTTACGTCAAAACTCTTAAGCACATGTTGAGGGGTATTTCGAAAATCTAAAACTCTTGAAGTGTTCAAACATGTTTTTCATTCACAAACACTTCGTGAGATTTTCATGAAAATGGTTTTATGGCAATGGAGTTATAAGGTGATTAAGTTTAGGAATAACCGTCCTATGATCCTTGAGCGGGAGGATCTTCCCAAGGATACTACCAATAGTTAGAATTAGAAGTCCTTAGGTATGATTATAAAAAGGAGAAAATGAGAATCGGAGAAAGAAGGAGTTGAAGAATTAAAAGAAAAGTTAAAGAAAAGGGTGAAAAGATAGCCCTCAGATTATTCAAGGCTTAGAACCACGGGTTCAATTCATATGCTCTGGTTGTCACTTGTATGCATTATTGAAGAAGATTAAAAGTCGTCATAGACCCAGTTTGGCATGCACTAAACCTTCTTAGCCACTCAAGTTTTTCTTAATAGAAGCTTGTTTCATTCTCACAGGAACCCTCGTAAACTATCGGCTTTCTCTTAGAGATTCTTTGGTATTGAAGAAGGAGAACCTCTCCACAGTCTCATTTCCGGAGGAAAACCAAAGCGCACTATTGATTCTAGAACCGAGATTAGTCAAAAGATCTCATAAGTACACTTGACATTTCATCACTTGTTGTTCAACAAAAGAACAACGGTGATACGTTATCGAGTCCTACCACAGATCCTAGCAATCATACTGAGAACATTTATAGAGAGGTTCACAATGTGATCCTCGGTGATTGAATGGAAACTCACGCGGGTCAACATCAAACAACCTAACAACAGTCGGATTAAACGGTAACTCCCGTGGATTACGCTTAGTGGTCTCAAGCGGTCTGATCGTGGTGATGCCGGTATACCTCGTGACTCATCTAAACCGTAGGTGTACCGATTTTGTCGCGTTATCTCACTTGTGGGAATCCGGTTCGGAGAGCGGCCTTTGTGAGAATTAGAGTTGTGTTTTCACACTATCTTGTTAACACTCTCGAAGTTCAAACTTGTAAGTGCGGAATCGCTTATTACTAACCTTTTCGATGTTTACTTCTTATGGAAGCTCTTTTCTTGGTGATCGTGCGAGATTCTCCACATGCTCATACCAACAATATCACTTATGGAAGTTCTCTCATAATCAAAGGCAACACAAAGTCAGAATGATTCTTAGTCAACAAAGAATCTACAAAGTTTAAAGACTTAAAGAACTTCATCAACTGTAATCCAACGTTAAAAAGCGTGTGAGCATGTTGGAGAAAAGGCGTGGAGGCTTATTTGGAGCAACGGCAAGCGGACCTCATGCGAAAACAATAACATACTATCACTACCATCACAAAGAACATAGATCAAAGAACAAAGATGGCGTCCAAGCGGTCACTTCAAAAGAAACAATTTCTCTACCTTGGGGAGATTGTTGAATCAAGGCAACTCTTCTCACTGAAAGAAAGAAGAATGGAAGGCGTCAAAGCTACTATTACATCAGCCTACAGCGTTTATCACTCTTTCATTCATCACTAATACTTAGGGGGAGATTGTTGGAATCACTCCTAAACTATATTTCAAGGGTTAGTGATTCATATGTAATAGTTAGCTTAATATGGCCTTTATGTTTGTTATTAAGCTTAGGCTTATGTAGAAGGCCCATAAGCCTAGGCCAAGCTCAATAAGGAAAAGGATGGGAACTTGGAGTGTTGCCCTAGTTCCCTCCTATAAATAGTCTTGTAAACCTTCTATTGAAGGTTGGTTGTTTAATTTATTCACTCTTTCACTCTCTACGCCTAACCGTGCATATTCATACATGTGTGTGTGTGTGTAGTTGTTCAACCGATCTATATCCTTCATCTATTTCTTCTATTGATGCTTGTGTTACTAATATGGGAACCTAACAGCTATTGACGCCGTCGCAGCCGGCACCACCGGGTGCAACGCTATTGGAATAAAATAATCCGAGGTGAACTCACGCAGTTCATCCTTGGTCAGATCAGAGGTAAAATCGGATAAACCACGGACCATGGTACAATTTTTCAAAGCAGCTGGCGGTTACCTTTGGAATATTACGGTTTTCTTGGTGGATAGTTTGAAGCTTTGTAACAATAGCGGAAATGATTTTTCTGGGTGATAAACGATAATGAGGAAGCGGACATTTATATAGGTTTTACAACCCTTAGCGATGATGATGACCGTGGATCCCATTATCTCCCAATATGTGGCTAGGATGGATTGATATGACACATTTTCAGTTACTTTCCCACAATTTACGAGGTGGGATTTGGAGATATTATGTCTAGATTCACCGTGTATTTTTTCAAGGTGGAAAACTTTTTTAGCTTCCTTGATACGCTTCGCTAATTTTATTGGCTACAACTATTAGTCTAGCATCATGACTAGTCACTAGCATACTAACTTGGGGGACATGATGACGTATAGTCTACATTCGGGTTACGAACCCGACCAATGAACGCCACTAACAAGCTCATTACGAATGGGCTAACCCAATAACGGTTGGGCTCACGAAAGCCCAAATCCAAAGTTATTTATGGCATTAGATATCCGATATCTTTTACTTATGAGATATGCATTAAACTGACCGACTTAGGCGGGATCATGGTTGGGAAATCACGAAATCAACAAGGATTTCGTTAGGTGTATATAAGGGCATCCTAGCCCTCATTAAAGTGCGATCTACAACCCTAACTCTTAACTAAACCCTAAAACCGATTACTTACTCTCAGCATGGGAGGATAATCGTGGGAGACAATCCCACGGTAAGCCTAACGGTGTTTTCTGTTTTCTTAGTTCGCAGGTCTCAAGCATTAAGAACCAATTGATACGGGAACCGAAGCCCAAACGAGGAACGCCCAACTTTTGTATCAACAATATAGTAGTCTCCATTTAATTATTAAGATTTGTTCTTAATATTTATAGTTCTTAACTAGAAATTTAATTGACATATATTTGTTTACACATTGCCGTTAAACTTTGTTACGAAAATATTAAGTAAGATGTGTATTTAACAACTTGTTTTCTTGTATTAAAACTTTTACACTTGTTCACTTGTATTAAGATTTTATACTTGACGTCATGACAATATGACATGAAAGGAAGGAATGTGCGGGAACAAGTTTGGTTTATATTTGGACTACCGAGTATACATTTCGAGTCTTGATTTGTTGGTTCATTCAACTGCCGTTTGGGTACAAGCCTAACACGGTTGGGCTGCGTCCGGAAGGAATGGTTACGAGACTGGGCTTAGGCCCAGAAGCCAAAATGACCTCATTTTCATTAAGAGTGTGGGCTGAGGCCCATAGGTGGTCTAGTCAGTCTTCTTGGAAGTTAAATTTAGGCTGTGGCCCAAATAATTTTCAAACAGGTGGATACCAAAAATTTTGGTAACATATCACCTCTCCATGACTTAGTACTAGAGATGTTCTTTCGACATAGGGGTTCGAAACAACCAGTTTAGACTCACGACACCAATTAGTCATAACATGTTCTAGGTCGTGAAGTCGAGACTTCTCGACCAGGGAGCATATGACCCCGTCACTGTGGTACTACCAAAGTGAGTTTGTCGACCCACTTATACATTCTTAAAATACTTCCATTTTTACATGACTCCTAATATCGAAATTGTTGCTAACAAGAATTTAAAAGGTGAAGTTTTTCTTTGACGAGGGGTTTGTCGACGGACAACCCACGACATACACATCATCTGGTGTGAGTACCACAACTCACTGTCAAGTCGATTTACAACTCGACACTAAACCAAGATGACATTTTATAACCGAAGATCATGAATTCAAGTTGATACAAGATACCAAGATTTATACGCAATTTCAAGTACTAAACAAGAATGTCACAACTACTAATGGTTTTCCAGGTTCAATACTAAGTGTTACAAGTAAATTTTATAAAAGAAAAGCTCAACTTTCTCATTTCTTGGTCCTTACCTCTCGACAGAAACAATATTAACAAAACAAACAACAAAAATCAAATTCACATGTGACTATATCATTTACTGAAGATCACAAGTTTTATCAACAACAAAAACACTTTACTTTACAATTGACTTATCAATTTATTATCAACTCAATTCATGAATTTTAACAAGTACAAGGTTGAGTAATTTCTTACAAAGAAGAAGATGATACAAAGTCGAAGGCCAATCCAGAAATCCAACACCAATAAAATCCCAATCGATTCTTAGCAAACCCCAAGCAATAGCTTTCAATCCTTTAGAGTTTTCTTAACCTTTGAGGTGAGTTTGGAGGTGTGTTTTTCCCCTGGGTTGCCTCGACAAGGATAAAAGGAAGAGAGGAGAGATAGTCTTTGACTATCTTTCTCACCTTGGAAGGGGAGTGGTAACCATTTTTAGCTCTCCTTTGTCTTTACCTTCCCACTAGGCGCCCTCTCATTGGAAGGATGGGATGAGGATGGTGACTCTTGAAGCTCCTATGGCTACCTTGGACTCTTTCTTTTGTGTGACTGCGCGTGTGTTGGTGAAGACCCAACAAAGACAATCACTAATTTGCCTTGTATGTAGAGATGAGGATGAAAAGAGGCTCTTGCAGGTTCTATTTTTATCATTATCTTCTTTTGGGATGTTTGACCTAGGCGCATGGTAGGGATAGTAAGGAAGTAGGTGACCATTCTTGGGAAGGTGAAGTTTTGTTGGTATTCTTCTTGTGAGAGAAAAAAAAGATAAACGTGTGGGAGGTGGGAGAAAACATAAAACGATAAAAGAATAGAGAAGAGTGGGAGGGGGGCGGTGATATCTAGGGTAGGATAAAATTCATTTACTTATTTTTCTAAAATAAATTTTGTAAAGTTTTATTTATAAATTAAGTATAATTGTTAGGTATGATGAGTAATTTAAATTGTATTGTACATTTTTGGTGTCCTGCGGGTATGATACTGTGACTGAAGTATTAATGTAAGATAAATTTATATACTGTAATATCTTATGAATACGTTTCTGAATTATTATTATCTTGGTAATATTTTACTTTACGGGGATTTATCATTCGTTTTATTTGCCCTTATCATAGTGTCGGTACGCGTGCAGTGTCAGTCACTAGGGAAAACGAGATAACCTCTCGTCTTACAAACTTAATCATAAGACAATAACACAATATTCATATTATGAAATGAATGCAAAAGAAGTGCAATAGGCTACTATATGCGAGTTATCTACTCAAATGATCAGGCAAAGCTTATGCATGCTTAATGACTTATGCTTAGTAATAATAAATTACTATTTATTATTTAAATATGAGTGAAAAATTACCATGTGTCATCCTCCCGCCTTAGAAGGAAGCGTCTCGGTTTTGATTAGAGTTACTTGTTGAAGTTGAGAATAGATGTGGGTATTTATGCTTGAATTCTTCTTCACGTTCTCACGTGTATTCGGGGACCTCTTTGAGAGTTCCAACGGACCTTAACGATAGGAATACGGCTTTGCTTAAGCCGTTTGATTTCTCGGTCCATAATTTCAATGGGTTCCTCGACAAAATTCAACCTTTCGTCAACTTGGATTTCTTCCAAGGGGATAGCAAGAGTTTCGTCAGAAAGACATTTCTTCAAATTGCATACGTGAAACACGTTATGCACAGAGTTGAGTTCTTGTGGTAATTCAAGTCGGTATGCTACGGTCGATTCTTGCGAGAATTTTGAAAGGTCCAATGTAATGAGGATTTAACTTTCCACGTTTTCCGAAACGGATTATGCCTTTCCATGGCGAAACTTTTAGCATGACTTTATCTCCCACTTGGAACTCAAGTGGTTTCCTTCTTATGTCCGCGTAGCTCTTTTGACGGTCACGAGCTGCTTGCAGTCAATTTTTGATTAGTACAATTTTTCTCGATAGTTTCTTGAATTAGCTCGGGACCAGATGAAGTCGACTTTCTCGACTTCGCCCGCGCGGGTGATCTACACTTTCGGCCGTAGAGTGCTTCATATGGTGCACTTTGATACTTGTGTGATAGGTTTGTTGTTGTAGAAGAACTTCGGCTAATGGCAAATGCTTATCGGCCATTTCAAAATCTATCACACATGCTCTTAGAATATCCTCCAGAGTTTGAATGGTCCTTTCGCTTTGTCCATCAGTTTGAGGATGGTAAAGCGGTACTCATGTCAAGGTGAGATCCTAAAGCATCTTGGGTGACTTCAATTTGAGGTGAAAGCGGCTATCTCTCGAGATGATGGAGATTGGTACACCATGGCGCGATGATTTCCTTCAGGGTAAAGTCGTGCAAGTTTGTCCATTCCGTCACTTTCTTTCATTGGCGAGAAAATGTCTTGCGACTTGGTGAGACGATCAACTATTACCCAAATAGTGTAAGTAGCCATTAGAGGTTTTAGGTAGCTTAGTGATAAAGTCCATTGTTATACGTTCCCATTTCTATTAGGGGATGTCGGGTTGTACTAGTAGACTGAGGGTCTCGGTGTTCGGCTTTGACTTTTAAGCAAGGTTAAACATTGGTGACATATGTTGCAATGTCGGCCTTCATGTTTGGCCACCGGTACAATTTCTTGATCTAGGTACATCTTGTCCGGATCACGGATGTATGGAGTATTTAGACTTATGGGATTGGTGCATAATGACATTTGAATTCCTGTACGTGGAATCCAACTTTGATCCTTAAAACATAAGGTTCCATCCGACCTTTTCTGAATCCATTTTCACTTTCTGGCATTCCGTAAAGGTTCTCATTTGGACGATTCTCTTCTTTGAGTGCTTCCGATTGAGCCTCAAGAATCTTGGATGGAAGAGGTGAACTGATTGTCATACCCAAAGATCTGACTCTAAGGGTTTTGGTGGCTCTTTTCTCGGAGAGCATCGGCAACTACATTAACTGCTTTGGGATGGTACGAATCTTGATGCGTAATGCGGTAATTCCAACCATCGGCGTTGTCTCATGTTCAGTTCTTTTGATCCAAAATGTCTTTGTAGGCTCTTGTGATCGGTGTTCACGACACACTTCGTGCCATACAAATAGTGTCTCCAAATCTTGAGTGCGAACACAATAGATCCTAATTCCAGGTCATGCGTTGTGTAATTTTTCTCATGGGTTTTCAAGCGTATGCTATCACTTCTCTCTTTGCATTAACACGCTCCTAGCCCCTTATGTGAGCGCGTAAATAAGCGACAAAGTCTTCACTACCCTCAGGTAGGGCCAAGATAGGTGCACTACACAACTTTTCCTTAAGGAGTTGAAAAGCTTCTTCTTCTTTCTCCCAGTCAAACTTGACGTTTTTCTGGGTTAGTTTGGTTAAAGATTTGGCGATCTTTGAGAAACATTCAATAAATCTTATGTAGTACCCAGCGAGTCTTAAGAATTGGTGTATTTCAGTAGGAGTTGTGGGTGTCACCCAATCCTTTATTGACTCGATCTTAGCGGGATCTACATGAATACCCTGGATGTCAATTACATGACCCAGAAATTGCACAGTCGATATCCAAAATTCACACTTCGAGAACTTAGCATACAGTTCCTCCTTCTTCAGCAATTCCAGGATTAATCTAAGATTTTCCTCGTGTTCCTTCACACTCTTAGAATAAATTAGGGTGTCGTCGATGAAAACGATCACAAATTTGTCCAGGTAGGGTTTACACACTCGGTTCATGAGGTCCATGAACACAGCTGGTGCATTGGTCAACCTAAAAGGCATGACTTGGAACTCTTAATGTCCATAACGAGTTCTGAAGGCGGTTTTTGGAATATCTTCTTCCCAAACTCTTAGTTGATGGTATCCAGACCTTAAGTCAATTTTTGAATAAACGCTCGAACCTTGAAGTTGATCGAATAAATCGTCGATCCTTGGGGTGGGAATAGCGGTTCTTAATGGTCAATTTATGCAACTCACGGTAGTCGATGCACATTAAAGTTTAGTCCTTCTTCTTGGCCGAGCGGAACGTGCTCCCCATGATGATGAACTTCGGTCTAATGAATCCTTTTTCGCAAGTTTTGAGAACTAGTTTGATAACTCACGGAGTTCCGTTGGAGCTAATCGATAAGGTGCTCTAGCCAGTGCGACACCGGGCACTAAATCGATTTGAAATTCAACTGTCGGGCTAGCGAAAGTCACGGCAAATCTTCGGGGAAAGACCTCAGGGAAATTCTCTCTCACTATTGGCACGTCCTCCAGGGCGTTTTCTTCGTTCATTTTTTCTTCCTTCCGGTGACTTGTGCTAGGAAGATGTGACATCCTTCCTCGATACACCTCAACACCTTGGTACAGGAAATGACATGCAGTCTAGACGCGCTCCTTCTATCACTTCTATCTCCTTCTACAGTTAGGACTTCATCTCCATAGGGTATTCGGACGAGCTTCTCGTCACAAATGATGGCAGCATGGTATTTTGATAACCAATCCATCCCGATGATGACATCGAAACTACCCAACTCTATTGGTATAAGGTCGATATTGAATGGGTGATTTAACAGATTCAGGGTGCAACCTCTTATGATGGTATCTACCCTTTCTACGTTACCGTTAGCTAGTTTCACATTGTATGCATTGTCTAATGCAGTTGGGGCAATATTGAGTAGTGTACTGAATGCATTAGAAACAAGACTCCTATCGGCTCCCGTATCAAACAATATGGATGCATAACGGTTATTTACAAGGAACGTACCCGTCGCGACATTGGGTCTTCCGAGCTTCCACTTTGGTCACGCGGCATAGACCCTTCCACGAGCTCCTTCGCCATTTCCCGGTTACTCTGGCGTCCAACATTTCCACGAATCCACCATTTCCATGGCTTCCTTGGTTACCTCGGTTACCTTGATTTCCCCATTGCCTTGGTTTTACGGAATTTTGGCATTCATTCTTATAATGCCCTTTCTCACCACAACCAAAGCAAGTTATAGCACTTTGGGTCATGGTGGTGTTGTTTGAACCGTCGCCAATGATTTGGACTGCGGTTTTGGACAAATGTCCAATCTTCGCGATTCTTGCGGCATTATTTGTACCTGTCCCTTGTGATGCAGTATACATCGATTACACAATGGTGAAGTCCATGCGTATGGTTTCCTTTATCCAACCCCAGCTGCATAAGCTCTAGCAACATTTTGTCTTTTGTTCTGGTTGTTGTTGTGGTTTCCCATTTGTTGTTGCCATGATACCCATTGTTGTTGTAGCCGAGTGGTCATCCCATTTCCTCTTATTGTCGACCACCTTGTCCAAGGCATCCTCGATAACTTGGTCCATGAGTTTGTTGGCTACTTCGATGGTTTCGTGAAGATCGGCGGCCTTAGAAGTGGTGACATTTCCTTGATAGATGGGGCGGATCCTCCAATGTACCTCTCCAACAATCGGGTCTCAGTTTGAACCATTTCAGGGCACAACAAGGCCAGTTCTTAAAAGCGCTGGTTATAAGCAGCCATGTTTGTGCCTTGAACTTTGAGGTTCCAAAACTCGTGCTCCAGTTTCTAGATCTCATTACAAGGGTAATATTTTTGAAGCACCATTTCCTTAAAGCTTTCCCATGGCATGGCATAGGCAACATCAATACTTGCAGATTTCAAGAAATTGTTCCACCAGGTTAAGGCAACATCTGTGAAAGTGAACGATGCATACTTAACCTTAGCCTCTTCTTCATAGTTACAGATCTGTGACAACTCGTACTTTCAGGTCATTTCTCAAAACAATTTATGCTTCACAATTTCAACATTTATCGTAAACTAGGTTTACGTGTTCCAAATTCGCGTAACCTTTATGGTTTAGCGGCGAATTCATGATCATAACATCACGTACATTTCATATGGACTAAGTTTAGTCTACATTTCATTTGCACCATTTGCATCATGATAGTTCATTCATGACATTGCATTTCACATGAACCGCATAGATTTTATATTAAATAAACGTTATCGCGTGAGTTATTATTTTGAATATTTAATCCGTTACTTCTAAAAATGATCCCGATATATTTTTATACTTACATTTAGTTTATAAAAACTATATTTTGAGTTTACCTAGTGTTTTAAATTTATTTTGTACATAAATCGTTAAATTTATATTATTACGACATTTTTCTTAAAAACTACACGATAATTATTTTATCACTCAAATTTCACAAGGAATGTATTTTTACAATTTTTATGATCTCATTATACTTTATTTTGATCTACTAAAAATTTCTTTTACTTAAAAGCTACCATTTACCTTACAAGTTACATTGAAACTACACATTTTTACTTACACTTTTTCTTACAATTATACAATTATATACATAATATAAAGAAAAAAAAAATATAAATTGTGAAACACAATCCCCCCATATCCGGCCATGGGGGGGGGGGGATGTATCTTAAATGTTGGTAAGAAAAATCTTCACTTGTTAAGACTAACACTTCACCTCAAATTCCTACCTCATTCATTCTTCACAATTATTTCACAAGTCAAATAAAGTTTTCTCTCTTGGTTTCTCATCTCTCAAAACCGGTTCTATCAAAGGTGTACAAGGGATCATCAATTTTTCAAGCTCAAGTGTTAACACAATCTAGATCACACTCTTTATAAGGTTTTGAAATAAAAACCTAGAGTGCTTAGGTTTAACCTTTGTTCTTTGCACCTCATCATAGTTTACTTGTAAGCATATCATTTATATTTTTCATTTTTCCTTATCATTTCATATTTATCTCTTCATTTTCATAGCAAACATGCAAGACATATGTTGATTTATACCATTTTACATGATTTTTAGAGTAATATATATATAAAGGTCATCCTATAATTATCCCCTTGGCATATGTTGGTCTTGATGATGATTAGGAACCCATGACACCCTAAGAAGGTGTATGGTAGGATTAGATTAGCTTTGGAGTTGATTTGAGGGGATTGGAATAAGTTTAGTACGAGAAAAACTATTTTCGACAAGTATATAAAAGTGTTCTGTCCTTATTTTGATTTTCTGGAAAATCAGACAGTAGGCACGAATTTTTGGCCTTGATATTTAGAAAATATACTTTAAAACGAATCCGTGGCGGCGAGCGGATTAAAACGGAGTTATAACGAAGAAGTTATGGATTTTACAAGTTTGACGACGAAATGTATAGTTTCCTGAAATTTCAGCAACATATTTATCTTTTGTGCGAGTCAAAAGCGAGCCTTAAGCTTCACAAATTATTTCGACTTATCAAAAATATATTAGTATACTTTGATCTGAAGCTAAGGGCGTATTATCGTGAAAGCGGATTTGAAGCGACTAAGATATGCGTTTTCATAAACTTGCGTAACTATTATTTCGGAAAAACTATATTAATTTTTCTGAGATAAGTGTTACGGTAACTAAAAAGCGACCATGTTGAAGGCTGTTTTAGATGATGTAGAACTTTTGTAGCGAAATGTCTTCTAATAAAATCTAGATCACCAAGCATATTTTTCAAAACGACCAACCGTTTGTATAGCGGAGTTTTAATAAATTATTTACGGATGCTTAAAATTGGCCGAAACTCATTTTTACACAACAATTAGACAAAATCACCATCTTTAACCCTTATTATCTTTATGTTCGAGACCTCTATGACGAAAACTCATGAACTGAAACTTCTAGATTTCGATACAAACTTTCCAAAACCGTCGCGTTCGTTTCCTAATGTGCGGCGATACACCATTTTACGACTATTTTTCCAAAGCCATTTTTGTCACTTTCATGAAATTTCCGACGACATTATTTTACGACAAAAAGTGATAATTTCACCATAAATCATTATAAAACCATTGTAGGATGACATTTTGACGTAAATACTTGTAAAGTAATTTAAGAATGGTCAATACGTCAAAAGAGTATTTTTAAACGATAAGTATTATTTTCAAAACTTCGCATGAAATGGTATAAATAACATCTGAAATGCATGCATAACATTACATCATAACTCATTGCGTTATCATAACATTCACAATAGGTCGGTCGAGAGGTTGCACCTCATTTCGATGTGCCATTATATCATCATAAACATTGCAGCGGGTGAGTTTTCATAGCCCGTCGATCATGCTTTTAATTATTTTCAAACTTCGGGAGAATACATTGCACAACATTTTAGTCGATACCAAGTATGTTAAATTCATTTACATTGCTTAAGTTACCGCATTTGCCAATTGAAAGTCCCCATTACTTGAACATGAACCGTTAATCTTTGGAGCGAGGATGAGTGGATAGATCTATCGAGGGTGCCGCCTCCATCCGGGTTGGTGAATCCCAACTAGTATCGGATGCATTTCATTTAATAACATTATTGAGTTGTCGCAAACACTCTGAGGGCCTACATTATGAGCATCTAGTTTGGTGTCATGGGCTTAAAGCAATTGTAACATTTTATGTGACATAATTGTCATACCGATAACATTTTTACGTGACATGATTGTCATGCGATCTATACTAGCGTGTCGTATAAAACATTTACATAAACCTATGATTTCTCACCAACATTATTGTTGACCGTTTTAGCAATGTATTTTCAGGTAACTAAGGCATACTCATCATGGCATGATTAAGGAACCTTTTGAGTGGCGTCGACTTACATCATTGTACATTATGGCATTTTCTTTCAAAACCATCGTTTGGACTTGTAATATATTTATATCTCCATAAACTTTATAAACTTTTGGGACCTATACTTTGTAAACTCTGATTGTTTTATTAAATCAAACGATGTTCTTTTCAAGCGACACTTTAGGTCGTTCAATATAACTGTGATTGTGATGCTATGTGAGTCAATCCCGGGGAATTCCATTCGTGTACCAAAGCAGGTAAATTGGGGTGTGACAGTTGGCATGAGCTTGATTATAGAGAACTAGGTTGCATCATTGACCCTAGACTATAACTACATTATCATAGCATCTCATCATTTCATCATAAGTGAATGTCCACTTTACATGCGGTTTTCGCGTACATTTTAGAGTTATTTACTTTCATTTCATATCGATTGTCACATGGATGCCTTTAAATGCCCATTCCATTATTCTTTCTTCATACTCTAATGTGGAGAATTCCTTGTCAGTCCCTATCACAATTTTCACATCAATCGACTCAACACCGATAACATCAGACGATGACTGAGACCTTTTAGGAGGGCGAAGTTGCACCTACACCATCACGATCACTATTGATTCACCGTAGGATCAGGACAATTTTATCACTCGGTTGGGACAGAGATCATACCATTGGGTAGAACTTATAGGCTTAGTCCTAATGAACCTATTTTCTTAACTCACCACAAGGATTCCATTATCATCATTGTCATTATTTTCATCATCATTATCATTTCGAGCACCATCCGTACCATCACATCTTATACACGATACTCATATACGACTTGCGGCTTGGGAAGCGTGCATGATTTGACACACCATTACCACCTACCACTAAGACTATAGACACTACACCATCTCATAGGTTTGAGGACTGTGAGAGTTCTAGGGCTATTGTTACTAGACCACCTACTACTCCTACACTTGAAACACGATTAGACCACCAACAGGAACAGATAATAAGCACCTTTCTAGCTAATGTAATCTTAATCATTTATTATCTCTACGATAATCACCACTTTGTTTATTTCATTCCTTACTTCAATTGCCCAATTTTCCATCATTTCACGACGATACATCACTATCTTACTAGGGGTTAGGCCAACTTTATTCTCGACCAATTAGTAGACTATTACTACTCGATAAGGTTCTCTTATGTATCCTACAAACCATCCGACAAATTTTATTCCAAATTATCCTGCTACTATTTCATGAAATTATTTCACTTGATTTTATTTCGAACTATTTTATCACCATCTTAGAAACGCTGTTTCATAAAGTTTTAGCATAAGTTGTTTTATTACCAACTTATCAATTGGTTTCAGTCATTTTACCAACTATTTAATATCCTCATGCTGAAGCGATTTTCATGTTACTAAAAAAAATCATTGAGCCATTATCTTACAAAATAAAACGTTGAATACCATCTAAAACTTAGGAGGAACATAATACCATTTCAACAAAAACAAGCATCACATCATTTGTCCTTGATTATACATGGCCTGATCACCTATGTATAATTCAGGAAGAATTATGTCATGAAAGAAACAAGTATCATTTCAAATTTCCTAAGACAATCTTCGTTCAAAAGCAAAACTTTGAAATCAAATAAATTGTTCATAAACATTTATTTTGTCAACACTCTATAGATACCTACGTCATTAGTCACTCACTCAACCGATAAGTTAGGATTTGACGAGTGACCTTTTTAGGAAAGACTTCCTATACCATCTGTGAGGAGGATTCCTCGATACAAGAAAACAATGAAAGGATTTTGGAATTTCCAACAAGGGCTAGAAGTAAGTAGCGAGACCTTTCACAACTCAATATAAATCTTAAGACATCACGAGACATTTCGAACCACTATTTTGGATTAGAATCCAAACTCTATCATTCCAAAAGTACTAGCTATACCGAGTTACAAGACTTAGTACTAAGCGAATACACACTAAACAACACTATAGGGATAAACCAAATATTCTAATCGAGACTACAGAACATTTCACTAAACATAGCTTCAACAATAGGTGAACTTTCCTACAATGAGTGTCCCTTAAAGGAAAATATGGTTAAATTAAGGTTATCGATATAAACTTCCCCTAAGGCATTGTGTTCTCTAGAAATTCCAAGTAACCTTACTTCTATATCAAGAGATGCCACAAGTTTGAACATGTCGGACAATCAATGACTCTCCATCTACAAGTGAAACTAGAACAGACATTCTTCGACATAGTATAAGGCGATATCTATTTTCTTGCTAGCATGATAACAATATTAGTGATGAACTATTTTTGGAAGCACACAATATCAGAACAAATCTTGAAAATCAACCACTACACCACCTCACTTAAATATTTAAGGTTTGTGACTTTACAACATGGAGCATGGAAACACTTCGATAATCAAACAATAAACATTTTAGTCATAGAGACTAAGCACCTTAGGCAAATAATACTCAGGTCATGAAATTCGATAGGACTAGAAGCGAGGAATCACAATTTACCTATAATCTATTCTTTTCAATAAAGTCCTTTTCGACAGATTTAACATTTTGAAATCTAACACGAGACCGTGGTATCAATTCAGTTGTACCTATTATAAGCTATTTGATTCACCTTAGGCTGGCGGCAGTCATTTCAGGGATTTCCATGGAACCTACTAGGACATGATTACCGCCTATTATCCTCGACTCAATGGTTAGAGCGAAAGAGCAATTCCCACATTAGATAATATGCTCAAGCCGGTCGACTTTCTAGAAATGGTTAGGCAAATCATTCTCCATCGACAAGTTTCTTGCAACAATAGTTAGCTCATGAACATATTGACTACACCATTTGAGGCCTTTGTAAGGTTGAGGTATCAATCACTTATTCAAGGATTAAAATCAGGAAAGTCCGATTCATTAGTCCATAACTCATTCATGAAACAAACAAAGAAATCATGCAAATCAAGAATCAGTTACAAGTAACAACATATAGCTAGATAAGCTACATCGTTATACGATGCAAATATTGGAAGTATGTCCCATAAGCCGCAAATCATTAGAATCTCAAGTGGGCAACAAATTATGCTCAAGGACCCGTCTTGGAAAGGCGTGGTACGATTTAGAAAAACACTGGACGAACCAATTCGACCCAAATATTCTCATCTATCTTACTTTATTTTCTTTCCGATTTGTTATTACTTACGAGAATTTTAATTCCTTTTACTTTAACTATCATTGTAACGAAACGGTTTAAATCCTTGTAAACATTGAGAGTTATAACAACTAAACCGAACGTCACGTCATCGTT
Source organism: Chrysanthemum makinoi (assembly GCA_910596185.1). Classification (NCBI taxonomy): domain Eukaryota; kingdom Viridiplantae; phylum Streptophyta; class Magnoliopsida; order Asterales; family Asteraceae; genus Chrysanthemum; species Chrysanthemum makinoi. The sequence goes on along the minus strand of OU343216.1, from coordinate 165,340,575 downwards.
CCTTAATTATACATAGCCTAGCTAACTATGTCTAATTCTGGACGGATCACGTTATGTTGAGGCGGTTAATTATAAATCTTAGTGCAAGAAAAATCTTCACATATTTCAAAGTCAAAGTGTTACTTATGAGAGATTCATCCGATATTTTCTTTACTACGATGTTTTGTACACTCTCAATCATCGATAACCGTAACGACACTTCTCCATGTCTCCTCTCCTCGATATTCATCACAAACTCAAAGATTCGATAGACTAACAACTTGTTGAATTCAGGACTTGAATTCCTTTTTGATGGGCGAATGTGACCTTCGTACTTCGGTCATTTCTCAAAACAATTTATGCTTCACAATTTCAACATTTATCGTAAACTAGGTTTCGTGTTCCAAATCGCGTAACCTTTATGGTTTAGCGGCGAATTCATGATCATAACATCACGTACATTTCATATGGACTAAGTTTAGTCTACATTTCATTTGCACCATTTGCATCATGATAGTTCATTCATGACATTGCATTTCACATGAACCGCGTAAATTTTATATTAAATAAGCGTTATCGCGTGAGTTATTATTTTGAACATTTAATCCGTTACTTCTAAAATGATCGATATATTTTTATACTTACATTTAGTTTATAAAAACTATATTTTGAGTTTACCTAGTGTTTTAAATTTATTTTGTACATAAATCGTTAAATTTATATTATTACGACATTTTTCTTAAAACTACTACGATAATTATTTTATCACTCAAATTTCACAAGGAATGTATTTTTACAATTTTTATGATCTCATTATACTTTATTTTGATCTACTAAAAATTTCTTTTACTTAAAAGCTACCATTTACCTTACAAGTTACATTGAAACTACACATTTTTACTTACACTTTTTCTTACAATTATACAATTATATACATAATATAAAGAGAAAAAAAAAATATAAATTGTGAAACACAATCCCCCCATATCCGGCCATGGGGGGGGGGATGTATCTTAAATGTTGGTAAGAAAAATCTTCACTTGTTAAGACTAACACTTCACCTCAAATTCCTACCTCGTTCATTCTTCACAATTATTTCACAAGTCAAATAAAGTTTTCTCTCTTGGTTTCTCATCTCTCAAAACCGGTTCTATCAAAGGTGTACAAGGGATCATCAATTTTCAAGTTCAAGTGTTAACACAATCTAGATCACACTCTTTATAAGGTTTTGAAATAAAAACCTAGAGTGCTTAGGTTTAACCTTTGTTCTTTGCACCTCATCATAGTTTACTTGTAAGCATATCATTTATATTTTTCATTTTTCCTTATCATTTCATATTTATCTCTTCATTTTCATAGCAAACATGCAAGACATATGTTGATTTATACCATTTTACATGATTTTTAGAGTAATATATATATAAAGGTCATCCTATAATTATCCCCTTGGCATATGTTGGTCTTGATGATGATTAGGAACCCATGACACCCTAAGAAGGTGTATGGTAGGATTAGATTAGCTTTGGAGTTGATTTGAGGGGATTGGAATAAGTTTAGTACGAGAAAAACTATTTTCGACAAGTATATAAAAGTGTTCTGTCCTTATTTTGATTTTCTGGAAAATCCGACAGTAGGCACGAATTTTTGGCCTTGATATTTAGAAAATATACTTTAAAACGAATCCGTGGCCGCTTGAACGGATTAAAACGGAGTTATAACGAAGAAGTTATGGATTTTACAAGTTTGACGACGAAATGTATAGTTTCCTGAAATTTCAGCAACATATTTATCTTTTGTACGAGTCAAAAACGAGCCTTAAGCTTCACAAATTATTTCGACTTATCAAAAATATAATAGTATACTTTGATACTGAAGCTAAGGGCGTATTATCGTAGAAAGCGGATTTGAAGCGACTAAGATATGCGCGTTTTCATAAACTTGCCGTAACTATTATTTTCAGAAAAACTATATTATTTTTACGAGATAAGTGTTACGGTAACTAAAACGACCATGTTGAAGGCTGTTTTTAACGATGATGTAGAACTTTTGTAACGAGATGTCTTCTAATAAAATCGAGATCACCAAGCATATTTTCTAAAGCGACCAACCGTTTGTATAGCGGAGTTTTAATAAATTATTTACGGATGCTTAAAATTGGCGAAACTCATTTTACACAACAATTAGACAAAATCACCATCTTTAACCCTTATTATCTTTATGTTCGAGACCTCTATGATGAAAACTCATGAACTGAAACTTCTAGATTTCGATACAAACTTTCCAAAACCGTCGAGTTCGTTTCCTAACGTGTGACGTACACCATTTTACGACTATTTTTCCAAAGCCATTTTTGTCACTTTCATGAAATTTCCGACGACATTATTTTACGACAAAAAGTGATAATTTCACCATAAATCATTATAAAACCATTGTAGGATGACATTTTGACGTAAATACTTGTAAAGTAATTTAAGAATGGTCAAGACGTCAAAAGAGTATTTTTCGACGATAAGTATTATTTTCAAAACTCGCAAATGGTATAAATAACATACGAAATGCATGCATAACATTACATCATAACTCATTGCGTATCATAACATTCACAATAGGTCCCGGTCAGAGGTTGCACCTCATTTCGATTATGCCATTATATCATCATAAACATTTTAGCAAGGTGAGTTTTCATAGCCCGTCGATCATGCTTTTAATTATTTTCAAACTTACGGGGAGAATACATTGCACAACATTTGTATTACGATACCAAGTATGTTAAATTCATTTACATTGCTTAAGTTACCGCATTTGCCAATTGAAAGTCCATTACGAACATGAACCGTTAATCTTTGAAGCGAGGATGAGTGGATAGATCTATCGAGGTGGCCTCCATCCGGGTTGGTGAATCCCAACTAGTCATACGGATGCATTTCATCTAATAACATTATTGAGTTGTTGGCAAACACTCTCTGAGGGGCCTACATTATGAACAGTCTAGTTTGATTGTCATGGGCTTAAAGCAATTGTAACATTTTTATGTGACATAATTGTCATACCAGTAACATTTTTACGTGACATGATTGTCATGCCTGATCTATACTTGCGTTGTCGTATAAAACATTTACATAAACCTATGATTTCTCACCAACATTATTGTTGACCGTTTTAGCAATGTATTTTCTGGTAACTAAGGCATACTCATCATGGCATGGTTAAGGAACCCCTTTTAGTGCGGCGTCGACATCATGTACATTATGGCATTTTCTTTCAAAACCATCGTTTGGACTTGTAATATATTTATATCTCCGCAAACTTTATAAACTTTTGGGACCTATACTTTGTAAACTCCGATTGTTTTATTAAATCAAACGATGTTCTTTTCAAACGACACTTTAGGTCGTTCAATATAACTGTGATTGTGATGCAATGACGGTCAATCCCGAGAATTCCATTCATTTGCAAAAGCAGTAAATTGGGTGTGACAAGATCCGAAACACGGTCGAGTTTCTCCATCCACACAGTCAAACCGACAGCTCGCCGGTTCCACTAAAGCCTCAGGTCATAGTCTTCGAAAGTCACTGGTAGGTACAAATGCTGTGGGTGGTGGTCTCGAAGTTCGGCTTGATGAAGCGAGTGGTTTGCTGCAGCTAGAGCTGCATTCACTCGCTCATTGACCAGTTGGTCTATCATAGCTTGATTCATGGTAGGTTGAATTGAAGTAGCCCTAGCAAGAGTAGTGGCATTGGCAGTTTGATCGTGTGTGACCCTTGTTGGAATAGCGGTGTTTGTAGCTCGGTTGCGAGTAACCCTCGCTGGAATAGGAGCATTGGAAGCTCTACCATGGTTGGTTCGGTTTGATCTTCTTTTTGGCGGCATTTTCTGTAGTAAGAAAGGCGATGAGATATAGAACCTCTTAAACAAGGTAAGTGCCAGTTAATAGTGTAAATATCGCAGATAGATCATATGATTAGATTATGAAGAAAGGACAACTGTATAGGAAAATAAGCTTGACATAGATAGAATTTCAGTTACATGATTCCTAAAGTACAAGCTGAGATACAGGATAGAATACCACTGAAATACGACTGAAATACAACTGAAATACAACTAAAGTACAAGAGTCATAACGAACACTAACTGTCATAATCCAGTTTAGTGTAATACATCATACAATAAGGTCTAAGGATGTCCATGCTCGGCACGCAATCGCTCAATGCTAGCAACCAACTCTGGTTGCGTAGCCTCTAGACTCGCGATGCGCCTCATTTGGGAGGCTAACATGGACTCCACACCCGTAGTCCTCTGCCACTCTACTGGCGGTATCCCTAGCAATCCAGATGGCTCTAGCTCCTCAAGTCTGCCATGCATCCGGGCCTGTCCTCTGTCCAACGCCCGTGATCTGCTGTCCAGATCTCTAACAACATCAACCTGAGCCTCAAATCTGTAAGCCAACCAGATCCTCTCATGCCTCTCTAGCTCCATACTCTCAAACAACACATCTGTGGTGCGGTCTAGACCCTCAACACGCTGCTCATAAGCCTGCAAGCGTACTGGCTCAACTCTCTCCAACTGATCTGTATGGACCCCTAGTAAGGTCTCATGAGAATCCAACTGAATAAGTACTCTCTCGGTGAGAGTCAGCTCCTCATCATCTGGAGACACTGGTGGATCTGGTATCGGCTGCGTCTCACTCGGTGCAGCTGTCTCAATAGTCTCAAGCTGTCTAGTAGTACGAGTAAGGCACTCCATATCTGAGGCAGATGGTATGAATGATGGAGAGGATGGTGTATAGTTCGGGCTCGCGACATGTGGTATAGAACTGATCAAACAATCAATATCTCTCCATGCAACCATATCACTCTCCTCCTGGCTGCGAAGAAAAGCAGCTCTCTGTCCTAACCCAGTCGGTATATCAATGTCCATATCCTCGCCCAACCTCTGAGCCATCCTGGAACTCTGTCCTAACTCATGAATACTCTGAACAATCTCCAGACTCTGCGTATCCATATCTACAGCTGTACCAACATGTCCAGGAGTACCCTTAATCAGCATAGACCCTGCTAGCTCATCCTCCGGATCCTCTTCCGGGTCTTCCTCTGAGTAAGAATCGTTGGCTCTCCTAAGCCTCTGGTGAGGTGGTGACTCGGTGGATGATGATGACAGTGACACTGGAGTAGTGGAAAGGCCCCATGTAGGCGGTCTTGGTCATCGAGGCGATCAAGGTATGAATGAATATCGCTCATGATATCCAGGCACTCTCACGATCATGCGGGCTTTGCGCCTGCGTGTCAGTAGAGCTGATAGAGTGGTAGTGAGAGTAGGTATAGATGGGCGGGTGTAATGCTGCGGTGATAGTGCGGCTGAACGTCTGGATCAGTGGCCATGTGTGCAATCTGGTGAATGGTAGGTGAATGAGCAGCAAGTAGGATGTTCTCTTGAACATCGTGATGGAAGACAGGTGTCACACCCCCAAATTAACTGTTTTGGAGCGGAATGGAATTCCTGGGGATTGACTGTCATAGCATCACAATCACAGTTATATTGAACGACCTAAAGTGTCGTTTGGAAAATACATCGCTTGATTTAATAAAAACATTCAGAGTTACAAAGATAGGTCCCAAATGAAAATTACTATGTGCGGAAAATAAGTTTGATACAAGTCAAACGACGTTTTTAAAGTATATAAATCCCATGTGAGGCAGCGTCGTCACAGCGACTCTATGATATGTCACATGCATGCCATGAAGTGAATGCCTTAGTTACACGAAAATACATTGCTAAAAGTGTCAACGCAAAGGTTGAGTGAGTTCATAGAGTTTATGTATATGCATAATACGACTACCATAAGTATAAGTTTGTATGACAATGATGTCACAAAAATGATACAATTGCTATAAGTCCATGACACGAAGCTTGGTGATGTTAGCTATGAGTGTTTTGCCAAACAACTCAAATAATGATTAAGAAATGAAATGCATCCGTCCGGTTGGAATCCGCCAACCCGGATGGAGGTGTCACCCTCAATAGATCTATCCACTCACCCTCGCTTCTATGAAATTAACGGTTCATGTTCATGAAATGGGGACATTTAACGGCAATGAGGTAACTTAAGCAATGTAATGAATTTGATATACTTGGTATCGTAATAAAATGATGTGCAATGTATTCTCCCCTGTAGGTTTGAAATAAAGTAAAAACTTGAATAAATTGGGGCTATGAAAACTCACTGTTGCAATGATAATGATGATGTAATGGCAATCTGAAATGAGACCCAACCTCGACCGTGACCTATTATGAATGATATGCTCTATGATAAGTTATGATGTAATGTCGTGCATGCAAACTCATATGAAATCTATACCACTTATACGCTTTTGAAAATAGAATTTATCGTCGAAATATATATTTATGACATCTCGTCATTTTATAAAATACTTTACAAGTATTTACGTTGAAATGATATCTTACGATAATCATTTAATGATTTATTGTGAAATTATAACTTTTCGTCGTAAAATAATGTCGTTGAAATTTTCATGTAAGTGACTAAAATGGCCTCGAAAAGCTAGTCGTAAAATGGTGCACGTCGAGTGTTAGGAAACGAACTCAACTGTTTTGGGAAGCTTATATCATTTTCTCAAAGTTTTAGCATTTAAGTTTTCATCCTAGAGGTCTCGATTATGGAGAAAAATATTAGTAAAGTATGGTACTTTTGTCCAAAATTTTGTTTAAGAATGGTTTTCAGCAAAGTTTATGTGACCGTATATAATTCATTACAACTGCGCTTGACAAACGGTCGGACATTTTGAAAAATATGCTTGGCGAACTTACTTTTACTATAAGACATCACTTTATAAAAAGTTCTACATCAATGTTAAAAACGACCCTCAACATGGTCCCTTGTGGCCGTAATATTTGTCTAATAGAAATATATTAGTTTTTCTTATATAATAAAGTTACGGCAACTTTGTTAAATCGCGTGTAATTTAATCGTTACAAGTCCGTTTTCTACGTTTTATATGTCCTCGGAATCGTATCAAAGTATACTAATATATTTTTTATAAGTCGACACAATTTATAACGCTTAAGACTCATTTTTGACTCGTAAAAAGATAAAACAACATGCTGAATTTTCAGGATTTTATAGTTTTCGTCGTCAAACTTGAAAAATTCATATCTTCTTCGTTATAGCTCCGTTTTAATCCGTTCAAGCGGCCACGTTTTCGTTTTAAAGTGTATTTTCAAAATATCTAGCCCAAAATATTTTAAAAACTGTCGGATTTTCCAGATTTCAAAAATATGGACAGACCCTTATGTAAACTTGTCGAAATGAGTTTTTATCGCGCAAAACCTATTCTAACCAATTCAAAACAACTCCGAAGCTATTCAAATCCTACCATACACCATCTTAGGGTGTCATGGGTTCCTAGACATCACCAAGAGTGATATATTACAAGGAGTAATTTATAGGATGACATATATATATATATATATATAACTCTTAAAAACAATGAAAAAGTGGTATAAACATCCATAAGTCTTGCATGTTTTGCTCAAATATGATGAAATGAATATGAAATAAGTATGAAAGATGAAAAATGGACATGAGATGCTTACTAGTTAACTTGATGAGGTTTATGATCAAAGGTTTTATCCTAATCACCCAAGGTTTTTATTACACAACCTTAATCAAGAGTGTAAATAACTTGATTAGAGTAAAAAATTATGATCTCCTTCTTGGTCCCTTGGTTGGCCGGTTCTAGCAAGAGGAGAGGAAGAGAAATGCTTTTGATCTTTCACTTTGAAAAATAGAGTTGTATGTGTAAAGATATTTCAAGTATAATACAATATACTTGTAAGATATTTGGCAAGCCAAATGACTCACCCATGGGGGTGGTCGACATATACAAAAAAAATATATAGATGTGTTTTGTTATAGTTAATTACTTGTATGTATAAATAGAAGTGTAGTTAGTTAAGGATAATTGATAACTTATGTATTTATTTAAGCATTTAAGGTAGCGTTAGTTAAAAATAAATTTTAACGGGTCAAGATAAAATATATTGAAGTCATAAAAATTATAAAAATACATTTCTTGCAAAATTTGAGTGAAATAAATATTTATCGTGTTGAATTTACGAAAACCGTCGTAATTATATAAACATAACAATTTATATACGAAATAAATTGAAAACATCGGGTAAATTGATATATTAAGATTATTTTTGGAAGTGTCGGATCAATGTTTCAAAATAATGTTTACGCGATAGCGTTTATTTAATAGGAAAAATAAACGTTTAATGAATAAATGCAAAACCATGCATGAACCGATATGAAATTATGTTATTGATGTTATGTAGACTAAATCTAGTCTATATGAAATGTCCTTGATGATATTCCATGAATTCGCAGCTAAACCATTAAGGTTCTGAATTTGATACTAAATAGCGTAGTTTACGATAAATGATGAAATAGTGAAACTTTTAAAGTTTGTAAAATGACCTGAAATTACGAGTTGTCACAACAGGTGAAGGCATGGTTTGTGACAAGACGGTGCATATGTGTAAGTATGTGGAAAAATACTCATTATGAATATGAAATAGTGCACTAGTAAATAGGAAATAAAACATGCAATCTTATTTAAATGAACTCTAAGTAAAATAGCAAGTAAGGCAAGCGGGCAAGCGGTCGTAGTATGATGTTTTTGTAAAAATAGTTATAGTTTAGGCTTTATATGTACCTAGTTCTCTATAACTTAAGCTCTGATGCCAATCTGTAACACCCCCAAATCTGGTTTAGCGGAAGCATACGTGTTATGGGGAATGTTACAAAATCGGAGATAACAACACAAGTAATAAAGAACGGAATACATACTCCGTTTGATTTCATAAAATAGTTTTAAAACATTATCTTACAAACATTGTTTAAATAAAATGGGCACTTCCTATAAGTTTAGTGGTCCTAATTTAAAACATCATTATGTGTAAAAACACTTCTGTAAGCATTACTACGACCATTTACCACCTCTTGCCTTGCATCCATGATCACAATTTAAACACACGAGAAATATGCTAAAAGGTCACTTAAAGCCGGTGACTTCATAGGTTTAAATTAAAACAGTAGGTTTGGACCATAATCAAAGTCATATAATCATTACAACGAATATAATGATATATGGATGAATGTCTATTACGTTAGCACTAAGTTCATGCAACCGATACTATGACGGTTTCGTATGCTAAATGATATCATACAATATATAGGCCCAATCGCAGTGTTTAGTCCCTCAACACTTTCGATTCCGACATGGTATCGTTTAGCCTTGGCCTAAGCATGGCCAACGAGCGGAGGAGTCACCCTCAATAGATCTATTTATAACATTAGCTTCCAATGAGGCGGCGGTTCATGAAAAAGGGCATTTCTAGGGACATAAGGGCTTAGGCTAAACCACGTAATAGTAATCATGCAATAGTTCATGTCCATAAAAAGGTTTTGCATATTTTCTCACCCCAAAATGTATAAAACAATTTATCAAGTAAAAGAGGGGCTATGAAACTCACCTTAGCAAATGAGCAATTCAAAAGTGGGATTCAGTGAATATTGTGAAGCTGCAACCACACGCGACCTAGATAAGGAGGGCAATGTTTTAGTTCATTGTTTTAAGTATCACTTACTTAAAATGGTTCAATCTATATTGTTTTCATAAATGTATTAAAACCAAAGTTTTGTTTTGTGAAAATGATTAAAATGTTTTACTAGTAAGTATATGAATGTATATATACTCTTTCATGTTGACACTATAATGGTTTTAAAATCCGAAATTTGGTTTGTAAAATAATTACGATATCCTACTAGTAAGTATATAAATGTATATATACTTATTTAAGTTGACACATAATAGTATAGTCAAAATCAAATATAATTGATTTATTTTCTAATTTAGAAAATACTTATGTTAATTTTGAAGACTCTCAAGTTTGTAAATTGACAAAATGATATAGTAGTCTCCATTTAATTATTAAGATTTGTTCTTAATATTTATAGTTCTCAACTAGAAATTTAATTGACATATATTTGTTTATACATTGCCGTTAAACTTTGTTACGAAAATTATTAAGTAAGATGTGTATTTAACAACTTGTTTTCTTGTATTAAAACTTTTACACTTGTTCACTTGTATTAAGATTTTATAATTGACGTCATGACAATATGACATGAAAGGAAGGAATGTGCGGGAACAAGTTTGGTTTATATTTGGACTACCGAGTATACATTTCGAGTCTTGATTTGTTGATTCATTCAACTGCCGTTTGGATAAAAGCCTAACACGGTTGGGCTGCGTCCGGAAGGAATGGTTACGAGACTGGGCTTAGGCCCAGAAGCCAAAATGACCTCATTTTCATTAAGAGTGTGGGCTGAGGCCCATAGGTGGTCTAGTCAGTCTTCTTGGAATTTAAATCTGGGTTGTGGCCCAAATAATTTTCAAACAGGTGGATACCGAAAATTTTGGTAACATATCACCTCTCCATGACTTAGTACTAGAGTTGTTCTTTCGACATAGTGGTTCGAAACAACCAGTTTAGACTCACGACACCAATTAGTCATAACATGTTCTAGGTCGTGAAGTCGAGACTTCTCGACCAGGGAGCATATGACCCCGTCACTGTGGTACTACCAAAGTGAGTTTGTCGACCCACTTATACATTCTTAAAATACTTCCATTTTTACATGACTCCTAATATCAAAATTGTTGCTAACAAGAATTTAAAAGGTGAAGTTTTTCTTTGACGAGGGGTTTGTCGACGGACAACCCACGGCATACACATCATCTGGTGTGAGTACCACAGCTCACTGTCGAGTCGATTTACAACTCGACACTAAACCAAGATGACATTTTATAACCGAAGATCATGAATTCAAGTTGATACAAGATACCAAGATTTATACGCAATTTCAAGTACTAAAAAAAATTTCACAACTACTAATGGTTTTCCAGGTTCAATACTAAGTGTTACTAGTAAATTTTATAAAAGAAAAGCTTAGCTTTCTCATTTCTTGGTCCTTACCTCTCGACAGAAACAATATTAACAAAACCAACAACAAAAATCAAATTCACATGTGACTATATCATTTACTGAAGATCACAAGTTTTATCAACAACAAAAACACTTTACTTTACAATTGACTTATCAATTTATTATCAACTCAATTCATGAATTTTAACAAGTACAAGGTTGTGTAATTTCTAACAAAGAAGAAGATGATGCGAAGTTGAAGGCCAATCCAGAAATCCAACACCAATAAAATCTCAATCGATTCTTAGCAAACCCCAAGCAATAGCTTTCAATCCTTTAGAGTTTTCTTAACCTTTGAGGTGAGTTTGGAGGTGTGTTTTTCCCCTGGGTTGCCTCGACAAGGATAAAAGGAAGAGAGGAGAGATAGTCTTTGACTATCTTTCTCACCTTGGAAGAGGAGTGGTAACCATTTTTAGCTCTCCTTTGTCTTTACCTTCCCACTAGGATCCCTCACATTAGAAGGATGGGATGAGGATGGTGACTCTTGAAGCTCCTATGGCTACCTTGGACTCTTTCTTTTGTGTGACTGCGCGTGTGTTGGTGAAGACCCAACAAAGACAATCACTAATTTGCCTTGTATGTAGAGATGAGGATGAAAAGAGGCTCTTGCAGGTTCTATTTTTATCATTAGCTTCTTTTGGGATGTTTGACCTAGGCGCATGGTAGGGACAGCAAGGAAGTAGGTGACCATTCTTGGGAAGGTGAAGTTTTTTTGGTATTCTTCTTGTGAGAGAAAAAAAAAGATAAACGTGTGGGAGGTGGGAGAAAACAGAAAACGGTAAAAGAATAGAGAAGAGTGGGAGGGAGGCGGTGATATCTAGGGTAGGATAAAATTCATTTACTTATTTTTCTAAAATAAATTTTGTAAAGTTTTATTTATAAATTAAGTATAATTGTTAGGTATGATGAGTAATTTAAATTGTATTGTACATTTTTGGTGTCCTGCGGGTATGATATTGTGACTGAAGTATTAATGTAAGATAAATTTATATACTGTAATATCTTATGAATACGTTTCTGAATTATTATTAGCTTGGTAATATTTTCCTTTACGGGGATTTACCATTCGTTTTATTTGCCCTTATCATAGTGTCGGTACGCGTGCAGTGTCGGTCACTAGGGAAAACGAGATAACCTTTCGTCTTACAAACTTAATCATAAGACAATAACACAATATTCATATTATGAAATGAATGCAAAAGAAGTGCAATAGGCTACTATATGCGAGTTATCTACTCAAATGACCAGGCAAAGCTTATGCATGCTTAATGACTAGGCTTAGTAATAATAAATTACCATTTATTATTTAAATATGAGTGAAAAATTACCGTGTGTCACAGTAACCACATTATTAGGTTACGTCGTAACTATTATCGGGCCTCTAAATACAAGCTCTAAAATCTGCATTATTCATTTTTCACTCATCACAAAAAAGCAGCTAACGTGAAGAGGGTTCCAAAGGCAGATCATACTCAGCATACGGAGCTATTTCCAAGGGAGAAATCACACCATATCATCGATAAGATTTAGCGATTTCTATTTCATTACACTTTAATTCATGTCTTCATTCATTATGTTAAACATTGAATTGATTGTGTGTTTTAATATGATCGGCTAAGCACTTTTGGTGCTAGCCTGTTTATGATTCCTTGATTGTGTTGTTTATGTTTTCGCACTTCTATTATTGTTTCTAGTGTATGCATGCATAGTTCATTGGTAGTCACCCTATTTTCGGTAGTTTTGAATTGCGGTCGTATTTACTTGTTTAGGAGAATTGACCAAAGGACCTTAGGGAAGTAGGTAGAGAGGGTTGGTAAGAATTGACCAAAGGACTATCAATCCCTCTTGTGCGAATTGATCAAAGGACTATCAATCCCTCTTGTGCGAATTGACCATAGGATCACTGTTTGAATTTAGGGATGTATGTCTAAGATGCTAGCGCCCGGGCACACATTATTTCAAATCTTGCATGCAGGGTACTTAATGACTTAGCTTAGGTTGCTAGAGATCCCCGTCACCCCAAAGGGTAAGCCTTTGATTTCGGGTAGGAACCTTTATCTACTAGGCTATGACGAATTGACCAAAGGAGTCTAGCGAATTGAACCCACACTTGAAGTGATAGGAAGTAATTAGAAAATATAGACATAACATGATAGGATGAATAATTAGGTTAGCACACTTTCTCTCTATTGTTCACAACCTCATTTAATTTCCGCATTTTATTTATCGCTTTTTAGTATAATTAATCTTTCAACTTAAATCTCTTTAAAAACCGTGAAATTAGACTTAACTAGGATCTAAATCTACATAGCTCTTGGGAACGACCTCGGCTTCACCACCTTCTATACTACGCACGACCGGGTTCACTGTTCATTAGTGCAATAGGTAGACGAGACCTTATAAATTTAAATCCTGGTCGGAAATCCTACATCAGAATTTTGGCGCCGCTGCCGGGGAGCTATATTAGGATTTTGTTTAAGTCTTTTATTTTTGTTTATTTATTTTTTGTTTTTCTCACGATCTACTTTCAGTTTCGGATACTATGGCAGTTGTGGACATCAACAACCTCAATCTCGAGGAATACCTTGAAATGAATTAGGATGAGCAAGGGCCAGGGCTTGTTAGGCCAGCTATTGGAGCAAATATATAGTTCGAGATAAAGCCACAATTCATGAAGGAGCTATGAGCAAATCCCTTTTCTGAAAGCATTGCCGATGATGCTTATGAGCATGTGGAAAATGTGGAGTACATTGTTAGCCTCTTTAATATTCCAGGAGTCTCAAACGATGCTGTCATGATCCGAGTGTTTCCTATGACACTCACTGGAGCCGCGAAAAGATGGGTCGATAGATTGCCCGCGCGGGGCAGTTGATACATGGGTTATCCTCAAGGGATATTTCATTTAAAGATATTGTCCTCCTTCAAAGACAACAAAACAACTCGAGGAAATCCATAACTTTAGACATGATGGTAATGAGACATTGTACCAAACTTAGGAAAGATACAACGATCTCCTTTACAAATGCTTAATCATGACCTTAATAGCCAGCAAAAGGTCAATATATTCTACAAAGGCATCAACATTGCTACAAGACAGATGCTCGACTCTTAGGGGCCAATCCCTAGGATGACTCCTATTCAAGCATTGGAGGCTATTCAAAACATGGCTAACTACTCTCATAAGTGGCATGACGGAGAAAGCAGTAGAAACATGGGAGGAAATATGGATGGCATTGCAACCATAACCAATAAACTTAAGAGTCTTGGCAGGGACATGAAAAAATTGAAGGAAAATATGCACGCTATACAAGTGGGTTGCGATATTTGCAAAGGTGCTCACCTAGCCAAAGAATGCCCACTTAAGGAAGAAGTCAAGAGAATTGAAGAAGTGAAATATGGCGATACTAATAGGCCATTTCGCGGATATGGGGGTAATGGAGCTAAATACCGAGCCGGACCTCCAGGGTACTACACAAGGATTGACAACAGGCCTCCTAAACCTAGTCTTCACGAATTGGTTAATAAGCATATCGAACAATCTGCAAGGAAAATTGACATGTTTAAGGAATGGATGATCAAGGAAAAAAAGGACACGGACATGAACTTACGAAATCAAGATATCGTGATCAAGAACTTAGAAACTCAAATTAGGCAGCTTGCTAAAGATTTTGAAGCTAGGGGAGATGAAGTTGTTTCCATAGCTTGCAAGGCCGTTTTCGCACAAGATGGATAGGAGGAAGCACAACATATGTTAGGAATTGGAAATTCCATATTAAAGTGTCGGTCACCCCAATTATGGTCTAGCATATGTTAGCTCGTAGACGTGTCGTTAGTTAGGTTATTTATCAGTTTATTAGTTAGTTATTAGTTTAGTTTAGCGTAGTGTAACACCGTGGAGGAAAGACGGGTCTTTACCCGGTATGCGATCCTGTCCGTCGGGAGGGCGTTATGTTTGTAAGTATAAATACCCCTTCCATCCATGGAAGGGGTTGGCAATCTAACCTTTACATTTTATTGAACCAACTCTCTACCAAGAACACCAACTCTCTTCTCTCTCTAAAATGGCTATCATGTATTTTGATCATCCAAGACCACCCGAATCATCAAACACAATAATATTTCGATCCTACAAATGGTACCAGAGCCAAGGTTTTTGTGTTTTGATGATTTATTGTGGTGTTTGATTCTCGTGTTAACTGTTTTTGTATCATTTTTGGTTCGAAAAATGTTTTTACATTATTTTGGTTAAACAGTTTTACATGTGTTTGTGTTTACGGTTTTGGTCTAATATTAAAAGTTCTGGTCTTTTACATGTGAGCAATATCTGTTTTGTGTCAAAAAGACTTTGTCCAAACTGTATTGTATATTATCAAGTTTAGTTAACTTTTTTATACCAAACCTGTCAAATACCATGTGGTCAAACATCTGTTCTTGTGGTCATTAACCAGTTTCTGAGTGGTCAAAACGGGTAAACCAAGAAGTCTTTCTTAGGTTGTTTTATGGTCAAAAAGGGTTAAATCTAAAGATTTTTATGCTGTTTTTATGGGTTCATCATAGCGAGTTGGGTTGCATTTATGTCCAGGTTCTATGTATCCACTGTGTAGCGAGTTGATATGTTGATAGCGAGTTGTGGTTTTTGATTCTTGAGTCAAAAATCTTAGCGACTTGTCTGTTATAATGTGCAGCGACTTGTCCTATTTTCTGGTGGCATTTGACTTTTGAGTCAAACTGATACAAGTCTAGAGACTTGTCTTCAAGTCTAGCGACTTGTCTTCAAGTCTAGCGACTTGTCTTCAATTCTAGCGACTTGTCAACAAGACTAGCGACTTGTGACCTTAACCAACGTGGCAGAAAGGATGAAGATGAATCGACCACTTGACCAAGACCAACAATTTCCAAATACCAAAAATTTAAGTACGACTTCAGGAAACACCATCATCAGTCTAACAGATTTCGACATATAAGAAAAAGACCCAATTCTTTAGTGACAACATCTATCAACATCCATTTATCTCATCAACAACAACATCAACTTATCTAACCAAATTAAACATGTCAAATACTGATTATCCGAAACATCAAAGAAAAGTTACATATTAAACATGTTCTTCCCTCTTTTGGCTCGTGTTAATGTGAACATTGGTACAAGAATATCATTCACACTAAATACATCCATCATCGATCTCAATTTGAATTTCTTAATTCAAAAAACATGTACGAATTGTTTTAGAAAAAGAAAATAACATGAGTGCTATTTCTTTTGTCTCAATTCATTGTAAACCTTTTCAAGGCTCTTTTCTTGACCTTATGAGATAATTCAATATCTCTCATTCATGTTTTATCCGAACATCAATGCAGGGATTATAACAATTATGTTATTTCCAAGTGGCTCATTCGTTCAATCATAAATAATCAAAGATAAAATTACCTACCTTGAACTCCGGACTGATCTCATTGCTGAAACCCTCTAGCCATCCCTGTGGCGAGGTCAATCAAGTCGTAATTTTGAAGCCATACCTGTGGCCTATGAAGCTGTGTGATGTTGAGACCTATAAATGAAAGGCGTACACTTGGTTTGGTGAAAAGATTAAGTGTTGATGATGCGATTGGGTATGAGGTTTGTGATGACAGTTTCATGTGTGAAAAGATTGAGATTGTGATGAGAAGTTACAGAAGATGAGGCGAACGGTGTGAGGAGTGGGGGCGGATTATCAAGGAGTGATTTTAGGGTTTGATTAAATATGGATTAGGGTTTGATGGTGAATGAAGTTGTGTACAGATGTGTGGGAGGCGTATACTTTTTGAGAATTTTTAGGGTTAAAATGTGTGGTGATTTGTGATTTATATCCAAAATATTAGGGTTAAGAGGAGTTAGTTGTGGATCGCATATGTTAAGTTCATGGGCTATTGTATGATATGGTAAGCTCATTGAGCTCATTTGGATATATAACACATTCGTAGATAATTGCTAAGTTCATGGGCTGGATGCATTGGTTGATATGTTGGATCAAGTGTGTACTATTGTAGACGGGCTGTGATATTGAGCTCATAGGTATTTACTTAACTGAATGGGCCACAGATTTTAATACATCACATATTTTAAAGGATATCACATATTCGTGGGTATTATCACTCTTTGCACATATTCATGACCCGGAAGTGTTGAGTATTATTTGATATATCACGCCTGTCTCATTTTGAATTCGTACGTTTAACGGCTACAAGGTAATTGTGTGTCATGTGATACGGATATTATTGGCCTGAAGTGATGTTATCTTATGGGTTGTAAAATTAATTGGACCGAACTTGGAATTGAATGTGGGATGTTTGGACTTGGTTTATCATGGGCTTTGACTTGGATGATTGGATAGATTTTCATTGACCGGGCCTTGATTATCTCAAGTAACCAAGTTTAGGCCGTACACATAATTGGGTCAGATGGGTTTTTCATGATTTAGATTATATGAGACTTGGTTAAAATGAGATTTGTTGATGAGTTTTGATGATGATGCAATTTGATGATGAGATTTGGTAGGATGCTGAGATTCGTCATGTTATGAGGATTGGTACTTTGGTGTATACATTTTCACGAATAATATTTTGTCACGACTTGAATTGATATTTGAACAAGGTTAACTACGGGGTTGGTTGTACGGTATCTCTTATTTGGTTTTGAAGTGAAGTTTTTCCGAGCACGATTACTTATTTCGTCTTCTTTCTTTCTATCCTTCCGCGAAGATGACTTGTTTGGGCATTTATAGAGTATGATAAAGACTTGGATATTTAGTTTCGTTTGTGATTCTTTCTCACTTAACTCACACGTAACTATCACTCGATTGCCTCAGCAGTTGAGGATGTCAAGAGGTTACGTACATTGGGTACACCGTTTCCTTTTCACGAGGATTAGTACAAGCTTAAGTAACAAATCTGGGGAATTCTACATCATGTTCGAGTTTGATATATAGGGTTTACTTCTCCATGTGGTCCAGCACAGCGAGAATCTTGTTGCATGTCCCCTAAAAGCAGAGATATTCAAAACCAAGTTGTCATTACACATTCAAGTGACATTTTCTCGGTTTTGTCTTGATTTTGTAAAAACCCGCGAAAGAACCTATTTCTCGGTTTAAATAAGAGACTTGTAAAATCCGTTGACAGTGGAAACATCCCGTAATTGTAAAGTGCATTTCCGGATCTATCTTATGGTTTATTCTTGGTTTTGTAAAATCCCATGAAAGAAACTATTTCTCGGTTTAAACCAAAGAATTGTAAAATCCATTATTGATGGAACCATCTGGAGAAAGAAAAGTGTGTTTAGGGATCTTATTTGATCTTGGTGCTACGGTTTCTACTGAAGAAGGATAAAGGGTGTACTTCATGAATTGGATGTGTGTTTGGATATTCGTCATGGCAGTTTTGGTTATTACATGGTTTTACGGGGTTATGTGCTTTTAACCATGGTCGGGATGAAAACCATTATCAAAGTTCATTTAAATGTCAAAGAAGGCTAGATTTGAGCAGTTCAGAAGATGTGACAATGGCGTTAATTCTGTATTATTTATTTGAGGTTGAAGTGAAATATCACGGGCGAGTGTACTTAGTATCTGAAGGTATCGGGGATGGTTGGATGAAGATTCTTCATGATCCTTGTTCGAGCTTATTATCAAAAATGAAGACATGGAAATCTAGTTATTATTGGGTGACTTTTTCCTTATCTTTTTACCACTTGGGGGAATTGGACTTTTATCGTCTCAAAATAACTATCACTTTAAGGAGTTACGTTGTAGTGCTCAGTGTCACATTCATTTGTGAATTTTCAAGAGGTAAAGTACGTCTATTACTTGATGGTTGGATGGATGATGAGTATAGAGTACTTAGAGAGTACTTAGAGATGCTAATGGAAATCGGCACCACTCTTTGTTACATATGTGCAA
This sequence comes from Chrysanthemum makinoi, assembly GCA_910596185.1. Taxonomy (NCBI): domain Eukaryota; kingdom Viridiplantae; phylum Streptophyta; class Magnoliopsida; order Asterales; family Asteraceae; genus Chrysanthemum; species Chrysanthemum makinoi. The sequence goes on along the minus strand of OU343216.1, from coordinate 165,321,595 downwards.
GTATAAGTCACGAGTTGGGTTTACTTGGGGTCAAATTCATCATATTGGGTTATCTTCATCATTATCCTTGCAAAGAGCCTAGAATGATAATGGTGATGATTACATGTTTTGCTAAGAGAGTTGAAAAGAGAGAGATTATGACGTATGAACACAGCAGTTCATGCCTGTTCTCTAAAGAAAAGAAATATGTAAGCTTAGGTCGCATTATCTTAGGAAGAAATCTTCTTATTATGACCATTCTCTTCAACATGCTTCATACTTTTTCCATGTGCTTGGTCATCAAGTGAACCGGGTTACCATTGATTGTTATCTTATTCAACTTGCTCTACTATAAGGACGATGGCATCATGTGCTTTTTACGGAAGTGTGAATGGAATACATTTGGATGATTTCACTTATTTAGTCAAGAATGGAAACTTAGATGCAATTATTGAGGGGAGAAAAGTATGATAATTACTGCATGGTTGATTGTTATCTCGAGAATAAATGGTCAAACGGCTCCAAACTCATGTAAGAACCGAGCTTCTTCTTATTGGGTCATCTTTACATGGAGTTTCTTCTAAGAGTCGTTGGTTGACATCTTCACTCGGATTGATGAGTTTATCGACAAAGTGCTTACCGGTTAATGCTTCATTATACATCAACATGATGATTCAGAACAATCTTTCATTCTTATATTGATATGATTGGTAGTTTGGTGTTACCATCTTGTGTGTTCGTTGCGGCCTGATTGCTGATTTCCTTGATGAACATATTTCTGTTCTTGTTTGATTGGGAGGGATTTTAGTTAACAGGATTTGCAAGATGTAAGTTAATTGGGATGCTTTTTGGTGTGAGTTGAAGATCTTAACTATCTAATCCAAAGACTTCTTCTTAATATGGGTATTTATCAAACAGATTGTTAGTTTAGGGGAGAGCACTAATTGGGGGAGGGTGAAATGTCAGATTTAATCCCCAATTAGACTTGCTCACATTATTCAGCATGTTGATTCTCACAAAGACTTCAAGCGTTCTTCTCAACAAATTTCTAGCATTTGGGCTTTCAAAGAGGCGATTCGAGTATCAAAACCAACAAGGGGGAAGGAGACACATATCTAAATGCGAGTAAACTTGATGAACTTAATACTTCTAAGTAATTGAAGATATACCAGGAAGACAAATGTTATTACCGCAGAGAAACTCAAGGTTTGACTCATGGCGAGTAAACTTGATGAGCTTAATACTTCTAAGTGATTGAAGATATCCCAGGAAAACAAATGTCATGACCGCAGAGAAACTCAATGTTTTACTCATCAAGGCGTTTAGTGTTCTTATTCCAACTATGTGGGGAAGAGATGGAAGAGTTAGTTTCCGAAGATGAAAGAGGTACACAAGTGTGTGATGATTTTGATGTTATCACAATCATCGAGGGAAGAATTGTGTACATTGGGGGCCTCAATTTGTTTCATTTGAGTGCTTAATCGATGATTGTAGATATAATCACTTATTCGGAGTTAATCCGCAGAGATAGTCCTCCTTGAGAGATAATCGTGATTGGCATGTTTCTTCAATGTTATCGGTTATTCTCTCTTTGGGCATTCGGGTACTTCGGTTCTTGAGCTTCATACACTTTCTTCATGGGAGAAAAGTATACATCGGGGTTATTCTTTGGCTATTGGACTTAATCTGCTACTTCGATGGTATAAGTTTCTTTGTTATTGGGTATGTGTATTGGGTTCGTGAGCTCTAGTCTAAGAGACTGACTGCATCAATTCATCTACTTGGGGAAGTGTTCTCTTGACACCTTTTGGAATGGATCGCTTAGGACTTGATGGAAAAGGAATCAGAAGAGCTATTCATATGTGGGATGATACGTTGCTGTTCTTCTATTGGATGATATAACCTCGAACGATGAATCACGGTGATTATTCTTAAAAAGAAGCGTGACAAGTTCGATGATAATGGTGTGCTTATCGCACTGGCTAATGGAAGCTTGAAAGAAAGCTTTGAATCTGCTCAACATAAGGATTTTTGGTTTGGGGGGAAGCTTCCAAAGTCTCTCTTTCTCAAAGGCTCATGTTTCTACCTTCTATTAGAGCCCTCGGAAGCTTTGGTGGTGGAAGTTTAAGATGACAATTCAATCTTCTATGTGCTTTCGATATCCTTATCTTGGTACTCGTATCATCATTCTCTTAAACTATATCATCTACTCTATCTTTGTAAATATTTATCACAAAAACAAAATAGAAAAATATAAAACCTTCAAAAATCCATAAAAATCAGAAAAATTTAAAAATACCAAAAATATGTTTTCTCAAGACATGTCTTCTGGTATCGATAACATCTGTCATTCAATAATGTACGGGACCATAGATGAAGTTGGCGGGAGGTGTAAATATTCTTTTCAAAACATGTCAAATCTATGCAACTGCAGTTATTTCAAGCTGGCCATGCTTAATCTATGGCTTGCGGTTACTTGATTGTAACCATGCTTAAACTATGGTTTGCTATTATTTTCGATAGCAACCCGCTCTTCAAGAAAGGAAAGTGTTGCGCTAAACCAATTTTCAAATATTTCGTGCACTTATCCTATAAACAAAACAAGGAAGCATATGTCAAAAGACTGGCTGTTCCTACACAAGTGTTTTCCGTCTAAGAATCTTGAGAAAAATATTTGTGGTTTTCTAAATGGTGGGAAAATGAGTTGCTTAAAATCTTTGATCGAGTTTTCGTAAAAATTTGAAAACTCAATCAATGACTTCAGCGCTTTTAAACTTTTTCAGAAAATGAGTCATTGATTGAGGGGGAGAATGTTTTCAAATTTATATCATCTAACGAGCTTATCCAATTATCTTAAATGCTTAACTGAAAAATGATGTTAACCTACGTTGAAGGACTAGGTGCCTAGGATATAATTGTTAGGTTTAGATGATTAGAGTTTGATGTACACATAAATCCCATAGCTTATATGAACTGATTGATATGTTGAATTGACTTTTATTAGTCGATTGCTGTTTGGGTAATATCGACCACCATATATTTGTATGTGTGCTCACTAACGTATGCAGGTATATTGGTATTTAAGAATGTTCCGATCGGATCCCAAAATGAAGATGATTGGATGCGAAAGGAAAGGGTAACTATATCTTGGGTTGACAAATGAAGAAACGGAGCTTAATTGGACTTCTATGGAGATTTGGCATGGAAAAGTGCAACGTAAGAGGTCTCACGCATCGGCCAGATGGTTTTCTTCTAAGTGATTGAAGAAACGAAGCTTAATTTGACCTCAGTTGGCATTAAAATGCTACGTAAGAAGTCTCACTTACGCAGCGGTTTTCTTCTAAGCCCTACAGCGACAACATCAACGAAGCTTTCAACCACCTAACGTGTCTGTGCGGGATAATTGTGATAATGCCATTTTTTTTAACAAATTTGAATTGTTTTGAAAATGGAAAATATTGTTTGAAAATAAGAATTTTGGAAATCACCGGACTTCATTTTATCAAAACTTAAGTCACTCAATCAACGACTATGATCATCGATTGAGGAGGAGAGTGATTTAAAACAAAAATATTTTCAAATGATATTTTTCACAAAAGTTCGGTTTGTATGATAATAAGTGGTGATCTAAAGATTTAATGTTATGTCATGGTATGATTTTTTCTTTAGAATCAAGGTCTTGCAAAATGAAATTTTTACGTTCTTGTTTGATTTTGAAATTGTTTTATTTTACTTAAAGATCTCTTAAAACAATCATACCTGACACTAACATTCTTTAATGTCTTAATTGATTCTTATAGGTCTATTTCAAAAATTAAATCTTGCTACGTCTTTCCCCAAACTTTTCTAAATGATTTAAATCAGTTGGGATCACAAATCTCAAATGGTTTGATATTTTTGATCGGGGAAGATGGATTTAAATCTCAAATCTGTTTAAATGGAATTGGTTTTAGTCCTTTAAAGGCACTCCTGCCTCCATGTGCCAAGCGATTTCAAATACACAATGCACATGTTGAGGAGGAGGATTTATCCAAAAACATGATGAGTTTTTAAATCAGGCACATATTCTCCTATGTTTTCTAAACCTTATTAAATCACTTGGGATCCAAAATCTCAAAGGGTTTGATATTTTTGATCGGGGAGAATTTGTGATTTAATAATGAAATTTGATAAAGGATGATCTATTTGATTCAAAAGTGCTAGTTCTCTCTAATATGTGTTAAACTCTTTCGGTTATCGATGCACATATTGAGGGGGAGCAAATGGTTTCTTAATTGGTTTTGTAATCGTGGATGTGCTTCAAATGAACTCTTGCCTCTATGTGATAAAATGATTTCAAATATCCTATACACATATTGAGGGGAGAATACCAAGAAAATCAAATGGCTTTTTCTATGAAAATTGTGATCAAAGAAAATATTTCAAAGTCCTCTTGCCTCCATGTGCTAAAAAATTTCTAAATCATATGCACATGTTGAGGGGGAGGTTTTCTAAATGATCAAAACTATTAAGGTACAAAATGTTTTGATCTCGTATCACAAGTACCTTGATTGTTTTTACAAATGATTTTTCAATTGGTTTCAAGGAAGAATGAACTGTACCAAAAGACCGACCATTTTACTTTATGTATGGAGTTATAAGGATGGTGAGATTAGGTATTAGTTCCCACAATCCTGCCAGAGCCGGAGGGATCTACCCAGGGATAATCCACTAGATAGTGTAGAGTCCTTAGGTATGATGAAAAAAAAGAGAAAAATGAGAATATGGGAAGAGTCTTGACTGAGACGAGCTAATCTGGAATAAACCCAACAAGGTTTTAGTTATGAAGTCTCATTAAGCATTGAAGGGGTGAAGAATGAAAAAGAAATGAATGTGAAAAGGGTGAAAAGAAATAGCCCTCCATTTATTCAACCTTAGAGGCGAAAGGGTTCAATACATATGTACTCTGGTGGTAACTAAGGTAACATTGGTATTGTAGACAAGACGTCATGGACCCAGTGGCCGACCGCACTAACCTTCCCAAGCTACTCAAGTTCCTCTTAAAAGGGCTTGTTTCATTCTCACGGGGAACCGACATAATCTATCGACTTTCTCTTAGAGATTGTTGATATTGAAGAAGGAGACCGTCTCTCTAGTCTCCGGCATAGGAACCAAATGTGCACAATTGAGTCTAGAGCCAAGAGATCATCCACAATATCTCGTTAGGACACTAAATTAATGAAGACTTGTTGTTTCACACAATGTGGAAAGTAAGAATATATTAAGAGTCCTATATCCTTGTGGTATTGCGGAACATCCAGTGATATGTAAAATATTCACGATGAAGATGGAAATCCTTCTAGAGCCAACATCAAACAAGCTCTTGGTGGGTGACATGTGAGATCTTCTCATAAGATCAAGCTTGTGACAACTGGATAGAAACGATGGGGCTATTCAATCTTGAATCAACCTTGGTCGAGAATGGAATTGGCGAATACTTTGGAAAAACCATTCGATGTGCAAACCTTCTTTTCTCTAGCACGTCGAATGTGTATTCATATTTCAACACACAAAAAGTATCTCTGATTGAAAAATACTTTTAGAAAAACCGTTCGATGTGTGAATCTCTTCTTTTCTCTAACACATCGAATGTGTACTCTTTTCAAATACAAAAAGTATTTTTGATTGAAAATTGATCTTTCTCATAAAACCTTAATTAGTATTGCAAAACTCTTTCTCTTGCAAGAGCAGCGATTGTTTTCAAATCATTCTATCAATCGGTGAATCTCAATTCTTTGGTTCACTCACTCGTGTTGTTTCTTTGAGGCGTTCGGTTTGAAGCGGCTAGAACAGTACCGAGAAACCCTATCAAGGAGATTCTTAGGAATCATACGATCCGGCGATTTTTTGTCTTGATCAGCGAGCAGTGGTCGTGTACCTCAATTCAACGAAATTGATCAAAGACACTTTCGTGTGTTTTATACTAGCTGTTGTTTGCGGTACATTTGGACGGTTGCGGTGATCGAATTGAGGAGTCAATCCAAAGCCGCATGCTCCAAAGCACCACACTTAATTAAAGAAATCATGACTTGTGCATATCTACGTAACGGCTTAGATATTTCTATACTATGTTCTTCTTTGCTGGTGCTTTGCAAATATCTTGAACCGGTAAAGCTTATTTCGATGGAAAGATGTCATGATCACGAAGTGTGAGCATGTCGGTCCAAAGTCACAACATCACATGAAGGCAACACTAATATGGATGATGATCAAAGAGATTTCTTGGTGATGATCTCAATGAAAGCTCAAAGATCATCAAGATGTGGATCAGTTCAAAGACCTCCACTCAAAGTACAAAACTATGCGGACTTTGAAGAATCGCTTCAAAAGCACAAAGATTGCGGAAGTGAAGAATTCAAGTCTCGAGCTCAGAAACGAAAGATAGAGATGCTAGGAAGCAAAATGTATTTCACGGGGTGACCTCCCTTAGGGGGAGATTGTTAGGAATTGGAAATTCCATGTTAAAGTGTCGGTCACCCCAATTATGGTCTAGCATATGTTAGCTCATAGACGTGTCGTTAGTTACGTTATTTATTAGTTTATTAGTTAGTTATTAGTTTAGTTTAGCGTAGTGTAACACCGTGGAGGAAAGACGGGTCTTTACCCGTATGCACGATCCACGGTCAGTCGGAGGACATTATGTTTGTAAGTATAAATACCCCTTCCATCCATGGAAGGGTGTAACAACAATATAACCTTTTACATTTTATTGAAGCAACTCTCTACCAAGAACACCAACTCTCTACTTTCTCTCTCTAAAATGGCTATCATGTATTTTGATCATCCAAGACCACCCGAATCATCAAACATAATAATATTTCGATCCTACAACATACTTCATCAATCATAAATGACCTTTGTGGAATTAATTACTTGCATGAGGATGATGAATCTGAAAATGATGAGAGTTTCCCATGCCAAACTTCTGACGAGAACTTTATCGAAACTTCTTTGCCACCATTGGTAACTTTAAGATTCCTGCTTTAGCTCATTTAGGAGCTGGGGTTAACCTTATTTCTTCTTCGTTGTTTGATATTTTAAAACTAACCAATCTTGAAGAAACAACAATCATGATTGTAATGGCTGACACTATTAAGGCGGTACCTAGGGGAGTTGTTGATAACGTGTTACTTAAAATTGGTAAATTCCTTTTCCCCACCGATTTTGTGGTTATCAACATGTGCGGACGGGGAACATAATAACTTAATTGTAGGAAGACCATTTTTAGCAACATGTCGTGCTCATATAAGGTTTTTGAAAAATAAATTTCTTTAGAAGTAGGGGGAATGAATTACTTTTGATATGAATGAACGATTGAATCCTCATCCCGAAGTTTCCAATAAAATTAGCGTTGTTAAGACGCCCTATAAACCTTTGTACCCCTTCAATAGTAATTGTGGAAAACTAGAATGGGGGGTTGAATAGTTTTCAGATTAAAACTTCGTTTTAAAATATTTAGATCAACTTATGTCAATCTATTTAAATATGTATGTTGGATGTTGATAGATAGGTATGTAAATATATAATGCAAAGGTAAAGAGTAAGAAACACAAAACCACGACACGAGTGTTTATAGTGGTTCGGCTACAAGAACACCTTCCTTGCCCTACTCCACTCCCCGAGTTACCTACTCGAGAGTTAAGTAAACTACGACACAAACTCCTTATGGCGAGAAGCCTTCAAGCGTTGCTACTCTTTTTTCGGTACAAGGCTAGACACCGGGTTCTTCCACGGGTAGAACCAAACCTATCTAACGTCACCTTCACTTTATCGCAAGGCTGAATGCAGGTTCCATTACAAAGGAGGAACTACTACCCAACACTACACAAAACCTATCCCAAAAGGAGACCCACTCCTTATTACAATATCGTCAAGGATATCAATATCCTTGACACAACCTATCTATATTTGTACATCGATGCACCATATCGATTGTACACTCTTGGCATCTTTCACTAATGCATTTGACATGATATTTTGGCACCTTTCACTAATGCCTTCGACTTGACCCTTTTGGCATCCTTCACTAATGCCTTTGACACGGACGTTCGACTCCTTTCACTAATGCCTTCGTCTTGACCCTTTTGGCATCCTTCATTAATGCCTTAGACACAACACTTCTAGAGAGGAAGAAAGAACTATCAACAAGAGAACTTCAGTAGTCTTGATGATGACGAAGCATGGCAACTCATGGACTTGAGCTTGCTTGACTTCAAGAGGTGGTGATCTCGCCTTTAAGAGGAACCTAGAGAGTCACACAAAAACAAACACAAACTACATAGAAAGATCCTTTGGATATGAGGTTAGAGAGTTTACAATACTAAAAGAAGGTATGTGTAGAAGTGGCCACTTAGAATGAATAAATTGTTCACTATTTATAGCAAAAACATGCTACTGTTCCACGGATCCCACGGATCCCTTGCTTGAGGGATCCATCTAGTGTATTACTATGGATCCGTAGGACGCTCCCCCTAAATGGGTTGTGGGTCATGGATCATGGGTTGTAGGCTTTGATCCATGGGTATCCAAATAGATAGAATGTATCTAGAAGATGCAATGCATCTAGTCAATGGGTCATGGGTTAGCTCCATGGGTCATGGATAATACCCATTATGACTTATGAATGATGTCATGCAATGGGTCATGGGTTATGGATCATGCTCCATGGGTATTGGTCATGGACTTTTGGGTTATACCCAACTACATTCAATGTATTTAGTCAATGGGTCAAATACTTAGATTTCTACCCATTATATTACCCATTATAGTACATACTAAGTATGTATATATCTACCCATTATGTAAACACTAGTTGTTATACATATGCATTACTATAACATGAAAACACTATTACTTGTTTAGTGATTTATATAAAGACGTAAGTGTGTTAGTAAACTATTGGCTCAAACCATTTACGTGTTTTATTTGTTTCGTTTAAAATGATTTTATGTTTGTTATCGACAAAACATTAAAAGATCGTAAAATATAAATAAACGTTTTTACGGCTTACTTGTATTAACAATCTCCCCCTTTTTGTTGATGACAAAATATAAGATTATTTTAAGGAAAAAGTAAAATTCGTAAAAGTTTGAATTGGAGTTTTGAGTTTTTACTCTCTTCTCCCCTTTTTTGTCGAAATAAAAAGAGCGTCGAAAAGAAACTAACACATCGTTTTTAAAAAAACATGTAAAAAGAAAAAAAATGTGAAAATTAGAGAGTAAGGGAAGAGAAGTATTCGTCTTAGCTCCCCCTTGACGAGTCCATCCCTTTGTGAGGGCGTCAAGTAAGTAGGAATACTAAGAGAGTGCATTGCAATTATGTTTGCAAATGGTTTCGTCCTTTTTGAAGAACATGTTCCCCCTTGACGAGTGCTCCTTTGTAAGGAGGACGTCATGTAGTTATTGTAATCCTATGTGAAAGTATTGCAAATGTTTTTGAAATTGTTTTACTTTGACAAGAAACTCCTCCTAGCTAAGGGTGTCAAAGTGTTCACGTGTATATTGAAAATCTACAAAACAAAGGTTAGAAAAACAAGTATATAATGCATAATTTCCTGCAAATAAGACACAAGTTAGTAATAAATTTGTCTTCTGTTACACGGATCCCACGGTTCCTCCTTTGGAGGGATTTGTCTAAGCTAAAATGAGGGATCCGTCTGTCTGTAAGCTTAAGACAGCAATGGTGATGTAAAATGTGATGTTAACATCAAAATGAGATATGTATTAAGGCACCAAACATATTTTCAAGACAATATGGCATATAACATGTAATTTCATTCAATAAAAATACGAGAAATGATCTACATATCTGTAAAACTAAGAGAATGACTTAAACATAATATATGATTCCTAAACTATCTATGTTAAGCTTAAGACTAGGACACCACTTGAATCCTTAAGCTCAAGGTTGTTTATGTTTGTTGACTTCATCGAAAAGTTCGAGGAGGTGATAAAACATGAAACGTTGTTCTTCACGTAGTTCATGTATCAAGCCTTCAACATGTTGACAACGATAACAATCTTTGTCATGGCTCGGAAATGGTGGTGGTAGAAATGGAATGGCTCGAGATGGAAGGTTTGGTTGAGGTTTCACAAAAGGAGGAGGGTTAAGTGAGGAAGGTTGAGGATTCTCAAAAGAAGGAGGAATTTGTGGAGGTGGTTCAACCAAAGTTGGTGGTGGTGGAATATGTGACGAGGATAGTGGTAGAGAGGTATCTACTTCCATGTGATCGGGTGGTTGACTTTGATGATTCCTCATAATCCAAAAGGGATTATTTGAGGGTGATGGAGAAAAGGATGCCGGTGCTAGTGTCGATTCAACACCTTGATTTTGTTGCGCTATTCTCTCTATTGAGGAGAATGTTGCAATGGTGGAGTATGAGATGGCATATAAGGCAAGTCCTCTAAGTTGTAGAGGTGTGGAGATGAAAGTGGAGTAGTGAATGATAAGGCTCTAGGCTCTAAGGGTGATGGTTTAGTGGAAATAGGGGTGTTTGGTTTAGGAGGTATAGTGGTGTTTGGCATTGATAGTTTTGTGGGAACAATCCTTTTGGGTATTGTTTTGATTGGTTGAGTTGGTGGAGGGGAAATCCTAGAATTTGTGGATTTAACGGGAGATGATTCGGTCAAAGAAATTTCGTAAATAACGCGAGCAAGTTTCTTGGGTGGTCCTTTGGTGGATGAGTTAGCACTAGGAGTTTTTCTCATGATGAGATGATTAAAGGTTAGTGATGTAAAGGTTTATAAATGATGAGAATTATGTTGTAGATGATGACTTAGAAGTCCGTACAAGGTGATTTGTAAAGGGAAGGATTTGGCAAGTGCATTCAAGACTTAAGCCACTAAGATCCTTTGAAATGTGATGATTTGCATGCACAAGAGTCAACTTCAGAGTTGCACTGATCAAGGAGGTTAATTAAGATAAGATGAAGTGTTCAACTTAGCAAGAGCTTGAAATGATTGTTTTGACTAGGATTAGCTGAATCTGTCAGCTGGTTCCCACGGTTCCCTCCAATGAGGGATCCGTCTAGGCTAATCCTAGGGATCCGGCTCTCAGCAGCCAAGAAAAGAGGAATATGATGTTTTGTAAGGTCTAGTACCTATACATCTTGAGTGTTTCAGTTTTATTAAGTGTCTTAAATGAAGGAGGACTTAAATGATCAAGGGCAATGAGTGATGGTAGCTAATGATTGCCTTTTATGGAAGAAAATGGGACTTTATGAGCACCAATGGGTGATCAAAGATGACAATAGGAGATTTGAGAGTGTCAAGTGGTGTTAAATGATCCTAAAGATCAGATGGCAACTTAGGATAAATTTGGAAAAGTCCTTAAAAATTATAAGAAATGAAAAACTAGTTTTTGACCCATTTTGAGGTAAGGATGACTAAAATCAATTTGCTAAAATTAAGAGAATTATAAAACTAGATGTGTTGATATGTGAGAAATGATGTGTGGGTATTGGAGCGAAAGGATGATGAGTTTTGGTGAAATGATAAATCAAAAAGCACCTTGAGTATGATCCTAAATTAGCTATGAGTGAGTGTGATACCTACTGAGCTTGATGAAGACTTAAGTAGTCCTAAGGCATTATGTTTAGCTAGTATGAAGTGGTCTAAGGTAATGGTTTGATGTATGGATATCTGCAAATGCATTTCTGTCTGCCCGGATCCCACGGATCCCTAAGTTGAGGGATTCGTCTAGTACAAAGTGAGGGATCCGGCTCCTGCAGATCAGTAGCATTACAGAAGATGTGCAGTTTTTGCACTATATTATGCATACTAATTGCTACGAGTTTCTACTGTAAATGAACATCAAAACAAGTAAATATCTCATAATCCATAACATAAATACGAGTAGTAGTGATAATGTCCAAATAAACAAGGTAAAACATCCACAAACATAAGCATCCATTGCAAAATGATAAAATAAATGTCTAAAAACAACCATAATCCTAATGTCTCTTTATTCAATATTTTCTCTTCCTCTTTTCTGACGTCATGAGGTAGTTAGTTAGGCATTGGATCATACCCTTCAATTGTTTGAATTATTCGAACTCGTTTGGAAGAGTTGGAAGTTGTTAAAAGTAGGTTATGGGGTCCATGTTGACGTTGGCAACAGGGTTGACTTTTTCTTCTTCATCGTCCGAGGAGTCCGAGAGAGCACGAGACCTTTTTCCATTGATCATGAACCATTTAGTATGGGAATTGGTTGAAAGACCAACAGGGGTCTTCGTCATTGGTCTCAAATGGATTTGGTATGGGAATTGGTTGAAAGACCAACAGGGGTCTTCGTCATTGGTCTCAAATGGAATTGGATGCTGAAGGAACCGTAATCAGAAACAAGTCACGTCTGGTGGCTAAGGATTATAGACAGGAAGAAGGTATTGACTTTGAAGAATCATTAAGCTCCAGTTGCTCGTCTTGAGTTTTGTGCTCGGATATTTCTCGCGTTCGCGGTCATATGAATATAACGGTCTTTCATATGGACGTCCAAACTGCTTTGAATGGTCAACTAAAAGAAGATCTTGTCAGCCGACCAGAAGGATTCAGCGATCCAGAGTTCCCGAATCACGTTTACAACTAACAAAGCTCTATACGGACTCAAACAAGCTCCTCGGCGTGTACGATAAGTTATCCTCTTCCTCATTGCCAATAATTTCACCAAAGGTTCGGTCGACCCTACACTTTTCATACAATATCACGGGCTCACATTTTAATCGTTCAAATCTATGTGGATGACATCATTTTTGGGTCAACACATTTAAAATACTCAAATGCTTTTGCAAAACTAATTACAGAACATTTTGAAATGTCAATGATGGGTGAACTCACATTCTTTCTTGGAATGCAAGTTCATCAATCACCCCGTGGTATTTTCTTAAGTCAGTCCAAATATGCCCTTGAACTTTTAACCAAATTTGGAATGCAAACCTGTGACACCTATGCCACACCAATGGCACATACCAAGAAACTAGATGCTGATTTACATGTGAAATTGGTGGACCCTACCAAATACTGAAGTATCATTGGGTCTCTCATGTATTTAACAGCTAGTAGGCCTGATATTGTTTTTGCCGTATATCTTTGCTCCCGTTATCAGTCGAGACCAACTGAAACTCACCTCTCAGAGGCTAAAAGAATCCTCCAATACATCAAGGGAACCATTAACTTGGGAATCTGGTATCTGAAGGATTCTGGTTTTGAACTAATAGCCTTTTCGTGAGCGTTGATCACGCGATGCTTAGATTCACGGAAAAGTACTTGATGAGCATTACAACTTCTTGGTGATAAACTGGTGTCATTGCAATTGAAGAAAGTTGTACATTGGCATCCTCCAGAAGGAATATGTAGCCATGTCGGCGTGTTGTGCTCAAGTCATTTGGATGAGAACACAACTCAAAGACTATGGTTACATATTTAACAAAATCGATGTACTACTGACAATCGAAGTGCTATTGCGATCTCGTGCAACTCCGTTCAACACTCAAAATCAAAGCACATCGATCTTCGATATCATTTCATCAAGGAGCATGTGGAAAAGGGTACAGTTTGAATTATACTTTGTGGTACTGAATACCAATGCAGATCTACTCACCAAAGCCTTAGCTCCCGCTAGGTTTAATGAGTTGGTCCACCGGATTGGTATGCGGTGTTTGACTCTAGAGGAACTGGATGAACTGTTAAAACATTCTTAAAATCAGTCAAACACCAAAACCTCTTTTGTAAATACTTTTCAAAAACAAAATACAAAAATATAAAATCTGATAAAACAACAAAAATATTCTTCTATCTTTATTTCTTTTAACATGGCAAGTACAAATCTTTCGTCAACACTCTAATCTTTCAAAACTCAATATTTTTTCGATCAAGTGTTGAGGGGGAGAAAGCAAATATTTTCGGTCTCATAAAACCTTGTACTTGCATGTTACGTCATCCCGGTTGTTTCTTTAATAATGGTGGTTACATTTCTGGTTTACTGACACTCCTCGGACTAAAATTTATAAAATTTCATTATTTCTTAAGTCGAGGGGGAGTGTCGTCATGTTTCTTTCCAAATATTATTCGTTTAGTAACCAAAATGGAAGTTATGGGCATTGGATGTAAATGGTAAAGGTGGAGGGACTGAAAGTGTCAAAAGGTCAAAGTAATTTTAACAAAATACTCCACCTAAACTCGTTTACTCACCTCATTTATTTCCCAACTAACTTAATACTACGCGTAAAAATCCATCTACAAATCCGTGTTTCTGATCATCATTTGGTAAGTGTTTCTATGTTTTTAACAAGATTTTAAACAAAGGTTTTGAGTCGTTTTAAAAACTAACGGTTAAATCTTAACCTATGAATGATTTTGTGTTCTACGCATAAGCGTATGAACACCTAATCAAGTATGAGTGTTTGTGGTTGAAATGGTAGTGTCAAAAAGTTTGTATAATCTCTATGATACCATTTTTATCCTCAAAACTCACCCAGATACACGAATTGAATGAGATTGAAATTTAGGGTTTATGCGTAAGTTTGGGGATTTTCATGTGTGAGTGTTTCTGGTTAATTGGTTGGTTGAAAGATGTTGTGTATATGTTAAATTGATTATATCCATACTCATAACTTGCCCAAAAACATTAATTGTGAGAGAATTAAATTTTAGGATTTAAGTTAATACTTTTTGTGTATTTTTGATTCATAGCATGTTTAATGTTAAAACTTGCACGGAACATCTCATTAGACCCCTAAGATACTCCAGAAATTATTTGGTGTTAATCCTGTGGTTAGAACTCTTACTCGTAGGAATTGAACTCTAGGGTTTATGTCTACGCGTAAATGATCTTCTATGCATAACAGATTTAATGTGTATCCTTGTTTAGAACTGATAAAGATTGAATGTATGTGTTAATATTGGTGTTATGATGAATCTATTTTAGGTTTCTACGTGTGAATAATTCCGAATCAAGGTTACTTGAACATCTATGCACAAGGATCACCTTACGCGTAGAATGTTATGCGTAAGAGTAATCTTACGCGTAACCTTTACGCGTAAGGTTCTACAATGGGGACTACGCGTATCCTGTGAAGGATATGCGTAAACAGTAACCTCTACGCATAAGGTTCACTCTTACGAGTAAGCCTTACGCGTAAGGTATCATATACGCTTACGCTTAAGCTTTACGCATAAGGCCCTCTTTTCCTACGCGTAATATTTCTTACGCGTAAGTCAAGAACCTACGCATAAGCTTACGTTTACGCGTATAATCACTCCTATTTACGCATAAGCTTGCAAAATCTACGCCTAAGCCTAGTTTTTAACCAAAATTATGAATTGTTACGCGTGCAAACTTGTAAATAAATAAATCATAACGCCACGAAACCAAAATGTCACTAATAAGCTTAAATGTTTATAAGTTGTGAAAAATAAGTGAAAACTTGGACTTTAAAACTCAAAGTTAATCAACTCACGAAACTTATCACGACGTCTTTGGACTATTGGACTAACAAGTGACATTGGACTCGTAACAATCATCGACACATCACATTCAATAAATAGACAATAAAATCAACTGTTGACTAACGTAATGTCTTTCGATATGTTGGTTCTTTTGGCTAAATATCTTTCAGATCACGACATGGACACTCAAATGCAGAATGTGGATGCACCAAATGTTCTCACCATGAATGACATCTTCCCTAATGGCTACCCAATGAAGATCGGAAAGAACAACCTCAAAGTTGATTTTGACACCTTCTCTTGTTCTGAGTCTTCATGCCAGATTGCTGCGGATATTCTGAAGTCTCACCCTTATCAGAACATGCTCACAAACTCTGCTACTGTACCAGAGATTTACATTCACCAATTTTGGCATACAATGCAAAAGATCAAAGGTCAAAATGCTGTGAAGGTGACACTTAACAACAAACAAGTCACCATTACACCAGCAGATTTGAGGGCCATTCTTCTCATTCCTGTCATCGAACCTACTCAATTCAGTGCCACTCCAACTGAAGAAGTCGTTCTCCGGTTCATGGTCGACATCGGCTATGATGAAGCTACCGGAGTAATCACTAAGCATTCATCTGTTGATCTTAAGAACATTCCCCAGCCATGGAGAACCCTCTACATAATGATTGTAAAATCTGTTTCTGGACGTGATAGTGGTCATGAGCATCCCAAGCTCATGGAACTACAAATATTTTGGGCTTTGGTCAACAAGAAAGACATAGAAGTTGAAGCTCTGATATGGGACGATATGATGACTTTCCTTAAAAAGCTCGGCACCAAAATCCCGTATATCAGATATACCAAACTGTTGATCCAAAGAGCTCTAGGTATAATCCTGATATTCCCTTGAGACTCGATGACCCCAAACAACACTCCCTGTTGTATGAGCCCACACTCACTGTCAGATTTAAGGACTCCACAACAAATAAACAAGGTGCAGTGCTGCCAGATTATCTTATCACTGATGATATCAAACAACTGTATTCGTACAAACGATATCTGGTAGCAGTTGAAGCAGGCAAAGTAGGTTTCCTTGATGAAAAGTCCGCTGGTACACCTACTAGGAAAACCAAGAGTGGCAGTGCAGGAAGCATTACAAGCACTGAGAGTACGAGGAAGTATCCCAAGAGGACTCATGTTCTCAAAAGGAAAATTCCCTCTAAGGAATCAATTCCTATTCCCAAACCTGAACCACAACAAAAGCTGACAGACGAGGACTCAGAGAACACTGATTCGGATGAAGAGGTCTTCTACTCTGAAACTCCAACCAATGACACTCAAACAGTAACAAAACCTCCCAGTCCGAAAGCTGATAAAGGTAAAGGCAAAACTCCAGTTGCTAAGCCAGAAGAAGAGGAGAGCTCGGATGAAGAACAACTGGACAGAGACTACAGGAAAAAGGTGAAGAGTATCAGACTCCAACACGTTGCCAAAGAGTTCGTAAAGGAACAAACTCGTGGCCCCGGAGGGTCAAGTGGTGGTGAACTATCTACACCAGTTCCTGATGCGGTTAATCAACCCGATAAGGGAACTGGTACCACCACCTACGATCCACAACAACAACGACTGGAGGATACCATCACCTATGAATTTGAGGAACCAGAAAAGGAGAAGTCTGAGAAAGAAAAAGCTGATGAAGAAGCCAGGATTAAGGCTGAAGAAATGGCTAAGTCTAGAAAAGATGACGAAGTTGATTATGATGACTTTCTTCTAGACAGCCCAACACGTTCCAAGGAACAAACTTCTGAGCCACCAAAAGACCCTGAGTCTCCTCATGTCTCAGCATCATCAGACTCGTCTTCTCACTCTTCACCTCCACCATCCAAAGGCACAACCAGATCCACATCCAAGTCAGTGAAGAAACCAACTGACTCTTGGATATCCCGAGCTAAGACAAAGATTGTCAAAGCTATCAAGCAAGTCAAGAAAAAAGACGTAATCAACAAAAAGCTGAATCAACTTGCTGACAGAATCAATTTTCTTCAAAACGGGATAAACGAGTTGTTGAAAGAAAGGGAGCATATCCAGAAGTTTATCAAAGGATATTTCCAAAAGGAAATGGAACAGACGGCAAGAGAATATACTCACAAGTTTCTTTTCGACAATGTTCCTGGAGTTACAAGGGAGATGTTCACCAGACAGCTCTATCCAAATCTTATGAAATTGGTCAAGCAAACAATGCAAACCATCCCGGTTACAATGACGATCAATCCAATTGAGCCTGCAGTACTCTCTGATGCAGAGTTGATTTCCAAACTGGTGCTACAATTGTCTCAACGATCTGCAACTTTCACCTCTGACGAAAGTAAACTATTTGAGGCATTACTGGAATATCAACTCAAGATTTCATGCAAGGAGCAAGTTGAAAGGCCTAAGGGTCCAAGAGATGATGATGATAAGGATAAGGACAAAGATATAGAGCCTAAATGCCCGAAGAAAACTGGTGAATCATCCTCCATGCAACCACCACCTCAAAGGACTCCAACCGAAAAAGATCTCCACCAAGTTCTGTTGCTGCTGATAAACCTCAGGACTCTGAGTTACCACCTCAGACAGAGAAAATCGGTGATCACTTCGAGTACACTGGTGGTGACGATGAAGAGATACCTGAGCCCCGACAACAACCCACCTCTCCCACCACAACAAAGGAACCAGAGTCCTCATCTAAGCCAAAGAAGAAGAAGAAGAAGAAGACAAAGACAGATGTTGTCTTATGGCTAGACGAAGATGACATCGCTGAATACGAATGGTTTTCTACACTTGTTGATGCTACTCCCTCACTACCTAAAGGTCAAGAAATGGTAGATGGTCGAACATTGGAGCATGATAAGTTACTTCAAGAAAAGTTTCAGGTGAAGAAGATGACCAAGTTAGAGTTGAGACGCATCAAGAATGAAGCTTTTCAACTGCTCAAAGACAGCTCTGAAAGTGCTATTGAAGTTGAATATCATCTTGAAAACATAGCACGAGCCATGTCTAACAACATCGATTGGCTCAACCCTGAAGCTAACATTGACTACACACGAAAAGACAAAGCTCCATACTACACAGACTGGACAAGACCTCTACCTACAATTGGCCAACCAGATCAACCAAAGATTTCATTTCGTTATTTCTTCAAAAATGACCTGGAATTTCTTCTACATGGTAGCGATGTGTCAACGAAATACGCTACATCACTTACACTTCCGTTCCCGGCAGCTTACTACTCCAACTGCATAACCATCGAAGAAAAGGCTACTCACATGTTTGCCAACAGCGTGGAAAGGTATGACCTTGATGCAATGTATGGGATTCACCATTGGCCGGAACACCGAAGAATCTACTACAAAAGTTGCCAGGTTCAAAAGTCAAAACAAGAAGTGTATAGTGATAAACAGATCGTTGCTATTAGGCATGTCTCTCTTGCGTCTAAATGGGACTACACATTTCTCAAAAACATTGTGGTAAAAAGACAAGACGAAGAGGACTATGAATTCTGTGAAGCGGATTTCTCAAGACTGTCACTGAATGACATTGAAGACATGTATCTCGCTAAGGTGCAAGGACGAATGCGACACTTCTCCACAATCATCCAACGCGAATACATCAAGTCCTTACTCATCTACATAAGAAGCATTGTCATCCAAGAACGTGTAGAAGACATTCAGCTTGCCGTGGAATCGTATCAGACACGAGTCAACCTCACCAAACCTCAGCTAGACCTTCCTGACATCAACCATCTTCCTCAGTACACCCTAATCAGCAGACCATTTGGAGTAGTCTACCGTAGTGAACTACACCGAAATTGCTTAATGGCGTGTAACGAGCTTCATAAGTTTGGGGATCATACACTGAAGCAAGTCAGGGATGAGTTAGCTTATCGGTTAAGGGAGATACATGAAGGCATTGGGTCACCAAAGAGATGGAATTCTAAGGAGAGACGGGATGTGAAGAGGATCATCACGCGGATCGATGAAAGGTTGTTCAGAAGGGATCAATTCAGAACTTTGGAGAGTTTCGTAGGTGGTCGTCCCAGCATATCTCTCACAGGCTATCAACGTCCCGAACGCATTCCTGGAGTTATTGCTGGACTACCTGATTCTCCTGGTAACCCTTAATCTGTTTCTTTCATTAACTATTTGGATGTGTGATTTACATTTGACAATGGCTTGTGCACACATAACAGTGTACAACCCGTACTTGTAATGAAAGGACCCTGTGGTACGCTTCAGTGCCACAATCCTTATACAAGGAGCGAAAGCTTCTTACTTTTGAGTAAAACTTATCAAAACTTTCATTTCTTCATAGTTTTGCTCAAAAGAACAAGTACTTCCCCTTAAGAATTTTTTAAAACCTCAAAAGTTTATATCACTTGTTGAGGGGGAGTATTTGATTAAAAACTTTGTTCACAAAATTGTTCTTCATGGTAATCTTCCCATAAAACTTGAAATGGTCATATTTGATATCAACATTTCATCAAAAATAACATATTAATATGCCATTTTTGAGGGGGAGAAAAATTATGTGATAAGAAATATGTTGTGACTTGCAAGAGAATCATCATGTGAATAGACTTAACCAACGAATTGACGAACTCTAAAATGTTAGTAAATCAAAAAGACTTGTCCGGGACGGGTAATAATTTCAAGCTAGTTCGCTAGTGATGTAAACGTGTCTCGCAAAGGACTTGTCCGAGTAGAATGTACCATTCGAGAAACTCTTGGTAGACATGAACTTTGACGGGTTTGACAACCTTTCGAGGTTGTCCACACCTTCAAGGTAGTTATTAGAGCTAGTTGTCACCTAAAAGCTGACAATGTATCTCTTTAACTATGCAACGTAACCATGCCTCGCGGGGGATTGTCTATCATGAGCTGATCAATTCAAAAAGTGCGCGCTCTTCTCTCACCGTGCAGATTTCATTCAAAACTCTTAAGCACGTGTGGAGGGGGAGTAATTATGCAAAATCTTAAAACTCTCAAATGGTGGTATTAAATGTTTTTACTCATAACCACTGTGAGAGATTTTTCATGAAAATGGTTTTATGGCAACATAGGTTAGTCATGGAGTTATAAGGTGACTAAGGTTAGGAATAACCGTCCTATGATCCGCCAAAACCGGAGGGATCTACCCAAGGACACCACCAATAGTTAAAATTAGATGTCCTTAGGTATGAATATAAAAAGGAGAAAATGAGAATCAGAGAAAGAAGGAGTTGAAGAATTAAAAAGAAAAGTAAAGAAAATGGTGAAAAGAAATAGCCCTCCAAATTATTCAACTTAGGGCAGACACCGGGTTCAATTCATATGCTACTGGTTGTCACTTGATGACGCCGGTATTGAAGATCAAAGTCGTCATGGACCTAGTGACGCATGCACTAAACCTTCTTAGCCACTCAAGTTTCTCCCAACAGAAGCTTGTTTCATTCTCACAGGGAACCCTACGTAAACTATATGCTTTCTCTTAGAGATTGCTGGTATTGAAGAAGGAGACCCTCTCCCTAGTCTCCGCTCAGGAAAAACCAAAGCGCACTATTGAGTCTATAGCCACGAGATTCATCAAAAGATCTCTTAGGTACACTTGAAAATTCATCGCTCGTCGTTCAACAATAAGAACGCAAGTGATTCATTATCGAGTCCTTCACAGATCTTAGCAATCTGTCGAGAACATTTATGAGAGGTTCACAACTGTGATTCTCAGTGATTGAATGGAAACTCCTGCCAGGGTCAACATAACATAGCCCTAATAGCAGGTCACTTCGGTAACTCCCCGTGGATTACACTTAGTGTGTCTCAAACGGTCTACAGTCATGAGGTGTTGCTTCGGCATACCTCAGCGACTCATCTGAACTGTAGGTGTACTTCCGTGGGACTCCAGTTCAGGAACAGCCTTTGTGAGAATTAGAGTTGTGTTTTCACACTATGCTGTTAACACTCTCGAAGTTCAAACCTGTAAGCGCTGGATTGTTTCTAACCCATGTTTTTATGTTTTCTTCTTATGGATGCTTACGGGTAGAAAAGAACGTGCTGATTCTGCACATGCTCATGCCAACATCATCACTATATGAAGTTCTTACATGATCAAAGGCAACACAAAGTCAGAATGATTCTTCATCAAAGAATCTGCAAAGTTTAAAGACTTAGAGAACTACATCAACACTGAAATCCAACGTTGAAAAGTGTGTGAGCATGTTGGATAAAGACATGGAGACACTGGAGTAACGAAGCGGACCTGATGCAGACAACAACAACATACTATCACTTCCATCACAAAGAACAAAGATCAAAGAACAAATAAAATGACGACGTCAAAGCAGAATACTTCAAAGGAAACAATTTCTCTACACTGGGGAGATTGTTCGAATCAAGACACTTCTTCTCACAAGAAAGAAGAATGTCAGAAGACGTCAAAGCTACTATTACAGCAGCACCTACAACGTCTATATTATCAATCACTAACACTTAGGGGGAGATTGTTGGAATCACTCCAAACTAGAATTAAAGTGTTAGTAATTAATATGTAATAGTTAGCTTAATTATGGCCTTTATGTTTGTTATTAAGCTTAGGCTTATGTAGAAGGCCCATAAGCCTAGGCCCAAGCCTAATAAGGAAAGGATGGGAACTTGGTGTGTTGCCCTAGTTCCCTCCTATAAATACTCTTGTAAACCCTCACTTGAGGGTTGGTTGTTCAATTCATTTCATTTCATACGCATAACTCTTCTCATATCTTACGCATAATGTTTTGTATTGTTCAACCGATCATCTTATCATTCTTTCTTACATATTGAGGCTTGTGTTACAAACATGGTGACCTAACAATAAGAGCACACAACAATAGACATAGACTACACTCACCTTACCTTAGTTTAGATAATTAGATAATAGTAGAGTAATCGGTAGAAATACCAACCCCCCAAATCCAATACCCCGAGATTCGTACCTTTCCATTTCCTAAAAAATATAAAAAAAGACAAAAAAAATAATCTTCCTCAACCCCAACCTTAGCGTAGCAATTTCTCACTAGCATTCCTATTCCCCTAGAGAAGGATATCAATTCCTGAGGCTTACCCTAATACTAAATACAACGATTAGGTTCACTGCCTAGGCTGTTGAAAAACTTGCTCGACGAAAAGGAAGTTCCATTGACCCCGAACGCGCGTTGTACGCGTATCAAGTTTTTAACGCCGCTGCCGGGGAAAAGAATAGTTATTTAGATTTCCACCTCGTTTAGGTTTCCTTGCTTGATTCCTATCAAGTAAGATTTTTTCTCATTTTTAGCTTCCTTGTAGTTTATCCCCCTTCTTTGTGACCTTTGTTCGTAAAACCCATCACTCACCATGATTCGCATCTTTCGCCGAAGAGTCTTCACACTACCCACCCCCCAATCCTCCTCCCAATCCTGAAATAGAAAACGCAATCCCACAAAACCTTTTGATAACATCAAATAGTCCTTAATATTAAGTGTCAATTTCCCCCGATAATGTTCGTTATTTATCATATTTATATGGATTTACGCTTGTTTTCCATTGTTTTCCACTTTCAGGTAAATTACGAGCATTGGAGCTAAAGAGACGCGGAAATGGAAACATTACTAAAGATTTATCACAGTATGCTTATTCTGAAGAAGTTACTGCGTAACTCGTCTCTCACATTACGCCGTAACTATTGCGTGACCCAGAAGTCCAACTTATCAAGAGGTTACGGTGTAACTCTTCCCAAAGGTTACGACGTACTCCATTAGGTCAAAAGAGGTTACACGCCGCTGATACTTACATCGTAACTACCGCATCACTTACGACGTAATAAAGTTTACTGAAGACTACGGCGTAACCACTTATAAGGTTACACCGTAACAAGCAGATCTAGTGCATTTACGAGGAAATAGAAGGTTACGGCGTAACTCGTCTATTGGTTATGCCGTAACCCAGACCTGGCCTATAAATACCCCACGAATTCCAGCATTTCAAAGCATCCAATTCCACACACAACACTCTGAGAATGTGGGAAAAAGCTCAAGGCAGGTCTAGGGAAGCATACGGAGCTGTTTCCAAGGGAGAAGTCACACCATTACGATAAGCTTTAGCGTTTATTATTTATTTTACTTTCAATTCATGTATTTCGTACATTTGAATATTGAATTGATTTGCATGATTAATATGAGCGGCTAAGCACCCTTTGGTGCTAGCCTAGTTATGATTCCTTAATTGTTTTGTTTGCGTTTACCTTTACTTCCGTACAATTATTTCTAAGTGTATGCATGCATAGTTCTTTGGTAGTCACCCTTGGTTCGGTAGTTTTGAATGGCGATAGAAGCCAATTGCCTAGGAGATATGACCAACTGACCCTAGGTGAGCGGACTGAGACGGGAAGGGTAAGATATAACCAACTGACGACCCTTTCTACTTGTGCGATTTGACCAACTGATCACCTATCGTTTGGATGAACTTAAGAATTGGGGGGTGTAGTGTCTAAGTTCCTAACGGCCGGGCACTCACTATTTAAAATCTAGCATATAGCGATACTTAATGACTCGGCTTAGGGGACTAGGAAAAACAGGACTTATGACGGTGCGCCTGATTTCTCCTGTGGTGGCATCTTTGCTGATAGGTTAGGGCGAATTGACCAAATGCTGTCCTCTCGAATTTGACCCCACCTAAAGTAATTGGAAGTAGGTAGACGTAGACATAACTAGCTAGGAGGATTGACTAGGGTAGCACCACTATTCCTCTATTGATTTCCCTTTACCATTTATTTGCTGTTATTTTATATTCTGCATTAGTAGTTTAATTAATTAAATCCCTATCAAAACCATTATAAATTCTGTGACAATTAGACTTAGTAATAATCCAACACACATAGCTCTTGGGACGACCTCAGCTTTACCATTTACTACACTACACACGACCGGGTACACTGCCCGTTAGTGCATTAGGGTAGACCATAGGTATTGCGAGACACTATAAATATTAAGACCTGGTCAGTAAAACCTGCATCAAGTTTTTGGCGCCGCTGCCGGGGAGTTATATTAGGATTGATATTAAGTCTTTCATTTCATTTTTAAACTTTTCTCACGATCATATTTCAAGTTTTCAGCTACCATGGAATCTATTAACATCGATAACCTCACTCTTGAGGAATATTTGGCATTGACAAGAAAAGAACAAGGGCCAGGGATTGTTAGGCCATCCATTGCAGAAGATGCTCAATTCAAAATCAAACCTCAATTCATGAGGGCATTGCGTGCAAACCCCTTCTCTGGAAGCATCACCGATGATTCCCATGAACATGTAGACAACGTCGAATACATTGTCAGCCTATTCAAAATCCCCAGAGTCTCACACGATGCTATAATGCTACGAGTATTCACTATTTCTCTTACGGGAGCTGCAAAAAGATGGGTCGATCGATTACCTGTAGGGACTGTCAACACTTGGCCTATCTTAAAAAAAAATTTCATTCAGAGATATTGTCCTCCATCAAAAACGGCTAAGCAAATGGAAGAAATTCATAACTTCAAGCAAGAGGGTGATGAAACATTATACCAGGCTTGGGAAAGATACAACGAATTGTTATACAAGTGCCCTACTTACGATCTCAACAACCAACAAAAAGTGAACATCTTTTACAAGGGACTGAACATCTCTTCAAGACAAATGATTGATTCTCAAGGGCCAATTCCTAGTATGACACCCACCATGGCTTTGGAAACTATTCAAAAAATGGCAGACCACTCTCACAAATGGCACAATGGAGGAAGCAACCGAAGTAAAAATAATGATATTGAGGGCCTTGCTGCAATAAACAACAAATTAGAAAGCCTTAGAAGAGAAATGAAGAAGCTCAAGGAAAATGTGCATTCCATTCAAGTAGAGCGAAATGGGGCTCATCCTTCTAAAGAATGTTCCTCCAATGAAGAAGTTAAAAGGATCGGAGAAGTGAACTATGGGAAAGAATTTTCTTTCAACAGCTATAATAATTACGGACCTAGGTATCGTGAAAAATCCCCTGGGTTCTACACAAGAATCAACAATAATCCTCCTAAACCTAGCCTTGAAGAAATAATGCACCGACACATTGAAGATTCAACAAAGAAGGAAGATAAACTCAAGGAATGGATGGTCAAAGTAAAGGAGGACACCAATATGAACCTACGTAACCAAGATGCTGCAATTAAGAACCTCAAAACACAAATTGGGCAATTAGCTAAAAACCTTGAAACAAGTGATGCTTAAGCCACTTCCTGCAAGGCCATATTTGCACATGATAAAGCAAAAAAGGAGCAACGCACATCCTCTATCACTAATGATCTCTCCGAGATTAACTACGTAAGAAAGGATGATAAAACAGAAGACAACAAGTTCCTACCAAGCCAACTTCCCGAAAAGCTACAATACCAGGAAAGTTTTCTTCTCCCTTACACTATTGGTAACACTAAGATTCCCGCATTAGCTGATTTAGGGGCTGGGGTTAACCTTATCTCAACCACTTTATTTGAAAAAATCAAACTGACCAATTTAAAAGAAACTACTATTATGATTGAAATGGCGGACTCCTCTAAGGCTGTACCAAGGGGAATTGTGAACAATGTGCTTTTAAAAATTGGAAAATTTTTCTTCCCCACTGATTTTGTAGTTATTAATATGGGAAAGCGGGATGCTTACAACTTGATTGTTGGAAGACCTTTCCTGGCCACTTGTAGGGCTCAAATTATGGTTTTTGAAAAAAAAATTTCCTTGGGAACTGAAAATGAACGAATAACTTTTAGTATGAATGAGCATTTAAAGCCAAAAATTGAAATTTCTAATAATGTTCAATCGCTAAACCCTACTCTACACTCTAAACCTATTACTGATAGTCCTAAAGAAAGTATTGATCATTGTAAGCAGAAATAGGATGAAATTGTCCAAAGCATTAAGGAAACTCTGAGTCCAAACAAACATTTTTGTAACTCGATGGCAACCAAAGAATGCGAATCAGCATGACCACCGTTTACTCATCCTAAAAAATGTGAAAGAAAAGCTAATGAATGGATTTACCCTCATAAGGGAGAGAAACATGATGTTGAATTAGCATTGGAAGATTGGTACAAATTAAAGCTTTGAAGCTTGAAATTTATTTAGGAACTGATCAAGTGGTACGGGTGCAACCATCTCACTGATATCATAGGCGGAACAAGATCCGACTTCAGCATTACTGATAATATTATTACTGAAGATGACGACCAAGGAGGATCATGTGATAAATGGCTTTCACATAAGTTGGGATCAATTTGGCTCAATAATTCTACTAGGAAAAAAAGGCTTGATAATTGGATAAATGAATACCAACGGGTGACGGAAGTGGGGCAAGCTCAAAGGCCCCCATAGGAGCCCCGCGGCTCTGAGTCTAACTTAAAGACTCGTTAATAAAGAAAAGTGCTCTTTCGGGAGACAACCCGAATTATCCCTTTCTTTTTGTTTTATTTCCTTTCTGTTGGGTTTTGTGTTTTCTAACCATTTTTGCAGGAGACATGAAGTAATTACTGCTGCAGTTGCTGATCTGAACAGAGTTAAGGCGTAACTCATCTTGGTGATTACGCCGTAACCAACATTTTAGCAGCAGAATTCTTGACGCATTACCAATTACGGCGTAATACCATCTCAGTGGTTACGCCGTAACTACTCGCTTCACAGCTCATACCAGGTTTTGCCAGTTACGGCGTAACTCCCTAATAGGAGTTACGATGTAACTCTCCTCTGCTTTAATTCTTTCATTTTAAAACGCAGTAACCTTGTATTAGTTTGTAAATGAACTTTGTGGGTGTGTTCCCTGTAAACCCTCACGAGACTTCACTCGTCCACTTGGGACACCAAGTGGTTTAAAAGGCTTGTTGCATTCGCTAAATGCAACCGTGATTCCTACGAAAGCGAGTTAGATTTGTTTTTCATTTTTATTTTATTTTTCTTTTTAGAATTATGCTTGTCGGTATTGTGATTTCAGGGATGGAAGTTTGTTCATGACGCTTAAACGAAGGCACGGTTCTTTCTCGTGGGCCTTCTTCTTTTTGGATCAAATTTCATGGAAGTTATCGCTCTAATTCTACCTTTCTCTTCACCTTTATTTTAATTCCTAGTACAAAAGGGACTTTGTATAATTCAAGTGGGGGGACGGGAGTAGAATTATATCTTGAACTTTATTTCGCTCTCATTTTTCTAGTTTATTTTGAAAAATTATGCCATTTTGACATGTTTTTCCGAACCTAACTAGATTAGACCTTAGCCGAGCACATACAACCCTTGACATTACATGGTGAGATTAGCCTTATCCGTTTCCAATATTTTACCCCAAATCCACCAAATTATGAGTGTGCCGGTAGCTTGTAAACTTTAGAACTTGGCCTTTGCATCATTTCGAGACCATAGATGAGGTATGTTGAGTTAGCTCGATGTATTTGGAATTTTTAGTTTTAGAAGGCAATATTATAGGATTATCACCCAAACAGCCTACCATTGTGAGTCTATCGATTAGTCACCTCGACTTTTCAACCCCCATGTTAAACCCTTTTGTTGCACTCCCCTTTAGTGCAAGATACCCCTAGATACACCCTTCTGAGCCATTCCTTTCATTTTGTTAACCCTATATATTTTTTTGTTACGCCCTTACTATTAGGATTTAGAAAATCTAGTCATTAAAGAGTCGGTCACCTCAAGTATATGTAATCGTTAGAAAGCTCGTAGTCGTAGATTATTTAATGTTAAGTAGTATTTAGTTAAGTAACATCGTGGAGGACGGACGGGTCTTTACCCACTGTATGCCTGATCCACAGCCCGTAGGTGGCGATTTATGTAAGAACTATAAATACTCTCTACCTCCCAAGGTAGAGAGTTGGAGCTCATAATAATTCTTTTACTTTCTCTCACTAAGTTCCCAAACCTCTAACTCTTTCTCTCTCTAAAACATCATCTTATACGCCTCTTTGATCATTGGTTTAGTGTGTTTATGAAATCCAATATCTAACAATTGGTATCAAGAGCCATGGTTTGATCATCTCTCTTACATATCCTTGGATTTCTAGTGGTTTTCGGTGGTTTTTTAGTTTGAAAAAGTTTAGTGGTTTTTGCATCATTTGGATAATTTCTTGTGTTAAAGTTTGAATTTTGGGTGTACTTTTGTGTTTAGAATCATTGTAAGTGCTTGGGTTTTGATTTGGTAAGCTTGAATCACTGTGGTTGAGCTTGTTTTGGATTGAAAAGTGTGTTTTTGAAGTTTTTCTTGCTAGCGACTTAGTTCTCGTTGTGATTTTCATCGTAGCAACTTGCTTCAGTAAAAGTTAGCGAGTTACAGTGTTAGTTGTTAGTGACTTGAGCCTAGCGACTTGTCTATTGAGACAAGCCGACAAATAGTACAAGTTAGTGGATTCTCCACTACGGCTAGCGACTTGGTGAAGTTAGCGACGTGCTTCAGGAATTGTTAGCGAGTTGTAGTGCAAATTGTTAGCGACTTGATACTAGCGACTTTGATCTTAGCGAGTTGTTCTTTAGCAACTTAACTGTGTCTAGCGACTTGGTGCTTAGCGACTTGCTGTCATAATTCTTAGCGACTTGGTGTTAGCGACTTGGACCTTAGCGAGTTGCTCTTTAGCGACTTGACTGTGTAGCGACTTGGTGCTTTAGCGACTTGTATCTAGCGACTTGGTCTTAGCGACTTGGTTGATTTTTGTTTGTAATACGGTTTTCTCTTGATTTAGTAAAATCCCGTGAAAGAATCTATTTCCTGGTTTAATCATAGAGTTATAAAATCCCGTGTAATCTGTTAACATGTCTACCAATGTATCTACAATCATCTCCACTGTTGCTGAGGATGTTCAAGCAGTTGGTTCTGATACTCGTCCACCCATGCTTGACAGAACTGACTACGACTCTTGGGCTCAACGAATCAGATTGTATTGTCTTGGAAAGGAAAATGGGGTCAACATTCTCAAATCCATTGATGAAGAACCGTATCAGATTGAGACTACAAGAGATATAATTGATACAGCTGCAGATGGAACCATGATCTTTGGATTGGACAGACCAAATACGTATGATGAGCTCAGTGATAAGGAGAAAAAGAGATTTGATGCTGATATCAGGGCCTCAAACATCATACTACAGGGTCTTCCAAAAGACATCTACAAGCTTATCAATCACAACACTGAAGCCAAGGCTGTTTGGGATAATGTCAAGATGCTTCTCTCAGGTTCTGAATTAACCAAAGAAAACAGAGAATCACAACTGTATGATGAGTTTGAGCACTTCAAGATGAAACCAGATGAGAGCATATATGAATACTACGTGAGATTCCACAAGCTTGTGAATGACATGAGGAACATCAAAATGACCATGCCAAACATTCAGCTGAACTCAAAGTTTGTGAACAACATGAATCCCGAATGGCACAAGTTTGTCACCTCTGTGAAGCTAACCAAAGGATTGAAGAACACCAACTATGAGCAACTGTATGCCTTCCTTCTCTAGAATGAGAGACATGCAATGTTTGAGAAAAGGATTCTAGAATAGTTCAAAACCAACCAGGGAGAAACAAGTTCCTCAAATGACTCAACAGCCTTTTACACAAATGTTGGTATTACTACCAAAGCTTCTCAAGTCATTCCCATGGGTGATGGTAATTACAAACTCATCCCTGATCCAGCATATAAGCCTCCAGACCTAAACACATTCATGGAAAACTTCATCAATCAACTGTCTCTCATGGTCAGTCAACACATGAAATCTCTTCCACACACCAACAATAACCTCAGAACAGCATCCAATCCACACAATCAAGCAACTGTCAGAGAGGGGAAGGTTATGGTGCAACCAGTTCAAGAAAGGCAGTATGAACAGGGAAGAGGAGGAGTTGGTAGAGGATATGTGGAAAATCAGAATAGGGGAAAGAATGGGAATCAAGGTCAAGCAAAGCCAATTAAGTGCTACAACTGTGGTGGTGAGGGACATATTGCTAAGAACTGCACATCTCCAAAACGTCCACAGAATGCAGAATACTTCAGAGACAAGATGCTGCTTGTGCAAGCTCAGGATAATGGAGCAACTTTGGATGAAGAGGAGTTGTTGTTCCTTGCTGAGGGAAATGCCCGAACCTATGATGCGGATGTTGATGAACAGAAAATTCAGGAGATAGGTCATAATCATCAAAATGCATTTCAAGTAGCTGACTATGATGCATTTGACTCTGATGTCGATGATGAACCTACTGCCCAAACAATATTCATGGCTAGCATCTCACCTATGGTCTCTCCAAAGGTCTCTCCACCACAACAAGCTGGTCCATCCAAAGACAAAATCATTTCAGAGGTATTAAAACTCTATGATGATGTTGATGAGCAAAAGATGCATAATAAAGTACAGTCTCTTGAAACTTATGAATCAGATATTGAAGATGTGGGTAATAGTAATATTGTCCCATATGATCAATATGTGAAGCAAATTGAAAGTGAGATTGTACCAAGTAATGCATCTTCTACAGTCAATGATGATTATGTTTTTGATGAATACACTGCATGTGCCCTTGATGATTCTGTTATCTCTGAACTAAATGCCTATAAAGAACAAGTTGCTATTTATGAACAACGTGCTAAGTTTGAGTTAACCACCCGTGAGCAGGAAATGGATGACCAAATGCGTACAATTATTAGAAATAGTAATTTTAGAGAAGAAGTATTAAAACAAGAGTTAAAATCCTTACAAGAAAAGCTTTCTAAAACTGCTAAGCAAAAACAAGAACTTCAAGAAAATGTTAAAATGCTTAAGCAAGAATTCAATGCTAAGGAATTAAAACTTTTGAATGATTTTTCCAATCTAAAAACTTTGAAAAACAAGCTGGAAAATAAGTTGTACGTACAAGGGAATACCATTCAGACTGCTCACTTGATCACTAAGCATAGGGTTTTAAGCGATAAACACAGTATTCCCCTTGTTGAGGAACCAAATCCAAAGGTCATTAAAAAGGCTGGAGCTGCTAATAATGTAATCTATGATGGAAATGAGATTCTTAAACCTAGACAGAAACCTAGTTGCATTGAGTGCACTGAGGAAGATAGAAAATAAGATGATGCATCTAGGGAGAAAATGAATAAGA
Source organism: Chrysanthemum makinoi (assembly GCA_910596185.1). Classification (NCBI taxonomy): domain Eukaryota; kingdom Viridiplantae; phylum Streptophyta; class Magnoliopsida; order Asterales; family Asteraceae; genus Chrysanthemum; species Chrysanthemum makinoi. Next base: position 165,289,988 of record OU343216.1, on the reverse strand, counting down.
GGCTAGAAGATCCTGAATGTAAAGAGAATAATATAATGATCAAACCCCATGATTACAAAAAGGAAAATTGGATTTCCTTGAACAAGTTTAAGCCTCAAACATTGTTAACGCCCGAACAAGTGTTCTGGAAAAAGGATTTAGATAAGCAAAAAGCAGAGAATCTTGTTGTAACAAACCCTCCTCTTAGGAAAATGCCTTCAGCGACTGTGTATCCTCCGAATACACCAATGCATTTAGTTCCTAGAACTATTGCCACTAAAAGCAAGACCTTAATCAGTCAATATGTAATTTTTCAATTATTTGTTGATTTTGAGAAAACTTGTAAGAAAAGGATCACACCCACTGGGATAACTGAAGGGGAAAGGGGTTTTGAGCAAACTAAAGAATGCTATTTAACTGAGGTCATGCCTTTCTTTAAACAATTAAAAGGTCAATTTGAGAGTCCTAAAAAGGGGATGGACTTAGATATTAAAGAAATGGAAAAGGAATTTGATGCGATGATTGTTGAGGTTAGTGACTATGAGCGAGAATTAAAATATAATGAGATTGAGAGGAAGAACTTGCACACCTTGAATGAGAATCTTATTTCTTAATGTATTACTCAAGATGTGTTTTACACTGCTACGAATTGTTCCATTAATGCTTCTCAATTTCATGAATTATTTGTTGCTCTGAAAGTCTCTCATGATCGTGTCATTGAGCTTGAAAAACTAACTCTAAATTGCATGATAAAGTTGAACAGGATGATCATGATAACTTGGTGAAACAGTTTTCTAAATTGGAAGTTGAGCATCTTGCTTTGCAATTAAAATATCAACATCTAAAAGAAAATGTTAAAACCTCAAATATCAAGACGTCCTTGGATGCTCCTGAATTTGATGCAGTTTTTGAAATTAGCAAACGTGATGAACAGATTCGAGCTCATTGTAACACGATCAGAAAGTTGAAAGCCCAAATCTCTCAATTAAAGGGTGAAAAGAACAATGTGACTGGATCCCAAATGCCTCCTCCTTTATATTCTCAGTATTCTCAAACTTTTCATCTTCAAAACTTAGTTAATGCTTTACAAAAGGAAAACGAGAGTTTTCTAGAAGAAAATGAAAAAGTTAAACGACACTTTAAAGAGTTATATGATTCAATGAAAGTCAATCGTGACAAAAACAACGAAAAAATAACGTCTTTACAAAAAGAAATTGAGAATCTGAGAAGTCAGGAAAAAGGGAAACTGCCACTTGTTTTTAATAAGAATGTTGCATCAAAGTCATCCTCAGACTGCAAATATACTGTGACTGTTAAATACATTCCTCCTCATCTTAGGAATAATGAACCTGCGTTTCATAACTATTGTGCTCACCTTTAGGATAGTCTAGAATGTCTCCGTGAGATTGTGAATGTTTCATTAATAAACCTCTTGATAGAGAAATTAGGTTTGCTTGCATTCAGGCTAAACGATCTCTAGAACTGCTAGAATGTTTAATTGCAACATGTCCTAAATCCTTAGGTGCGAAAGGTAAAGCTGTGATGTCGTGTTCTACGCCTAGTGCCAAGCATACAAACCATTCTATGCCCAGTTTTAAGAAAGTGAACACTAATGTGCCTTCAAGTAGTTCAGATCCCTGCACATCTAGTTCAGGAATGCAAAAAGTAGATCAACCAACTAATGTTCCCATAATTCCCTCTACAGGAGTAATCAGTGACATTAAAGCAAGTGGGTCAAAGCCTCCAGGCAATACCAAGCAAGATAGGACCTCGCAAGCTAAGAATGTGCATTGGAAGAGAGTAGAAGATCACCCTAGGAATATTAAGTTTGAGTTGAATAAAACAAATCGTGTTGATTCTAGTAATAGCTATAAGCGTACTGTAATTAATTCGAATTCTGCTACTATACGCAAACCATGTAATGATGACTGCTTGATTTCTGTTACTAATCATGAATGTGGTGTGAATGTTTTGTCTAATGCTGTCAAATGCCCTGATAAAACTGTTAATGTTAAAATTCAAGCTAAGAAGGCTAAAAGGCAAAGGCGAAAGAAAGTTAGAAAAAATTGTGGAAACGCACAGGAAGGAAATTTAGTAATATAGGTTGTCAATGGATACCTACTGGCCATAAGATTAATGAGCTTTGCCCTAAAGTTGCTAAATCAATGCCCACTAGAAAATGCATGCCTACTGGTAGAAATATTCCCTTAAGAAGCGAACATACTTTGAATAGGTCAAATACGGACACTAGCACTGCATCTATTTCTAATGTGTCCATTGTTTCTACCTCTGATGCGGGTGTTCCAATCACTGTTACTAACCAAATGGAACCCATTCTTGCATGGGGATCCCAATTATCCAATTATCCATTCTTGTCTGTGTTTGTAACACCCCCAAAAATCGCTCAACGGAAGCATACAAGTATTGGGGTGCTACTAAATTGATATCACAACATAAGCATAGAACAACAGATTTTCATAAATAAACTTTTATTCATTCTTAAAAACAATGTTTACATTATTGATTAGTGCGGAAAATGGCCCATTATAAACAAGTGGTCCCAATACATAAATCAGAGTCATCTATGACCATGCCATGCCCTTGCCTTGCGCCTCCAAAGATAAACTATCACCTCGAAACCTGAAAATACATGCTAAAAAGGGTCAGCTTACGCTGGTGAGTTCATAGGTTTTTATTTGTAAAAGTTTTATGGACCACAAGATTTGGTATTTAGTTCATTTAATTATGTGACCAGTTCACTCGGTCATGTTACCAGTTCACTCGGCAATGTGACCTGTTCATTCGGTCATGTATGTACATAGCAAATGCAGCCAGTACACTCAGTCATGTGACCAGTTCACTCGGTCATGCAGGCATATCATTTTCAAGTACTTGTGTCCATATGTAAAAGCATGCATTAACTTTACACTAGAATGCATTTAAGAAATCAAGAAATTGGCAAGTAAACACATAATGCATTCAATCATTCAGCATAGTTTTAGTAAACGATTCACTTGTTCAGGTAAAATAAGCATTTAGTTTAAGTGAAAATGAGCATGTATCTTCCCCCAAAACAGTTATAAAACAAGTAAAAGTAGGGGCTATGAAACTCACCTTGGCAATGTGCAATAGGAAGTCTAAAGGGAAATAAATCAAGGAGTGATAGTGCACGGCTCCGACACGCAACCTAATTAATACGGCAATTTAGTCTTTATGTTTAAGACTCGATAAAGTTTAATAGATTTTAAAATGTTTTTGTTTTTGTTGTTGTTGTTGTTGTTGTTGTTGTTGTTGTTGTTTGTGTGGCATTATTTAAGTTTAAAACAGTTTACAAGGAATTGAGTGGATTTCGGCTTAGGAAGGATGACAGGGAAGGAATCTCGAAGAAGGAATTTCGACTTTGGTTCAATGATGACCGAATGATAATACATAGAAGGGTACACGCAGAAAAGATATCAAGGCTGAACAACACTTTGGTTTGATGATAAATGGGTGATGATGTACGAAACGTTTGTACATTTATTTGGACATTATCGGGCTATGAGGATATCGTGAATGAAGGAGTTATATATATATATATATATATATATATATTTTAGCATGTTTACTACGTTACTAATAAATATGTGAAAAGAAGTTTTAACTACAATTTAACTTGTACGTATTTGCAAGTTTTCAAAAATACACAACATGTGTCAAATGTATACATTTTAAAAGAAATAATCATGCTTGTAAGTGTTGATATAATTATTTCAAATTGTTATAGAATATATATAATATATTTGTAGAAGAATTGGGCATGTCCCGGATGTATAACCTATATTGTATACATATATGGAATTTGAAAAATTAGTGTAAGTTTCGTAATACTCACATGTATCACAAATACTTATCTAAATCAATAGTTTTCATTTAAGAAAATCAAGTTTTAACTTAATTTATATTCAAGTTGCACTAGTAAAAATACAATGTTAATTTCAATATTTCACTTGTAAAATTTATTATATTTATCAAAGATATGATATGACATAAGTGCATATTTGGTTCGCTTAATGAGACTTAATGTCATAGTATATTTTACTAGGTCTTGCACGTTTAAGCAATTGTTATAAGTTTTGCCTAAAAGCTTCTTATATGAGTTACACAAAAAATATAGCTCACATGTTATGCGCATCTTGTTTTATAGTATGTTTTTCAAGTTTCATCCAACCATTACATTCTTGCTATATGGCTTCATGTCATCCGTTTTTAATAATGCTAATGATTTATTGCAAGATGTTTCAAAAGTCGTGGATCACGGATGAGTAAATGCATGACGAGAGATGGTGTCGTGGGTGATGGATCGAGGCAAAAACGGACTGAAACGAGTAATAGCTTGCGTCGACCAAACTGACACCCCCTGGTGACTTATTAAAACGAATTGGGCCTACAGATAATTCCTAGTTCAGTAATTGTATCCTTGGTGATACTTTAGTAGAAAACAAAAAGAAAAGAGAACATTTTAAGAAAATACCAAAAGTAAGGACCTAATCACTGCTCTCGTGAGTATAGGTTGACACAAGGACATGGCGATCTTTTCAGTTTGAATGGACCAAGGCACGAGACCCATTTGACCACACTCGTGGTCTTGAGGCAGTCATGGAAACACGCTCTTCGTGTGTCTATGTTAAACTGACCAGAACCAATACCCATGAACTATATCTTATGCCAAAATCAAATGGTTTAAAGTCAAGGATCTAGAGACTAAGACAAGCCAAGACCACCTTGGCCTAAGGAATGTCTAGCAACTACCGAAATAAACCGAAGGCATAATGGCCCGAGTAAGATGGAAAGATTTAGCCGAGGATACTAACTAGCCGAAACACAAGTTTTTAAGTTCTAAATTCCCGTTTCTTTTACTACACAGATTCAACAACAACAACAATTCGACACACCATTTTAACTAATCATATCACTACCAACTCTTTAATCAAATTCAATTTTTGCCAAAATTCAACAATATGACTTCAAATCCATTACTAACATAAAAATTTATTTATAATTCAAATTTTACAACTGAGATTACAATTAAACAAGAAAACCATTGAAGATCCTTACATTGGATTTTCGTGGGTCGAACTAGATGAAAACTGAAAACCGACGAGCTCAATTGGAGGAGACTAGGATGAATTAGAACAATCAACTTCTTGGAATAGCTTCCCTATGCATCAACTAACAAAACCCCTCTAACGATTTTCAAAAGCCCTTTGTTTTGATGAAACCCTAAATTTGGTTGAACCCTAATTTTGTGATTTTTGTGAGGAGGTGAAGAAAACTTGTACTACATCAACCCTAATTATATATGAACAAAAGAGTATGCTTGGACTTCGTTTTCCTTGGCCTTAGAACGTGTTTAACCTTTTCCAGCTCTTGTCTCATTTCCTCATCCGCGCATGGTATTTCTAGAGTTGGCTATGATGTAGCTTAAATGGATTTGGGAAGGTGACCATCTGCTTTTTGGCTTTGACAATCAAAAGAAAGAAAACACCTATCTTTGTGTATGTTGGGTTCTGTGATGGAAGCAGAAAAGGGTAAGGGAGAGGCGCAGGTGGGATAGAGTAGGAAAGTGACTTTTCAAGAGGTGGTATTTGTATTATTTTGTATTATTATTATTAGACACGGTATCGATTGTACCCCGTATTTTGTCGAATCCTCGAGTAAACATACCTTTCCGGTATCCAAAAAATATAAAAAATATATTTTTGGAAACGATTTCTTATACGTAATAATATGACATTATTATTTCGTTGAATTTTGATTATAATTGTTTGCCGTTATTTAATTGGTGTCGGAATACGTGTGGTGCCGTGACTTTCTAAATTTACCAGAACCTCTCATTTATGGATCTAAATATTGACAACTGTCAGAAAATAGCCGATTTGAATTTTCTGACGTGATAAATATTATTAAAATAATCCAAAATTTTACTGGTTGTTATAGTCTACCCACCTTACAGGAGATCCGTCCCGGATCTCAGTTTACGTTATCCGATAGGGTGTCGGGAACGGGGTGATGGTATTTGGAATAAGTTTTGAGTTTTCCCTAGGTTGTTCTAGGGTTTCCGTTTGGGTATGGATACCTAGGTGTTATGTCAGCAGCACATCCTCTATCTGAGGTGCCATGATTTTCTGGGATAGGTTCATTGGGTGAAGGTTCCAATTTTTGTTGTTACGAGGTTTCACTATTTTGTTAATGTGAGAATCTCTAATTTCCCATGGTAAAATGTACTCATTTCTGGTATTTAATGATTCTAAAGTATAGTGGTTAATTCTTAAGGGTTGCTACGGGTTTGTGTGTTTTCTTCTTTAAAGAGTGAAGAAACATTTGTTTTTGAATTTTTCTTTCGACTAAATGTTTATACAAGTTTGACTAAAACCAGATTCAAAATCAATAATATGTAAAAATGACACGTTTTTAAAAGATTGTAAAACCGGTTCTTAGTTATGGGATGTATAAGGAAGTTTTGCGAAACTTTTAGTGTTTCAGCATTTTGTCTCATTTTAATGAGGGATTTGGATTTTTTTTTTTTTTTTTTTTAAAGGAGGATTCTCCAATTTGAAAATTTTGTTGTAGTAAGGATGTATATAACATTTACCCATAGCCACGGGTTGGGTTTTGTTGTCTAAGTTGGGTAAGGATGGAGGTTTAATAGTTGATGAACCTCATGGTTATCTATTGTTTTAGGTAGCGGTGTAGGATACATCCTAGGGTCAGGCTTAGTTACCAAAGAGAACGTTGATCATTTCTGTTTATGGGGTATTAACTTAAAATACATTTCGAGGAAATAAGTAACCAATAGAGTGGTTCTGGAATACCTTTCAAAGTATTAAGGAACACTTTATTTTGGTAAGGTATGGGTAGAATTGTAGTTTATTTTATGGTGAAATGGTAAGGTGGTAATTTGGTTTGTAGAATGATTCATGAAGTATTTTGATTATAATGGTTTGAGGGATAATCGGAAATAGTTTGTATGGCAACTATTTTGTTTGTAGAAGAGTAACAAGGTAGGCACGGTTATTCTTAAAAGGTGGGCGGAGTTTTCAGGTATCAAATTTTCAATGGTGAACTTTTCAAGTTTTGCGGGATCATGGGTCATTTACTGTGTCTTTCTAGATTTTGTCAAAGGTTTATTGTTCTTTTTGTTGCCTATTCCCCCTAGGGAATCTTTCTCATAGGTAATTTGGAAGGTTGCTCCTAGAATGGTTTGATTTGTCCATCGGGTGTAAGGTGTGGGGTAGGAGTGACTATAACATAACCCGATTGTGATATGGAATTATAAAGTTTATGATTAAGAAATAGTATGACGCCAGTGAGTGGCTTATGATTAAGGAATGCCAGTGAGTGACTTGTGATTAAGGAATGTCAGTGAGTGACTTGTGATTAAGGAATGTCAGTGAGTGACTTGTGATTTGGGTATGCCAGTGAGTGGTTTGTGATTAGGGTATGCCGGTGAGTGGCTTGTGTTTAAGGAATAGTGTGACGCCAATGTGTAGCTTATTGAAATGTTACATGTTTATCATTTTCTCACTTGACATAAGGCTATTATAACTATCCTAAGTACTGCAAAATTCACCTCTGAGTCGGACATAGGTGATCAGGCTATGTCCCACTGTCCCTGGTTGAATATAGGTGATCAGTCTATATTCACCCGAGGTTCAATGAATTTTGAAATACTTAGCTTAGTTACGCTAGTAATATGTCACAATACTTTTAGAGGTTGTGTTGAAGGATTAGAACAATTATTCTCTTTATGTGAGGGAAAATGTGCAGTGATGTGATACGTAAATGTACGTATAGGAAAAATAATTATAACCTATAATGAAACTAGGTGAGCAGTGATAAAACATGTATCTTATCAAGTATGATCTCAACAGGATCATAAGTGAGGCATCAGCTCGGCAGGCAGGCACGTGTCGGTCATAGGGTTAAGTTTTTGTAAAAGTGGTTATAGTCTAGGTTTTAAAATACCCAGTTCTCTATAACCTAGGCTCTGATGCCAATCTGTAACACCCCCAAAAATCGCTCAGCGGAAGCATACAAGTATTGGGGTGCTACTAAATTGATATCACAACATAAGCATAGAACAACTGATTTTCATAAATAAACTTTTATTCATTCTTAAAAACAATGTTTACATTATTGATTAGTGCGGAAAATGGCCCATTATAAACGAGTGGTCCCAATACATAAATCAGAGTCGTCTATGACCATGTCATGCCTTTGCCTTGAGCCTCCAAAGATAAACTATCACCTCAAAACCTGAAAATACATGCTAAAAAGGGTCAGCTTACGCTGGTGAGTTCATAGGTTTTTATTTGTAAAAGTTTTATGGACCACAAGATTTGGTATTTAGTTCATTTAATTATGTGACCAGTTCACTCGGTCATGTTACCAGTTCACTCGGCAATGTGACATGTTCATTCGGTCATGTATGTACATAGCAAATGCAGCCAGTACATTCAGTCATGTGACCAGTTCACTCGGTCATGCAGGCATAACAGTTTTCAAATACTTGTGTCCATATGTAAAAGCATGCATTAACTTTACACTAGAATGCATCTAAGTAATCAAGTAATTGGCAAGTAAACACATAATGCATTCAATCATTCAGCATAGTTTTAGTAAACGATTCACTTGTTCAGGTAAAATAGGCATTTAGTTTAAGTGAAAATGAGCATGTATCTTCCCCCAAAACAGTTATAAAACAAGTAAAAGAAGGGGCTATGAAACTCACCTTGGCAATGTGCAATAGGAAGTCTAAAGGGAAATAAATCAAGGAGTGATAGTGCACGGCTCCGACACGCAACCTAATTAATACGGCAATTTAGTCTTTATGTTTAAGACTCGATAAAGTTTAATAGATTTTAAAATGTTTTTGTTGTTGTTGTTGTTGTTGTTGTTGTTGTTGTTGTTGTTGTTTGTGTGGCATTATTTAAGTTTAAAACAGTTTACAAGGAATTGAGTGGATTTCGGCTTAGGAAGGATGACAGGGAAGGAATCTCGAAGAAGGAATTTCGACTTTGGTTCAATGATGACCGAATGATAATACATAGAAGGGTACACGCAGAAAAGATATCAAGGCTGAACAACACTTTGGTTTGATGATAAATGGGTGATGATGTATAAACGTTTGTACATTTATTTGGACATTATCGGGCTATGAGGATATCGTGAATGAAGGAGTTATATATATATATATATATATATATATATATATATATATATATATATATATATATATATATATATATATATATATATATATATATATATATATATATATATATATATATATATATATTTTAGCATGTTTACTACGTTACTAATAAATATGTGAAAAGAAGTTTTAACTACAATTTAACTTGTACGTATTGCAGTTTTCAAAAATACACAACATGTGTCAAATGTATACATTTTAAAAGAAATAATCATGCTTGTAAGTGTTGATATAATTATTTCAAATTGTTATAGAATATATATAATATATTTGTAGAAGAATTGGGCATGTCCCGGATGTATAACCTATATTGTATACATATATGGAATTTGAAAAATTAGTGTAAGTTTCGTAATACTCACATGTATCACAAATACTTATCTAAATCAATAGTTTTCATTTAAGAAAATCAAGTTTTAACTTAATTTATATTCAAGTTGCACTAGTAAAAATACAATGTAAATTTCAATATTTCACTTGTAAAATTTATTATATTTATCAAAGATATGATATGACATAAGTGCATATTTGGTTCGCTTAATGAGACTTAATGTCATAGTATATTTTACTAGGTCTTGCACGTTTAAGCAATTGTTATAAGTTTTGCCTAAAAGCTTCTTATATGAGTTACACAAAAAATATAGCTCACATGTTATGCGCATCTTGTTTTATAGTATGTTTTTCAAGTTTCATCCAACCATTACATTCTTGCTATATGGCTTCATGTCATCCGTTTTTAATAATGCTAATGATTTATTGCAAGATGTTTCAAAAGTCGTGGATCACGGATGAGTAAATCCATGACGAGAGATGGTGTCGTGGGTGATGGATCGAGGCAAAAACGGACTGAAACGAGTAATAGCTTGAGTCGACCAAACTGACACCCCCTGGTGACTTATTAAAACAAATTGGGCCTACAGATAATTCCTAGTTCAGTAATTGTATCCTTGGTGATACTTCAGTAGAAAACAAAAAGAAAAGAGAACATTTTAAGAAAATACCAAAAGTAAGGACCTAATCACTGCTCTCGTGAGTATAGGTTGACACAAGGACATGGCGATCTTTTCAGTTTGAATGGACCAAGGCACGAGACCCATTTGACCACACTCGTGGTCTTGAGGCAGTCATGGTAACACGCTCTTCGTGTGTCTATGTTAAACTGACCAGAACCAATACCCATGAACTATATCTTATGCCGAAATCAAATGGTTTAAAGTCAAGGATCTAGAGACTAAGACAAGCCAAGACCACCTTGGCCTAAGGAATGTCTAGCAACTACCGAAATAAACCGAAGGCATAATGGCCCGAGTAAGATGGAAAGATTTAGCCGAGGATACTAACTAGCCGAAACACAAGTTTTTAAGTTTTAAATTCCCGTTTCTTTTACTACACATATTCAACAACAACAACAATTCGACACACCATTTTAACTAATCATATCACTACCAACTCTTTAATCAAATTCAATTTTTGCCAATATTCAACAATATGACTTCAAATCCATTACTAACATAAAAATTTATTTATAATTCAAATTTTACAACTGAGATTACAATTAAACAAGAAAACCATTGAAGATCCTTACATTGGATTTTCGTGGGTCGAACTAGATGAAAACTGAAAACCGACGAGCTCAATTGGAGGAGACTAGGATGAATTAGAACAATCAACTTCTTGGAATAGCTTCCCTATGCATCAACTAACAAAACCCCTCTAACGATTTTCAAAAGCCCTTTGTTTTGATGAAACCCTAAATTTGGTTGAACCCTAATTTTGTGATTTTTGTGAGGAGGTGAAGAAAACTTGTACTACATCAACCCTAATTATATATGAACAAAAGAGTATGCTTGGACTTCGTTTTCCTTGGCCTTAGAACGTGTTTAACCTTTTCCAGCTCTTGTCTCATTTCCTCAGCCACGCATGGTATTTCTAGAGTTGGCTATGATGTAGCTTAAATGGATTTGGGAAGGTGACCATCTGCTTTTTGGCTTTGACAATCAAAAGAAAGAAAACACCTATCTTTGTGTATGTTGGGTTCTGTGATGGAAGCAGAAAAGGGTAAGGGAGAGGCGCAGGTGGGATAGAGTAGGAAAGTGACTTTTCAAGAGGTGGTATTTGTATTATTTTGTATTATTATTATTAGACACGGTATCGATTGTACCCCGTATTTTGTCGAATCCTCGAGTAAACATACCTTTCCGGTATCCAAAAAATATAAAAAATATATTTTTGGAAACGATTTCTTATACGTAATAATATGACATTATTATTTCGTTGAATTTTGATTATAATTGTTTGCCGTTATTTAATTGGTGTCGGAATACGTGTGGTGCCGTGACTTTCTAAATTTACCAGAACCTCTCATTTATGGATCTAAATATTGACAACTGTCAGAAAATAGCCGATTTGAATTTTCTGACGTGATAAATATTATTAAAATAATCCAAAATTTTACTGGTTGTTATAGTGTTCAACTGCAGATCGTTCAAATCGTTCTGTGGTACCTAGACTCAGGCTATTCCAAGCATATGACTGGAGACCAGTCGCGGCTCATAAACTTCGCGAGTAAATTCATCGGGACTGTTAGATTCGGGAACGATCATTTCGGTGCAATTATGGGTTATGGAGATTATGTTTTCGGTGATAGTGTTATCTCCAGGGTATATTACGTAGAAGGTTTGGGTCATAACTTATTCTCTGTCAGTCAATTCTGTTATTCTGATCTAGAAGTGGCCTTCAGAAAACATACTTGTTTCGTTAGAGAACTTGATGGTAAAGAACTTTTAAGAGGAACACGTGGTTCAAATCTATACACCATCTCTATCGAAGATATGATGAAGTCTTCTCCAATTTGCTTGTTGTCAAAGGCTTCGAAAACAAAGTCATGGTTATGGCATCGTCGTCTCAATCACTTGAACTTCGGCACCATCAATGATCTCTCCAGAAAGGACTTAGTTGTAGGTTTACCTAGACTAAAGTATGAAAAGGATCATCTTTGTTCAGCATGCCAATTGGGAAAAAGCAAGAAGTATGCCCACAAACCCAAACCTACAAACTCAGTTACAGAAGTTCTTCATACAATTCATATGGATTTATGTGGACCCATGAGAGTGCAGAATATCTTTGGGAAGAAATATGTGTTAGTTGTGGTTGATGATTACTCTCGATTCACCTGGGTTAAGTTCTTAAGGACAAAGGATGAAACTCCAGATATCATCATCAAACTTATCAAACAGCTGCAGGTTCGACTTAACAAAACTATCAGAATCATCCGAACAGACAATGGAACTGAGTTTGTTAATAAACAACTTAGTGTGTTTTATGAAAGTGTTGGAATCAGTCATCAAATAAGTGTTCCACGAACTCCTCAACAGAATGGTGTAGTTGAAAGACGAAATCGAACTCTTGTGGAAGCCGCAAGAACAATACTAATTTACTCAAAGGTTCCAATGTTTCTCTGGGTTGAAGCCATTGCCACTGCATGCTACACTCAAAATCGATCCCTAATTCACACTGCTCATGGAAAAACTCCATATGAACTTGTCCACAATAGAGAACCTAATCTCTCATTCTTCGTGGGTTTGTTCATTGTGTTATCCACTAATGAGGGCCAAGATTTAGGCAAACTTAAAGCTAAAGCGGACATTGGAGTTTTTGTAGGATATGCACCAAACCGAAAAGGATACCGAATCTACAACAAAAGAACCCGAAGTATAATGGAAACATTTCACGTTACAGTTGATGAGCTGACCGGTCCAATGGCTCCAGGACAAACCAGTTCTGGACCCGCATCTCAATTTTCATCAAGTAGTCCTATCAGTTCTACTCTCGTTCAAATCCCTCCCAGCAACTCCTTATGTACCTCCATCAGAAGATGATTTAAAGAAACTTTTGATCCAATGTTTGAACAACTATGAGCCAAATGCTAATGAAATGTCAATTCCATCATCAGAGGCTGCACCTATCCCTGTTAACGAAGTCAACCCTTCTGTTTCAATATCATTAAGCCAAGAAGCGCCTGTTGCTGATCACTCTGTCTCATCAACAAATCATCAATCATCGAATGTACATCATGGAATTGTTTCTGGCACCCATGATGAAGTTAATCCCTTTGCTACTCCCGAAGATGCTCCATTTGAAAACATATTTGCTCCTGAATCATCTTCAGAACCATCTTCATCAGGAGATATCGACTCTGCTACGTCAGTTCCTCAACAACAACCACATGAACACATTAGAAAGTGGACTCATGATCATCCATTGGGACAAATCATTGGAAACCCTTCTCGTCCAGTATCTACATAGAAACAACTTGCAACCGATGCCTTATGGTGCTTCTTCAACTCCGTGCTCTCTAAGGTCGAACCAAAAGATGTTAAAACTGCCATGAATGAAAACAGTTGGTTCAATGCCATGCAAGAGGAAATTCATGAGTTTGATCGACTAGATGTATGGGAATTAGTACCTGCTCCAGATTGTGCTATGATCATTGCTCTAAAGTGGATCTTCAAAGTGAAACTTGATGAGCATGGTGATGTTTAAAAGAATAAGGCTCGATTAGTTGCAAAAGGATACCGTCAAGAGGAGGGTATTGACTTTGAAGAATCATTTGCTCCTGTTGCTCGTATCGAGGCAATCAGAATCTTTTTGGCTAATGCTGGAAGTAAGAACATGGTAGTCTATCAGATGGATGTAAAGACGGCCTTTCTTAACGGAGATCTGAAAGAAGTTGTATACGTCAACCAACCTGAAGGCTTTGTGAATCCAGAGCATCCTACTCACATCTATCGTTTGAAGAACGCTCTTTACGGTTTAAAGCAAGCTCCAAGGGCATGGTATGATACGCTATCAAAGTTTCTTCTATCTACTGGATTCAGCAAAGGAGCAGTTGATCCGACACTGTTCACCAGAAAGTCAGGCAAACATTTAATTCACGTTCAAATATATGTTGATGATATTATTTTTGCCTCGACTGACACCAATGAATGTGATCGTTTTTCAAATGAAATGGGTTCCAAATTTAAATGTCAATGATGGGACAAATGTCATTTTTCTTGGGATTACAAATTTCACAAAGTCCCAGAGGCATTTTAATAAATCATCTAATATGCAAAGAGATTTTAAAAAATTTGGATTTGATTCTAGTGACCCTGTGACACACTCCGATAGAACGTACTAAACTGGATGAGGACCACTCAGGGATCATGGTAGACCAAACGAAATATCGTAGTATGATCGGATCCCTGATGTACCTCACAACCAGTAGACCAGACATTCTATTCGCTGTTTGCATGTGTGCTAGATATCAGGCTAAGCCTACCAAAAAGCACCTTGAAGCGGTTAAACGGGTCTTTCGGTATCTCCAAGGAACCATCAATATGGTACTTTGGTACCCGAAGAACACCGATATGTCACTAACAGCCTATGCAGATGCTGATCATGCAGGATGTCAAGATACACGTCGAAGTACGTCTGGAGGTGCTCAGTTTCTGGGTGATAAGCTTGTGAGATGGTCTTCAAAGAAGCAAATGAGTACTTATATTTCCTCTACAGAGGCTGAATACATAGCCATGTCATCTTGTTGTGCTCAAATCCTATGGATGAGATCTCAATTATCTGACTATGGCTTTGTATTCAACAAAATCCCTCTGTACTGTGATAATAAAAGTGCTATTGCTCTCTCATGCAACAACGTTCAAAACTCAAGAGCAAAACACATCGACATTCGACATCATTTCATCAGGGAGCAAGTAGAAAACGGTGTGGTGGAACTTTATTTGTGAGGACTGAATACCAGTTAGCAGACATCTTCACCAAAGCTCTTCCTAGAGAACGTTTTGAGTTTATCCTCCCACGACTTGGTCTAAAGAGTCTTCCACCGGAAACACTTAAACGTCTTCAAGAGGAAGAAGAGGAGTAAAAGGTCTTTCTTCATCCATATATTGTAAATATTTATTCGAAAAGCAAAATACAAAATTTCAAAACCTTGAAAAGCAATAAAAATTATAAACCTTCAAAATCCATAAAAATCTGAAAAATCTTCAAAAATTTCAAAAATATGTCATTTTGTCATGATTTTCTCAATTCGAAAATATCTACGGTCTTTGTGTTGTCATTCAAAGAATGACACGGGTCTTTAGATATTGTTCGAATTTTCTTTAAAAAAATAAATAAAAATAAAAATAAAAAAATAAAAATTTGGGAGAAAGTGAAACTATGGTTTATTGTCATTTCAGGCAATAACCCGTTTTTCAAAGAAAGAACAGAGCCATGCTTTATATTGTTTTTCAAATCTCATCTCTATTCTTTAAACAATTACTTACCTCAATCTAATGAAAAACTATTGCTTGTTACATAACTCGAACTCTAATTTTGTGGAAAATCATCCGACTTAACTTTTGTCAAAATATCTATTCTCAATCAACAACTTATGTCATTGATTGAGGGGGAGAATGATTTCAATTAAATCAAAAGGTTGTTCGACATACAATTGTTTTCAAAAAGATATTCATGCATGTTTAATCAATGGAGTGTAAAGTTTCAAAATCCGATCCTTATCAGTTAAAATGTGTTAGTGCAAATATTATGATATTTAATCTATACAGTCTCGTTGGTTTTGATTGATGACAAACATGTAACTTGTAATACATAACGTAAAATGTACAAGTTACTTGTAATTACATTTGTCTCAACATACATTCAACACCTCTTGATGTCTCAAGTCCTCGTGATAAGTTACAACACAGTTCGACATGTTTGTTATGTGGCATTATGATCAAACCCATTAACAAATCATTTAGAATGTTTAAAATACCTTAGAGTCACTATTTTAATAGGTTAAACCATTCTATTTAGAACCTCATTTTACATTTTGCATTCACAAGTATTTCAAAAGGTAACTAGACATTTTATTAACTAGTTACATAATACATTTTACAAGTTGACTTTGATAAACATTTTTTAATCTAAAGGAAATACATGTTACATCATGTATGCATCATCTTTGAAACTTGAAGATCTCTTGGAATATATTGGTTAGATTGACACTCAATATATCAAATGTGATCTTGGTAAGATATGGTAAAAATCTTGAAAAGATTTGAAGAAAGATTTTAGATTTCTTAGTCAGCACCCACGCACCAAAATAAAAGGGCGAACCCTTTATTTGTACCGTGGTCCGGACGCTCCTGCCCACTTTTGGCTATGAAGCCCATTGTTTTCCATTTCTTCTCACCACTTCAAATCACATCTTTCCACCTTCTGCATACATTTAGATCAATCACAACAATGTAATAACATACATTAAACACCCTAATGATCATGACTATATGCTTCTAACATCATCTTTACAAAGCATACTTTTGATCAACCAAGGAAAGTTTGAGATTTAGCCATCCCCACTTACCACAAGTTGAAGATCTATCACAAGAAGTTTAGGGAACTTGTGATCTTCATCATGAAGGCTTCCTATCAATGGAAGTTCATTTAGAAGTAGTTATTCATATCCATTAGACATTTGTGTCATGGATCATTAGTATAAATATCATTGCATCATAACAACACTTCACCAAACTCGATAGATGGTTTATGTGTTTGTGCCATAAAACACAAGGTTTATTATGTTGGGCCATAAAACATATTGGGAGTGGTTGTACCCTTGAAAAAGAACTCGACATCTAGCTTAGTACCGGAATATTGTATGACTTAGTTGGTTCTACTCTTCGAACTAGAACCCGTATTTAGCTTTGTACCGAAAAGTGTGTTTAATGCATTGTAAGGTTTTCTCCGCCGAGAAGGAGTTTGTTGTTTATAGAGCAACTCTCGAAGTTGGGTACTGAGGAGTGTGGAGTAGGGCGAAAGGAGATCCTCGTGACCTAACCACTATAAACTCGTGGTTCGTTTGCACTTTCCTTTCTTTATCTCTTTTATTTTATACTTGCACTATACTATTGTTTGTGATGTGGTTTGATGTTCATGATTGTGTGACAAACTTGTTACCATATTTTATATTAGTCACAAACAATAATTGGTACTTTCATATTATAACAAGCTTCATACGCGATTTGATACTAAAGATCTAAAGATTTTAAACGTAACGATTCACCCCCCCCACGCTTTCCACAATATGTTTTTCATAATCAAGTCACAATTCTCCTCAAAAGCTTTCAAAATCAATTTAAATCTACAGAGATCACAAATCTCAAATGATTTGAAAATTGTGATCGGGGGAGAATTTGTAATTTAAATAGGATTTAAACTGATAATTTGATAAATGGCTTCGTAGTGTTAGTTAGAAAGCCCATGTGCCAAAACTACTCAAATTTTCATGCACATGTTGAGGGGGAGCATCTATTTTAAACCACAAAGAATTGAAACGTGATTGATTTGTATCTAAGTGCAGATTCCTTCTAATATGTGCAAAACCCTTTCAAACCTCGAGGCACATATTTAGGGGGAGCAAATTTATGAAAACCTCATCCTTCCTTAATACGCTTTACCTACTTGATTTGATCGTGGAAGTGATGTTGATATTTTTAGAAAATGGTAATCAAAGAAGTTAATTCTTCCTTCTCCGGGTGCCAAAATGATTTCAATAATTTAGAGGCACATGTTGAGGGGGGAGTTTCAAAATTATCAAAAATTCTTCACAAAATGCTTTGATATTATATCACAAGTATCTGGATTGATTTTCAAATGGTTTTCGATTGGTTCCAATCGTAGATGAACTATACCAATAGACCGCATCATTTTTATGTATGGTGATATAAGGATGATAAGGTTAGGTATTTTGTTCCCATGATCCGCCAGAACCGAGGGATCTACCAGTGGACAAATCCACCAGATAGTGTAGAAGTCCTTAGGTATGATGAAAAAAAAGAGAAAAGTGAGATATGGGAAGATGCGGATGAGATGAGCTAGTAATGGAATAAACCCAAAAGGTTCTAGTT
Source organism: Chrysanthemum makinoi (assembly GCA_910596185.1). Lineage (NCBI taxonomy): Eukaryota > Viridiplantae > Streptophyta > Magnoliopsida > Asterales > Asteraceae > Chrysanthemum > Chrysanthemum makinoi. Next base: position 165,271,805 of record OU343216.1, on the reverse strand, counting down.
ATGAAGTCTCGGTAAGCACTGAAGGGGTTGAAGAATGAAAAGAAATGAAATGAGAAAAGGGTGAAAAGAATTAGCCCCCATTAATTCAACCTTAGGGCGAAAACCGGTTCAATTCATATGCTAATGTGGTTACCAAGGTAACATCGGTATGAAGACAAGACGTCATGGACCCAAGTGACGATCTGACTACAACTTCCCAAGCTACTCAAGTTCCTCTTAAAAGGACTTGTTTCATTCTCACGGGGAACCGACATTTTCTATCGACTTTCTCTTAGAGTTTGTTGATATTGAAGAATGAGACCCTCTCCCTAGTCTCCGGCATAGGAACCAAATGTGCACTATTGAGTCTAGAGCCACGAGATCATCAAATAAATCTCTTTAGGACACTGTCATTGAAGACTCTCGGGTTCACACAATGTGAAAAGAGAGATTATATCTTATGACTCCTACGCATTATCCTTGTGGTATTGCCAGAACATCCGAGTGATATGCAATCATATTCACAATGAAGATGGAAAGCCTTCTTGAGCCAACATCAAACAAGCTCCTAGTGGGTGGCATGTGATTAATAGATCAACCATGTGACAACTGAACGAAAACAATGGGGCGAGTCATAATTATGATTCTATCCTGGTCTAGGTTATGGATTGACGGATACCTTTGAAAACCGTCGTTGTGCATTAAAAACTTTTTCTTTAGCACATTCACTGGTTCTCATATTTCAAAATAAAGGTGTTTATGATTAATAATTGATTTTCATTAAAACTCGTTGTATTGCAAAAACATTTATTGAGCATACACGATTGTTTTTCAAATATCTTTTCATCAATCGTGAATCTCAATTGCTAGTTCACTCACTCCATGTTGTCCTTTTGGACTCACCGTTTGTACAGCTTAAAACTTGTCAGGAAATTTCGAAATTATACCTCGATCACAGCAGACTTGTACTGATCAACGGGAACCGTGGGTCGTACCTCAATTCAACAGTGATCAAAGACACTTCGTGCGCTTTTTATTGCTAACTATTGTATGCAGTATCGACGTTTGTACCGACGAATGAAGCGGTCAATCCATAGCCGTATGCTCACACATCACATTCATTTCAAAAAGAAATCATGATTAGTGCATCAATAACTTTGATATTTTCACTCCATGCTTCTGCTACGCTGCTACCAATATCATGAATCAACGAAAGTTTCATATACCATGGAAGAAAATCATGATCCATGAGCATGCTTCGGTCCAAAATTCACAACATCACATAATACCAACACCACAAAGGATGAGTCAGAGATTTATGATACCTGATGATCTCAAAGCTGGCTCAAAACTCATTATCGTGGATCGTTAATGACCTCCACTTGATTCACCAAACATGCAAAATGAAGAATCGATGACTACGAGCTTCAGAGCAAAGAACTTTAACAAGAATCGAAGAACAATTTTAATGTAATTTCGCTTGTATTCATGTATTTTGAGGTGACTCCCTTAGGGGAGATGGTTAGGATTTAGAAAATCCATTCATTAAAGAGTCGGTCACCAAGTATATGTGTAATCGCTAGGAAAGCTAGAGTCGTGAGATTATTTAATGTTAAGTAGTATTTAAGACAACACCGCGGAGGACGGACGGTCTTTACCCAATTGTGACGCTCGATCTACCCTTGTGGCTATAAATACCACCCGCGTTCAGTGGATAGGTTTAAATCACGCTTTCATCGACAACATTTATGAAGATCATTGAAGACCCCCCGAATTCCCTTTGTTCATCTCAAGTGGGGGGATGTTATGTTATTATGTCCAAAAAAAAAGTGATTCGAAAAAGAAAAGAAAAAATAGTTGATTGAGTTATGATATTGTAAAGTGCAATGTTATAAGCACTATAGTATGAGCTTTATTGATTAGTATCGAGGAGGCCACCTCGGTCACATTAGAAGATTGGAGTTGGAGGTATACCAACTCAAGAAGAAAAGGTAGTGTGCCCATCACGACGTCCTCTAATGACGCATCTACCTTGCATTTCATGATCCGGTCTCTAGACTTCTAAGCTTGAACTTTGGGCGATGGTAGTGGTGATGACTTAGTTATAGATTTAGACTACCCGCTTGTTTTTCATTTTACACCAATTATATATCCCATGTCTTATCCTACCCTTTAGTCATGAAGTGTCTAGGTGATGCAGCGAGCAATCTTTGGTGTCTTGGCCATGGATCTGGTCATGTATCATTGATTTTGTCCACTTCGCCGTGACATGTTAGTAATGACGAGTCACCCTTAACCTTAGTCGTGTCTACCCATATTTGCCTCGAGAATTGTTTAGCCCTTAACTCTAGTGGTGGAGATTTGTGTAACCGCCAAGTTTATGATAGAATGCATGACTGCATGCGATTGAGTGATCACCCCGAAAATGACACTTAGAATAGTTGAGAGATTTGAGTGTTTGTTCCCCTTTCGTGAGGTGTTCGGCTTTGTTTTAATCTAGCATAAGGGATTTGTAAACTCATATTTTCCAGGTTTTGGGAGATATCCTTTTAGAAATCTATCTAATAAGGTCTACTTGAGGGCAAGTAGAGTTCAAGTGGGGGATATTTGATAACATCAAATAGTCCTGAATATTAAGTGTCAATTTCCCGATAAGTTCGTATTTATCTCATTTATATGGATTTACGCTTGTTTTCCATTGTTTTCCATTTCAGGTAAATTACGAGCATTGGAGCTAAAGAGACGCGGAAATGGAAACATTACTAAAGATTTATCACCGTATGACTATTTTGAAGAAGTTATGACGTAACTCATCTCTCACATTACGCCGTAATATTGCTGACCAGAAGTCCAACTTATCAAGAGTTACGGCGTAACTCTTCCCAAAGGTTACGACGTAACTCCATTAGGTCAAAAGAGTTAACACGCCAGCTGATACTTACGCCATAACTACTGATCACTTACGACGTAACTGAGTTTGGACAGTTGGCGTAACCACTTATAAGGTTACGTCGCAAGCAGATTCTAGTGCATTTACGAGGAAATAGAGGTTACGGCGTAACTCCTCTATTGGTTATGCCGTAACCAGCACTGCCTATAAATACCCCACATTCCCATTTCAAAGCATCCCATTCCACACACAACACTGTGAACGTGAGAAAAGCTCAAGGCAGTTCTAGGAAGCATACGAGCTGTTTCCAAGGGAGAAGTCACACCAGTACGATAAGCTTTAGCGTTTTATATTTTACTTTCAATTCATGTATTTCGTACCTTTGAATATTGAATTGATTTGCATGATTAATATGAGCGGCTAAGCACCCTTTGGTGCTGGCCTAGTTATGATTCCTTAATTGTTTTGTTTGCGTTTACCTTACTCCGCATAATTATTTCTAAGTGTATGCATGCATAGTTCTGGTAGTCACCCTTGGTTCTAGTTTTGAATGCATACAGAGGCCAATTGCCTAGGAGATATGACCAACTGACCCTAGGTGAGCGGACTAAGACGGGAAGGGTAAGATATGACCAACTGACGACCATTTCTACTTGTGCGATTTGACCAACTGATCACCTATCATTTGGATGAACTTAAGAATTGGGGGGTGTAGTGTCTAAGTTCCTAACGGTCGGCCACTCACTATTATGTATCTAGCATGTAGCGGTACTTAATGACTCGGCTTAGGGACAGTGAACAATGGACTTATGACTTGGCACCGATTTCTCCTGTGGTGGCATCTTTGTGATAGGTTAGGCTAATTGACCGTTGTCCTCTCGAATTTGACCCCACGAGAAGTAATTGGAAGTAGGTAGACGTAGACATAACTAGCTAGGAGGATTGACTAGGCACCACTATTCCTCTATTGATTTCCCTTTACCATTTATTTGCTGTATTTTATATTCGCATTAGTAGTTTAATTAATTAAATCCTTATCAAAACCATTATAAATTCTGTGACAATTAGACTTAGTAATAATCCAACACACATATTCTTGGGATCTACCTCGGCTACCATTTACTACACTACACACACCATCAGTACACGCTTAGTGCATTAGGGTAGACCATAGGTATTGCGAGACACTATAAATATTAAGACCTGGTCAGTAAAACCTGCATCACCTTTCACCCGTTCACCACTTTGGAAATCACCAAGGACATAATGAAATAAATTGGCAACAACATAGTCCTTTCTATGACTCGGATTCCGATGAGGAGTTTGACTATGGTGAAGCAATTGATAACGGGGAGGTCATCAATGAAGTTAAGTTTGAAATGGAAGAGGACCCCTCCCAATGTTTTGACCCTAGGTGTAGAATTGAGAAGGATAGTCCCTTTACATATTCCCTGCAAAATAGGATTAGAAGGATTCATGATTACTTGAATTCGTTGTTGCCTTTAAACTTAATCTCAAGGAACTTATACAGTTAATTAAGGTCAATGAGTTAACTTATCAAGGAACAATGTTGTTGAAGCAGTACCATTTTCATGTGTTTGTTGGAAGTTTTGCTTATTTGGTAGAATTCATGGTCTTAGAAAACTTAGGAGAATTTATTGATAAGGACCTCACTATAGTAATTTTTGAAACCAGAGAATGACTAGGTTGAATTAACGAATGATTGATGGTCTAATTACATTCTCTGATGAAGTTGAAGACTTTGTCAACCAAATGCCACGTGCTCATCCTAGGTTTAAACATAAGGATATTGAGGCATGTAATAGAATGACTCCTATTCCATTGCTTAGTGAAAGGGATAAGCAAATGGACTTAGTACCCATATGAGAAAATCTAAGAGGTATTATAAACAATGCCTCGAGTTAGAGCTGAGTACAAGAAAAGTGACGAACATTGAATGGCTTAGATATGGGCACGTATATGCACGAGACCACGAGGGGCATACTCGATTCTAGCTACAAGACTCATAAATAAAGAAAAGTGCTTCGTGGGAGGCAACCCATGCTTAATTATTTGCTTGTTTGTGTGTCGATATCTTTTATTGATTGTTTATTCTCATGTTTAAATTTGTAAAAATGCTTTATTTTTTCTTTAACCTCGTCTTAATTACATATAAAGGTATTTTACAAAAGGGATAAGTGTAGGGAGGATTACACACGTTTTCAAAAGAAACGTAAACATGAGAATTAGATTATTAAAAAGATATACATGTGTGTTTGTTCGAGTCAAATGCTTGTATCAAGTCATAATGGATGTTTTGCAGGACATTTTCCGATTCTAAAGATAAATTTTCCATAATTTTTTCCAAAAATCGCACTTTCTGTCAGATAACCGACGGCCAGGATCGCGAACTGGTCGTGAGAGTAGAAAATGCTTACTACTTTTTCTCATTTTCTGAGCTACTAATAAATTTTTGGAATTTTCCAGGTCTTAATTTTCCAGAAAATCTGTAAACATCCATTCCACAAGCATTATATCCTAGTTTAGTAGAGTCATATATATATAGTCACCGCCGATTTTACGCGAATGTTTCGTTTGTTTTCGTCAAGTGTGCAGATTTTATTTATCAAGAGGAAGATACATAAGATTGGATGGAGCTTTTCACGCATACATTCTTCTTGAAGAAAGATTTAACCACTACTTCACACGGATCCTACCGAGCTAATCAGGGGAGTACTAGCTTCTTTCGTTTTTAATTACCTTCCATTATCATAACTTTGATACTTTCGGGGAACATTGGGGACAATGTTCAGTTTAAGTGTAGGGAGGGAAAATAAAACGGGAACTTTGAAACTATGCTTATCCTTGACTATTTGGCTTGTCCATTTCATTTGTGTAATAAACCATGAGAAATATCGGTTAGGGTAATTTTGGCACCAAATTTAAAATTTTTCATGACATGTAGGAGTGGGCCATTAGTCTTAATAAAGCGCCTCATGGATAGGAAGTTATATGACTAGCACAAAACCCTTTACCACTTAAATTCCACCCAAAATGTGAGGATCGCCCTTAGATTAGTAGGAATTAAAGCATTCATCTTTAATGCTTCGAGTGTGTACCGGTAGTATAATAGATTCTAGAACTTGTTTTGTGATGCATTCGAGATCGCTAGTGAGACTACACTTGTGTAGTTAGGAATAACTAAATGATAAGAGGCATTAGGATAACCCTTGTTTGATACCCGTATTACAATTACTTCTTCCACATCGGTTGAGTAATTCCCCCACACCCTTGCGTTGTACTCATCTTTAGTACACGATACCCCTAGTTAACCCCTCAGAGCCTACCTTGTATGCACTCACTTTTATTGCATTATTGTTATCATACTTAACCCTTAGTTCAGTTATCTAGTTACTTTCATAAGTTGCTAAGTCGAGCCATGTCCTTTGTACACAGTTTTGGGACGATTGGGACTCATGAGAAAAGTTAAAATTTATGAAGTGACGGGGAAGGAACGTTAAATTCAAATTCTCTTTATTTACGTAATAATGTACTCCAAGTGTTTTGATCTTTTCAATTCGGGTCAAATTAGTGTTAGAGTAATAAAAACTCAAGTCTAGGGATGTGCCTATAAATCCCTATTATTTTGATATTATCGTAGAGGATGGTAGAGTAAAAGTGTATGAAAAAAAAATCGAAAAAAATAGAAAAATGATTAAAAAAAAAGAAAGGTCTACCATCCTACATCTATCTTTATATTTATGTTTGTTTGTTTCAAGTTATCTAGAGTTTAGAGTGTCGAATCTTGGCTTAGCAACGACATTCTTCTCATGCTTGTAACATAAAGATTTTTGACTTGCCACCACTAAATCGCCTATCTCACCAAACCCTTTGTTTCCCTACCGTAAGCCTAACGTTACAACCCTTTAAAAGACCTCTTGGATAGTTTTTTCCTAGGTGCTTACGCCAAAAGCGATGGAGGTTTGACCTAGTCTCAAGCATATGGTAATCTATGTACTAGGACCGGTTAATGAGTGTTTATCTTCCATTTCCAATTTGATATATTTCATATACATCCGAGAGATGAGAGTATCCAAACACCACTTGTGAGGTACTAGTATGTAATTTCCGTGCTTGTTATGACTTTTTCGGGGCTTATACGTGTTGTGAATTGTTCTAAACTAATGCTTCATGACCCCTAACTTATAAATTAATTGGCTAAAAGCACATTTGATTGAGGACAAGCAAATACCAAGTGTAGGGATATTTGATAAGGATTTAAAAGGTACACTTTTGAAGGGTCATTTAAGCCCTTAATTGTTCACTTTTGTATCCGTTACTACTTAATTTCGTTCCTTTTTACTTTTTAGGTCTCTTGAAGGCAAATTGCTGGAATGACACTTATTCGGACGAAAAGGGGCGAATATACGAAAAAAATGGACAAAGTCAAGAATCAAAACTGCTGCTGAATGAATCGACGGCATCACGCCTAATAGTGACGCCGCGACACACTTGAGATGACTCAGAGAGAAAATCCATTTTACAAGTGACGGCATCGTTTAAAAGAGTAGGGCGCCACAACTCAAACGCACCTAGATTTGATCTCCGACGGGCGCTCAGAGGTTGAAGCCGATGGCGTCATAAGCATAAGGTGACGCCGTCACAGAGTTGACGTGGCCAAGACGAAAAACCTAATGGCGCGACCGACGGCATCACAATTAAAGAGTGACGCCGCCGTCGATATTGTAACTCTATATATATAGAATTCGAATTTCAGATTTTAGAGGTAGTTTTGTGGAGTAAAACCTAAACCGAACATAGGCTGTCTTGGGCAGTATCTTAGGTTCCATACCCTATTTTACAACAAGATAAGTGATTTACTTCATTAATTCAATTATGTCTTCAATTGTTTGTATGTATGCTTGCATGTTTTCCATGTCCGGCTAATTTACTTGTGTGTTTGCTTAGATCTATGAAACCTAGGTATTGAATATTGATTGGTTGTCTCTTATCATAATTGTGATTGACCTAGTATTGCGATAGGTCATTCGTTGTGTTTTTAATGCTTGAGTAATCTTTGTGAACAATAGTTTATAATCATCTAGAGTTATTGTATTCTAAACATCCAAAGATAACCTTAGAGTTAGTTTATGAATCCTAGAGATTTCTTAGGTAATAACCTTAAGGTAGTCTCAAAGAGTTAGGGAAAAACGCGTACCCTACGACCTTAGAAGACACAACGCGTTAAGAATAAGGACATGACAATTCAACCATCAATAGGAGATAACTAGGGAAAAATAGCATCTAAGTAAACACATCTTTAAATCATCATAAGAGCACACAACAATAGACATAGACTACACTCACCTTACCTTAGTTTAGATATATAGATAATAGTAGAGTAATCGGTAGAAATACCAACCCCCCAAATCCAATACCCCAAGATTCGCACCTTTCCATTTTCTAAAAAATATAAAAAAAGACAAAAAAAAATAATCTTCCTCAACCCCAACCTTAGCGTAGTAATTTCTCACTAGCATTCCTTTTCCCCTAGAGAACGATATCAATTCCCAAGGCTTACTCTAATACTACACTACAACGATTAGGTTCACTGCCTAGGGTGTTGAAAAACTTGCTCGACGAAAAGGAAGTTCCTTTGATCCCTAACGCGCGTTGTACGCCAGATCAAACACTCCATCTTATCTTAATTAAATCCCTAGATCATGAAACTCAAGACTCTTGTGCATGCTAATCATCACACTCCAAAGCATTTTAGTGGCTTAAGTCTTGAATCCACTTACCAAATACTTTCTTTTGTAAACCATCTTGTTAAGACTCCTAAAGTCATCATCTACATCCTCATTCTCAAGCACTTAGAAACTCACAAACTTCTTTTAATCATCTCATCATGAGAAAAGCTCCTGTGGTAACTCAT